>CM053624.1:305731310-305792824 GCA_028646595.1 Phalanger gymnotis
AGGGTTAGTCATCACAAAATCCATATATCTGTGGTTGTGTATAATGTTCTCCTGGCTCTGCTCCGCTCACTCAGCATTATGTCGTGTAGGTTCTTCCAGGTTGTTATGAAGTCCGTATCATCCCCATTTCTTATCGCACAATAGTATTCCATTACTTTCATATACCACAGCTTGTTCAGTCATTCCCCAATTGATGGGCATCCCTTTAATTTCCAATTCTTAGCTACCACAAAAAGAGCCGCTATAAATATTTTTGTACATATAGGTCCTTTTCCCAGTTGTGTGATCTCTTTGGGATATAACCCTAGGAGTGGTATTGCTGGGTCAAAGGGTATGAACATTTTTATAGCCCTTTGGGCATAGTTCCAAATTGCTCTCCAAAATGGCTGGATCAGTTCACAACTCCACCAGCAATGTAACAATGTTCCAATTTTCCCACATCTCTAGCATTTGTTTTCCTGTTTTGTTATTTTAGCCAATCTGACAGGAGAGAGATGGTATCGACTCTTTAAATGCTCTCAAGTCTGGCTTCCTGTAGTTTTTCGCCGTTTACATTTCAATGTTTCAGTCTTGTAGTCCCCGTAGATCTTCAGTTTTTGGTCTTCACTGAGGCACTCTTACTGAAATATGTTTAGAGAGCTATGTTGGAAGCAGATTGTGGAGGCCCTTAAAAGTAAGGTCTCTGCCTGTGGCCTTCTCCTTTCAGGGTCTTCTCCAGTATTCTGGAGGCTTTTTTGAATCATCCCCATCTGGAGTTGTCAGCTCGGTCTCCAGTCTGGTCTCCCCTGAGCCATACCTTTGCCTACTCCTGCCTGCTGTGACGTTCAGGCCTCCCAGATCTTACTAAAAGCTATCATCATCTGCTTGGGGATTGGATCTCCAGGGAGGGCCTTAAACAGTTTAATAGCCTGCCTCCCTCAAGAAGCCTCTCTACAACCACTCTGCCTAGATACAGATACTCAGTCTAGACTCATTTCTCAATGGTTAGCACAATCCCCCCCGCCCCGGTCATACTCTGAACCCCCATCTGCTACTGTACAACCCTCATTCCCTACTTCCTTATTCCCTACCCGCCAATGTCCCACTCTAGGTCTACCTTGGGCCAAGCTCTGCAACTAGAAACATCCTGAATTCCAGGTTTCCCTGAAATGGAGCAATGTTGCTTAATCTTAACTCTTCTAATAACTCACTGTTTAACTGATCAAAGTACCAGTCTTCTCTAGGCCTGCCTTCCCTGGCTATAAAATGAAGGTGTTGGTCTGGATCATTGACAAGGTACTTTCCAGGGTAATGTTCCAAGTTCAGCTCCTCCATCAACACTACATGACTCCTCCGGGCCTGGCACAGGTGGCAAGCAGCTGGGGTACAGTGGGAAGAGTCATTAGTGCTAAGTCCTGTGATCCTATGAGTAAAAGCCATCTAATAGACTTTATGTCTGTTCTCCAAAAACTAGCCTAGCTAAGTGTGAAGTCTTATTGCCAGAGAATTAGACTCCAGAGGATGAGTGTTTTCTTTGTGATAGCAATTGATAATTGTATCAGCCATCATTCAGCATCAGGAGAGCTGCCTGTCACTTACTGGTTGTGTAAGCTTGGGCAAGTTACTCCAAATCTCTCTGGGTCTCTGTTTTCTCATCTGTAAAATGGAAGTGGTAATAGTTGTATTACGTACCTTGCAAAGTTGTTCTAGGGAAAGCACTTTGTAAGTCTTGAAGGGCCACAGAGATCAGAATTATTGTTTCTCTGCTGGGCTCTGAGCTTCTTTTTTCCATCTATACTGGAGGACCATGGCTTCACCTTGGTTTAAAGAGTGCGCTCTTCCAGAGTTGAGTAGTGTCACTCTATCCAGCCACAGGACCATTTAATGCCCCTGGTAACTTTCTGTGAATTTTTGGCCAAGCATAACAGAGAATCAGAGGCTTTTATAGGTATTGTAAAACAACCGGTAAATTCCTACTCTGGGGGCAGCTAGGCGGCACAGTGAGTAGAGCACCAGACCTGGAGGCAGGAGGACCTGAGTTCAAATCCGACCTCAGACACTTGACACACTTACTAGCTGTGTGACCTTGGGCAAGTCACTTAACCCCAATTGCCTTGCCTTCCCCCCTCCAAAAATAAAAAAATCTAAAAAACAAATAAATAAATTCCTACTCTGGTATAACCCTACTACATCTTGGCATCTTGGTTCTTCAAGGCTTTGTCAGTGGAACATGTATTCTGACAGGTTCTGCCATGCTGGAAAATCTTCCCACATGGGCCCAGGGTTGTAGAGTCAAAAAAATGTGTGTTCAGATTGCAGTTGTGCCATTATCTGAAATCATGACCAGTTAGTGACCAAGTCACTGCTGCTCTCAACCTCAGTGTTCTCAGTGAAATGAAGGGGTAGGATGGACTACCTTTAAGGTCCTTTCTGGGGGCAGCTAGTAGATAGACTGCCGGTCCTAGAGTCAGGAAATTATATTCCTGAGTTCAAATCTGGCCTCAGATATTTCCTAGCTATGTGACCCTGGGCAAGCTACTTAACCCTCAGTTTCCTCACCTGTAAAATGAGCTGGGGAAGGAAATTATAAATGACTCCAGGATCATTGCCAAGCAAACCCCATGTGGGGTCGCAGAAGCAAGGTCCTTTCTAGTTTTAAATCCTATTGACCTATAAGTAAAAGCCAAGTCATGGACTTTATGTCTATTCTGCAACAACCAGACTAGTTAAATGTGAAGAGGCTCATTATCGACAGGTTAGACACTAGGGAATCCTCATTATGATCATTGCAGCAGCAATTCACAATTGTATCACCTCCAGTACAGATCCACTCTCTGAATATATTTATTTGGTCCAACCTGGCTGCTTTTCCCACCTTTCTTCTCTTTATTGAATTTTCCAATTCCTCTATAAATACTTCTGGAATCATAATGTTTGGGTCCAAGTGCGATGGCTCTACTGTCCCGGATGGAGGAAACAGTATGCAAAATACTTTTTGCCAGTCTTTTCTATTTTTCTTTGGTTCGTAGTCTTCCCTTCATTTTTATCCTCAAATGCCTCTAGGATGTGATCTTGCTTAGCTGGACATCTCGTTAAGCTTTCTTTAGAGCAGCTTTGGCTTCTCTCTGCTTTATGAGGACAATATACTGCTCGTAATGGTTCGTTACCTTCCATATTCATCACTCTTTTACAAATGAATTTATATTCTAGCCTGGTTTTACTTTTGGCAACAATCTCTCTTCATTGAGCAAAAAAGTCAGATGTTTGCTGACTAAGGCCCATCTTGAGCTCTTTAAGTCTCTTTGTTGTGGCAATTCATTTACGTTGGTTAAACTTCCGGATGAAATTATTAGTCAGTGTCGATGTTATTTCTGTTGTCTGTTGTCCATTTTTTTATTTTCAAATACTTGTTTAAATAATTTAGAATTGAATTTTATTTTATACTATATGTTTTATTAATTTTTATTTTATGCTAAACTTTTTCACACTATTATTCTTTCTTATTTCTTTAGTACTAATTCTGATCTTAGCTCTGATGAGTCAATAGTCTGACTGTATGTAGAAAGCTGACTCAGGTCTATTAAAGTGTCATCTATTTTGTTCTTTGTGTTATTTAGTGCTCACCATGTTCAACACCTACCAGTTCTTTTTTTTTTTTCCCAAAGAAGCTTGACCTTTCTGCATGGAAAAGACCAAGTGGATGAAGAACGTCTGTTGCCCGAATTTCAACATTCACTTGTATGGACACCCTATAGAGCTTGTCCAGCATCCTATCCTTCTGAGACAGAATAGTACAGATAGATACTGAGTTGGTGGGCCCAGGGTTGAACAGTATTAAGAGTGTGGACTGGATTTCTTTGCAACCCTGAGCTTCTAATGAAAGGATTTCAATACCAACATTTTACTGGTGTTGCCATATAATCTGTGTCTTATAGCTACTTATGAAGAACGAGTGATAAATAAAATAAAATGAGATAATATTTGTAAAGCACTTAACACAGTGTCCACCACGCAAATGCTGCTTTTCTTCCTTCTTCCAGATTGATGAGATCACAGATCCATTTGAATATTTGAATGTATTGATTCATGAAACCAACTACTAACTGATGGAAAGGATTACCAAACTTCCCCATATATAAGACACACATCCCTTTCCGAAAAATTTGGGATCTAAAAACTAGGTACATCTTATACGGTGGTTGTAGATTTTTTTACTTGCATTTCCCACTTTTTCATGCTTGTTGTCTTTGTGCTCATTGTTTTACATTTGTTACCGGTATATGAGGTTAGGTTTTACCATGTTCTGCCCAGAAATGGCTCAGAAAAGATTTTCATACAGTACTGTATTCAAGTTAAAAGTGACTCAGTTTGCAAAAGGGAATGGAAATCGTGCTGCTGAAAGTAAGTTTGGTCCTCCTCCAACTGAGAAAACAATCCAAGACTGGCTATGGGAAAAAGAAACCCTACTGAAAGCACCACGGCAGAAGAAGGCCATGAGAGGCAAGTCAGCAAAATGGCCTGATTTAGAGAGGGAATTGAGGATATGGATTGAAGAGCAAAGGGCAATTGGAATTCCTGTGTCCACAAAGATGGTTCAGCATGAGGCAAGAATTGCTGATGAAAAAGAAGTTACTGATTTCAAAGGAGGACACAATTGGTGCTTCTGGTTTATGAAATGGAATGGACTAAGCATGCGTACATGCACTAGACTTGCCCAAAAGATGCGTGAAAGCTATGAGCAGATAAATAAAACTTAAATTCAATAACTTTATGCAATACATTTTTTTTTCAAATTTCCAGCCCCCAAATTAAGCTGTATCTTATACATGGGAGCGTCTTATACATGGGGAAATATGGTAGGTGGTAGAAAGACCCAAACTAATGAAATTCTTGAAGCAATTCCTTTTTATACGTTACCTCCTTATGCCATGGAGATTGAACATGGGAATGATCTCTTCAAGTTCTAACACCTATGGTACTGGAACTCTGTAATTTTGCAATCGTGCCTCAAGTCACACACCTGGTACATTCCCAGCTGTTCCTCTTTGCTCCAGGCTGCCCAAGGGGATGTCATTAGATTATGAAGTATAGGAAGGGGAAAGGAAGGCTGAGAAGAGATGGAGAGGCAGACAGGTCCATGCAGGTTTATTTGAGAAGGCAGCCAGCAATTGTCCATTGTCCCTTGGGTTCCACATCAAAGCCACCAGATGGCAATGTTTTTCCAGTACAGCCTTAGGTGTGCCGGCAAAGGCTGATTGCTATTGTTTCTCTGTGTTCTTTGTCTATAGGTCTGATTTTTTGTCTCTCTCTGTCATCCTTTTTTAGTCCCTTGCAACAACAGGAAAGGATCATAGTTTGAAGCATTTTCAACAAGCCCAAAACTTAGGTCACATCCCTTCTTCCTTCCTCTTATCCCTACCTAATCTCCCATTCTCCAGAACCTTTTGTCTTTAAGTGATTCAGTCTCTGGATATACCCCACCCACTCACTTTGTCAGCCTTCCCCCTGTCCCAAAGACAAAGCAGCAAAACAGATATAGTGACTTCAGCTGGCAGCAAACCCCCACATTCTGTATCCATTCCTTTCCAACCAAAGAGGAATGGACATTCCTTCACATTTTCCCCAGGATCATTCCAAATACACTGAGCACTGAGATTCAATTTAGTTTTCTTTTTGTTGACATTATTGTAGTCAATGTACAGAGAGTATTTTTCTGGCTCTTTCTACATTGTGGTGATTGTTGTTCACTCTTTGAGACCCCGTGGACCATAGCATGCTAATACCATCCATGAGGTTTTCTTGGCAAAGATACTGGAGTGATTTGCCATTTTCTTCTCCGCTGGATTAAGGCAAAGAGAAGTTAAATGACTTGCCCAGGGTCATACAGTTAGTAAGTGTCTAAAGCTGGATTTGAACTCAGGTCTTCCTAACTCCAGGCCCAGTACTCTATCCTTCATACTACCCAGCTCAGGGATGGGGAACCTGTGGCCTCAAGGCCACATGTGGGCCTCTAAGTCCTCAAGTGCAGCCCTTTGACTGAATCCATCTTTGCCAATGTGCTGAGTATGATAACAATGAGGCTTCCCTCCAGCTCCCCCACCCACATATTTAAAGACAGCCAAGGTTATAAACTGGAGAGATAAAGACCAGAAGAGAGAGTGTTCAAACCCACATTCACCCCTAGACTCACACAAATCCAACCTTATACAGAGAATGAGAGGAAATCAGAGACGGAGAGAGGGATTTCCTGGTCTACCTGTACCCTGAATTCCTCCAGCACTAGTACTTTTTGTCTGTCCTCTGCAATGGAACCCCTTAAGTCTTTGCCAAGTAGGGAATGCCAAGCTCTATTATATTCAAATGATTATACAATCTGACCAGGTCAAATTTATGTCAGGAATGCATATATGACAAAGGAAAAATACATCTTTTACTTAATAGCATATATCTGAAACCAAGATTTAATATTATTGTTAATGGGAATATGCCAGAAAACTTTCTAGTAAGATCAGAATCAAAGTAAAGAAGGTCATTGCCTCTGCTATTATTTGTTATGGTCCTTGAAATGTTAGCTGTAGCAATAGGACAAGAAAAAAATAAATTGAGGGAGAAAGCCTGGGCAAAAACCAGGCTATGTTCTCTCTTTTGGCAGATTGTTTACTTGCTAACTTGTTATATGCAAACGGGATTGTTTACTTAGCAAATCCTAAGGATTCAATGAAAAAATTAATCATAATTGTTAATAACCAACAAAGTACCATTATATAAAATAAATTACAAAATTCATTATTCTTTCTGTACATTATTAACAAAACCCAGCAGGAGGGGCTAGAAAGAAAGATTTCGTTAAACATAACTACAAAACCCTATAACTCTGCAGAGTCAGTCAGAGATGAAGGAACTGGCCCCCTAAAAGGTTAAATGATTTGATCAAGGTCATATAGATGCTCAGTGACTGAGTCAGAATTTGAATCCAGATCATCTAATTCTCATTTGCTTTCTACTGTATCTTGCTAACGCATGTAATCTACCCAGACACACTCAATAGTTACATGAATATAACCACAAACATTAATACACACACAGACATATACACATAGACAAGTAATTGGAGAAATATTCAGTGTTAATGTTTAGCCTACAACAATAAGATAAAAAAAATTCTGGTCCTTCAATTGATTTACAAGTTTAGTACCGTAACAATCAAACTACCAAGGGATAAATTATAGAATTAGACAAAATAAAAACAAAAATTCATCCAGAAAAACAAAAGGTAAAAATCTCAAGGGAAGTGATAACAAAGGACTAGAGGGAGTTTAGCTTTATGAAATGTCACACTATGGTATGAAAGAGTAATCCTCAAAACTATTGATTACTGATTGACCAACCTATCAACAAGCATTTATTGATTGCTTATTGTGTGTCAGGTGCTGTGCTAAGACCTGGGATACAAACAAAAACAACAGTACCTGCTTTCAAGGAATTTCCATTATAGTGAGGGTAGCCAACGTGTGCATTGATAGGGATCTGTAAGGTGCATATAGAGTAATAGAGGCAACTAGGTGGCACAGTGGATCGAGTGCTGGACCTAGAATCAAGAAGACTGATCTTTCTGACTTCAAATCCAGCCTCAGACAAGTACTAGCTGGGTGACCCTGGGCAAGTCACTTAACCCTGTTTGCCTCAGTTTCCTCATCTGTAAAATGAGCTGGAGAAGGAAACAGCAAACCACTCCAGTATCTTTACCAAGAAAACTCTAAATGGTGTCATGAAGAGTCAGACATGACTGAAATGACCGAACAGCAGAGTAATAGAAGTTGGCCTTAAGTCTTCATTTCCCACCCAGCTGCACTCCTCTGGACTGCCATCATGCACCAGCAATCTCATCATTCTACAAGATCACTTCAGCCCTGGAATTCACACTTTGCCCTGCCCCCGGGTCCCCTCCCTCTGCATGGAAAGGGCAGAGATAGAGAGCTCCTCCCAGAACCTCCATTTAGGAAAGGTTCCCAGGGCAATCATCTTTTATATCCCACATTTCCCACTGGGCAACACTCCTCTGAGGACTTCAGTGTCATTCTCCTCCCACCTCACCCCCTTTTTAGCTTCCTTTTGTGTGTCATCTTCCCCCATTAGACTGTAAGCTTCTTGAGGGCAGGGGCTGTCTTTCTTTTTTCTTTTTTTAATTCCTATCACTTAGCACAGTAACTTGCACATAGTTTGTGCTTAATAAATTTTTATTGATTAATTGACTTAGGAGAAGGCACTAGGAGATTGAAGATCTTTTGTGGAATGTGACGTTTGATCTGAATCTTAAAGGAAATCAGAGATTTGAGACCTAAGTGAAGAGGGAGAACATTCCAGGAAAGAGAGAGAACCAAGACAAAGGTACAGAGAAAAAAAGATGAGGGTTGTGTATGAGGAACAGTGGAGCGACGTGTAGGAAGACTGGAAACATACCAAGGGGTCAGGGTGAGAAGAGCTTTAAAGGACAAACAAAGAAGGGTTGATATTTGACCCCAGAGGCAACAGAGAGTCAGTGGGGTTTGTTAAGTAGTAGGTTGATGTGGTCTTACCTGTGCTTTGGGAATATCACTTTGGCAGCTATGTGGAATATGTGTAGGAAAGGGCAGGGAGTAGAGGCATTGAATAGGAAGCTACTGAAGTAATTTAAATGAGAGCCTAGATAAAGATTTAGAGCTAGAGGGAACATTAGAGGAGTCTGAGTCCAACCTCCTCCTTTGAGAGATGAGAAAGATGAGGCTGGGGGAAAGTTGGGTGACTTACCCAGGATCATATAGTTAATAATCAGCAGAGACAGGATTTAAATTGAGATTTTCCTGACTCCAAGTCCATCATTCTAGCCACTCCTCCAACAGATGATGAGGGCCTGAACTGGAGTGGTTGTGTGAGCGGAAAGAAAAGGGCATGAATGTGGGAGGTGTTTTAGAGAAAGAAATGACAAGATTTTTGCAAATGATTGGAAGACAATAAGATTATGAACCTGGATGACTGGAAAGATGATGGTATCCTTGACAATGAGAGGGAAATCAGGAAGAATGGTGATTTTAGAGGAAAAGATGAGCTCAGTTTTGAACATGTCAAGTTAGAGATGCCTATGGGGCTTCTAGTTCAAAATGTCCAGAGGGCAGTTGGCAATGGGGGACTGGGGCCCAAAAGAGAGACTATGGCTGGCTATATATGGAAAGAGAGGCTTTGTATGTAGTCATGGCCCATGTTTTGCAAGGCCCATGTTGGGTGAGGGGCTGTCTTTGTGTGGCTCAAAAAGAGGTAGAATAGATCTTTAGCCTCTTCTTCTTCCACCCTGCTACAAGACACTTTTTATTTCCTACTAGGGTGCATGACCCAGAGGCCACTCTGCTCTCCTCGGAGAAAGGAGGTACTAGCTAAGATTATATCTGTCTGCTTCTTTAAATATTGATAGTCTAGGCAATGTGATCAGGTTCAATGTAACTTCTGATGTCTGTAGTATTATCGTTGGAGACAAGGAGGAACCCAGGCTTTATATTCAAGGTGTGACCCCTCTTCCACCTAATACGAGTTCATACAAATAATGAATAGCAAAGAAACCCTTTTATCCAAATTATAGCAAAACAGAAGTTAGAGAAGGTATACATAGGAGAATGTAGACCAGGCAATATAAAGTGAAGGAGCTCTCCCTTTGGGAACAAGGAAACTTGGCTCAACCAAGAGAGAGTCCCAGCTCTCACTCAAGGGGAAGTCTCTAGAGTAGCAAATTGGGGACAGGGACATGATAGAGACTGTTAGCTCCTCTCATGTCTTCCCAGAGTCCTTTCCTTCAGCAACCTGAAATGAGGTTGGCCTCTTCCACCTCCCTTCTTGAAGTTAGAATCCAGAAGTGCCCAAAGTGACGTGAAGCTAGGAAGAGTTAAAGCTTGAGGGGTCCTCCAGAAGACTGGAGCTCTCCTGCTCTCAATAGCTCCCCCCACTCCTTGCACAGGGCACGACATTTACCCTCAACAATAAGACAGTCTCTGATGAGAAAAGTTTATAATGTGACATTTTACAATGTAATATTCCTTCCAAGTTAAACTTTAAAATTATGAACAAACTTATATTTTCTACTCACTTAAGCTTACTTTCAACTTCTACCCTTCCTTAAGATGGCACTTTTGACTTATCCTATCTCCATATAATTTTCTATGTTAACACATAATGCAGGATTAATTTATATTTATGAGCTGTCCATGAAGATGATTTCAATCCTCTCTCATCCCAGATAACTATTAGATCTCTAATTTTGTTATATTATATTTCTCTCTTATTTTTATATCATATTGACCTTTCCATAATTGGTGGTAATTTAAATAGAATTCCTCGCGATAAATACTCTCTTACTCATTCTTACTTTTATTTGCTAGAGACTGAATGGTGTTTTCATGGAAGTCTAGGTCAGGGATGAGGAACCTCCAGCCCGGAGGCCAAGTGTGGCCCTCTAGGTCTTCTGGTGCCACCCTTTGACTGGGTCTGAACTTCAAATAATAAATTCGCTTAACAAAAGTATTTGTTTTGTGAAGCTTGGACGGGGTGTGGGGGCTGCACCTGGGAACCTGGAGTGCGGCATGAGGCCTTGAGGCCAAGGGTTCCCCACCCCAGGTCTAGGGGGTGGGAAACAGGGTGTTGAAAGAGTTAATTCTATTTATAGAGAGAGTTAACTTTTAAGATTTTCAGCTTATTTTAGACAAGTAGGAATACTAACAGCTGAAATGAAACAGATATGATAACTAAAATTAATTTATAAAAAATTCAAGCTTTTAAGATATTTTCCTTCTCTATTTACCTTAAATATGTTTAAATTAAAATGTTTAATGAAATAATCTGGCAATTTTAGTTCTATTTCAGTTTTGTTTGGACTAAATTCATGTTTTATATTTGTTCAAAGTGTTTTGTTTTGCTGTTATTTGTGTATTTTGTTTTGTTGTAAAAGAATTTAAAAATATTTCAAGTCAAAAAAAAAAAGAAGAGAGTCTCATACCAACGGGCTTTGGAGCAGGGGTTACAGATCTGGGAATCATCTACATAGAGATGATAACTGAACCCATGGGAGCTGAGAAGGTTACAAAATGAAAGAGTATACAGAGGAAATGAAATATGGTCCAGCAAAGCTTTAGAGGACAACTGCAGTTAGTGGGCATGATATAGTTAAATATCCAGTGAAAGAGACTGAAAAGGAGTAGTCATACAAATAAGAGAAAAACCAAGAGAAAATACTGGCCAAGAAAAAATAAAAACCCACAAAACAACCCAGAGAGAAAAGAGTACCCAGGAGAAAGTGGTCAGTAGTGTCAAAGGTTACAGAAGTGTCAAGAAGAATTAGGAATGAGAAGAGGCCATTAGATCTGGCAATTAAGAGATCACTGATAACTTTGGAGAAAGCAATTTTAGTTGAATGATGAAGGAGGAGAAGTAAAGACATTTAGGGTAGGTACCTTTTTTTAAAGATAATTGATAATGGAGGTGGTAGGATCTAGTGAGGGTTTTTTAAGGATGGAAGAGATTTAGGCATGTTTGTAAGCAGCTAGGAAGGAACAAGGAGATAGGTTCCTGGAGCAGAGTTCTACCTTATATTTTATCTTCACTTATGCATGGGCAGGTAGAGACTCTGCTCAAATAATAGCTTCCATTTCTGCAAGTTTCACAGTTGACAAAGTATTTTCCCATAATGACCCAGAGAGGTATATATTGTAAGTATTATTCCCATTTTATAGATGACGTAACTAAAGGCCAGTGAGAGGAGCTGACCCTCCTCACACAGTTAATTGGTGGTGTTGCTGAGACTACAACCCAGTTCTTCTGCCTCCAAGATCAGTGGTGCTTACATTACACCAAGCTACCTCAACTCCGTATGCCCTCCTCAACCAAGGGATACTCCAGGCTGGACCTATGGATTGTAATCAAGGGACAAAGTGAGGAAAGGGTGAGTAGAAATGAGTGATGGTGACTGCCAAAGAAGCAAATGGTAACTTTGGACTAATTGTCAGGTGAAAGAAAAGAAAACAATACGATTACTCAGAAGAGGTAGCAAGGCTAAGTGATTTTTATAACTTAAATTCTTACTATGTAGCTTTAAGATTTCCAGTCATTTGACAACTCAAAGCAACCGTGTGAGGGAGATAGCACAATGATTGTTATACCCATTTTATTGGTGTGGAAACGGAGGCTTGGGAGGGTTTAAATCTTGACCAAACAACTATTAAGCATCAGACCCAATATTTGAACCTGGATGTCCCTACTCTATGCAATACCTTTTCCACTATACCATTCTGTCTCTTGCACCAATGTTATGTCTCAACAAACTGAAACATCTTTTGAAGGGAAAGGGAAAGGAATCAGAAAGAGAGCCCAGAAATACAAAAGGAGAGTGGAATGAGAGTCAAGGAGGGGTTTTTTTGGAATCAAGAAGGAATGGGATTCAGAACAGAGGTGGAGGGGTTAGCTCTAAGAAGGACATATATTGCAGTGTCAGTGGGGAGTAATTCAGGGGTGATGAAGGATGAGAACTGCATCAAGTCCAGACACCTCTGCCTGGTTTTCAAAGTTCTCCCACAGACAAACCCCACCCTGCTTACCTAACCATTTTTTCTCATTACATTCATTCTATACCCAATGAGGTTGTTCGTCGCGTCACCCTGCAAGTACACCACCCTTATTCATTAGTTGTTCTTGAATATGTCAAGGGAACACTTGCCCCACTGGTGCAGATACCAGGTCTTCTACGACTTTGCAGATGGCAATTGAAAGTTTATGTGATCGAAAAAATTGGTGACCCTGTGGTCAACCTAGACAGGAGCATCTCTCAGCTTAGCTAGATTGGTTCTCAGACCACAGAGTATCTTGGGGCATATATATGAAGTCTTTCTAAGTTGGTAGGAGGAGGATCTCTCTACCAGTTTGGAGATTGTAGTCCTCTCACGTAGCATTTTGGGAATCAAGGTCACTTCCGTGCTATCACGAGGCATTGAATTTAATAAATGTTGTTAAGCCCCTAATTCTTCCCCTGATACCCTCTACCTATGTAACTTTCAACTAAGGTCTAGTACAGGGGTGGAGAACCTGTGGGGAACCTCCAGGCCACTTGTGACCTTCTAGGTCCTTGGGTGCAGCTTTTTGATTAAGTCCAAGTTTTACTGAACAAATTTTTTTATTAAGGGGATTTGTTTTGTGAAGTTTAGATTCAGTGGCATAGTGATATCAGCCAAGTCTTACATGATTATGACTGTGATTCCTTTGGAATTGAACTTTTTTTTACACTGCTTGAACTATTTTTTTCTTTAATCTAGAACCTTCAGATTTGGGCTATGATATACCTGCAATTCTTTTTATTTTAGAGCATCTTTCACAAGGTAATCATCGAATTTTTCTATTACTTTTTCTTTCTATTTTCCCTTTGCCTTCTGGTTCTACGAATTCTAGGATGTTTTAATTTATGATTTCTTGAAATATGGCATCCAGGTTTTTTGACGTTGTTATTGTTATGGTTTTCAGGTAGTCTGATAATCCTTGACCTGTTTTCTTGGTCAGTTATTTTTGATAAGAGACACCTTATATTTTCTTCTCTTTGTTCAGTCTTTTGATTTTCTTTTAATATTTCTTGTCTCCTAGAGTTATTCGTTTCTCTTTGGTACACTCTAATTTTCAGGAGTCTGTTACTTGAGTAAGATTTTGTACCTTCTACGCTAAACTATTTATTCTCCTCCCAGTTCTTTCACTAACAGCTCTCATTTCAGTAATATCTCTTTTCACTCTCGTTTCCTCTCCTAGGAATTCTGATAGATCTTGTTGCCAAGTGTTAATAGTTGCTGTGGAGTTTCTTCTTCTAGACTTGTTTGTCCTGGTGGTTCTTGGATCTATAACATTTCTTTATCACTCTTCTATGTGTTCATTTTTTTCTTCCTGGATTGGGACCTTTTTGTCAGGGTCAGGTTCTGACTACTCATATACTCTTAAATGGGATGATATTCCCCCCAATCTGTATTGTCTGGGTTCCAGCTACTAGTATGTCCTCCTTTCCTCTGAGGTTTGTTTGCGATGTACAGAGTGCTGACACATCCCAGCCTCACCTGCATCTTCTAAGTACAGAGCTCTGAGCTCTTCAAGGCCATTAGGGGAAACTCACACCAGTTTGCTGTATACTTCTATAGTCCCCTAGGACATCTGGACTGATCACAGTCCTCTCAATGGGAGCTTTGCTGGCTCCATTTCCTGGCCAGACCCAGACTTCCATGACAGCTTAACCAGCTGGGGCTTCCTTTCCAGAATCCAGAATGTGTTTGCCCACTTCTGAGTTTCCCAACTGAAGGACTACAAGGCTGTGAGGGCTAGGAGGCCTCTGAGCATTGGGCTTGCCTTGCCTTAATCCCCTGACTGTTCCTCCTGCCCAAGAGATCCCCCAACTGGTCATTCTCCTTCATGCCTGCAGGCTTCTGATTTGGCTCTTTGCCAATCTATGCCAGAGGAAGGTACTTATTACAGTTTTTTCTCTATTTATTTATTATTTTTTAGTCGTGCACTTTTTTTTAATCTTTTCTGGAATGCATATTTGGGAATTAGGTTGTTTTTCTCTACTTACTCTGCCATCTTGGCTGAAAGTCTCCAGATATTAAACCCAAGTCCCATGCTTCCACATCCAGTGATTTTTCCATATTGCCTACATTGAAATAGGCCAAGATGAAAGGTATTGGGCATAACTGGGGAACTCCGAGTATGTATATGGGATCAGATCTTGGAGGGTCTTGTATGGCAAGCTAAGGAACTGTATTCTGTGGGCAAAACTACTAAGCATTTTTGAGAAGGAGGAGGAGTACTACTGGTAGTGGTGGTAATAGTTCAAGTCCTGAGTTCGAATCTGGCCTCAGACCCTTACTAGCCGTGTGACCCCAACAAGTCATTTAACCCTGTTTGCCTTTGTTTCTCATCTGTAAAATGAGCTGGAGAAGGAAATGGTAAACCACTCCAGTATCTTTGCCAAGAAAACCCCAAACGCAATCACTTAGTAGTAGTAGTAGTCATCATAACAACAGTAGTTAGTAGCAGTAGTAGTAGTAACAGTAGTAGCAGCAGTAGTAATGTTAGTAGTAGTAGCAGTGGTAGTAAGAGTAGTAGTAGTAGTAATAATAATAGTAGCAGTAGTAGTAGTCATAGTTATAGTAGTAGTAGTAGCAGTAGTAGCAATAATCATAGTAGTGGTAGTAGCAGTAATAATAGTAATAGTAGTAACAGTAGTAGTAGTAACAGTAGCAGCAGTAGCAGTAGCAGTAATAGCAGTCATAGTTATAGTAGTAGTAGTAGCAGTAGTAGTAAGAGTAGTAGCAGTAGTAGTAGTAATAATTGTAGTAGTGATAGTAGCAATAGTAATAGTAATAGTAGTAACAGTAGTAGTAGTAACAGTAGCAGTAGTAGTAGTCATAGTTATAGTAGTAGTAGTAGTAGCAGTAGCAGTAGAAGTAATGGTATAAGGGGCAGCTAGGTGGTGCAGTGAGTAGAGCACCGGCCCTGGAGTCAGAAGGACCTGGGTTCAGATCTGGCCTCAGACACCTGACACACTTGCTAGCTGTGTGACCTTGGGCAAGTCGCTTAACCCCAGTTGCCCTGCCTTCTCCCTGCAACAAAAAAAAAGTAGTAGTAATGGTAGTATCAGCAGCAGTAGTAATAGTAATAGTAGTAGTAGTATCAGTAGTAGTAGTAACAGTAGTAATGGTAGCATTAGCAGTAGTAATAGTAGTAGTACCAGTTATAGTAGTAACAGTAGTAATGGTGGTAGCAGCAGTAGTAATAGTAGTAGTAGTGGTAGTACGAGTAGTAGTAGTAACAGTAGTAATGGTGGTAGCAGCAGTAGTAATAGTAGTAGTAGTAGTACTACCAGTAGTGGTAGTAATGGTAGTAACAGCAGTAGTGATAGTAGTAGTAGTAGTAGTAGTAGTACCAGTAGTAGTAGTAATGGTAGTAAGGGTAGAAACAGCAGTAGTGATAGTAGTAGTAGTACCAGTAGTAGTAGTAATGGTAGTAATGGTAGTAACAGCAGTAGTAATAGTAGTAGTAGTAGTAGTAGTAGTACCAGTAGTAGTAGTAATGGTAGTAAGGGTAGTAACAGCAGTAGTGATAGTAGTAGTAGTACCAGTAGCAGTAGTAATAGTAGTAGTAGTACCAGTAGTAGTAGTAATGGTAGTAAGGGTAGTAACAGCAGTAGTGATAGTAGTAGTAGTACCAGTAGTAGTAGTAATGGTAGTAATGGTGGTAACAGCAGTAGTAATAGTAGTAGTAGTAGTAGTACCAGTAGTAGTAGTAATGGTAGTAAGGGTAGTAACAGCAGTAGTGATAGTAGTAGTAGTACCAGTAGTAGTAGTAATGGTAGTAATGGTAGTAACAGCAGTAGTAATAGTAGTAGTAGTACCAGTAGTAGTAGTAATGGTAGTAATGGTGGTAACAGCAGTAGTAATAGTAGTAGTAGTAGTAGTACCAGTAGTAGTAGTAATGGTAGTAATGGTGGTAGCAGCAGTAGTAATAGTAGTAGTAGTAGTAGTACCAGTAGCAGTAGTAGTAAGAATAGTAGCAGTAGTAGCAGTCTTAGTAGTAGCAATAGTAGTAGTCGTAGTTAACATTTATATAATATCTACTATGTGCCAGGCACTGTGTTGAGCACCTCATAAATATTGTCTCATTTGATCCTCACAATAACCCTGTGAGGTAGGTACCATTATTATTTCCATTTCACAGTTGAAGAAACTGAGGCAGGCAGAGGCAAGTCAGACTTGCCCGAGATTACGCAGCAGCGGCGCAAAGGCCCGACTAGAGCTCTGGTTCAGAAAGATTATTCTGACTGTGCTGTGTAAGGCACTTTGAAGCAGGGAGAGCCTAGGAGTGAATACGCTTAGAAGGAAGCTTTTGTAATAGTGCTGTGAAGTGATACTTAAAGGATCTATGATTCTTTGATGTGGAAATTTCTTCTAGTGAGGCAATAATCCCTCCACCTTTCATAGGTCCTTATTTGCCAACCTTCTGGTAGTAAAGCTCTCTGAATTTATCTAGGCTGGTCCTCAGATGGGCCTGTCCTTGAAACTTCAACTTACTAAAGCCTGGCAGAATTTGCACTTGGCTGGCTCCATCTTCAATTTCCCTTATAGGGCTTAGCTCCAGGTACTGATATCTAGAGGGGTGGTATTTTTCCTTCCTAGATACTTACTTCTTCCCTGTAGTCTTGGAATTGCTGCCCCCATACCTCACTCTCCTCTGCAGTCCAGGGATCCCCAAAAGTTTGGGGGAAGGCAGCCCTGGGAGACCATGAGGGAAGAGGTCAGGGGAGAACGGGAAGGGGTCAATCCATTCTGTCTTTCCCCACAACCATTCCTGTGTTTGGACAGTATCTCAAAGTCTTCATGTCTTCAATTCCTATGGGAATACAGGCTGAACTCTCCGGAGAATAGTTCTCCTTGCCCCTTTCTCAACTGAATTTGCACCAGATGCTCATACTCTTTTAATTATGGCTCTACCTTAACCCAACAATCAGTAAAAAAAAAAACAACAAACCTCACTTTATTGTAGACTGAGAAGACAAAGACGAGGAAACATTTTCACCCCCTTGCTTTCCCAACATTTCCCAGCCTTTCTCATTCTTCATAGGCTAAGGGCAATGTTGCAGCTGATAGCCCTGAGCACTAGAAAGTTGGAGGAAAAGCCCACAGTATTTATGCTGAAGCAGGACAAACTCCAGAGCATTTACCTGCTCAGCATGTGCTATTTTAACTTCAATATTAATCTACATTTTTTTTGGAACTTCTACATGTGTGCTTATGAATCTTCTTTAAAACTGCTTATTCAGGTGTTCCATGAATGTACACTACCTAGATTTTTGGAGGGTAGAAATGAGGGCAGGAATGACGACTTCTCTTTCTTATGACCTTACCACTCCCTACCACCTAGTACTGCCGCACCTAATATGTGCCTGCTACGCGGTAGATGATCACAAAACATTGACTGGCAAGCCTGTCTCCTCCTGCCCTGAGTGGTGGTATTTTTTCTGAGAACGAGCAGCTGGGCTAGAGAAATGGTTTGAGGATTTGTGCCAATCTGACATTCCAAAGCACCTGACATACCCAATAATATCTGGTTGGTTTGGGTTTTTCGTTTGTTTTTTTTTTTTTTTTGGCAGGGGAAGGGAAAGAATGTTCTTCCTCTTTTCATTTTCTTAGTGGGAGAAACTGAGGCAAGAAGAGAGGTAATATTCTATGGAAATGTAGTATACTATAAAAAACAATGGTTTTTTAGTTTGAATACCTGAGTTTGAATTTCAGCTCAGCCACTTATTAACTTGGGTAAATCTTACAAACTCTCTGGGCTTTAGTTTCCTCATCTTTAAAACAAGGCGGTTGGATCTGTTAACTGTTTCAACTTTAAATACTGTGATCTTAAAATCAGCTTGGTGCCACATAGACCATAAGGACACATTCTCTTTCCCCGTTCTGACCTAGGGACTGGGTGTTCCCAGCTACATCCAAATTTAGATGGGTCTGTTGTGATTCCTCCCTCCAATGATTCAGGTTCTATTCTACCCATCCTGTGTGACTCTTGTCCATGTGCTCCCCTGAATCCTTCCCAGAGGGTTCACCCAACCAGCCAGGGGCCTTCTCCTACATATCTTGACATTGTGCCAGTAGAGGGCTGTTCACCCTGGGTGTCACAATGTGACCAGTCCCTCTTTTTTCCCCCATTCTCACAGCTCTCTGACAGCATCCTTAGGCCGCTTCCCCTGGAAAATCCTTCATAAGTAATGTATTGTAAGTTGATTGTGCACCTTTCTATTGTTCCCTGGTTGAATATAAAATCCTATGAGTCTAGGATTCCTACATTTCAATGCATCCAGTAGAGAGCTAGGTGGCACAGCAGATAGAGTGCTGGACTTGGAATCCAGGAAAATATGAGTTCAAATCCTGCTTTCAAACATGTACTGGTGGTCTAAGTTTCCTTATCTGTAAAATGAGGGGTTGGAAACAGTTGAGGGAATGGCTGAACAAATGATGGTATATGAATGTAATGGAATATTATTGTGCCTTAAGACCATTTCAGAGAGACCTGGAAAGACTTGCATGAATTGAGAGCAGAACCAAGAGAACAATTTATATTGTAACAGCAACATTTTAAAAATAAATAATTCTGAAGGACTTGAAAACTCTGCTCAACCACAATCCTAGAGGACCAATGATGAAGAATGTTAACCACCTCCTCACAGAGAGATCATGGACTAAATATACAGAATGATACACACATTTTTGGACAAGGCCGATATGGGAATTTGTTTTGCTTGACTTTGCATATCTTTTACAAGGACTTTATTTTCCTTTCCTTTTTTTTTCCCAATGAGGTTAGGGATGGATTTTTGTTAATTGAAAAAAAAATTTTGACCAAAAAAAATAAGAGTTGGATTCAATGGTTTCTAAGGTCCCTTTTAACTTTAAATCTGTCATCCTGTGATTAGAACCCACAGCCCTCCCTCCTAACTACTTGGACAGGTCCTGGTATGCTGGTATGCTTAGCATTTGACTAGGTGACTCCTCCCTGCATATGTGGCATGTTGAGTGGGAAATTTTCTCTCTGTGACTAATGTGTCTCTCATTTCCCTAGGACTAATGGCTTAACATAAGGGATGGAGGCTTGATTTTGCAGCATCAGTTTGCACATTGGCTGGGTTTGGGGCCATGTGAGGATGAGAAGATGAGAGGTCTAGAATGTATGCAATGAATTTGAATTTAATTTGGTCATCTCATCCATATAGCTATTTCCTGAAAATAAATAACCATATCCCGACTTATTTAACACGATTACTTAAAAGAGAAGGAAAAAAAGAAAGGAAGGAAGAAAAAAAGGGAGGAAGGAAGAGAAAAAGAGAGAAAGAAAAAACAAAAGAAAGGAAGGAAGAAAGGAAGGAAGGAAGGAAGGAAGGAAGGAAGGAAGGAAGGAAGGAAGGAAGGAAGGAAGGAAGGAAGGAAGGAAGGATTTTTTTTTAAACTCTGTTTTAATCCACCATGTTAAATCCTGGACACAACTCATCATTTTACTAAGTGTTTCAAGAAAACAAATTATGTCTATTAAGACTGTTTCCTGCTCATGTTCTCCTTGTTTCCCCATTCCCATTAGGGCTACTAATAGAACCTTGTTTAATGGGTCTCCAGAAACTTCCTGGGAATATAAAAGAGCTTTTGGAACTGGACCAAGGAACTGAATTCTGACTTGGGACAAAGAGACCAGAAGACATGTTTTGTTTTTCTCCCCATACATGTAATAGGCACATAGCACTTTGTGCTCCTCTAAAATACTCTAAATTATATTATTTTTATTTAATCAAATAGTTACAAAATCTGAGAGTCCCAGGGGACATCAAAAAGACATCTATCTAGTACAACCCCTTTATGGAACGTGAATCCCATCTGCCATAGCCCTAGCAAATAGTCATCCAGTTGCCAGAGAAAAGGAGCTCACTACCAGAAAAGGAACTCCATTTAACTTTTTTAAATGGTTCTGATTGTTAGAAGTTTTTGTGTCCATTAGACAAAAACTTCTTCCCTGTAATTTCCACCCACTGATCCCCGTTCTGACCACCAGGGCCAAGAAGAAGCAATCTACTATATTTTTGTGGTCAGCCTTTCCACAACATAATGACATACCAACTTTTTGGAAATTTCCCACCAAGGGAAAAAAAAAATTGTGAGACACTGGGAAATAAAGCTTCTAGTAACCTTCTAGTAACCCCAGTTTGTCTTCTCTACTAGAGCATAGGTGATGCTACATGTCTTAGTGGATAGGGAGCTACCTGACAAGCCAAAAGACCTGGGTTCAAGTCTTGCCTTTTGACTTAGTGACTGTGGGCAAATCCCTTAACCTCTCATTGTTCTGGACCTAGGATGCTCCTGAGTGCTACCCAAACCAAATTAAAATGTAATTGATCTAGGGGCAGCTAGGTGGAGTAGTGAGCAGAGCACCCTGGAGTCAGGAGGACCTGAGTTCCAATGTGACCTCAGACACTTGACACATGTACTAGCTGTGTGACCTTGGGCAAGTCACTTAACCCCAATTGCCCTGCCAAAAAGCTAAAAAAAAAAAAAAGGTAATTGATCTAATCTATATTAGATCACTAATATACTAGCCACTGGACCCAGATGGCTCCAGGAGAAAAAGTGAGACTGGTGACTTTGCATAACCCTCCCTCACTTAAATCCAATTCACTTGCATGTCGTGGCATCACTTTCCTGGTGTCATGGTCCTTTTTGAAAACGAAGGACAAATTGCAAAAAGCAAGCAGTAAAATGTGATGGGGAGAGGCAGCTAGGTGGCACAGTGGACAGTGTACCAGCCCTAGAATCAGGAGGACCTGAGTTCAAATCTGGTTTCAGACACTACATGTGTGACTCTGGGCAAATTATTTAACTCTGATCGCCTCAAAAAAAAACCCCGAGAATTGGGAAGTACTTAGCTAAATACAACAAAAATAGACATTACCTTTTAAAAGGAAGTCAATACACAGGCCATGTGGATCCTTACCAATAGAGTAGTGGCTCCTGTTTCCATTTAACACCCTCACTGCTCTAGGCAATTCTCTAAGATGGTAAGTTGCAAAGTACTGACTTGTGCTGGTAACTGGAGTTTCCTCACAGGGATGTCCCTAGGCCAATGAAATCACAGTTCCAGTCTATATTTACCTTATTCTCTTTATCTCCCCTACGGTCAAAAACAGACCATTGCTCAGTGTAGGTGCAGCAGATAGCAAGGGATAGAATTAGCACTGGCCTTGAAACCAGAATATTTGGCTTTGGATCTCAGTTCTGCTATTAACTCCCTGCATGACTTCAGCTTTAAAATGAAAGAGTTGATTAAACTAAATGATGTCTGAAGGTCTATTCCCATTCTAAAATCCTATCATCCAAATACCCAATTGTAGAATGAATGAATGCAAAGAAGTCTACGTTTACACCATTCCCAGCCTTCCTGTTTTCAGGACAGACAAGTGTTGGTCCTATTTGTGGAGTAAATGGAAGGGTTCAGGATTCAGAAAGGGAGAAAATCAGTTGAAATGGCAGCAAAGTTAGTCAGGAGCACACTAAAGGGTTGTTAGACCTCAGACCTGGTCACTGAGATAAGCTGCAGAATCCTCTTCCCCAGAGATCAGTCCCATCTGTCAAGGATAGACTAGCTGGCCCTTCAGCTCTTTCTCTGCTTATCCCCAAGAGGAAAAGCCTTATTTTGGGCCAGCCTTGCCTGATGCCACGTGTCCTAAGTAGAAGAGTTGTAGTAGGAATTCTGGAGAGACATGAGTTGACTTGGACAAAAACAGACTCCCAAGATTTTCCTTCAATCTGGGTCAATCTAATTTTTTTTTTCTTCTCCCTGCTGGTCCATTTGAAAAGTTTAATTTAGCTGAAAGGGAAAAATCCTTTAATCCTCCCTCTAAATCAAGAACTAACTGGGGAGAAGGGAGGAGAGGAAAGAGGAGGGGGTGGTGTGTTTCTGCCCTCATTTCATTAACACCCTGCTCCCCATTCCCCCAACCCTCCAGCTGTTACCTTATTGGTGAGAGGCAGCTGGTAGCTTTATATAAGCTCTCTAGAAAGGCCCAACTCCCTCATTGCAGCTGTGGGTAAATATAAACTGTAAATGTAGCAATAAATGAGATTGCATGGTGCCTAGCACAAAATCTTGCATGTAGAAGGTGTTTGATAAATGTTTGTTATTTCTGTCAACAGTCAACAAGCACTTAGTAAATGTTTGCTACCCGTCAGGCACTGTATTAAGCTCTTGGGATACAAAAAAAGCCAAAAAACTATCCATGTTCTCAAATAACTCTGAGGCTGATGGGGGAGACAATATTCAGATAACTATGTACAAACAAGGTATATACAGGATAAACTGAGGGTGATCGACAGAGGGAAGTGTCAGGATTAAAAAGGATCTGGAAAGACTTCTTGTAAAAGGTGAGATTTTAGCTGGGATTTGAAGGAAGCCAGGAGATGGAGAAGAGAGAGAGAATTCCAGGCTTGGAGGACAGATGTGTTTGGTGGGTGGGACAGACAGCAAGGAGGCTTGTGTCACTGGATGTGGGCGTGGAGAAGATGAGTAAAGTTAAAAAGACTGAAAAGTAGGAAGGGGCCAGGTTGCAAAAGGCTTTGAATGACAAACAGAGGATTTTGTATTTGATGCTGGAGGTCTTAGGGAACCAGCTGGAACTTACTGAATACACCCTCCTTCAAACAGGTGTTTTGATTTGAGCTGACCTGACACCCAGGAGAAAGTAAGAAGGTTTATCTAAGGACTCAGAGAAGGAAAAAGGAAGGAGGGGCACTGGAAGGAAAGAAGAAATTGCAGGTTTGCCAGAAAGGAGCCGAATTACTTGTTCTGATAAAATGAGGTCCTCATTTCCAGCCACCATTTTTCAAGTAAGGAACAGGCTCAAAGAGAGGAAAGCTATTCAGAAAATCAGCACTTTACCTAAATTTCCCAAGCCTGAGGATTGGGGGGATTTTTTTCCTGTCAAACAATCGACAAGTATTTATGATGTGCCTGATGTGGTCGAGGCACTGTGCTAGGCAATGGGGAGAAAAAGACAGAGGTACCTGCCCTCAATGAGCTTCTAGCCTTTCACATTACCATTATGAGTATAGGGTTTCCTCAGCTCCAGCAACTTGTCAGGCTTGTTCTCCACTGTCAACCCACCGGGAAGCAAGGACCCCCAAAGGATGAATGCTTAGGAGTATCCCCTTTTTCCTATCAGCTGTCTCACAGTATTTCTTTGGATGGGGGTGGATTACATCTTTATTTTTACCAAGCTCAGAGTAAAATAGAGCATTTCCTTAAATTATTTCAAAACATGATTATGAGAAAGTGTCCATAGGCTTCACCAGATTGCCAAAAGCGTCTATGACACACACACACAAAAAGGTTAAGAACCCCAGCTGTCCAGTGTGGAGTCCAAGTGAGAAAAGTAAGTGCACAGAGGTTTTACAATGCCAGAGAACCTCAGGGTACCTACTATGTGTCAGCATAGGGACTGGGTCTATATATTAGCATATATTTGTGTGTGTGTGTGTTGTAATAGCCTGTATATTAATATATATTAGACTCTATTAGTATAGGAAATGAATTCCCTTTGGAAACTCTCTATCCAGGTAGGTCCAAGACTCCACAACTTAAAAGTCTTAGAGATTGAGTTCTGAGAAGTTATGTGACTTGCTTAGGGCCAGTCAGTTAACAAGTATTTAACAAGCATTTGGTGCATACCAAGCGCTATGCTAAGTAGTAAGAATAAAAGAAAGGAAAAAAAAAACCCACCATGGTTCATGCCCTTAAGGAGCCTGTATTCTAATGGAGGAAATAGCATGCCAACAACTATGCACATATACAATGCAAAAGAAAGGGAAAGGTATTCTTAATGGAAACAACCTCTTTTAGGGAGGGGGAGATTAGTATCAGAAGGTGGGGGCTTGAACCCAGATCTTTCTAGCTCTAAAGCAAGCTTTCTATGGTCAACAGACAGTCACGACTTCTCAAAATAGTCCTTAACACTATCCATTATCCCACACTGCCTCTCACTGCTATATAATGACTAAGTAAATTACGAGTACACCGGGCTTAAAATATTGATCAGTCATTCCTAGTCTTTACCCCCCCAACCTTTTCATCTCTCAGGAAAGAAGGCCTATTCATCCTGTATGTAAATATTCCTTTTTACTTCTTTGTAAATTTACCCTTCTTCAGACTCTGGTACAAAGACTAAGCCATTTATGGCAGAAAAAGCATAGGGCATGTATGAAAGAGATAGTCCTTTAAAGCATGTGTCCTATAGTGTGAGATCTCTGTGCTTTTCCTCCTGTCCTTGCTTATGCATGGAATGTTTCCTATTCTCCAGGCTCCCTTTGAAATCCTACTCAACCATCAGCTTCAATGTCACCTCGCCCACAAGCCTTTGTTGATCCCTTTAGCTCACACAGCACTTCCCTAATAATTCCCCTGTGCTCTTTGGTCTTTGAATCAGAAGTATGAGGGTGAGTCTTGGCTTTGCCACCTAGTAGCTGTGTAACCCCATTCTCAGTTTGCCCATCTGTAAAATGGGGATTACAATACTTGTACCACCTACCTCACAGGGTCATTGGGAATAAAGTATATATTATAAGCCTTAAATAGACATATTTATAGTTATTTGTATGTATGTTATGCTACTTTATTAGATTGTAATTTCTATTAAGACAAGAGCTTAGAATATACCTAATGCTTGTTCTAGACATAGAAGGTGCTTAATGAATGCTTGTTGGATGAATTCATAGGATAATTTATAGGATCTCTTTAATGACTTCTAGTCAATAGAGACCTCCTGGAGACAGGGTCATGTGGAGGGGTGGGTAACTAGAATTGGAGTCAGGAAATGTGTTTGAGTTCTGACTCTAAACCTTACTAGCTGAGTGACTATGAACCTCTCTGAGTTCAGGAAAGCACTTTGTAAACCTTGACATACTACACAAATATAACCTCTTCTTAAACTGAATAAAGAAGTTTATAAACCTGATGAAAGGACTCAGGATAAGACTCAATTATTATTATTTTTTTTTGAAGGGGGAAGGCAGGGCAATTGGGGTTAAGTGACTTGCCCAAAGTCACAAACCTATTAAGTGTGTCAGGTGTCTGAGGTCACATTTGAACTCAGGTCTTCTGGAGTACAACCCTAGCACTCTATCCACACACAATGGGACTTGATGCTGTGGGGGACTCTGTCTGGATCATTCATAACAAGCCTAAAACTTTGGCTTAATAACCCACAATACACTGTCTGTGCTATCTCTGATCCACAGATCGGACTGAGTCAGGACGTGGATGAAGAGTCTAACCCAGTAGGGTGGAACCTGCCAAGGGCACATGTGGCTTTCTAGGTCCTCAAATGCGGCCCTTTGACTGAATCCAAACTTCACAGAACAAATCCCCTTAATAAAAGGATTTGTTCTGTAAAACTTGGACTCAGGCAAAAGGCCACACCCAAGGATCTAGAAGGCTACATGTGGCCTTGAGACTGCAGGTTCACCAATCCTGTTCTAGCCTCATACCTTTGCAAGAGCTTTTGAATGAAACTGAGTATAGGATTCTGGACTAGAGCAGATTGGTCCAAGTTAGCGTTCAGATAGGTTGATTTTACCCCTGCATATTGTAGGGTGCTGCTGCCCAAATTCTTTGTGCCTATTACACCTACCCTAACAGTGTTTTTCCTCACATAGAGTGTCCTACAGGCCAAACCCAGTGATGGCAGATCTAATTCTGCAGGTTGGATTTTGGATCTGATCACCATTTGCCTGGGATTCCTCATTGGCATCAGTGCAACTTTTCCAAAAGTGTTCCTCGGATGACAAGATTCTGGACCCGCAGGTGACCTGTAAACCAAACAGCAAGGTTTATATATCTTTGCTTTTTATGTTGGAGAGATGGTATTCCTAAGGTTGCTTTAATCTCCCCTTCATTCTGAACATGCATCTGAGCTTTGGAACGGATTTGTCTGGAAGAGAAGGGGGTAAGTTCTGAGATTTCAGTCCTTTCTTTTAAAAGCAAAGATCATTCCGTCTTTTCTCTTAAGGAAAGTTGTAGGCCAAATTTAAGCCTTCAGAGAAAGCAAATCCATGATTATAGAATCATAGACAACTACAACTGAGTCTTTAGAACAAACCATACAAGGCCAGAGTTTGAAGAGACTATAGAACTTAGAACACAGAATGTCAGAGCAGGAAGGGACTCTAGAACAGAAATTAGAGAATGTCAGAGTTGGAAGAGTCCTTAGGGATCATCTAATCCAATTCCCTCTTTTAATAAATGAGGAAACTGAATGGGGATGTGATGTTCATAATGGTGACTCTGAGTCTTTACAAAAAGGTAAAATGTAAAACATAAAAGAGAAAAAGGGACATTATATTCTGTGTTTAAGAAGTCAGAAAAAAATTTCCAACCAAAAATAGCTGAAATAAGATTTAGAAAAAACTCTGGTACTTAAAGGGATCTGAAAAATGTGTGTGGAACACTTCCCTACTATGTTCTGATAGTCCTGGATAAATGAAACGTTACCATATTTCTACTGAATGTTTGCTAACATTTCTTCTCAATTATTTTAAAATGATATCATTTACGTATCTTCAAATTTTCTCTCAAAGATTTCTCGTGGAAATACAATGACATAAGAAACAGACTTGTATTTTAACAAGTCAATAGAGTTTTAACCCAATAAATATTTATTTTAAGAAGCAATTATAACTGCCGTTCATATAGCACTTTAAAGATTACAAAATATGTTTGTTCATGACTCTGAAGTCGGTGGTGCAAGCTTTATTATACCCATTTAATATATAAAGAAACTGAAGCTCAAAGAGGTTGTAACTCAAACTCAAAACAATATTAAGTGTCAGAGTCCTTCAGTTAGTCAACTAACATTTATTGAGCATCTACACATGCTAAGTATCAGGGGTAGAAAAGGAAAATATAGTTCCTGCTTTCGGGGAGCTCACAGCCTAATGAGGGAGACAACAAGTGAATAACTATGTATGAACAAGATGTACGTAGGGTAAATTGGGGTTATTCTCAGAGGGATGACACTAAGATTAAGGAAGGCTGGAAAGGCTTCTTGCAGAAGGTGGGATTTTAGCTGAGACTTGAAGGAAGTCAGGGAAGCCAGAAGGTGGAGCTCAGAAAGGAGAACATCCTAGGCACGGGAAACAATCAGTGAAAATGGAAGGAACTGGGAGATGGAATGTCACATTCAAAAAACAGGGGCAGTTAGGTGGTGCAGTGGATTGAGCTCTAGCCCTAGAATCAAGAGGACCCGAATTCAAATCTGAACTCAGACACTTACTAGCTGTGTGACCCTGGGCAAGTCACTTAATCTTTATTGCCTCCAAAAAAAAAGAAAAAGAAACAACATCAGTAGACTGCAGAATTAGTTAGAGGTGAGTACAGTATGAGAAGACTGAGAAAAGGGAAAATGAGGCCAGGTTATAAAGGGCTTTAAAAGGCAGAAAGAGCATTTTATATTGAATCCTGGAGGCAGTGGGGACCTACTGGAGTTAATTGACTAGGGGAGTCAGACCTGCATCTTAGTAAGATCAATTTGACAACAGAGTGAAAGATGGATTGTAGTGAGGAGAAACTTGAACTCATGTCCTGACTCTGCTTCTAGTGCTCTCCCCACGATACCATATTGCCTCTCATTGAGCCAATTTGTGTGGCCCAAGACCCTGAACAAAGAAAGTCAGAGGCAGGGGCAGGTAGGTGGCACAGTGAGTAGAGCACCGGCCTTGGAATCAGGAGGACCTGAGTTCAAATGAGGCCTCAGACACTTGACACATTCACTAGCTGTGTGACCTTGGGCAAGTCATTTAACCCCAATTGCCCTGCCAAAAAACAAACAAAGTCAGAGGCGTACTCTTGGCCAGCAATCCAGCTGTGTTCAGAACATTAGGTACCTACCAGAGAATCTGTAAATAAACCCAAGAGGAAACAAGACACAGAAGGAAGTGTGATTTGATAGAATGAGCACTTTGTGTGGAAGAAGAGGCACTAGGTTTGAACCTAGCCAGCTCTGCCACTTACTATCTGTGCAATCTTAGGAAAGACTTGACCTCTGCTCCTGTAAAAGGAGGGGGCTGGACCAGACAAACTGAGATCCCTTCCAACTGGACAAGTTTACATTTCCTGAATTTCTAGGTTGCTTTGAATTGGAGACACTGTACCTGATCTCATAGTAGTTGTCTATTCAATTCACTTAGCAATTAATCATAAATTACTTTGTTTTGTTATTCACTTTTTTCTGTTTTTAAACCTTATTTCCTCAATTAGACTAAACTGTTTCAGAGGCAAGTATGGGAAAAATGATCATTTCAGAAACAGGGTCCTGGGTTTCAAGTCCCAACTATTAAATTTATTTGCTTCATGACCCTTGGATACTGGCTCAACCACAACTTCCTCATCTGTATAATAAAGAGATTAGTAATATTTGTTCTACCTGTCTAACAGGGCTATAGTGAGGAAAGTGCTTTGTAAAGCTTAAAGCCCTACACTCTTAGGACAGGTTCCAGGAGATAAACAGTTTCGTTTCTCTGACTGTAGCATATTGCCTTGTATGTACTGGGAGCCCAGAACATGGTTATAGGTGGGTTGGTTGTAAATTCTAATGCTGGCCCTTCCTATGGCTTATAATATCACACCAGACTACCTACCTTCCTCTTTAGTTCATAGGTGCAAATTTCTTCCTTTGCATAATGTTCTGGCCTCATTCCTCCTGTTTTTGTGGTCTGCTTCCTAATTCAGTTCAATTAGAAAAATATTCATTCAATGTCTACTATGAGCAAGGCCCTGTATTAGGTACTGGAGGTTTCAAACAATAAAAAGTATTTAAAAAAAAAAAAACAAACCACAGTCCTTGTCTTCATGGAGCCTACATTTTACAAGGAGATGCAACATATAACAAGAACAAGCTAATTTCGGGGAGACTCGAAACATAGGAAATGGTACATGAACAGAATGTAGAAGGAAACTGAGGATGCAAAGAGGCAGAGGGGGGAAAGGAAATGAAAAGTTAAATTTGGGGAGTAGTAAGTATGTCAACTTGATGGGAATATAGTGATTAGTGAAATAAGTACAGAATGGTAGGCAGTTGACAGATTGTGAAGAGTGTTAATAAATATTAAACAAAGAAGTCTGTATTTATCCTAGAAATCATAAGAAGCTACAGAAGCTTCTTGAGGAGAGGAAGTGGCGTGATCAGAACTGTACTTTAAGAAGTTATTTTGGCAGTCATGGGCAGGTGGGAGGGTGTATTGGGGAAGGAAAAGATGGGAAGGAGGCTGTTGTAGTACTCCAGGGGAGAGGTGATGAGACCCTCTGTTAGGATGATGGCTATGTGAATAGATACAAGGGGATGGATGCTGGGGATGCTGTGAAGGTAAAACTGATGCGACTTGGGAAGTGGCTGGATATATGGGATTAGGAAGTGTGAAGAGTTAAGGATAACTCTGAGGTTGGAAATAGGTGGCCAGGAAGGTGGTTGCAATAGAAATGGGAAAATTTGGAGGAAGGGTGGTTTTAGGTGGAAAGCTAATGAACTCTGTTTTGGATCTGTTAATAGAGTGATGATGATGGTGGTGGTGGTGATGATGATGATGATGGTGGCGGTCGTGGTGGTGGTGACAATGATGATGATGACAACCAGTAAAGTGAGGGCTGTCCTCCTAATGTAGTAGGTAGCATGGAGATGTTGTTGTGTGGCTCCAAGGCAAGTATAATGAACATCTCTAGCCTTTTCTCCCCTCACTCTTCACCAAGGGAGATTTTCATTCCTATCAGGAAGGGAAGCAAAAAGTTGAGGACAGAAGGTTGGCCTCTGTGCTCTGCTCAGAGAGAGGGGATACTGAGCTAGAATTGTATCTATCTACTCCCTTAAAGATTATTAGTCTAAGGTATGCACTTTTAAGTCTTGTAAAAGTGAATGTTGAAAACTATCTTTATATGTAATTTGAAAAAAAAATACTATAAAGTGGGGCAAAAAAAGATCAGTTTAACAGTTGAGTGGATGGTAAAATGGAGAGACCAGATGGACCAGGGAGAAACTTGAGGAAGGAAGACCAATCATCAGGCTATTGCAATAGTCTAGACATGAGGTTTGCACCAGAGTGTCAACAATGTTAGAAGACAGAAGGAGGCATACAGGGGAAATGTTATAAGGTAAAAACAAAGGGCTTGGCGACTGTATATCATTAGATCTACATAGCTTTGTGACTAAGTTGCCTTATGGTTGTTTGAATTCCTTAGAAGCATTATCAGATCAGACAAAATTTGCTGAGAGGCTGGCAGGGATCTTGACATGACATTTCAGATTAGTCAGGAGGACCTGGACCAGTTTTCCTAGTGATTGGCTTTGTGTTACAGTTCTTCCTCCCATTTTCCTTACCTTTCACCCCAGTCTGGATCTTCCCTGAGAATGTGTTCAATAGTAGGATAGGAAGAAGTGGCTTATGAGGAAGACATGAAAAAGGAACAGATGAAGAGAGACAGCTCTGAGCAAGGGGTAGGATGAAGCAGCATAAGAAGGATGAGAATAAGAAAAAGGTATGGAAACAGCAGCTGGGCAACAGCCTAGGGCAGATTGAAAAGGCCAAAGTAAGAGCAGGTAAGAGACATTCAAGGAGAGGCTTTCATTGAGGGTGTCATACATAGAAAGGATTCGTGCATCTGGCAGGACATTTCATTATTTGACCCCTCAGGTCTCCTCTGAGATCTTCTGGGATTCTAAGCTTCTTTGATTTTAAGTTTTTAGGGTAGCAAGTGAATGATCGTTTGTTTTTTGAAGTTCTGGAGCCAAATGATTTGGAGAAAAGGGAAAGGAGCATAACTTCGTGAGTAAAAAGTCTTTAGGGACGAGAGTCCCACTGGTTGAACACAAAAACTAGGAACTGGGACTACTGAATCCTCTTCCTGATTCACCCACTTACTGACTTCAGGTTTGTAGAGAAAGTCACTTCTCTTCTCTTGCCTATCTTTGCTATAAAAAGCATCCAATGAAATGAGTAGAACGGAAATGGATTACAAGGGCCCCAGAAGTATTCAAGTCCAGGGAATGCATGAGGATGAAGGGGAAATTAAGGTTGATATAGTTACCTGCCTAAAACAAGCATCTATTCTGAGTATGTAGGCCAAGTGCTTCAAGCTAACAAAATTAGGATTATTCACTCTGGAATTATAAAAGCTGAGGGGGCATATAATTACAGTGATCATATTTTCTGAAGCAAAAATTGGGACACGTAGTCTAACAAAAGATATTTCTTTTGCAAATCTTACTAAATTACTTTTTAAAAAAAATCTGGAAATTGAGACTGTCCTGGAAAACCTAGGATATATACAAATCTGACCACATTATTCCCCTACTCAAGAACTTTTCATTGCTTCCTGTTGCCTCAGGGATAAACATACTCATGAGTTTAGCATTTAAAGCTCTTTGCAATCTGTCCCCAATCCCCCTATTCTCTATTTTGAGAGGGAGCTATGTGGCACAGTGGATAGAGAGCTGAGTCTGAAGTTAGGAATACCCAAGTTCAGATGCTCCTCATATGTTTACTAGGTCTATGACCTTGGGCAAGTCATGTCTGCTGTTTCTCAAGGTCTTTTTTCTCTCTCCATCGATCTCTCCCTGAAGATAGTGTGGAACCACATATATCTCTTTTAAAGAAGGAATGAAGAATCTCCTTTCTTTCCTTTTGCAAGAGGACTTTCCTGGTCCTCCCATGACTGCTGGTGCCTTCTCCTCTGACATTCCTTTCCATTCACTCTCTATATTTACATAGTTATTTACATATTATGTCCCTCTGTTTTTCTCAGTTTCCTCTACTACGAAATGGGGGCAATAGCAGCATTTAGGTCCCGTGGTTGTTGTGAAGATCAAATGAGATAATATTTGAAAAGGAACTGGCACATAGTAGGTGCTATATAAATGCTAGCTATTATTATTTTATATTACTCTTCCTAATTCACTCTATGTTCTGCCCAAAGTAGAATATAAATTTATAAAATCCTGAAGGATATGGTATGAGAAAACTCATCACCCCAAATCTTTCTGTGTCTTGATATGGAACAACAAACTAGGAGGGTGGATTGTGATATGATAAAAATATGGGGTTTTAAAAATCTAATTATTTCAAGCAAAAGTATATTCAAGGACAAATTAGAACTGAATGTGTCAATGTGCTTGGTTGATGTAAAATAGTGCTGGGTGGCAGAGAATCTAGGGGTGTTTAAAGGAACTGTTTTCAGAAAGAGGGTAGATGAGAAGAGAATATTAAGAATGAGTGGCAGAGTGGCAAACTGAGGAAATGCTCATCAGTTGGGGAATGGCTGAATAAGTCATGACACATGATTGTGATGGAGTATTATTATAAGAAACAATGAGGGGATGGTTTCAGAAAAACATGAGACTTATGTGAAGTGACACAAAATGAAGTGAGCCGAACCAGATCATTTTACACAGTAACGGCAATATTGTAATGATGATCGACAGGGAAAGACTTAGCTGCTCTGATAAATACAATAACCCAAGACAATGCCAAAGGACTTATGATGAAAAAATGCTATCCACTTCCAAAGAGAAGTGATGAACTCTGAGTGCAAATTGAAGTATAAATTTTCACTCTATCTTTCTTCCTATTTTTTTTTTTGCAATATGGCTAATACATTTGCATGATTTCACATGTATAATTGCTAAAATATTCCTTGCTTTCTCAGTTCAGTTCATGTGTTATCTCCTACAGGAATTTGATTATCTTTTTCAAATGGACACTTATAACTACGCAATGCAGTCACTCTTGTCAGCTGTTTTTGCTTAACTGGTTCTTTCTGTTGTTGTGATTAGTTTGGCTTAATTTGGTGTTAGTATATCTGAGAATGACTATGATGTAAAAACAAAAGGAATCAATAAAATTTATGTGTATACAGTTCTTGACACATAATAAGTGCTCAGTAAAGCTTTTTCATTCATTCGTTCCCATCTGTTTATATGTTATATGCGATATCTCCCAAGAAGAACATAGGGGGCAGGGACAATTCTTTTTTATATTGTCTTTTGGTCTAGCATAGTCCTTTACATAGAGTAGGAACTTAATAAATGGTTATTACCTTAGATGAAATTGGAGAGCAGTTTTGACCTGTAACCAAAGGAGGGGATTTGGAAACTTGACAGAAATGGACAATGAACTTCTAAGGCTCCAAAGACAGCTAAAGGAAAATTGTTTGGCCTTGGATGGGAGGGTGGAAATACTGCAGTCTACCAATAAAACTGCATTTATTAAGCTCTTATATGTGCCAGTAACTATTCTAAGAACTGAGGATACAAGGAAAAGCGAAAAACGTGATCTTTGCTCTCAGAGAGCTCACATTCTAATGATGGAGATACTATGTAAATAACTATGTAAATATAGAGAGCAGAATAGAGAATATAGAAGGGAATGTCAGAGGAGAAGGCGCCAGCAGTAGGGAGAGGACCAGGAAAGTCTTCTTGCAAAAGGTGAGGAGGGAGATTCTTCATTCCTGCTTTAAAAGAGATATATGTGGTTCCACACTATCTTCAGGGAGAGATCGATGGAAAAAGACCTTGAGAAACAGCAGACATTTTGAAGAGCCAGTGCCTCAACATTCCCTATCTTTATCTAAAGATAGAAAGGGTCCAGGTCATGAAAGATTTTAAAAAGCCTCAGAGGAGTTTTTTTGAGTGCACTTAGCTTAGAGAAGTATGGAGTATTGTGGGAAGAGACTTGAGGCAGAAAGACCAATTAGGAGGTCATTACTGGAGTCCCTGTCAGTGATAAGGGCCTACACTGGGTGATGGCTGAGTGAATAGAGAGAAGAGGATACATAGGAGAAATGGAGAGTACAAATGACAAGATTTGACAATAGATTGTATATGTGAGGTGTCTGTGGATGAGGAGTTGATGATGACACTGAGGTTTTGAGTTGGAATGACTGGGAAGGTAGTGGGGCCCTCAATAGTAATAAGAAAGTTGGGAAGAATTAAGAGTGGACAACCCCTCCCTGCCCCACCCCCAGGGCTGGGGGTGGGGAGATTAGTTAGGTGGAAGTCTGCTGACCGGAAAGGGAGTAAACCAGGGAGCTGCAAGGATTGAATTTGTGCATAAAGCCTGTGCCAAGACAAGGGAGTAACCTGAGACTCAGTACATGTGTGAGATTTACATCCTCTATATATAGGTATATCCTGAGAGTCCCTTGAACTTGAACTGTTGGATGTAAAAAATAGTAATATAATAATAATAAAATTTAAAAAAATAAAAATGGTCAAAAAAAAAACCACTTATGTTTTTATTCTACTGGAGTGACCAGACAAGATGAGAAAATAAAGGGAGAAAGGTTCCAAATCCCTGCTGGTATGTCCTTTGGAGGAAAGTCCTCTCCACTAGCTGTTTTAAATTCTTTCGTATAGAAACTTAGCCAACAGAAATTGAAGGTGGGCATTCAAAACTGACAACTGAGTTTTAGGAAAATCCTAGGGATATCCATTTGATACTATAACCTTTAAGTTGGACAGAGGCTTGATTACCAGGCCCTAGAATATTACATTTGACCTAGTTTTCAGGCAAATTAAAGTCCCACTTTCATTCAGTCTGGAATCAGTTTACAGAACTTTTTATCTGAAGAGGGGTTTGAAATTAAAATAAAAATAAATTTAAAGAGACTGTAAATAAATTCATGCCTAATGGAGGTATAAGAGGGTACCAAAGGAGGCTAGGGTATGTTTTTGAGAAGCACCACTCTTCTTTTGAGTCTTTCAGAATAAAAACCGCTCAGATTTATATATAACCCTTTACACTAAACGCCTTATATATTTCATCTCACTTGCACACATCATCAACAAGCCCATGATGTAGGTCAGGAAAACATTGTTATCCCCCATGTTATTGCTGAGGAAATGGAAGGTCATGGTATCATAGAATGACAGCTCTAGAGCTGGAAGTGGGCTCACAGGCCATCTCATCTAACCTCTTAGCTGGTTTTCTAGTCTCAGGTATTCTGCAAGGTTCTTTTGGATTGGTGGAGAGAATTGAGTTGCTGTGTGTGGAGCAAAATCGGAATAGTAGCTTTGGAGAGGAAGGAGATTCTTCATTCCTGCTTTAAAAAAGATATGTGTGGTTCCACGCTATCTTCAAGGAGAGATCAATAGAAAGAGAAAAAAGACCTTGGGAAACAGCAGACATGTAGAAGAGCCAATACCTCCACATGTCCCTGTTTTCCAGCTTGTCTTCCAAAAGACTGGGGAATTTCCCCTTGGAAGGTCAGGGCCTCCCTCTTGATTCAGCTGATGTATCTTGCTTTCTGTATCTTCTGATATGTTCTAATCTGTAGGATTTTTCTGATTTCTGTTTACTTTCTGCTTAGATTAAATGGGTTTATTTGTTATTCACTTTTGTGATGGCCTTTGGTGTAAATCACATTTTGTAGAGAGGAGTTGATAAGATTTGAGGGGGGTTTCAGAGACCCCTCAAGGACTGGAGTGCAGAAAAATGTTGTCTGGAATGAATTCACAGACAAAAGCATTCTGTAAGTAAAGGTGGCGAAGGTTTATTGTAACACCAATATAAGGGGCAGAGCTCCTTAGGGCACTTGCATTCCTTAAGGAAACTGCAACTTAACTGGAGAGTTGATAAAGCTTATAGAGGAAAAATAGTGGATTATCTGGCAGATATGCTAATTAGGTGATAATTTACAGCCTTGGTCACTGGCATCATTCACTACTCTCAGGGTTGTATTTTTGGTCTTATGTCTGTAGCAAGATAGCTTTGAGAGTTGATATCCATAGCTTGACCTCTGGATTGAACCTGATAACTTTGAGAATCAATACATGATAATTCTGTGGTTACAAGATAGTCTTGTTTTTACAAGAGAATTTCTTTAGAGGTCAGCTTGTTCTTGTGATGGGGATAGATAGTTTGTTTTACTGGAACCCGCTTATGAGTAATTGCAGGGAAAGGTAGTTTGTCTTACTAGGGCCCACTCATGAGTTATTGCTAGGCATAGTGTCCTTGGGCTAAGGAGAAAACTGTCAGGGATAGTGTTTTGAAACTAGGGAGAAACGTGATTTTTAAAACTGGGGTCCAAGTATAAGCACCCAAGTATCCCATCAGAGTCATACCTGTAAATACTCATGGCTGAGGTACTCTTATCCTTTAAGGGAAGCTACTTGCTTTGTTTCATTTGAACTTAAAAAAAAAATCATACTCCTTAGACCAGCAATATTGAGGTAGGGCAGATAGATCTAATTCTAGTTCAGTAGCTACCTCTCGGGGGGAACAGAATTACTAATCTCATGGTCCCTTCTGCTTCCCTCCAAGAATGCAAAGTCTCCAGTGGACAGGGCTGGGCAAGATTATAGAGATACCAATCAAGTCCTCCCCTCCAACTGCCTATGCATTTATACTATACTTGGTAATCTATTTGGATAGCACACTCCCTACAAAGAGAAGAGGAGATTGAGACCTAAGGAAGGTAAGTGGCTTCCCCAAGGTCTCACAGGGAGGGAATGCTAGAGGGTCAGAAAAGTTATGTGACTTGCCAAGCTCCCACAGAGGCTGAGGTGGACTCAAGCTCAGGTTGTAAAAATTCCAATTCAAGTGGTTTTTTTTTTCCTGCTACAACTGTGTTTGCAATTACATCTTCCCACTGTCAAAGTTAAACTAGGAGGTTGGATGGATCACGAGCTTCTCCTAGTGCAGAATTACTTTGGTACTTGTCCGTATTTCTAGCACTGATCACTAATTTTCTCCACAGTGTAGAGTCAGCTGAGTCTTTAAGGATAGAAAAAAAAAATACCAAGAGACACAAGAAATGTAAAAGTTGCAGCTAAGCAGAGTCTAGGCAGAGGGAAAAGAGCTTGTCTGTCAAGGAGAGTTGGGTTCTTTTGATAGCAGGCCTGAACAATGGTTGAAACAGTAATAGCCACTATAGGTCATAGTATAGGATCTACAGCTGAGAGGCCCTGTATCAACTGTCTAATTTTACAGGTAGGGAAACATATCCAGAGAGGGGAAATTATTTGACTGATATAATATAGGCAGGAAGTTGAAAAAATTAGGATTTGAAACCAGGTCTTTTGATTTATTTTTTCAATAAATTAATTAATTAATTTTTAGTTTTCAACATTCACTTTTATAAGATTTTGAGTTCTAAAACATTCTCTCCTCCCTCCACTCTCCCCTCCCAAGGTGGCATGCATTCTGATATAGGCTATACATGTACAATCCTATTAAACATATTTCCACATTAGTAATGTTATGAAAGAAGAATCAGAGCAATGTGAAAAACCACAAGAAAGAAAAACCAAAGAAATAGAAAATAGTATGCTTTGATCTACATTCAGACTCCATAGCTCTTTCTTTGGATGTGGATAGCATTTTTTATCATGAGTCTTTTGGAGTTGTCTTAGATCCTTGCATTGCTAAGAAGAGGCAAGTCTATCAAAGTCAGTCATGACACAATGTTGCTATTACTGTGTACAATGTTCTCCTGGTTTTTATTTCACTCAACATCAGTTCATGTAAGTCTTTCCAGGCTTTTCTGAAGTCAGCTTGCTCATCATTTCTTATGGAACAACAGTATTCCATTATATTCACATACCACAACTTGTTCAGCCATTCCCCAATTGATGGACATCCCCTCAATTTCCAATTCTAGGCCACCACAAAAAGAGCTACTATAAATATTTTTGTACATGTGTATTGTTTTCCCAGTTTTATTATCTCTTTGGGATACAGACCTAGAAGTGGTATTGCTGGGTCAACTGCTGCACAGTTTTATAGCCCTTTGGGCATAGTTCTAAATTTCTCTCCAGAATGGTTGGATCAGTTCACAACTCCACCAACAATGCATTAGTGTTGCAATTTTCCCACATCTTCTCCAGCATTTATCATTTTCCTGTTTTGTCATATTAGCCAATCTGATAGGTATGATGTGTGCTACCTCAGAGTTGTTTTGATTTACATTTCTCTATATGACTATAGATAGCTTTAATTTCTTTATCTGAAAACTGCCTGTTCATATCCTTTGAAGATTTATCAATTAGGGAATGACTTGAATTCTTATAAATTTGACTCAGTTCTCTATATATTTTGGAAATGAGAGTAAAGGTAAGTGAACTTCAGAAAAATCTAGAAAGACTTATATTAACTGATGCTGAGTGAAATGAAAAGAACCAGAAGAACATTGTACACAGTAACAACCACATTGTTTGATGACTAACTTTGATTGACTTAGCTCTTCTCAGCAATGCAAGGATCTAAGACAACTTCAAAAGACTCACGATAAAAATGCTATCCACATCCAGAGAAAGAACTTTGGAGTCTAAATGAAGATCAAAGCATACTATTTATTCTCTTTTTCTTTTGTTGTTTTGTTTCTTCTTTCCTGTGGTTCCTCCCATTGGTTCTAATTCTTCTTTACAACATGACTAATGTGAAAATATGTTCAATATGGATGCATAAGTAGAGCCTATATCAGATCGCACACTGTCTTAGGGAGAGGGGAGGAGAAAAAATTTAAAACTCAAAATTTTATGGATGTGAATGTTCAAAATTAAAAAATAAATTATTTTAAAAAGCCCTACAATAAAAACAACAAAACAAAGTAAAAAACACTCTTAGGTGGAGTTGTGGATAGAGTCCAGGACCTGGAGACAAGAAGATTTATCTTTTTAAATTCAAATCTGGTCTTAGGCACTTAGTTATGTGACCTTGGGCAAGTCACTTTGTTTGCCTCAATTTCCTCATCTGTAAACTGATCTGGAAAAAGAAATAGCAAATCATTCCAGGATCCTTGCTAAGAAAATCCCAAATGGGGTCAAGATTAGTCAGACACAACTGAAAAAATGACTGAACAACAACAAAAAAATGAAATAATTGAATAAGTAAAAAAAGAAAGAAATGAGGCCTTTACCAGAGACACTGACTGTAAAAATTGTTTCTCAGGTTTCTGCTTTCTTTCTAACCTTGGCTACATTGGCTTTGTGCAAAACCTTTTTAATTTAATGTAATCAGAATTGTCCATTTTATATTTCATAATGTTCTCTATCTCTTGCTTGGTCATAAATTCTTCCATTCTCCACAGATCTGATGGGTAAACTATTTCTTTCTCTCCTAATTTGCTTATAGCAAATTTATATCTAAATTATGGACCCATTTTGACCTTATCTTGGTATCTGGTGTAAGATGTTGATCTATGTCTAGTTTCTGCCATACTATTTTCTAGTTTTCCCAGCAGCTTTTGTCAAATAGTGAGCTCTTATTCCAGAAGCTGGAGTTTTGGGGTTTATCAAACAGCAGATTACTATATTCATTGACTACTGGGTCTTGTGTACCCAACCTATTCCAAGTAGTTTTGTTGACTGCTGCTTTATAATACAGTTTTAAATCTGGTATGGCTAGGCCACCTTCCCTTACATGTCTTTTCATTAATTCACTTCATATTTTTGACCTTTTGTTCTTCCAGATGAATTTTGTTATTTTTTTCTAGCACTACAAAATAATATTTTGGTAGTTTTATTGGAGTAGCACTGAATAAGCAAATTAATTTAGACAGAATTGTCATCAGGTCCTTTGATTTAAAACTCACTGCTTTTTCTATTAGCCCAGGCTACCTCACCATCTTTTCTTTCACTTCCTTTCCTTTTTTGCTGTTGTTGTTGTTCCAACTCTTCTGTGACAATCCCCATCCCCCCTCAAACCCTGTCCCTCCAATAGTGATTTCTTGGCAAGGATGCTGGAGTGGTTCGTAATTTCCTTCTCCAGTGGATTAAGGTTGAATGACTTGCCTATGTCATATAACTAGTAAGTCACATAGCTAGAGAGGCTGCATTTGAACTAATGTCTTCTTGACTCCAGGCCCAGCACTCTAGCCATTGAACCACATAGCTACCTCCTCCTTTTCTTTAGCAAGCGCTTACAATAAGGTACAAATCTTAATTAGCTGGACCCTGGAGCATTCTGATAAGGGATCTCATTATTTGTTGTTTGTTCAGTCATTTAGGTCCTAGTCCCTCTCTTTATGATTCCAATTGGAGTTTTGTTTGCTTTTTTTTTTTCAAAGATACTACAGTAGTTTGCCACTTCCTTCTCCAGTTCATTTTACAAATGATGAAACTGAGGCAAACAGGGTTAAGTGACTTGCCCAAGGTCACACAGCTAGGAAGTGTCTGAGGCTGCATTTGAACTCAGATCTTCCTGACTCTAGGCCCAGTGCTCTATCTACTGTGCAACCAAACTGCCTCATTATAGTCAACAGTAATACTTCCACTTTGCAGAGGACAATGTGCTAACATTTATCAAACGTTTACTATGTATCAGGTAGGATTACATATTTGTTATACTGCCTGAAGGCTAGGTATGTTAGATTTCACACTTCCCCTAGGGATCTCCTAGAGACCTATAGTCTTTTTTAAAAAATTTAAACAGTATTTTATTTTTTCCAATTACATATGAAGATAGTTTTTAACATTCACTTTTATAAGATTTTGAGTTCCAAATTTTTTTCTCCCTGATCTCCTATACTCCTAATGGGACTAATGACTTCAGCCCCTACTGACAGTTTGCCTTCATGTGTTGGGTGGAGGGGCGTGGCTGGGCTCCAAGGTCATATTGGCCTCCAACTCTTGGCACCTGAATCTGAGAAACACCGAAGTCACAGAATAAAATCAATCGCCCCCTCCCCCATCCTTTTCTGGGAGCTGAGGTAAAAGAAAGTGTTAGCAATGCAGGACAGAGTAAAAGCCTGGCTCCTACTACATTAGCCAGTTAAAGGAGGCTGCTCCCACCCATGTATATAGAAGGGGACGTAGAGTGCTTCCAAGTTAGGTGATCTAGACATACTCAGACCAGCCTCCTTGCCTATGCATGATATGTTTATCAAGGGGAGAGGACTGGTTGTGGCATTGAGACCTAAGAGAACTCTGAGATTTTCCAGTCCCAACCCTTCATTTTATAAATGAGGACACTCCAAGGTCCATCATAGTGATGACTTTGATTTGACAGGGATTTCTCAAATTGTCTACTGCGTGCAAGGTCATCCACTTAACAAAAGGCCATTCAGATAGTGAGCCACAGAGGTGGCTGGGACTGGAGCCCAGATCGTCTGAATGCTAGAACCAGCTCACCTTTCTACAGGTTTTTAAGTTTGCAAAATGCTTTACATATCTTACCTCATTTGATCCTCGTAACAACATTGAGGGGGAGGTACTGTTAAGATCCCCGCCCTATTTTACTAGTGTTAAGGAAGCTGAGGCTCTGACAGGTTAAGTGATTAGCCAATTGTCATACAGCTAATACGTATCTCAGGTGGGATTTGAACTCAGGTTTTCCTTTCTTCCAGTCCATTATAACATTATACCACACTGCTACTGTGGTAGTTGGAAGCCAGATTGTAGAGGGTATTGAGTATCGAGCTGGGGAAATACAACTTTGTCCTATACGCTATGGGGAATGTTGAAGGGCTATGAATATGGAAGGGGTTGATATCTACAAAGTGGTGTTTCAAACTGATGAGTCAGTGGTTTGTAAGACCATCTTGAAGGGGGGTGAAATTTGAGACAAAGAAATTAGGAGAATATTTTAATAGCTGAGGAGAGAGGCAAAAAGATGAAGAGGTTTTATACTAAGATGGTGGTACTGGGAATGGAAAGTATTTTTATACTAAATTTTTTTGTTTTTTTAAAAATGTACTTATTTTTAGTTTACAACATTCACTTTTATAAGATTGTGAATTCTAAATTTTTCCCTCTCACTCCCCTTCTGCCTCCCCAAAACGGCATGCAATCGGATATAGGCTATATGTATACAATCATATTGAACATATTTCCACATTAGTCATGTTGTGAAAGCAGAATTGGAACAAAAGGGGAAAACCACAAGGAAGGAAAAAAAGAGAAAATAGTAGGCTTTGATCTGCATTCAGACTCCATATTCTTTTTCTAGATGTGAATAGCATTTTCCATTATGAGTCTTTTGGGATTGTCTTAGATGCAATCATTGCTGAAAGAAGCTAGGTCTTTCAAAGTTAGTCATTGAACAATGTTGATATTATTGTGTGCAATGTTCTCCTACTTCTATTCACTTCACTCAGCATCAGTTCATGTAAGTCTTTCGAGGTTTTTCTGAAATCTGCCTGCTCATCATTTCTTATAGCACAATAGTATTCCATTACATTCATATACCACAACTTGTTCAGCCATTCCCCAATTGATGGACACTCCTTCAATTTCCAGTTCTTTGCTACCACAAAAAGAGCTTCTCTAAATATTTTTGTTGTTCTAAATTTTAGTAGATAACCCAGAAGTTTGTTTTTGTACTGTTCTTTGTCTTTACCAGTATATGAGTAACATGTTTAATTGAAGAATCTATAACAAGTCCTGCCTCAGACACTTACTTGCTGTATCTTCTGTGTACCTAGTTATTTACGTGTTTCTCCCCAATTAGAATGTGAGCTTGAGAGCAGAGTTTTTGTTTCATTTTTAGTCTTTGTATCTCCGGTGCTTAGTACAGTGTTTGGCACATATTAAGTGCTTAATAAATGCTTTCAGAGGCATTTGGAATGAAAAGTGAACTAGGCAGATTCAGGAGGACAATTTATAGACTAAACAATATTTCAAAGACAAACAACTTTGAACGACTTAGGAATTGTGATCAACACAGTGACCAATCACAATTCTAGAAGATTCATGATGAAACACGTTCGTAAAGAGGTTTTGTTTTTCTTGTTTTCTCAATGGGGAGGGAAGAGATTAGAGGGAGAGAATGTGGATCTGAAAAAATATATTAAATATAATTAAATATATAATTTAAAATCCTTGTTGATAGACTGCTTGCCTTTTTGTGTGACCATAGTTAACCTCTGTTTCCCCACCTATAAAATAAGGATTAAAAATACTTGTCCTGCCTACTTTCATCTGCTGGATGAGTTCAATGAAGAAAGCATTGTGAAAGCCATGAACCACTATTATAAATGTGAGTAGTTATTATTAGTTACGTAGAGAGTAGAAAATACAATTGCCTGGGATAGAATTTGACCTAAGCCTGAATTGTACTGGCAGAGAGCATTGGAATATTCTCATTGCCACTCCAAACTGTGATTTTTGTATTTAATCTGAAAGATTCAGTAATTCATCAACTACTGCCTCCCTTCTCCCCTTCACTCCCCGCCCCCCAATTCCCTCCGTCAAGTAGGGAAGTCCCTTCAGAATCTGCTTGGCAGAGCTTTTGGCAAAGCTGATTCAGTGGAGTGACAGGGATGGTTCAGCCCGTTACCCAGACAAGGAAAACAAACTTTCAGTGGGGGAGGGAACACGCCCAGGTGCCAAAACTGTGAGTCAGTTGCTGTACTCTTTCCATCCCGCAGAAAAGGTGGAGTGTATCAATAAAGAAAAAAAGAAATAAACCCTACCTCACTCCACCCTGGTTTCTTCAGATACCTCATTTACAGTAGCTAACTCCCACCTGAAGGGTTCCCTCCCATCTCATTAGGTACCCAAGACTCCCATCTCAATAATAATAATAATGATAGTAATTAGGGCACTTTGAATTTCCATAGCATCTGTCTACTAAGGAGTTCAAAACAATTCCTGTTCATGTAGGACACTAGATAGCCCCAAGACAGAGAGTAGAAGAGTCTGTGTAGGGATATGGTGGTTATTGTTTGTTCTTTGTTCTTGAAGAGGACCATGACATCAGGAAGGTGATGGCAAGACATACAAGTGAATTGGATTTAAGTTAGGGGGGGCTGTGCAAAGTCACCAGCCCCACTTTCTCCCCCAGAGCCATCTGGCCCCAATGAGGAGATATAGATCAGGATGACTGGAGATGGCCCAGAATGCAGTGGGAGACCTTGACCTTTTTAAGTTAAGGTCTTTAACAGATCTCAGTTTGACTGAGGTAATGCCCATTCTGTGATTAAAGCTGGGTAAGAAATACAGCTAGGTAAGAAATGAGGCAGAAAATGGTCTCTTTTACCTAGTCAAAAAAAAAATCAATCTGGGAGGGGAAGACCCTCAGGAATTCAGAGCAGCAAGTGCTTACTTAATAAATGCTCCTTGATTGACTGAACTTACTTAGTTTCTTATTGGGATGGGGGTTTGGGTGGGGGAAATAGTAGCCTCTCCCAGAGCCTTCTTGTGGGAGTGGAAAGATCATTGGTGGGACTGAGGAGGCAGGAGCCCTAAATTTTAGTACCACCTTTTCTTAACATCACTGTAAAAGCACAAGCTTAAAAATAATTAACAGCTAGCTTTTATACAGTGCTTTAATTCTTGCAAAATGCTTTACAAATATTAATTCCTTATAATCCTCCACAACAACCCAGGGAGGTAGGTGTTGTTATTATCTTCATTTTCACAAATAAGGAAACTGAGGCTGAGGAAGGTTAAAAGACCTGCCCAGGATCACACAGCTGGAAAGCGTCTGAGGCTACATTTGAATGCAGGACTTCCTGACTCTAGGCCCAGGGCTCTATTCTCGACACCACTTAGCTGCCTCAATCTTAAAAGCAAATTTACTTGACATGGGTAAGCTAAGGATTTTATTGGCAATAGCATGGGGCAGTGGAAAAAGCAATGGACCTGGAATCAGGGAAGTTGGATTCAAATCCTGGTTTTGTCACTATTACTTCCTCTTAGGTAAAATGAATGGGGTTGGAAGGGATGTCCAATACAGAACTCCTCATCTTTCTCCCCTCCTCTCTCTTCCACTCCTCCCTTCCTGCCATTCCTATCGTTGCTGTTTGTCCTTTGTTTTTGAAGAGGACTGACGTCTCATTGATAAATTGGATTTAAGTGAGGCAGAGTTGCACAAAGTCATCAGCCTCACTCTTCCTGAGTCATCAAAGTTGGGTGGCAAGAACAAAAGTCAGGTGGACTTTTCGATGGCCCGGTATACAGCAGATGATCTTGACATCTTTGATGCACTCCCTATCACCTGCTTTGCAGTCTTTGTAGCCCATTGAGGGTAATGGAAGGGTCACAATCCTGTTGGTGAGTTGGGGGGAGTCTACCCCAAGCATGAGAAGACTTCCCCTGGTTGAATGGGTGGGTGGGAATAGTGTGTTCCAATGGCCATGCTGTCCCTATTACTGTAAAAAGCAACACCATCCTTCCAGTCCCTCAGGCTTACTACCCAGGAGTCATCCTGGATTCCTATCTTTCACCCTGCCATATGCAAGCTGTTGCCAAGGCCTGTTAACTTCACCATTGCAACATCTCCCTAATACACCTCCTTCTCTCCTTTGATGTTGCTACCACTCTAGTGCAGGCCCTCATCACTTTATGCCTAGACCATTGAAATAACCTCCTGGTGGTTCTGCCTGCCTTAAGTCTCTCCTCATGCTAGTCCATCCTGTCAAATGGATTTTCCTAAAGCTCGGGTCTAACCAGGTCATTTTTCTACTCAATAAACTCTAATCCTATCATCGAGGGAGAAATGAACCCAGGGATGCAGGAATCCCAAACCAAAGTCCCCAGGTCACCTGGAATCAATTCTCTGACCCAAGCATTCTTTAAGTTAAGGAGGCAAAGATTTATTACGCTTTACATAAATAAAGCAGGCAAGAGTTCTTAGGGAACCCACAACCATACAGGGCTACAAGGAACGTTTAAGTACAAGATTTAGAGTGAAATCTGTCAATTAGGTGCTTTGGGGTGGGATTAGAGAGTGATTTAGGCATGATTAAGGGGTGGCCAGTTCTTAAAGAACATGCACTTTTTGTATCTACTGTATAGGTATCTTACCCAGAGTTCACTGGGAAATAGCCCAAGGTGGGGCTACCTGTGGGTGTGGTTTTGACTGTGAAATGTCACTAAGTCACCTTATCCAGCTGGATTGCATCACATGTCTTGTTAGTCAAGATTAATGTAAAGGAGTATACATTTGACTATGTCTAGGATACATGTTAGACTCAGTTTATCATCTGGAAATCAATCTATAATTGGGCATAGCTGCTTACAGAGGAAGAAGCAGAGATAATTTAGTTGAGGCAACAGCTGCCCTTTAGCTAGAGAGATTGCTAGGGCCAATGCTTTGAAGGTAGGGAGAGATGTGATTTTAGAACTGGAGTTCAGGCACAGGCACCCAAGCAGAGGCTAAGAAGAAATGTGATGTTAGAATTAGGGTCCAAGCACAAGCACCCCATCACTATCCTCCAGAGTCAAATACAGAATCATCTATTTGGCATTTGAAGCCCTTCATAACTTAACCCCCTCCTACTTTTCCCATCTTTTCTCACAGTCAGTTACTCTCCAACACATACTTATTCTTCAATCCAGTGATACTGGCCTCCTGGATGTTCTCTGAATAAAACACTCCGATCTAGGCTCTGGGCATTTTCTCTGGCTGTCCTCATGTCAGGTATGCTCTCTTTCCTCAACTCTACCTACTGACTTCCCTGACTTTTTTTAAGTCCTAACTAAAATCCCTTTTTAAGGAGCCTCCCCCAGCCCCTCTTAACTCTAGTGCCTCCCTTCTGTTAATTATTTCCTATTTACCCTCTATATAGCTTGCTTTGCATGTATTTGTTTACATGTTATCTTCTTAGATTGTAAGCTCTTTGAGGTCAGGGATATGTCTTTTGCCTCTTTTTGTATTCCCAGTGCTTAGCACAGTGCCTGGCACAAAGTAGGCGCTTTAAAAATGTTTATTGATTAGAAGGTCCTTCTGGTCCCTTCTGGGCCTATATTCTTTTCTGCTATGTTCCTCAGACACAGTTTCTAGTGGGATATAAGCGCCAGCTAAGTGAAAGGCATTTTCCTAGACAGTGGAGATAGAGACAAAAATGATATAATCCTTGCCTTCATGGAGTTGACATTCAATGGGGGGAGGGGAAGCAAAATAGATACATTTTATATATGAATCAACACCAAATATATACAAAGTAAATACGAGGTAGTTAGGTAGAGGTCAGGGCACCAGCTGTTAGAAGAAAGACCTTACCGGTGCAGGTTGTTCTTGAGCTGAGCTTTGAAGGAAGCCAGGAATTCTAGAAGGTAGAGATAAAGGCTGTGGAAATGCATGGAGATGTGAGACTGAATGTCCAGTGTGGGCCAGTTTGGCTGGTCTACTGGGGGCATGAAAGGATTTTGTGTAGGGTGCAGGGGAAAAGTGAAAGGTTTTAAATACTAATAGAGGAATTTGCATTTTGTCCTAAAGCCATTAGAGAGTAACAGTAACAGACACTCCTGCTTTAGGAATATCACATTAGCAGTTGTGTACAGAGGATGGATGGGACGTTTTCAAGATTCTGTGACTCTAGGGCTAGGATCTCTGGGCCTCAACCTTCTCATTTGTGAAATGAAGGAGATTGACTAGACTACTTGTTCTCAAAGTGTGGTCCGGGAGTCCCTGAGACCCTTTCAGGGGGATCTGAAGGGTCAAAACTATGTTTATAACACTGAGATGTTTTAATTTCTAAACAAAAGCTCTTTTGGGTCCTTGTAAAAAAGTGTAAGGAAGTTCCGAGACCAAAAAGATAGATTTAGGCCTGGAAGAGGCCTTAAAGGCCATGGCATCTAACATCTTAAGGTTTACAGACTAGGACAAGTAAGGTGCAGAGAGTTTAAATAATTTGGCCTCGGTCTTACAGAGCCAATAGAGTCAGAAGTGGTATTTGAACCCAGGTCTTTCTTACTCCAGGTCTGGTGGTAGTACCTGCTTCCTTCCCGCTGTCTGAGGACGCTCTTTTCAGGTTCTACATTCTCTGATACTATAAGCATTTGCTCAGTCCCTTTTCAGGGTCTCTGACGTTCGGTTAACCACCCCGGAGGTCTTCTTAGGCCCATGCTCATTCCTATCCCCATTTTCTATTCCTACTCTGGAGAGAGCCTCTCTCAAGGTTCTCCATGACTCAGCCCTCTCCTGTCTCTACCATTTAGAGATCTTTAGTATCATGGTGCCTCCTGGCCTCAGTTTCTTCCTCTGTAAAACGGGAGAATTGCATTAGATTCCTAGGATCCCTCCCTTACTCTCCTGCCTTTTCCACATCTAGTCTCGCCATTCCCAGAGCATTCCCTTCTCTTCCTCCCTTGCAGGCCACGGTTCCTCCCCCGCCCAGTGGCTCCCGCAGCCCCTCCACCTCTCTCCCTCTTCCCGCTCCTCCTCCTCCTCCTCCTCCTCCTACTCCTCCTCCTTCTCCTCCACCTCATCCTCCTCCTTCTCCGTCAGAGACAAGGTGGGGGAGGGAGGCCGGGAGAGAGGAGAAAAGGGAGGGGGAGTCTCCGGGAGTTGTGATTGGTCCGCTGCAGTACCGGCGCCCCTTTTTGATTGGCCTGCGGGGCGCGGGTCTGCAGGGTAGGGTGCGGCTCAGAGGCCTCGCCCCCGGACCCTCCTCACGCCGAGGACGAGGAGGAAGTGGCTTCCCCTTTCCCCGCCCTCGCCCACAGCCCCCTCCCTCCCGGCTGGCTCGGCTCTCGGCTTGGCGGCGGCGGCGGGAGCGGGTAGGTGGAGGCTGCGCCGGCTCCGAGGGCTCCCCCTTTCTTCCCACGCCCCCCCACCGGGGCTCCGACCCCCGCCGTCCGCATTCTTGGGTGCCCTCAGGAGGAGCTGTGGGGCCGGGCGGTTCTGGGCGAGGTGGGCTGAATCCGGGCCCCTGGGCGTGACCCGAGGTGGGACGGAGCTCTCCCGGGAGGCTGGGAGGGCGCCCCCAGGCGTGATCCGAGGAGGGGAGGGGGCGCCCCCGGGAAGGAGGGAAGGACGCTCTCGAGGCATGATTTTAGTCGGGGACGGGGTGCCCCTGCGAGGCGGGGAGGGGTCGCTCCCGGGGCGTGACTCAGGGCGGGGGCGCCCCTAGGACTGGGGGCCAGGCGCGGCTAAAGGGGGCAGGGGGGTTCCTTAGGGCGTGGCCCATGGGGGAAGGGTGGGACCTCCCTGCATCCGACTTCAGGGAACCCTTGCTTTGAGAGTCTCCACTTCCAGAACTCCCTGGGGGCCCTTGGAATGGGGGCTGAGCACGTGGGTCCTGGACAGGGGTGGGGGAGGGTCCCCAGTGATGAGCCTCTGGGGTGATGTGGACTTGGTGGATTAGGGCCGGGGGCGGGCAGTCTTGCCCCAAGGAAGGACAATCCGCCTCTGGTGGGGATGATGGGGTGGAGCACCAAGTCTCACACATCTTGGGGCTAGCGCTGGGGCTGTTTGGGGACCACATCACAAATGTGTGATTTGACGTTTGGGCATCAATTCAGTAAACCTTTATTAAGCGCCTGCTGTGTGCCAGTTGCTGTGTTAAGCATTAGCAGTTTTCTCCATAGGGATAGGGTTGTGATTTCGCTTCTTTTTTAGGACGTGGGCAGTGATTTTTTTGTTGAGGGAGAGGGTACCCTTGTTATCTTTGAGCTCAGTTTTTGCCCTCCAAGGAAGTGTCGAGACTGGGACACCTTGGGACTTTATTCTAGTGAAGGAATGTACGGTTGCCGCATAGACTTGGCATCTTTTTGGTGGAGGCAGTGATTTGACCCTGAGTTTTTTTGGTGGGGTTGAGGTGGGGGGAAGGGATAAATGCTGACTGGTTTTAGCTCTTGGTAAAGTTAAATGTAGATAAGTTTCTTCTGGAAAAACCGTTCCTTTCTTTCTTCCCCTGGTCTAGTTACAGTATCACTCTCCAGGGCCTCTCACCACTCTTTCTGTGGTCGCAGTCCTTTGCAGTGTGTATTTGCCTCTTGTGTATGTGTGTGTCTCTCCCGTTTCCCTGCTTGCTGCACTTTTGGCAGCTGCCTGTACTCTTTCCCAGAGATGGTTATGGCATTGCATCAGGGGGTATTTGTGCTTGTAATTTGGTCATCCGGCTCAGGATAAGGGAGACGCATTTGCTACATATTCTGGCTCCCACCCTCTCCCTCCCCCAGGCTAGTGAAAAATGGGTGTGGTGAGTAGATACAGCTGACTCCGGGCCTATAGGGTAACACTGCCCAGTCATCAGCGAGAGAGATTCAAAGACGAGTAGCTGCAGCTATTTTTATAAATCAATTTTGAATCCAGGCTGAGTACTTGGATTTAGGGGAACCAGTTGTCATACTTCAACTGTTACAGGTTGCCTGTTTAGTAGAAGAGATACTGAGTTGCTAAGCAAGATGAAACCTATCAAATACTGCCCCTGACACTGATCAGTAGATCTCTCCTCTAATGGCTATGGGCCTTTGGTGTTGAACTACTCTTTTGAGGCTTTCCTCAATTTATTGATAAGATTGAGTGTTCCATTCAAGTTACATCTTTTTTTTTTTTTGATGGGAAAAAACTTTGCTTACATTTTAACCCTTGCTTCTCAACTTAGTTTGAAAAACTTTTATTTATTTTGATGAACAGTTATTCTGTGGGCCTCTAATCCAATCTAACCAAACTCAGTAGAGACTGATTTATAAACCAGAATTTCTGATTTATTACCATATGATGGGAAACATACCTGTCATAAAGACCGCAGTGGTACTTATGTAACAAGGGTCTCACCTTTCTTTTAGGAACTATAGTCAATAATCAGAAAGTAACTTGTTTGATGAGCATGAAATTAGAGCAGAGGGAACTGGCTACCCTGAAGGGATATTTTCATCTATCTCATAGCTTGGTGAGTCATATGTCTCCATTAGAGGAAGAGACCTATCACACACAAGAATGCTTGGGTGTTTGTTGGTCAGGGTACAGTCTCCTGGGAACACTACAGGGAAGACTCAACTTTTTTTTTTTTTCCCAGATGATGTTATGCTCAGAGGAAGGTAATCATTATGGTAAAGGGTCCTGAAACCTTGGGTCAGTTGAAGGAAATGTAGGGCAGAGGTGATAATCTGGAGAAGAGATTTGGGGGCCAGGTAGGATTGGACATTACATTTGCATTTAAATATTTGAAGGGTTGGCCTGTAGAAGAAGGATTAAATTTGTTCTGCTTAGCCCAAGAGGACAGAATTAGGAGTAGTGGGTGTAAATTTTAGAGACAGATGTTTTTTCAGTGTCTGTAGTCTTTGTGTAATTGTTAATATTATGATCTTTGACATCACGTTTTTATTATCAAGGACAAAAAAGGTTTGTTTTTTTTTTAACTAGTCAGTTGAGTGTATGGGAACATTTTGATACTGGAGGACATTTTGGCTGCTTATTTAACTTGATCAGTTTGAAAAGGAAACCAAATAAGCCTCATTGGTTTCATATTGTTCTCTTTGGCATGCCGCTTTTATAAAATATTAGTGTCATACTTACTGCTGATGCTAATTGTGTTGAGGACATTGAGGACTGAGGAGGGATAGTAACAGCTTATTTGAGATGTATAGGCATATTATACTCATTTACTTGTTTAATTTTCTGGGCATAAGTTTCAATTGAATATTATAAAATTTATATGGAAATTTTAAATCATAAAATCAGTCTAGACTTTTTGATAGTACAAAGTTTAAAAAGATATTTATGTTAGTATAAACCAGTTTCTGTGATTCTTCAAGAGTCTAAGGTCATTTAGAATGTCTTTTAAGAGATAATTAATTTTCATACCTTTTACCGTGTTGGGGTTTCAGTTGTCATGTATGGCTGTTTGTTTTTAAAGTGCTTTGTACTTAAGTCAAACGAATCTTTATGGATAAAGAGATTTTTTAATCTGTTTCTCAGCCACAATAGAGAGGTGAGGTAACTTAGCCAAGGCCAGGCACAAAGTCAGTGACTACAACTAAGATTGATGCCTTCTCAGTGTGCTTTTTTTGAGGCAAAGCCTGCTCTTCTGTATCAAAATAACTGACCAACAAGTCAACGTTGTCAGTATAGATAAGGTCTCCCTTCTTGGTGGGATAGCCTCTTTCAACTAGGAAAGTTTTTGGTTTTCAGCCAGTTGTTTCAGCTAAAAGTTTTTTTTTTTTTTGGTATTAGCATAAGAGTGAGAGAATCAGCCTAATTCTCATTCTGGACTTTCCCCTAATAATAAATGTTACTGAATTCAGAAACGATTAGAGTTGGAAGAGACCTTAAAGCTTGTCTTGTTCAACTCTTGAAGGTGGTCACCTAACTTTGGCTCTAACACTTCCAGTGACCATGAAGGCCATTCTGTTGTTCTCAGATAATTTTAAGTGCTAGTTCCTATGCTGATCCAATATCTACTTCCATCCTAAGTTCTCTGCACATTGGTCCTAGTTCTGCCCTCTGGAGCTACAGGTACGTTTAATCCTTCTTTTACATGACTACTTTTCACCTTGGAACACAGTGATCAAATTTCTCATACATTTTCTCCAGGTTAAACATTCCTTAGTTAATTTAACTTGTCCTCATATGAGATTCAGTTTTGAGATATTTTGGTTCCTTTCCCCTTCACGGTCCTCTTAAGATGGTCCCCAGACCTGAACTCCATGCTCCAGGTCTGGTTTGACCAGTGTTGTCCATTGGGATCACCACCTACTTTGTTCTAAATAGCGTACTTGTACAGTTCATTTTATGAACCTAAGTGTGGGACTTCTATTACATTTTTCTTTTTAGTTTTGGCCCATTTTTACAAAACTATGAAGATTGTCTTTTGAATTGATGGCTTATTGTTCTTCTCCCTCTCTTCCAGCATCTCTTCCCTTGTGCTTCCATTAATATTTTCACTTTCACTTTCCACTAAGGAGGTGTTTATCTTGGGTTGTCAGTAGTAACTTAATTTTATATATCACGTGAGGGTTTTCCAAGTGCTTATGTAACAACAGCCCTGTGAGGTAGGTAGTTTAAGTATTATCTTTCCCATTTTAAAAAGATTAAGTGAAATGTCTGATTTCATCTATTTGGGAACTCCTTTTATTAATAGAGAACAAAAATGGTCATGACTGAGGACATAGCTCTAGGGAGTTGCTTGAGACTCATAGAGGTTAACTCTGTGGAGGAATGATTTGAATCCAGGCTAACCTAACTGAAAGACCAACAATCCATCAGTCAATAAGCATTTATTAAGTACTTTCTGTTTGCTAGGCATGGGAATACAAAGACAAAAGACATTTGACTGCCCCCAAGGAACTTACTCTATTTTCTACACTCATATTTTCTACACTCATATATGCAAAGTATAGTAAGCTCATTAATTGGGGGAGACATTAGAAATGGGGGGAATCAGAATAAGCCTCATAAAAAAGGGGCCCTTGAACCAAGTTTTGAAGGGAATTAGAGATTGCAGCATTTGGAGGTAAGCTTTCCAGTCATGGGGGGGGCAATGTGCACAGTCACCAAAGTTGGAGTTGGTAAGGTATTCAGGGAATAGCAAAGTGTCTGGATGGACCAAAAGGTGCTTAAAGAAGTGATATACAGTAGGTCTAGAAAGGTAGGATGAGCCCAGGTTGGGAAGGACTTTAAATTCCATCTGAATTTGTTTTTAGTTCTAGAAGTAGCCTGGAACCTCTGGAGTTGATTGATTGGGGGAGTGACTTGGTTAGATCTGGGCTTTAGAAATAGCATTTTGGCAGTTAGAGATTTGAGACAGGGAGACCAAGTTACTGAAATAGTGTATGTAAGGAGCAATGAAGGGAGATGTAAGTAATTTTCAAATCTGGACTACCTTGACATAGAGGGGCAGCCCAAGGTAGGGTGCAGTAGGTGGGGGCACTAAGGAGATGGATTATGGGAAATGGATCAAAACCAGAAATCCTTTTTTCTTTGGAGGGAGGAAGGCAGGGCAATTGGGGTTAAGTGACATGCCCAAAGTCACACAGCTAGCAAGCGTCTGAACTCAGGTTCTTCAGACTCCAGAGCCAGTGCTCTACCCACTGCACCACCTAGCTGCCCCAGAAAGTGGGAAAATTCTAATGACAGATCTTGCCTAGTGTCTCTCAAGAAAAAGGGAGAAACTCTTCGTTTTGCTTATCCTCTTCTGCCTTAGAGATTGGGCTAGTGATTTCATTGGGGGAATAAAGAAAGAAAATAAGCATTTATTAAATGCCTACTATATGCCAGACACTGTGCTGTACAGATGTTATCTTAGTTCTTCACAGCAGTCCCATGAGGTGGATACTCTTTTGGTCCCCATTTTGCAGTTGAGGAAACTGAGGCAGATTAAAGTGTCTTGCCCAGGATCACACAGCTAGTGTATGAGGCTGAATTTGAACTCTGGGCCCAGTGCTCTACTGTGGCATTTCACTGCCTTGTTGTTATAGGGAACTCCTGAATGAGGAAATTCAGGTCAGCATCTTCTTGGCAGCATTTCTGGCATAGAGCACTGAGAAGTTAAGTGACTTGCCCAGGATCACCAACCTGGGCTGTGTTAGAGGCAAGACTTGAACCTGGGTCATCCTGGTTCCAAGGCTGGCTCTCAGATACCAGTGCTGCTGTCCTTTTGCAAAGTAGCCCAAGTTTCTAGGACCTTGAACACAGATTAAAAACTCTTAAGTGTGGTAGTTCAGTTACACTCCGGAACCTAATTGTTGCTGATACTATCTAAATAGGTTTTGGTCATTAGGTTTTTAGGCTGGCCCATGTTTATAATAATGCTTCAGTGGGAAAATTTCCTCCGAGTCCTAGTTACAAATTGATTTTTTTTTTAAAATATAAAACAACCACAACCCTTTGTAACCTGAGGATTTAGTTTACTTCACTTTATGTAGCTGATAAACTTGAATATGCTAGTTGGTTAGCTTTGTGGCTGAACTCCCGTTTTAGTTTGGAAATCAGGTTTACTCATCTTTTTCCTTCTGGTCACTGAATAAAATCACAGAGAAACAGACCATTCGTTGTCTTCAAAGTCCAAGATCTGACCTCTTGGTTTTTTTTTTTTTATATATCCTTTGACCTACCCTGACACTACTGGGCATTAAAAAAGATTGCTTGGTTTCCAAAATGCATTACAGCCTTCCAGTTCCTATTTAATCTGGTACTGTTAAAATCATCTCATTATAAAAGATGGTTCTTCTGTGTACTGGTCATATTCCAAAGGCACTGGTGAATAGTTGATAGTAGATCTTAAAGGCTCATATTAAAACTTCTGTATCTTGTTTACTGGCTTTTATAAAAACCATTCAATACCATTATCAGGCTTGTGTCTTGACAGCTACTAAGCAAGACTGTGAACTTTTTGGAACAGCTAAACACCTTAAGGCTCTATTACATAATTGTGTATTTAGGGTAAATGCTGCTCTGTTTGAAGGTACTCTTCCTTACCCCTAGAATGAAATAGTTGTATGTGACAAAAATACTATTTTTCAGTCTTTTCCACAAAGTTAAGTTCCAGGATGCAAATAAGGGACCTAGGATATGTTTTGGCCCTGCAAAGAAATTTTCTAAGTAAATATTTGAAAGATGTCGGTTTCTAGATTTTTTTGGAGTTGCAAGATCTTATCATTATTAACTTGTTTTAATGACATTTCCATGTTCTTCTCAACTCTACCTCCCTTCCCTTCTCCAAAAAAATACCGCCTGGTACATTTATATTACTGTGGACTCACAGACCATTAGATTTGCAAGGGACCCTAGGAATTATCCAGTCAAACACCATCTTTACAGATGAAGAAATGAGTTAAAGCAAAATAAAAGGTTTTGGAATTTAAAAAAAATACATAATATGTGATATTGCAAAACCAGCAATGGAAGTCATTTTTCTAAGAACATTAAGGGTCTTGGAGACTATGGTATCAGGAGGAGCAAACATTTCTCTAAGTGTTGAATGTGAGCCTTGCAACTTCATTGGAAGATTGAAGGAATCTGAAGCAGTTTGAAGAAGGCTACGCTAAAGGGGGATCCTCATTGGGAACAGAACCAGGAGCAGTCACTGACCTTAATTTCTAGTCAGCCCATGGATTGAGAATGGTCTGTGAGATGAGAATAAAGTAGAAAACCAAACTAGGAGGGCCATAGGGCCTTTGAGATTCTGGGACATAGCATGTCAGGCATTACCTGTGTGCATCAATCTTGAGATTACATTGAGGGGCAGTAAAACACTGGTAATGACTGTCAGAATTAGAAGCCCTGGACTTGGCACAGACATTTCATTTGTTTTTCAGGAGCAGTGATATCAATGCTTTATGCAGGCATATTTATAATTAAACAGCAAGATGAGATCCTGGAATGTAGCTAGTCACCTAGGCCTTTGCAACACAACTTGATTAGGGTGAGCATGTACTGAGAAGGGCTCACAGCAGGATACCGGTGCAGCTGTTGTTTGGCTCACAGAAATGGGGCAACTGCAAGAGGAGAAGGCAGGAGGAATGCTTGAAGGACATTTTAAAGCCCAAGTTACAGCGTTGTGGCATAGCTTCTGACCACTGCTGATCAGAGGCCGGCACAGTGAGCATTAAGGGGAAGGTGGCTCATTGTCAAAGATTCTAGGCAGGAGCAGGAGAGACACTTGCCAAGTGGACTGACTTGCAAAGATTGACTGCAGCTGCAAATTAAAGGATGATCTTTTGTCTGTAATGGTGTTTTCACTCAAACACATAGTGATTGCTGTCTGCACTGTGAAAGGCAGTCATGCATACGTAGATCTTAAAACTTTTCTGGAAGAACTCGTCTTCCTGAGTGAAGCACTTTTGATATTTTTCTCTTACTCCTGGTGTAATTTGATAAGTTAGTTAAGTAAATATAAGCAGACAAAAGTTAACTGAAGGAATAAGACTGAGTCTGAAGAAGGCAGGTCTTAGGGCTATCCCATAAGGGATCCTCATTGGCAGTAGAGAGGGAGGAGCAGTCACTGACTTTCATATCTGGCCAGCCCATGGATTGAGAATAGTATGTGAGATGAGAACAAAGTAGGAAACCAAGCCAAGGAGCTTTTTATCTGTTCACATTTTCTTAAGTAATTTTTCAAAGCCATGCTTATAATTTGGTCATGGAAGATGGAATTTCTAGAATTGGAATCCTTCAAGGCCTAGTTTAGGTACCACCTCTTCTTCCCTCTTTGCTGCTATGTATTCTCCCTATACCCCCAACTGTCTCCCCCTTTCTTGCCTCACGAAGTGATAGCTTCCTTTATGAATATCTCAGTCCACTTGTTCCTATATTTTTCCTATGGGTGTATATACTCATTTGTATTAAAATTATTTGTGTATTTGATCTGTTTCACTTGTCATCAGAATAAAAGTTCTTTGAAGTCAGGGCCATGTTTTTACTCATGTAAGTATTTTCAACATTTTGTACATAATAGGTGCTGAATAAATGTTTATTTAGTTGAATTTTCGTTGAATCATAGAAAGCATCACTATATACAAATGACTTATTTGTACAAATAAGGGAAACTGAGACCAAGGAGGGGCTGTGGTTTGATCAAAGTTACACAGTAATTTAGTGGCAGTCATTATTAGTCCTGTTACTTTTTTCCATTGTGCAGTGTTAGATTAAATTCAAATTTTTGGTTATCACCTTATACATAAGCTATATGCTAGGTGCTTCAGAGGATGCAGGAGAAACTAGAAGACATGCAGTGGTGGAGCAAGATACATACACATCAGATATTCAAATCAGGATATGATACAGTATATAATTAAGTGCTGAGAGGTATAGAGAAGATCTTGTGGAGAAATTGGGGCTTTTATAGAAACAATGGGAAAAAAAAGATAAATAACCAGCTCTGGTGGAGGATAAGTCTGAATATTTCAAGGGGTATTAAACATTAAAGTTTTTATTTTTGTTTGTTTTTTGCAGGGGGCAAGGCAGGGCAATCGGTGTTAAGTGACTTGCCCAAGGTCACACAGCTAGTAAGCGTGTCAAGTGTCTGAGGCCGGTTTTGAAATCAGGTCCTCCTGACTCCAGGGCCAGCTCTACTCACTGCGCCACCTAGCTGTCCCTAAAGTATTTTTAAATGGAATAATAATAGGGGTTAGGTAATTTTTAATAAAATACATATTTGTTACTTTAACAATTATTTGTTATAATTATATTCAACAAAAATTAAGTCCATACTATATGCAATGACCTATGCCAGGCACTTGGAAAACAAAGGCAGAAAAGGGCTGTAAAGGATTTTAAAATGAGTGGGAAATGGAGGAAGTAAAGGCAAGTAGTATAATTAGCTTTTTTCCTAGTGGTTTAACCTTGAAAGTGAAAAGAGATTTACCATGATAACTTGAAGGAATGGCAGTATTCAAGTGGAGATTTTTCTTTTCCTTTTAAAAAACAAATGTTTTACTTATGCCTTTTTAAAACTTTAGCTCCTTTCTGGGGGTCCCCCTTCTACAGCTGCCCATCCTCCCTTGTAATAAAGAAGTATAGTCAAACAAGTCTGAAAGTGTATGTGTACCTCTTTTCTGCACCCAGAATCCACCATTTTTCTCTTAAGAGCAGACATTTCTTCTGGAAAGTCGGCAAGACTGATCGTGGGAGTATGTTTCAGTAATGTTTTCTTTTGTGTTATTGAGGTCATTGAATGTTAATTTTGTTTATTTTGTTTAATATTTCTCTTCGAATTAATCCTGTTTATCATTTTATGTCACAATACTCTGTTACATTCATGCAACAATTAACGAGTCTCCAATTGATGGGTATCCACTTTTTCATTTTTTTGCTTCCAAAAAGTAGGTGACTCAGTGGATAGATTGCTAGACCTGGAATCAGGAATACTTGAGTCTAAATGTGACCTCAGACATTTACTGGCAGTGTGATGCTAGGCAAGTCACTTAACCTCTCTCTGCCTATCTATGTAATGGGGATAATAATAGCACCTACTTTCCAGGGTTTTTGTGAGGATAAAATGAGATAATATGTAAAGTACTTTATAAATTTTAAAACATATTAATCTTAGTTATGATGATAACTTTCCTTTTCGTTTCTGACTTCCTTAGTGTATATGTTAGTAATGGCATTACTAGGTTTGAGTATATGTGCATTTTCATGGCTCTTATATAATTCTAAATTGTTTTCCAGAACAGTTGGAACAATTTATCACACTATCAACAGTACATTAGTTTGCCTGTTTTCCCAAAACCCTTTAAACATTTATCTACTTCCATTTTTGGTAATTTTTGTCAGTATGAGATAAAATTTCAGGTTTTTAAAATTTTCATTTCAATAGTGATTTGGAACAATTTTTTGATGGTTGTTGATGGTTTACCTTTCTTCTTTTGAAAGCTGTCTTTTCGTACCCTTTGACTGCATATCTGTTGGGGAATGGCTTCAAGTAAAGATTTTCATAGGTGTTGGGGAGAACTAGGTAAGCTTTTGGAGAAGTCATTAGATTAGGACAAACTGAAGATGCGAGAGAGAGGAGGAATGATTAGCAGAACTCCACTCCAAGGATACAAGTAGAGAAATTAGCTTTGTTAAGAAGAAGAGTCTCTTTTTCAGAGAGTGGAACAAGAAGGAGAGAATGGTGGATAATGTAGAGAAATCTGGAGTAAAGGGACACAGGGAACTCACAACTGATGGCCTTGGGTTTTTTTCTTAGAATAGGAGGTAAGGTACTCTGTTGAGAGGGAGGGAGTAGAGAGTGATATGGAAGGAGAATGGAGCTTGAAGAGAGTATGTTTGGAACAGCTGCTGAGGGTCATGGGACTGGAGCTGGATGAACTTGGCAGTCAGTGTTCATGAAACCATCTTTATGTATATTGAAGTGTCCAAGTATGAGGGAACAGATTGGGTGGAAAAGAAGACTGTGAGCTAGGTATTGAACCCTCTAGAAAGAAGAGGAAAATTATGACATAAATAATAATATATTTTTGTCTTCTGAGAAACAATGAATAAAGAATTCAAGGAAGCATGAGAATACTTGTATCAACTGATGTAGAGTAAAGAAAGTAGAACTAAGAACAACATACACAATGATTACAATAACAATACTAAAAAGCAGTTGAATTCTTGGTAAATTGTAATAAACGGACTTGTTCCTAGGGAATTGTGGAAACAGACTGCCCTCTTGGTAGAAGAAAGAACTTTCTTAAGAAATAATGTTGGCTTGTTAAGGAATAGACTGTCTTGTGAGCTCTCTGTTCTTGGAAGTCTTGGAGTAGAGATTCCTGAATGGGGGTGTTTGAATGAGATGAACTTCAAAGACTCTTTAAAATCCTAAAGTATTAGGATTAAACCTTATATTTAGCTTCTAGAGCAGTGCTCTCTTCAGCCTGTTTACCAGGTTGAATTTGGGTTGTTGTTAGTCTATTTAAACTAGAGATTGTTGGGGGGCGGAGCCAAGATGGCGGCTGGAAAGCTGGGACTAGTGTGAGCTCCCTGCCAAGTCCCTCCAAAAACCTATAAAAAAATGGCTCTGAACCAATTCTAGAACTGCAGAACCCACAAAACAGCATAGGGAAGCAGGACTCTAGCCCAGGACAGCCTGGATTGTCTCTGGGTAAGATCTATCCCACATGGAGCTGGGAGCGGAGGGGAGCAGAGCAGAGCCCAGCATGGGAGGCGTGGACCAACCAGACAGTGGGCTGTGGCAGTTGCCAGACTTCTCAACTCAGAAGAACTGCAGAATCCACAAAACAGCAGAGGGAAGCAGGACACTAGCCCAGGACAGCTTGGATAGTCTCTGGGTAAGGTGTATGCTGCACGGAGCTAGGAGTGGAGGGGAGCAGAGCAGAGCCCACCGTAGGCGGCGCGGACCAACCAGACCAGGAGCCAGGTGGAGCGTGCCCTAGTGCCCTGAATCCATGAGCTGTGGCAGTTACCAGTCTTCTCAACCCACAAACACCAAAGACAACAGAGAAGGTTAGTGGGAAAAGCTGCTGGGGACAGGGAGTTTGCAGAACTACAACTGCAGTTGCTTCTGGCCCCAGGACCATCTGGTGGGAGGAATTAAGTGGCAGATCAGAGCAGGAGTGCAGATCCTGCTAAAGATCTAAGTCCAGTCCAGGTTGGGGGTTCTTGGGGAAGGAGGAGTGCTGGTGTGGCAGAGCTGGCACATCCCCCCCAAGCTTGGAACACAGAACTCTGTACTCTACAAGCAGTCATACCCTGCTGAAAAAACTCAAGGGTCAAGTAAGTTGGCTGGGAACTTGGCCAGGCAGCGAAAACGCACCCAGATTCAGTCTCAGACTCTGGAATCCTTCTTTGGTGACAAAGAAGACCAAAACA
>CM053624.1:305793324-305814460 GCA_028646595.1 Phalanger gymnotis
CACTTTGTGGGTTCTGCAGCTCTAGAATTGGTTCAGAGCCATTGTTTTATAGGTTTTTGGAGGAACTTGGTGGGGAACTCACGCCAGTCACTGCTTCCCAGCTGCCATCTTGGCTCCGCCCCCCGATTGCTTTATATTAATGACTAAAAGTATTGGGGTGGAAGCCTTTCTCCTGTAGGCTTACTGAAAGCATTAATAGACAACTCCAGTAATAAGATGATGGGTATGTTTTACACTTGATATTTTATCCACATAGTTTTGATCTGCTTTTGAGAGCTTTTCATTCTACTTGGGTTAGAGATTATGAATATTTGGGATGGTGATATTTTTGGAAAACATTTCTTAAAATTTTCTGGGTCATTGTTTTGTTAGATGATGCTTTGGTTCCAGAAGTTCCTTTGTTGAATTTTCAAGTATATTTTGAGGTTTGTTTTTGTAGTGAAGTGATTTGTTTTCTCTTAATTTATGAAAACTAGTGAGCTTCTCTAATTTATGTAATTCTGACCACTTAATTATATCTTTCTAGGCATTGGTGCTGAATTTTTGTAATCTGTAGTATTATGGTTAGAGTTTCTGTTATTTCCTTGTAGAAATTGCATAGAGCAATTAAGTCTGAGCTCTTCAATAGTGACCTTTTAGTAATTTCCCGTAGCAATGACTTAAATTTATATCTTAATATTAAATGTGCTTTTGTAAGCAAATTCTTATGACCCAGCTATTGGTTTATGTTTTAGTTGGTCGATTTTGTGGATTCTGTCAGTAGAGGTTCTTTTGGTTCTACCTTTGGATCTTATCTCTTTCACAAGTTAAGAGTTAAACCAAAATGGGCTTTTGTTGATTGTTTTTATGACACCTAGCTAAGCTCCTTCATTGAACGAATAGGACTTTGGGTTGATTTGGGTATAGGAAGGTAATTTTAGAGCATGTTCTTAGGGGATTGGGCAGGATTTGATGAGGTGCTGCAGTAGGAGAGGGCTTAGTGCAGCTTAGCATTCTGGATAAGGACACTGTGATATAGGAGAAGGGTGCAGAAAGGTGCCACAGATAACTTGTGAACCACTTCTGAATTTTGCTGAAGATCAGCTGTGTGCCCAAAATAGGAGACAGGCATCTTCATTCCAGTTTCTGCTGTCAGAACTCAGAGCTGTGTAATTTTAAAGAATCCATTGAACCTTATTGGGCCTCAGTTTCCTCTTCTGTAAATTGATAGGATTGGACGAAATGATTGGAGGTGCTTTTCCTTTCAGATTTTATGATCCTGTGAACTTTGGCTGATAATGTTAGACCTACATTTTTGCCAAAAAGAGGTTGAATAACTTTCTGTAGTCTAGTCTGGCAACATAAACAATATTTATGATGTTTCTATGGCCAAATGAGGGCTATATGCCAAACAGATGACTATAAAAGGGCATTAAGAATAAAGTCTATTTGTAAATTGTAGACTACTTTTAATGGAAACTATTACTTAAGTGACGAAAACTCTGAGTAGAGGTGACCTTAGGCAGTAAGAATCGCAAAGTTGCAGTTTTAGATCTAGAAGTGATCTTGGAAATTTTAGTCAATCCCTTTATTTTGTAGAAGAAGAAATTTGAGCCTCAGAGAGGTTAGCTGACTTGTCAAGATCACACCACACACCACAAATTCAGTCATTAGAGCTGTGACTACCCCTCTAAGGCTCTCTTATTTGGGTATTCTTTTTTCTATACTATGCTATTATGCTATTCTACCTTCCCTAATTGTGAAAAATTTGAAGTGAAATATAAGCTAAGTTTTGAAGGTGATATAGGAGATGGTTTGGAGATGAGAAAAGGAAATTTCCACTGCATTATAGGCAGTGAAAACGCAACATTTGAAGATACGGCAGCAGGAGCAAGCAAGTTATGTACAAAGGGCATCAGGCGTATTGGCTTGGCTGGAGAAGAGAACCAGTAAAGGGGAGTAAATATTAACACAAGCCACAACTGGGAAAATCCTTAGGGATAGTGAAGTAGAGCTTTGAAAGCTATGCTCACCAATGAAGATCTTGCTTCTGATCTCTACTGGGTCTGTAGTCTTGGGCAAGATGCTTGCCTTAGCAGATTTGTAACTAGAAATGTGAATCAAGTTGACCATGAATGTAAGGGGTAGTTGGGCAGGAATATAGTACTTCTAGGGTTGTGAAAAGAAGGAGTCCCCTAGGTTGTATAGTGAAGATGTTTTGAGGAGTGGCAGGCTAGAGCTGGGTAATGCTGACATTGACATATTTTCTTTCCTAATGATGTACTTACTAGGTGCATCAGGATTTTGAAATCATGAGAAAAAATAATGAGCTTCATTGTAGTAGACATCATCTTTATGAAAGTAGGAAAACGCGTGACTACATCAGACATTTTTCTCTCTTGGGACTAACACTGATGTAATATGCCTCTTCAGGAGAGTTGAATTTTGTAGTGTTGCCAGGTTCTGAATTTAAAGGGCTAGAGTTGGCATCTCATTGTGTGGCCTGGCTGGCCCCCCCCCCCCCCCCACGCCATTCCTACAGGACAGTGTCCTTGCCTTTATGCCATATGGCCCTAATTCTTGTAAGATTGTTGGGGGAAGGTGAAGGAATGCTTTCATTGGGGAGGTAGAAGATTGGGCTTAGACTTTGCTGTCAGCTCTGCTACCACCTTGAGGTTTACTTGAACTTTGGCCAGTCACTTAACCTCTTTTTTTTTTTTTAACCTCTTTTCTTCCTTGGTAAGATGAGAGAGTTGGGAGCCAGACGTACCCGGGATATTTGTAGGGAGAAGCAATCTTTTCATTTGGCATCAGAGTGGTGGGAGTGGGGCAGTTTACCAGCAATGAAATTTGAGTGACATCAGGGCTGAGACGGTGCTATTTACTCTTCTATTCTCTTCTTGCTGTGAGTCCCACCAAACCAGTAGGAGAGGCATGATCAGAAGTAGCCACCTTGGAAATCTACCAGGTAAAGCTTTGAGATTTGCTGGTAAATTCCTGTTGGGAATCCTGTTGGGATTACTAAGATCTCTCTCAGTTCTAAGATTAGATTATTTTCTAATTCTATGATTATACTTTGGCTTTTTCAACAAGTAGTAATTGGGTTAAAAGGAACCCTTTTAATCTGGTTTTTGAATATTATAGTTAGTCTGATAGTCTGAAATGACTTTTGAATATTATAGTTAGTCTGTTAGTTTTTGAATGGTTGAAATGGTTTTTGAATATTATAGTTTGTCTATTAGTCTGAAATGACTACATGTAGTCATTTCAGTTGGGTTCTCGTTGCCACATGACATTTCTTTTTACTCTGTCAAATTCCCCACAGTAATAGTTTGAAGCATCTGACACCCCCCCCCCCCCCAGCTCCAGAAGCTTTCAGTTCCATTTTGTTCATATGTTCAGCAGTTGAACTTTCCTCCTACTTTACTGAGAAGGCAGAATTGTCTTCTTTTTAATTGAAAACTTCCTCAGCTCTTCTATACCACAAAACTTCTCTGCTTCATTCATCTTTTATTCCCTATATCAGAGGAGGCAGCTAGGTGGTACAATGGATAGAGTGCTGGGCCTGGAGTTAGGAAGGCTCATCTTCCTGAGTTCAAGTGTGACCTCAGACACTTGCTATTTGATAAGTCATTTAATCCTGTTTGCCTCAGTTTCCTCAACTGTAAAATGAGCTGGAGAAGGAAATGGCAAACCGTTCCAGAATCTCTGCCAAAAAAAACCCAAATATTGTCTTAGGTTGGACATAACTGAAAATGACTGAACAGCAGCAATGTCAGAGTCAACTATTCAGTGTTGTCTTTCAAAAGTTGAGCCTTCCTGCTCTTGAGCTTGTCTTCTCCTACTTCCTTCAGGAATTTAATCCTTTGATCAACCAGTCTGTCCTTTGCATCTTTCAATCTGTTTCATTAGTACTTCTGCTTAGAAACATACTCATGTTTTTCCATCCTAAAAAACAAAACACAAAAGCCTTCCCTGAACTAGCCAATCTTGATGGTTCCTTTTCATATCAAACATTGGCAAGAATTGTTAATATTCACTGGTTTTTTTCCTCCTAACCGCTTATTCTGTGAGATTAATAAGTGAATTTCAACATTAAATACTGAAAAGTTCCCAGGAACTATGTAGTCTAAGACCAAGAATCCATTCTGCAGTGAACTCAAACAAATATTTATCCCTCCTTTAAAAAGGCCTTACACAGCCTGGTGTCTGCTTATCTTTCTGTTGTGAGTTGAGATAGTAGTAGCCCTCCTTCACTCTACCATCCAGCCAGACTGGCCTTCTCTTTGTTCCTTTCTGCCCTGGAATGTCCCTCTCTTCCTTTAAGGTGCATCTCAAGTACAACTTCTTCACATGAAGCCTTTCTTGATTTCTCCCAACTGTGTGTGTCCTCCCTCCCCACATACCTTGCATTTGTTTTGTATTCACTTTACATTATGTACATGTGCTGTGTATACTTATGTATTTACTTGTCTCTTCCATTAGAATATTTTCCCCATGACTTCATAAGAACAACAGGTCTCCATCTGGAAAAAAGTTCAAGAATAGAAGGGTCATATACTTTAGGCATCAGCATAGGATTATGTTAAAATAAAAGTCACTTGCCTCTTTTTTCTTTCGAAGGGGAATAGTTTCAAAGGAGTTGTGTCTGAATAGGGATTGTTTCTTTATATTTGTATCCCCGGTGCCTAGCAAAGTGTCTGGCACAGAGTAGACACTTAATACATGGTTGTTTATTGATCGACTGAACAAAGAACACACTACCTCCATCCCATATTTGAATAGCTGTTATTGTTAGGAATTTTCTCTTGGGTACAATCCAAATTTGCCTCTATCACTTCCACTCATGGGTACTAGTATTGTCTGCAGGGATCAAGGAGAACAAGTCTGATCCCTATTTTAAGTGACAGCTCTTCAGATGCTTGAAGTATTCTGAGGGCTTATGCCTTCCCTTCTATAGGCAAAATATAAGCTATTCATTCAGTCGATTCTCATAGGATATGAAATCAAGGTCCTTTATTGTACTCATTTCCTTTCTTTGCTCTCTAGCTTATCAGTGTCGTTCTTACATTGTTATGTCGTGTCCTCTTAATCTTTCCTTTTCCCTCAGGTTTTAGGATACATTGCAAATAGTAGGCACTCTGTAGGGGGCTCTCTGATTTAACTAAAGGACATCCATCTGTAAGTGGATGTCCTTTGGACAAATTCTTTTTTTTAATAATATTTTATTTTTTTCCGTAATCACATGTAAAAACAATTTTTAGCAATTTTTTTTAAAGTTTTGAGTTCCGAATTCTTTTCCTCCCTCCCTCCCTCCCTTCCCTCCTTCCTGAGACAGTAAGCAGTCCGATATATGTTATACATGTTTAATCATATAAAATATATTTCTATATTAGTCATTTTGTGGAAGACAACTCAAACCAAAAAAAAGAAAAATAGCATCCTTTGGTCCGTATTCAGACACTGGTTCTTTCTGTGGAGGTGAGCAGCATTGTTCATCATCGGTCCTTTGGGCTTGTCTCGGATCATTGTATTGCTGGGAATGGCTAAGTTGTTCACGGTTGTTCATCATGCAGCGCTGCTGTTCTTTGTACAGTCCTGCTTCTCTTCTTCTTCATCAGTTGATACAAGTCTGGCGAGGTTCTTCTGAATCGTCCCGCTTGTCATTTCTTAAAGCACAATAATATTCCATTGCAGTCATATACCACAACTTGTTCAGCTGTTCCCCAATCGGTAGACATGCCCTCAATTTCCAATTCTTGACCAGCTGCTCTAAGTATCATCTTTGTACAAATAGGTCATTTCCCGTTTTCGGGGATCTCTCAAAGGGTGTGCAGTTTTATAGTCCTTTGGGCATAGTTCCAAATCGCTCTCCAGAACGGTTAGATCATCTCACAACTTTGCCAACAGGGATTAATGTCCCGATTTTCCCACATCCCCTCCAACATTTATCATTCTCCTTTTCTGCCATATTAGCAAATCTGCTAGGTGAGGCGCCTCAGAGTTGTTTTAATTTGCATTTCTCTAGTCAATACTGATTTAGAGCATTATTTCATATGAATATGGATAGCTTTGATTTCTTTGTCTGAAAACTATATGAATAATCCTTTGACTAGTTGGGGAATGACTTGTTTTTTTCAATTAATTAATAAATTTTTAGTTTTTAGCATTCAGTTCCACAAGCTTTTGAGTTTTAAATTTTCTCACTCTCCCCCCTCCCCAAGACAGCATGCAAACTGATACACGTTCTACATATACATTCATATTAAACATTTTCACATCAGAACGATTTGTATTCTTGTAAATTTGAGTCAATTTTCTATGTTTTTGAGAAATGAGGCCTTTATCAGAGAAACTTGCTGTGAAATCCCTCCACCCCCCGCCCCCCCTTGTTTTCTGCTTTCTAATTTTGGTTGTATTGGTTGTTTGTGCAAGACCAATTTAATTGAATATAATGAAAATTATCCATTTTACATCTCATAGTGCTCTCTCTTGTTTTGTCCTGTGTTTTCCCCTTCTCCAGATATGACAGGTAAACTATTCTACACTCCCCTGATTTGCTTATCATTTTACCCTTTAAGTCTATATCATTTACTCATTCTGATCTTATCTTGTTGTAGATAGTATGAGATGTTGGCCTATACCTAGTTCTGCTATACTGTTTTCCAATTTTCCCAGCAATTTTTGTCAAATAGTCAAATAGTCCCCAAAGCTTCAATTTTTGGGTTTATCAAACACTGAGTTACTATGGTCATTTACCATAGTATATTTTATGTATTTTGTACCTAATCTATTCCACTGATCCACCACTCTGTTTCTTAGCCAGTACCAGGTTGTTCTGATGACTACTGCCTTATAATACAGTTTGAGATCTGGTACGGCTAGGCCATCTTCTTTGGAGATATTCTTAATTCTCTCTTCCCAGTCATAGAAATCGGTGGTTCTATTACAGCAGATATCAAGATATAACACGCATAAACAAAAGCCTTTTGGGATGTCCTCAGTGATTTTTAAAATGTAAAGGGATACCGAGACCAGAAAGTTTGAGAACCGCTGAAATAGATTACAGACCTCTTAATCTACCTCCAAGGTATAGGACTCTCCAAAAAGCAGGAGAGAAATTAGCATCCTTCCTCATCAAGAATGTGGTAAGGCTTCAAGGCCTGATGGTGGAATAGAAGCTGTCTCCAAGCTCTCCTAGTTAGCTTCCTTGTGAAAACAACTGGTGGGGATATAGCTAGTGTTTGTCGCTGTGGGTAGGGATTTATGGATCTCTTTATACAACTGATGTTTTTGTAGCTCCAAGGATTTCTTGATGCTAGTCAGAAGAATGAAAGACCTGGAACAATTACTTAGCTGCTGGTGGTATGGTATAGGTGAGTGAAACTTTGGTGACCAGGCCTCATCAAATCAGCAGACCTCTGTCTGGAAAAATATTGGAGAATGGAAGGTCACAGCCTTGAGAAATTGGCATATGATTAATGTTAAAGTGAAAGTAAGGCATTCATTTCTCTCTCTAGGAGGATTAGTTTGCTTAGTACATAGGAGTTCTGTTTATCTTGCAGCATGCATGAAATACATTCTCTGTTTTGTGGATAGGGAGTTGAGAATAGAGGTATTTCTTGGCTTGTGTTTGGCCTAATCACTCACTACTCTTGTTCCCTGAGCACCTGAAGGGAGAAGCAAGCTAAACATTATTTGGTTGTTTAATTTGGGCAGGCGCAGGACCTGGGGCCTTTTTTCTTCCCAGTTTGCTTCAGGAAATGTAATTTTTTTTCCCCCAGCTAGATCTGATGGCACAAAGCCAGTTTTTAATTTCCCAAACAGTACCCTGATAGACTTGTTTTCACTTGGCCATCCAGGGATCATCTCACTTCATAGTCGATGCTGGATCTGCCCCCTTGAATGCAACTACTCCAGTGTATATGCCTTTGGAATCACATCCCACTTAATTATTAACCTCTCTGGGCTCTGATTTACTCATCTGGATGAAGGTTTGAATTCTCTGGCCTCTGAGGTCTGTAACTTTCATTTTTATATCTGATGTAGAGACCTGGAAATATACATACTATATATATATATTAAAGTATAACTAAGATCTTATGATCTCTAAATGGATTGCAAATATAGTTAAATTTTGCTTATAAAGGAAAAATGACCATTATCTACAAAAACTACTATACTATATATGTCATTCAGTGACTTTTGTTTAATGAGAATCTAGTTCTTATTGTTAGAAATGAAAAAAGCTTTGCTAAGACGGAATTCCATTCAGCAGACATGAATTAAGCTCCTACTTTGTATGACCTCACTTATCAAGAAAAAGTGAGCTCCTTTTTACTAGAAGAATAAATTTTGAGGCAGGAGTATCATCCTCCACATAAACATAGCATGGCGTTAAGAATAGAAGACTACACTTGGCTTAATTACTTGCTATGTAACCATGAGTAAGTCATTTAACTTTCTGAGCCACTGTTTCCTCATTTGTAAAATGAGGATGACACTTGTTAGTATTTAAATCACTAGGCTTGTTAGACTCACAGATAATGTAGATAAAATGCCATATGTATATATATGAATGTTATTACAGAGCGAACTTTTGTATTGTGTAGGAAGTTGAAATAGATCTGATTCTCTGCAATTAACCATTCTCATGAGAACTCAGCTTTTTCCTTCAATTCCTAATGGCCGTCCTTCAATGACCTTTCCTTGTGGAATTTTTCTGTTTGGTTCCCTAACTGTGCATTTGGTTTAATAGACTTTGCTGACTGTTTGAGAAAAGATATCATGTTTTCCTTCTGATGAGAATGAAATACTTCTGATACAGGTGTTAGGTCTTTCAAGATGGGGTAGTGAGTGGGGAAATGTCAGTTTCAGGTATCAGGTATTCATTAAAATTACCTGTTGAATTTGAAACCTTAAGGAACCTAGGGTCTTATTACTGGCTTGTAACCAGAAGAGGAGGCCTTATGATACATGATGCGTTTGCCAGAGGCTTGTTTTAATGTTGACTCCCAAGTATGTAGGGGTCAGATGGAAACAGTTACCAGTTACTTTTGTGCTGTAGTTTACTTGGGTTTGGCAACTCCTAATTGTTGACTGCATGTGTTACTTGGGTTCACAATATGGCTTGTTTTCAATAGACTTTTCAGTCATAGAATGACTAATAACAAAAATGCCTTTCATTCATATAATTCTTTGTTCTCTTTCTGCCGAGGGCTGGGATTAACAGGAAAAAGTTAGATTTTAGTCACTGTGTTCTCTAGAGATGGCTAGAATATGAGTCAAAAGTAGGGATACTCATCACTGTCCTGAAGAAGCTTACAAAGTAGGATTTTGGGGAACCCAGGACAGCTTATGTCTAGCCAGACTTCTTCCAGATTAAAAACTGAGGAAAACTGATTCTTTCTGCAGATTGCTTTGGTTAACTAATTTTAGCCCAGTGATAATAGCTAACCTTAAATAGATATTGCAGTTGCAAAATTTAAGACTTGTCTCTGGTATTAAAGACTACTTCCTCATGTAACCTTGCCTCCTTTTTGAAGGTATTACCATAATAGTGGAAAAGGTAGTAGTAATTTGGTAGTTAGAACATCTGGCTTCAAGTCCTGTCTGTGGTGATCACTCTATGACCTTGGCAAGTCACCAGACTTTTGCAAGCCTCTTTTTCCTTTTCTTCAAAATGGAGATAACTTTTGTACTACTTATCTCCAGGGTTGTTGTGGGGGAAAACAAAACTCTTTGTAAAACTTAAAATGCTATGTAAATATGAATTATTTGTATTTGGAGAATTCATCTTTTGATTTTAGTAACTAACAGATACTTTGAAAGATGTATACTTTCATTAGGTGCTTCATTATTATCTTTGACCCTTTTTTATTTCATTAGTTTCTTTGGCTAAAAAATTTGCCAGCTGGTAGCTTTTGTCATTTATTCTCTTGAGCTCTGCTAATTTCTATGAAGGTACTTACTAGGGTCCTTGAGTGATAAATTTGGATATTTCATTTCTGGGTTGGTATTTTCCATTGTGATAAAAATTAGCAAAACTTTTGCTTTTTCGGGATTCCTTTTTGAGAATAGTATCATCTCTGTGCCATGACATGGCATCAGAGTAAGACTTTACTGGAGTTTAATTTTAAATCTTGACTTCCTCTAGTAACCTTTAAGATTAAGATCTTTCTGTTATGTTTGAAATTGAGAGGGAACCAGCAGATAGGAATCTGATTCTAACATACTGAGTTATTAAATCATTAGAGCTGAAAGGATATCAATATCTAGACTAATCATTTTTCAGACGAAGAAACTAAGCCCTGGGAAGGTGAAATGACTTTCCTAAGGTCATAGAACTTGGTAAATAGAATCTTGTGTCTTTTGACTTCAGAGCTTTTTTCATGATGCCACATTTAAAAAAAATTTTTTTTCTCCTCCCATGTTGACACTTTTTTTCCATTTAAGAGTATTTTATTTTTTTCCAATTATGTGTGAAGATAATTTTCAACACTTATTTTGATAATTTTGAGTTCGTAAGATTTTTCTCCATCCCATTTCCCCAAGACAGCAAGCAGTCTGATACAGGATACCACAAATATGAGTTAGAGTCAAATTATTATGGTTCTTTAAACCTTGGTTCTTTTGTTGTACGACAGAGAGCACAATTGGCAGGTAGAAAAGGCATCTCCTGGCTCTGGCACTCTTTAAATGGTCTTCTTTTTATGTGGATTATTCTACCAGAAGTTAAGAAAAAAAAATCTTAATATTTCATAGTGCTTAGCTGGGCTTTTCTTTAGATGAGGCTCAATAATGGTGGAAGGACAGACTGATTTCAGGGCTGCATTTGTTAGGATTTTTGCCAAGCATTGGACACAGCCCTACAGTTTGAATCTTGAATTCTTTCTTCAGGAATAATTTAAGAAGACCTAGTGGATCTTACATTTGTATGATGTATACCTCCATTGTGGAAGCTTCTAGCCAGTTACATACTTCAAAGAACCAATGTAATAAGTACCCAGAAAAAGAGCAGAATTGACATTTTCTTAAACTATCTAAAATTATAATTCTATTCTCTTCATGAAATGCCCTGAAAATGTAAATATTACAAAGCTAGTTTGACTTTTTAAAAACTAAAAACAATGGAAAAATAGGATTATTCAGAAGACACATTACCATAAGAAAACACAGCCTCATTTCTTTCCTAGGCTTTTAGGGCATATTAAGCCTTTGTTGTTACCAAGTTGATTTGGTTTCCTTTTCATTTTTTTTTCCTTGTATTTTGGAGCATCAATCTTTAGGAGCCTTGTTTATGTTGCAGTTTGTAATCATTGTTCATATCTGATGCTTTCTGTTTGTCCTGGAGCTATGGCCATTCCTGAATGCTACAAGATGGAACTGATATTAGGGACTTGGAGTCCTCTCATTAGAAATGCGTTTAGTGAAAATATGTTCAATATGAATGTATATGGAGATAACTTTTGTGCTACTTATATCAGATTGCATGCCTTCTTGGAGAGGAGGAAGGGAGGTGGAGAAAGTTTAAAACTCAAAAGCTTGTGGAACTGACTGTTGAAAACTAAAAGTAAGTTAATAAATTTTAAAAAAGAAGTGCGTTTAGAAGAACTAACTACATGCAAGTGTTCTGGCCGCTAGGTGGTGCAGTGTTTAGGAGATGCTGTTCCTCAGTCAGGAAGGCTTCATCTTCCTGAGTTCAAATCTGGCTTCAGACACTGGTTAGCTGTGTGACCTTGGGCAAGTCACTTAAACTTGTTTGCCACATTAGTCTAGTATCTTTGCCAAGAAAGCCTCGAATGGGGTCATGAAGAGTTGGACGTGACTGAAGAATAACTGAACAATAGTAACAGCGTTGCAAGTGTTAGTTTTGGGTTAGAACAGAAAGTAATTTATTAGTTGTCACAGTGATTCTTTTAGTCTTAGCACTTCAGGAGCATTCAGTTTATTCTACTTTTGTCAGGCATCTAGAAAGGAAATATTCGTAGGATGATGTATTTTTTTTTTAAAAGGGTGGTCTGTGAACTATTTTTTCCTAAGTATTTCTCCTCTTCCTCATTGCCAGAGTTGTAAAAATGCATGTTTTCCTGAGGTATCCCAGCTGGTAACAAAAAGCTTTTTGATAGTTGGCCGTTGAATCACTGGGATGAGATCATTCTTTTCTGAGCTGTGTGCAATGTTCAAACTATTTATTGAAACAAAAGCATGCTGGGTAGGCTGACCACACAATAAAGCCTGACTCTTTGGTCATGTTCAGGGCAGAAGTGTGGGTTTTCTCTGTGATAGAATGCCTGTGATAAGTGGAAGAAGGTGAAAGGTGCTTGGCAAGATAGGCTTGTGCTTTGGCTGCTAGCCGTGTGTACAGTGAGATCAGTAAGATAAAGTGGCTCAGGACACACGTTAGACTGGAACACTTGTATGAGATACTTTGGGCCCTGCCTGAGCTGTAAAGACTTGTTTTAGAACTGAGTAGCTCCCAGAAATGGAGATTGGGTGCTGCTTCAATTTAAAATGAGAGCAGCACTTGGAAAGATGTTTTTTTTTCTGGTTATATTAAATTAAATTGTGCTGTTGAGTTTTTTTATTTATTAATTTTCCGATTAAGCCTACTAAAGGCCTTAAGTGACAGCTGAGAGAGCCAACAGTGACAGAAAAACTCTAAAAGGCAGAAACCGGAAAGTCTGGACCCTTTTAGAATCATACAGTTTTAAAACTGAGAAGGAACTGAGGCCAGCCAGTGCAGTGATATCAAACTCAAATAGAAACCAGAGCAAGTAAACTGTACATAAGTATCCCTGCAAGCCTCATATTGACTTAGTTTGAAAACATGATATCTATGTTTTATTGTATTTTTGTTTATTTTGCTATTTCCCGATTACGTTTTGACCTTGTTTGCTGTGGGCAGTGTGCAGAAGGTATGTGACACCTGTCGTCTTGTAGTTTTACAGATAGGGGAAACTGGCACCCAGATTATGACTTACCCAATGTCATAAAACAAGCACTATATTAGTGCTGCCCTTAGTATAGGAACACTGTAAAGGCATGGTAATATAGTGTAGAACTGTGTTTGATTTTGTTAAGCAGCCTTTAATTAAGGATCTACTATGTTGTACTAAAGCCAGAGGATGCCTAGTTAAGTAAGACCCAGCCCCAGCCCCCATGAAGCTGATCATTTATACTCTGAAAATAATCCTCCTAATGCACAAGTTTGATCATATCTCCTTTCTGAACTGAAAATTTTTCAGTTCCCATTATTAGCCTTAAAAGTCCAAAAATAAACTGTAACCTGGCCTTAAGAGGCTTCTGTAATTTAGCTCCAGCTCACCTTTCTGTTCATTTTACAGCCTTTCAAGGACTCAGTGTTCCAGCCGAACTGTACTACTGTTTCTCAGACTTGACTGACACTTCTTGCATTTACATAGGGTATCCTCACACATGGAATGTGCTCTTTATTTCTCAGACAAAATCTTTTTCCTTCAGGGTCTAGCTCAGATGTTAAGTCTTCTTGACATCTTCTTACCCCCAGCTGAATGTGTGTTCTTTTTCTTCACATTTTCATGGATCACTTTGAATAAATATCTTTACTTTCCCTCCATCCTACTCTACTTTGCATTATGTTTCTGTACCTGTTATTTCCCTCCCAGAAGTCAGGGACTATTTTTCACCTTTGTCTCTCTGGCATGTCTCGCATAGTGCCCTGTATGAAGTAGGTGCTTAATAAATGGTAATTGAATTGAATCATAATGATGACCATGAGCCACGGGTGTAGTGAAAATAGTTCCAAGCTGGGAACTAGGATACTTTAGTCCTAGTCCCAGCTTAATTAGCTATGTGATCTTGGGCAAGTGATCCCCTCTGGGCCTCAGTTTTGCCTTCTGTGTGTAAGTCTGTCCAGAGTCTGTCCAGCAGAGTCTGCTCTGCCCAATGGCATCCCTCATATTCTGCATGTGAATTGCACAGCCTAAGGAGTCATTCTCTACTTGAGGTCCACTCACTACATGGTGAAGAAATGTAGTTTTGATATCTTGCTCCCAACCAAAAACTTCTAAATGTTGGATTGGATCCTTTGAGCCAGTGATGTGTATGGAGCTAACCATATCATGTTCCTCAAGCTTCAGGACTTATAATTCAAGAGTAGAGCTCTCCTGGGCGAGATCATCCTTTCTCCTAGTTTAAGCTGAGATCTTATGTTCTAATGTCTAAAACTAATCCAATGTCCATTTTTTCTTTTGCTTGGTTAAATGGGTTTATTCACATTAAGAGGAAAAAAAGTGTGTGGGGAAGGACTGGCAAAGGAGAGCCTGGTCCTTAGGAGCATTTGCAGTGTGCTGTGTCTGACACAGTTATCCATGTCCACATCTGAGCCTGTGCAGGCCATCTGCTAACCCTATGAAGAAGATCCCTTTTGGTGGGCTGCTGAACCCAAATTGTGTTTGCATTTAAAAGGCCCCCTCCAGATGTGAGAAACGCAATTTTGGGGATCACTGGACTTCCCCAAATTGTTTGAAAATGTGGTTTTGGGGATCACTGGACTTGATAATCCCTAAGGAAGGCTGTGCAGACCACAGGACTCCCAGGGGAAGGCCAAGTGGTAGGACCCAGCTGATGCAGTTATGATCTTTATAATCTGGCTTTCCATAGTGAAGGAGATGGGAAATAAAAATCTACTAAATTTCCTTTTTATGAGGATCTTTTTCTAACTTCCTGAATAATTTTAGCTCTTTGCACGCGCGCGCGTGTGTGTGTGTGAGACTGTGAGAGAGTGTGTGTGTGTGTGCGTGTGTTGTGTGTGTTGGAAGGCTTCAGAAGCACATTGTGGATTAAAACTTTGTAACATTTCTTAACATTATAAGGCTCTGAATTTACCTTTTCCCTATCTATAAAAATATTTATACTAAGCAACTGATCATTTAACTAGTGCCTTTACAGGCTTGTTTGTATTTCCTTAGAACAAACTGTTAAATGTACTCAGAATTGAATATGTTAATGGTAAACTTTTTTTTTGGCTTTTCGAAAGATACCTTAGAGGTCCCAGCATGCCATTTTCTTAATCAGCTTCAAATTATGACACGTGCTTGAAAATCCATGATTTAGGCTTTATTAGTTTAGATCAGGTTCATTTCCCCTCACCCCAACAGTGAGACTTTGCTGTAGTATTGTTTCAGATCTCAAAACTATTTACAGAAACTTTGCTCTTCATATCAAGTGCCACTTCCTGTACTAAGGATTTAAACATTCAGGAAGCTTTATTAGGAAGTGGGTATGCATATGTATCTTCCCATATGCGTATTAATGTTTTGTCAAAGTTTAATGAACTTTTAATCTTGAATTGGAGATTAACCACCAGTGCCTGTTCCTTCTTTCGGATTTATATTAGGTAAAAGAGAAGTTAATCAGGGATTTTATTTAGAGAAGTAAGTTTTTGAATATATGAATCAAACTGAGACAATGAACAGGAGGAATTGTTTCTTCATTTTTTATTTTTTTCCTGCATCACCTTAGTCTTCCCCCTCTTTTCTGTTAAGTGAACAGACACCTGTAATGGCAAAGTGGGACTTTTTGTTGCCTTCTGTTTTGGAGTGCTTCTCAGTACTAAGACAATCAGTTGCCTTTGAGTCTTGCCTTTGAGTCTTGCCTTTGTTTGAATCAAGAGTCGTTGATTGGAAACAATATATATAATGAGGAGCTAGTTGTGATTAGAGATCTTTCCCATACCCTTTTGCTAAGTAGATGGCTAAGCCTCAGGCCTATAGCCTTTTGCTAAGGAGATACTAAGCCCCAGGGCCCTAAACAGGGCGTATATACTCTGAAGTTAGCATTTTGCTTTGGGGGTTTACTCATGGGAAGAGTATTTGTGTGATTTGGCGAGATGAGACTCTGTAGCTTTTAAGGGGTCATCCCCCTGCCCCCTTGAAAACCTGGATGTTGGTGCTTCTCTCTCTGGTAACTATGTATGTATTGTCTTGATCAGACAGCTAGAAACCTGTTGTTGATTAGTGTTACTTAGGCTATATAATTTCTGATTGTAATTTTTGTTCGTATTTTCTCTGAAGTTCAGAGTGCTGATTTAACCCCCGAACTAAGTGAATGATATGTGTATGTTTAATTAAAGTAAGATTGTTAACCCTTTAAAGTTGCTTTCCTTACAAAAGCAGATCAAAGAACCTGTGTTAGCAGCTCTTCTGTGTGCCAATGTTATTGGGCTTACATACCCACAGCAGCTGCTAGCAACATTGTTGTTACAATACTGTAAGTATAGTAGGAAAAATTCTAGAGATTAGGTTCCTGTCAGTCTCCGTCATTACTTAGCTATATGATTTTGAGTAAATCACTTTCTTTTTATGGGCCTCAGTTTCCTCATCTGTAAAGTGAGGTGTTGGATCAAAAGATCTGTATGATCTTTTCAGGACTCTGACTCTGGTTCTTTAGAGATAACCATACCAGTCAAAACACAGAGATAGGACCTGTGATGATTTAAAAATTGATTTTGGGGGGGGGGGGTCATACATTTCTCTGACAAAGAGTCTTTACAAAGATTCTATGTAATTTTTCATTTGTGTGTGTGTGTGTATATGTGTGTATATAGATATATATGTATATATGGTGTTTGCATGTATGTGTATATATATATATATAGTGTTAATCTTGTACCTGTGATGTGGGACCTTTTGAAATTAGTGTAGGGTTTCCTAAACATAGTATTAACTCATGTGGGTGACATTTTTCTTTTTCATTATGATAAGTGGTAATTTCATTTGTTTGCAGTTGAACTCTTGCATTAATTCAGTGGTTATAAGGTTGAATATGTGGGAATCAATGTTTAAAATACTTATCTGATCATTATGTTATCTCCTTAAGAACAGCACTGGTTGATTGGTGCTAATTACATTCATAGTGAAATAGAAACTTGAGAAATTGTGGAACTTTAGTTACAGAGTCAACACAAGAGTGTTATTTTCCTCTTTTGGCTCCTACTACACTTAACAAGTAGATGGTTTTAAATGACTCAGGAGAATCCAAAGGAGACAAGGAAACCAATCTTGTAAAACAGCCAGAGATGAAAGCTACATGACCCTCTTGACACACTTTAGTCCTGCTGTGGAATTTCAAGCCATGAATGTAAAAGTGTGCTCTGTTATATTGGGTTTCTAGATAAAATATCTGGAATTGCCATATCTTGATCTAAAAGAAATCTCTTGAGAAACATAAGTGTGCATGCCCTTTGAATCACTGTTGTTACTACTTGGAATATACCCCAAGGAGATCAAAGGACAGGGAAAATAAAATACACTAATATGTACAAAAATATTTGTAATATCACTTTTTTTGTTTTAGCAAAAAACTTGAAGCAAAGTGAGTCTCCATTAGTTGAGGAATGGCTGAATAAATTGTGGAATTTGAATGTAATGGAATATTGCTGTGCCATAAGGAATGATGAATGTAATAGATTCAGAGAAATCTGGGAAGACTTGTATGAACTGATGTAGAGTCAAGTAAACAGAACTGGGCAGAGAACTTAAATGATGACCATAATATCATAAAGTAAAGCAACTTGGAAATACTTTTGTACTGTAATCAGTGCAGTGAGCATTTGTGATTTCACAAGACCTAGTGGTAGAGCACACCAACCCCTTCTTGGCAGAGAAGTGATTAGAGATCAGATGAGACATTGATTTTAAGACATGACCAATGTATAGATTGATTTTACTTGATTATAATTAGTTCATGCAAAGGAGGGCTTCTTTTACACTAGAGTGAGTTTAATGAATGGTAATAGACACCTCCTCCCCCCCCCCCCCCAGTAATAGAACATTAAAAAATAAAAAAAAAAATCATGGAGGGGGGTGGCAGTGGCACAAACAGGGTAAGTTTTATTGCCATCATGTTAAATTTGAAAAACTTTTGGTAACAAATTTATGGTCATAAACAATTCTGTTTTGTATATGGAAATGGTTTATGTTTGATTTAAACTCATAAAGAAAAGGAAAGCAAACAAACAAAAGAAATAGATTTTAAGGAAAAAGCCTTAAGTCCTCTGGACCAAGTCATCTAGTTCAATGTCCTCATTTTTAGTAGAGAAGACTCACCTAGGTATCTGCATGAATCTCTACTCTGCTTAGACCACCAGGACTTCCCAAGAAGAATTTCATCAAGGTTCCATAAAGGCATTTGTAATCCAACATGTGAATGTGTTAAGTATTCCTATGTAATTTAAGCCCTTGTGAGCTTGACAAAGCACAACTAATCCTCAATCTTTATTTAAACTAATGTCCAAATAGATTTCAGATTTTGGGGGTGGTTAGAGATATAAAAAGATTAATTTTTATGTAGTAACCATGGGAATAACAGAACACAATTTGGGTAGAACGATAATATTAACAGAATTATATAATCACAGAATATTAGGAGTTGGAAGTGATCTTAGTGATTATCTAGGCCAAACTCCTTCCCCCTACTTGCTCCACCCCCTTAAGAAGATGGAGTGTAGAGGTTAAGGTAACTTCACCAGGGTCCCAGGGCAGCTAGGTGTCAAAATGGATAGGGTGGTGGGCCTGGAGTCAGAAAGACCCATCTTCCTGAGTTCAAGTTTGGCTTAGCTGTGTGACCCTGGGCAAATCACTTAACCTTGTTTGCTTCAGGTTCCTCATCTGTAAAACTAGCTAGAGAAGAAAATGGCAAACCACCTTAGTATCTCTGCCAAGAAAACCCAAATGGGTACGGTCATGAAGAGTCAGGAGTGACAGATATGACTAAACAACAGCAAACCAGGGTCATCTGTGCCAGTAAGTAGGCAGAACTCTGACTAGTGCCAGGACTAGTCAAGTGATCTTTCTACTATATCACTTATCCTTGAATATATTTAGTTATCGAAAATAAATCTATAATATATAGTTATCTAAAATGGAAATGGAATTGTTAATACTCAGTAGGAAGAATGTATGTGATATTAAAAGGTGTTCATTATTATTCATGTGTCAGAGATCTTTTTAGTTTTTGATTGTATTTTAGCTTGATGCCTAGTGGTTTCCTCTGTTCTAGAATCTTTAAAGTAGGTTACTTTCTAATGGGCATTCTCTTTTATTAAACATTAAACAAGTATTTGCTTCTCAAGTATTTGCTTCTAAATGATGAATTATTTTAAGTCTGACTTTTGCTCTTCTAAATACCTCCAGACTCATGGTGTAGCAGAGAGCACACTGGATTTAGAGTCAGAGGACCTGGCTTCAGATTTTGGTTATGTTAAATTATTGATGTCTCTGGATCTTAGTTTGCTCATTTGTAAAATTAGGGAGTTGGATTAAGTAGTTGAGGTACCTTCGAGCTAAATCTCAACTAGCAATAGAAACCTCTCAGCTGTTGCACATTTCTTACTTAACACAATAATATATATGTACTGGGACAGTACTGTACCCAGCACTCATGAAAACAAGAACACTAGATCTGTAAGCCAAGGAAATTGTGATTTATTTAATTAATGTTTTTCTGCCAAGTGGCATGGATTGATCACTTACGTTACTATCATCACTGATTTTTTTCATTTGCCTTTTCTCTTTTAGTCTCTAGTTGCAGGTGCACATCATTTTATAGCTAATGTTAATTTATTTTTTTAAAGGCTAAAAATATACCCATTACAAAAGTCCCCAGGCTTATGTACAAGAAATACAATAAGATATTAGATACAGTCAACATCACAGCCACATGTCATTGCCTTCCTATCTTCTAGACTTTCAGCCCATTAGAGGTCTGAGAAAAAACTAGGCTTATGCTGTGCCTTAAAGGTCAGTAGAATTGGATGTTGAGACAAGTATTGGAGCACATTCCATTGTGGAGGAGTCTCCAGGTTCCCTCTGTCTTCTGCCTCCAGAAGATTAAATTTGGATTCTCAGCAAAAGCTTTTCAGCTGATTTCAGCTGCTTCTTTAGGGACTGGGAAAAGGTCTGATTTCTTAGATACTTAGGACCCAACCCTATTAGTCTAAGTTGGCGTTATCACCTGCATTTTGGCTTAGCTAAAATTGACTGTTAAAAGCAGAAACCCAAGCCTATCAGTTTAATTCTGGGAACATTTATGAGAAGTCTACTGTGTGCAGAAGACTGCTAGAGGCACTGGGTGCCTCTTTGATGACTACATAAGACACAGTTCTTGCCTTTGTGTCACTTATGGCCTAGTAGCAGAAATGACAGACATCAATAATACAAAAAGCACAATAAATGCACAAAAGGTGTACAGTGGGGGATTTAGTGGATAGAGCATAAGATAAGAGACAGCTTCTTACAGAAAATTTAATTGGGGTTTCAAGAATAGGCAGGACTTAAATAGCAGAGTAAGGGAAAGAAGGGCACATTTCTAGGCAGAAGGAAAACATGAAATATATACTGGTGGGGCAATGGGGAGTCTAGTTTGGCAGCAATTTATGTATGGAGAGTGTTCAAGGAAGGGATGAAATGAGGAGAGAGTTGGAGAGAGTGTGCTAGATTGTTTGAGAGTCTCTTTAACCTGGGCCAGAGGGTGAAAGTTGACCATCCAACCAATAGGAGCCTTTGGGGTTTTGGAGCACAGGATCAGATCTTGGCATGAGGAGGATCAACCTTGAATGGATGAGAGCTGGGAGCCAGGAGGGCATTGTTAGGAGCAGTAGGAAGAGGATTGCCCTAAGCGTTCACCTTTTTAGCCTCTATATCTAATTTCTCCTATTTGTAGTTCTTTTAAATTGTAGTAGTGCTTTGTCCAACCTTTACAATGTAGTACCTTTTTTTTTTTGAATTTATTTATTTAATTTATTTAATATATTTAGTTTTCAGCATTGATTTTCTCAAGAGTCTGAATTAGGAATTTTCTCCCCATTTCTGCCCTCCCCCCCACTCCAAGATGGCGTATATTCTGGTTGCCCTGTTCCCCAGTCTGCCCTCCCTTCTGTCACCCCACTCCCTTCCCATCCCCTTTTCCATTCCTTTCTTGTGGGGCAAGATAAATTTCTGTGCCCCATTGCCTGTGTATCTTATTTCCTAGTTGCATGAAAAAACTTTTATTTTGTTTTTGAACATCTGTTTTTAAAACTTAAAGTTCCAAATTCTCTTCCCACCCACCCTCCCTATGAAGGCAAGCAATTCAACATAGGCCACATGCGTATCATTATGTAAAACCCTTCCACAAT
>CM053624.1:305814960-305841486 GCA_028646595.1 Phalanger gymnotis
TCCCTTGACCCTGTCCCTTTTTGAAAGTGTTTGTTTTTGATTACCTCCTCCCCCATCTGCCCTTCCTTCTATCATCCCCCCTTTTTTATCTTCTTCCTCCTTCTTTCCTGTGGGGTAAGATACCCAATTGAGTGTGTATGGTATTCCCTCCTCAGGTCGAATCTGATGAGAGCAAGATTCACTCATTCCCCCTCACCAGCCTTCTCTTCTTTTCCTACAGAACTGCTTTTTCTTGCCACTTTTATGTGAGATAATTTACCCCATTCTATCTCTCCCTTTCTCCCTCTCTCAATATATTCCTCTCTTATCCCTTAATTTGATTTTATTTCTTTTAGATATCATCTCTTCATCTTCAACTCACCCAGTGCCCCCCCTCTCAATATAGATATATACACACATATATGCACATACATATATACATACACACATATACATGTATGTACACACATACACACACACACACACACACACACACACACACACACATATATATATATATATATATATATATATACACATACACACACATATGCATATTCCCTTTAGCTACCCTAATACTGAGGTTTCATGTAGGAATGTAAACAAAAGTTCAACTTTAGTAAGTCCCTTGCGATTTCTTTTTCTTGTTCTTTTTCTTGATTACCTTTTCATGCTTTTCTTGATTCTTGTGTTTGAAAGTCAAATTTTCTATTCAGCTCTGGTCTTTTCACTGAGAAAGCTTGAAAGTCCTCTATTTTATTGAAAATCCATATTTTGCCTTGGAGCATGATACTTAGTTTTTCTGGGTAGGTGATTCTTGGTTTTAATCCTAGCTCCATTGACCTCTGGAATATCATATTCCAAGCCCTTCCATCTCTTAATGTAGAAGCTGCTAGATCTTGGGTTTTTCTGATTGTGTTTCCACAGTACTCAAATTGTTTCTTTTTAGCTGCTTGCGGTATTTTCTCCTTGACTTGGGAGCTCTGGAATTTGGTGACAATATTCCTGGGAGATTTTTTTGGGGGATCTATTTGAGGAGGCGATCTGTGGATTCTTTCAATTTCTATTTTAGCCTCTGATTCTAGAATATCAGGGCAGTTCTCCTTGATAATTTCTTGAAATATCTATGATATCTAGGCTCTTTTTTTGATCATGGCTTTCAGGTAGTCCAATAATTTTTAAATTCTCTCTCCTGGATCCATTTTCCAGGTCAGTGGTTTTTCTAATGAGATGTTTGACATTATCTTCCACTTTTTCATTCCTTTGGTTCTGTTTTATAATATGTTGATTTCTCATCAAGTCACTAGCTTCCACTTGCTCCAGTCTAATTTTTAAGATATTTTCTTCAGTGGTCTTTTGGACCTCCTTTTCCATTTGGCTAATTCTGCCTTTCAAAGCATTCTTTTCCTCATTGGCTTTTTGGAGTTGTTTTGCCATTTGAGTTAGTCTATTTTCTTCAATATCTTTTTCTGTATTTTTTTTTTTTAGGTCTCCTTTAGCAAGTCATTGACTTGTTTTTCATGGTTTTCTCTCATCCTTCTTATTTCTCTTCCCAATTTTTCTTCTACTTCTCTTTTTTTGAGCTCTTCCATGGCCTGAGACCAGTTCATGTTTTTCTTGGGAGGCTTTTGGTGTAGGCTCTTTGGCTTTGTTGACTTCTTCTGGCTGTGTGTTTTGGTCTTCTTTGTCACCAGAGAAAGATTCCAAAGCCTGAGACTGCATCTGGGTGCGTTTTCGCTGCCAGCCAACTTACTTGACCCTTGAGTTTTTTCAGCAGGGTATGACTGCTTGTAGAGTAAAGAGTACTTTGTTCCAAGTTTGAGAGCATGTGCTGTTGTTTTCAGAGCTATTTCTATATAATATTTCTATATAATAGCTATATTTCTATAGCTATTTCTATACAGCCAGCTCTGCCACACCAGCACTCCTCCTTCCCCAAGAACTGCTAACCTGGACCTAGGCAAATCTTAAGCAGGCTGTGGCCGAACAGCAAACTCCTTTCACTCCCCACAGCTTTTCCCACTAACCTTCTCTGTTGTCTTTGGTTTTTGTGGGTTGAGAAGTCTGGTAACTGCCACAGCTCACTGATTCAGGGCGCTAGGCCCTGTTCCACCTGGCTCCCAGTCTGGTTGATCTGGGTGCACACTGGGCTCCGCTCCCAGCTCCGTGCAAGATAGACCTCACCTAGCGACCATCCAGGCTGTCCTGGCCTGGAGCCCTGCTTCCCTCTGCTACTTTGTGGGTTCTGCAGTTCTAGAATTTGTTCAGAGCCATTTTTTATAGGTTTTTGGAGGGTCTTGGCAGGGAGCTTACGCAAGTCCTCTGCCATCTTGGCTCTGCTTCTCTCATCTTATATTTTAGGGGAAAAATTGAGGCCATTTGCTATTACACTCCTTCTCCCCTCTTCTTTATCTCCTATCAACTCCTATACCTTGACTTTGCCCCAACATAGTACCTCTTTACAATATTTGTTTTGGAATTGAGTGAATTCTTGTTCTGATACTGGTTTCTGTTAACTTTTTTTCCTTGTGATATTTAAATGAGTATTAATAATATACTTAAGCATAGTGCCTGGCATATAACAGGTGTTTAATAAATATTTATTGATTGATTGAAAAGAAACAACTTTGGCTCATTCCTCCTCTTCTTCAGTATTGTTGCCTTATTTCTTGACTTTTCCTCTAAGGAGAGGTGGCAATACTAACCCTACCTTGCAGGATTGTTGAAATGCCCACTAACAAAGTCAGCTTCCTAGCACTTGGTATCTTTTTGTATGCTTCTCTCACTCAGACTTTTCTCTCCTGTGCTGCGCTTGCAAAAGTGGAATGTGCTGGCACATGCCATACTTGGAGAATGTGTTAATTAAGTTACTCTAGTATAGTTTCCTTAGAAAGTGTCAACTAATATTTGTAGTATACTCGATACTTTACAATGTTATTATTTGGCATTGTGATGTAGGTTAGTGTTGCTTTTATGCTTCCTGTTTCTATGGATAAGGAAATTTAGAGAATTTAGAGAATTAAATGATTTAATAACCAAGATAGTAGAACAGAACCATAACTAAGGCAGGGGAATCAGGGCTTTGCTACAGGGCATTCAGCACTTTCAAACACATGTTTCTTCCCCTGGTTTTGTCTATGTACCTTATTCGTCACTGGTGCCCTGTGCTCGTAGCAAGAACTCCTCCTTGCTTGTGACCCTCTTCCCTCAGTGTGCTTATGTGCCCCTCCCCCTTATTTTCAGTACAATCTTAACTCAAACTCTTAAAACTACTCTTTTATTTTTTCTGATTCTACAGTTTATAGTGTGATGAAAGCTTGACATGAAGTCCCTGGATACACACTAGGAGGTATATCCCTGGCATGGGTTTGGTAAGGACCTGCCTCTGTGTCCCAAGCCTTCTTGGATGTTACCACATCTGCTTTGGCTGCAGCTTTAACATACTTTTCATGGTGTGTATTGCTAAATATGATATTTCAGGTGTAGTAAGGAAACTTACTGAAGCAACAAAAGAAAAAACCTTTTACTTACCTTTAAATTTGTGAACACCAGTGTCTTAAATAAAGTAGGCATCCATTAAATGCTTGTTGGTTGCTTGCTTTTTGTCTAAGTCGAGATATAAATAATATATACACACACACACACACACACACACACATATATATATGTATATATATAGACATAGATATAAATAGATATAAATAACAAATAGATTTACTTAGAACTCATGACAAATCAAATTAAAGTTAGGGATTTCTGTGAAATTACATGAATGATTGAATGTAAAGATCATTTAGAAATGACTTCTATGTAGTCAGATTCAGTGCTTTAGTATATTCATATTACCCAGGTCATGTTGGAATCCTATAGTATGTAGTTGATAGTTTATGAAATGAATACTTTCATGAAAAGGGAAATGAACAGGAAACTTGGAGTAACATACTTCATGTCTTTGGCAAGTTCAGTGTAACCACTGTGTTTGTATATTGGAAATCTATTTCGTTTCAGAGACTGGCCACAAACTCAGCCTTCCTGTCTGGGAAAAATTTGGTCAGCATATTTGGTCATCTCATTAAATTATCCTTGACTTTTGCATGCCTTTTGTTTTCCCATGGGGGAAAAATTTAATTGTGCTAGCTTTTAGTAATTCCAAAAGCCTGAGACAATTTTTTGGTAGTATGAGGGCATGGATAAAGGATTACTTGGTAGGAATGATGTTCAGGTAAAAGTAGTTTTCACTTCTGCTCTAAAGGACTTTGGTTTCCTCATCTACAAATTAACAGATCAGTTGAAATGCAAGTAAGCAGTGGAGCTCTAAGTGAAACTCTGGTATTGTGACACCCCTAAGTAGGACCCTCTGTTTCTTATTCCTAACTCTACTTTTCTGTAGATGAAATTTCGTTAAAATGAATATCAAGAGCAGACTTGAAGGACAGAACATACAAATGTATGCAGTGGACTAGAGGAGTTTTGTAAGGTTGAGGGAAAAACCGTTTTCTTGGTGGTGGTGTTGAGGTCAGATTTGAGAGAGCAGTTTGGGTGTAAAAGAATCCACTTAAACTTCTCTTTTAGCCATGGGAAGCTTTAATGTGAAAGCAACACGGACCTTTTACTGTAGCCACAGGGCTGAGTAAAAAGTACAGATATTTGGGGGGGACTAGGGTTATATAGACAGAAAGCTTTACAGCCTATAGATGTTTAGGGTCTTATGATTATTAAAGATTAAGGACGGGAAGGTTTTTAGGGTTTTATGGCTGGTTAAAGATTAAGCGCAGGGGGACACAGGTGTAAGATTAAGGATAAAGGGGGCACAGGATAAGGGAGATGAGCAGTTCTTTTGGTACAAGTTAAGGAGAAGTTTTATGTTATTTCAAGATAAGGGGAAAATGACTTTAGGATGCTCTCAGGTTACAGGATAAGCTACATAATGAGGCCCCCCTCACCCCTCTGCCCAGGGGCCTCACAGTGTACTAGACAAGCAGACCATAACACTCTTCTTAACTCCAAGGGTACCATTTGTAAACACGTCATTGGCAATTGTGAGCCTATTCTTTTTATCCACGTGTTCCTTTAGACTTTTGTTTTAGTACTTCCTTCTTTTGTCATTTTTCTTTTCAGATGCCTCAGGGTCTGGGGCAGTATTTGATAAAACACCAGGACCATTCTGAATCTATCTTTATGAAACTGCTGCCGTTCACTAGAGTGAGAAAAGGAGAAAATTATGGCAGCATGGTTATCTTAGTGCTTGAGCTTCCAAGGTAGAATCTTTGCTTGGTGTTGTTCTTTAGCTGAACGTCTAATCAGACTATAAGACCTTGTCTAAAACACATTTTCTGTGTGATCCAGGGCAAACCAGACTCATGGTTGAGGTGGGAGAGTTAAATATTGCCAAATAAATATCTTCTTCTAAGTCAAGATCTTATAAGCATTGTGATGATTGGCACTCTATTGTATAAAGAGCTCTGCCTATGGTGGCCCAGAACTGCAGGGTCTACAAATCTCAGGCATGAAACAATGCTTGTTCTCTGGGAGCTTCCTTTTTAATGTGTGGGCACATACGGGCATAAGTATATACAGATTGTTCCTCTCTAGGCTCTACCCTTGAATCTCTGGATCTTTTTCTTCATCATTCACCCTTAAGTCTTGTCACCCTTGTCTGTCTCCATAATCCCTTTGTTTCAGTTTGTCCTGGAGCTTCCACTAGTGATCTTCCTTCCTTCTGCTCTTGATTCTGCAGACTCCTTCCTTCACCATAACCCTGGGAGGGTATCAGAGGGTATCTTCTCCCTTTCCCCTCCCTTCAGTTTCTTTTTATGTGTTGACTTTCCTTATTAGAATGTAAACTCTGTTGAGGTTAGGGACTGTCTTTCTTTTTGTTTCTGTTTGTATTCCCAGCACTTAGCATAGTGTCTGGTGCTTGACTAGTGCTTAATAAATCCTTGTTTACTTAGTTATCTTGTCTTTTTAACTTCTGTATGGAAACAAGCATTTATTAAGGACTTGTTATATGCCAGGCACTGTGCTATGCACTTGACAGACATCTCATTTGATCCTCACTACTACCCTGGGAGGTAGGTACTATTCTTATCTCTATTTTACAGTTGAGGAAACTGATGCAAATAGGTTAAGTGACTTGCCCAGGCTCACACAACTAGTAAGTGTGTCTTTGCACTCATCTGCCTAACTCTAGATTCAATGTTCTTTCCCCACTGCCCACCTTTCTGCACTAGCAGATGCAGGAGGGACATGAAGAAAAGGTTCATACAGAAAGTGATGCTTGAGTTGTGTTGTAAAGGAGAAGGGACTCTGTCAGGTGGAAGTGAAGAGGGAGCGTGTGGAATCACTAGTGCAAAGGCCTGGAAAATGATCTTTTCTTTTTTCCTTTTGCACTTAATAGTATTTTTTTTTCCAATTACATGTAAAAGATAGTTTTCAACATTCCTTTTTGTAAGATTTGAAATTTCAAATTTTTTTCCCTTGCTCCCTTCCTTCCCCTTCCCCTAAGACAGCAAGCAATCTGATATAGGTTATGCATCTAAAATCATGTTAAACTTATTTCCACATTAGTTTTGTGGTGAAAGAAGAATCAGAACAAAACGGAAAAGCCATGAGGGAAACAAAGCAAAAAGTGAAAATAGTATGCTTTGATCTGCATTCAAACTCCATATTTCTTTCTCTGGATGTGTATAGCATTTTCTGTCATGAGTTTTTTTTTGTTTTTTGTTTTTTTTTAATGTTTATTGGTTGATTGACCTGGGAATCTTTTTTTTTTTTTTTCGAGGGGGGAAGGCAGCTCAATTGGGGTTAAGTGACTTGCCCAAGGTGACACAGCTAGTGAGTATGTCAAGTGTCTGAGGCTGGATTTGAAGTCAGGTCCTTCTGACTCCAGAGCTGGTACTCCACTCACTGTGCCACCTACCTGCCCCATGTCATGAGTCTTTTGAAATTGTCTTAAATAGTTGTATTACTGAGAAGAGCTAAGTCTGTTGTGGTTGATCATTGCACAGTGTTGTTACTTTGTCCAGTGTTCTCCTGGTTCTGCTTGATTCACTCAGCATCATTTCATATGTCTGTCCAGGTTTTTCTGAAATCCACCTGCTCATCATGTCTTATAGATCAGTAGTATTCTATTACATTTACATACCACAAGTTGTTCAGCCATTCCCCAATTGATGGGTGTCCTTGTAATGGAAATGGCCTTTTCAGTGAGGCTGGATTGCAGAGTGCAGGAGAGTGGGCATGAAAGGGCAGACAAGATATATTTGTATCCTACAGGAATCAGAGAGCTGCCAGAGTTTTATGGAAAAGTAGATTGGTGGAGGCAGATCTGTGATTAAAGAATAAATTTGGCATCTGTGTCCAAGAGGATGGATTGGAGTGGGCAGAGGTTGAAGTAATCTAGGTGAGAGGTGATGAGGATCTTAGAGGTTATGGTGGGTGTAGGAGTTGGGAGAAAGGGGCCAGATGCTAGAGAGATAGGAATAGAAGCATCTGGATTTGACACTTGATTGGTTGTGTGGGGTTAGAGAGAGAGTGAGGAATTGAGGTTATTAATCCAAGAGATTGGTAGAATGTTGGTACATTCAGTAGAAATATAGAAATTTACCTGGAGGATGGGTTTAGGGGAAAGACAATGAATTCTCTTTTGGATATGCTAAGTTTAGATGCCAACGAGACATCTCGTTTCACAGGTCCAATGTGTACTTGGTGATGCTGGTTTGAAGCTTGGGAGGTATTGGGGCTGGATAAATAGATCTGGGAGTTATTTGTAAAAATATGATAAACCTATAGGAGTTGATTAGCTCACTGAGAGAGAATATAGGGAGACAGAAGACCCAAGACAGAACATTGGGGAGCACCTGCCCTATGAGGGGGTGTGATTTGGGTGACTAATGAGACTCGGGAGTGGTTAGACAAGTAGAAGAACCAAGAGAGCATTGTATTCTGAAGTTCCTGAGTAGAGAGAGTATCCAGAAAGGGAAGAGGTTGTCAATAGTGCCAAATGCCTGAGAAAAATCAAGTGTGGAGGACTGAGAAAAGACAGTCAGATTTAGTATCATTGATCATAAGAGATCATTGGTAACTAGAGAATGCAGTTTTAGTTGAATAATGATGTCAGAAGCCAGATTGTAAAGAATTGAATGGGTAGGAAAGGGAGTGGAGGTAAAGAATTTAGACAGCTTTTTTTTTTTAGGGGTTTGGCTAAGAACTAGAGAAATAGAAGATGATAATTTGAAGGGATGGCAGGTCCAGTGAAGGTTTTATTTTTTTCCTGTATGGAGGTATTTGGACATATTTTACATCTTGAAAGTAGTAGGGTAGGAACTAGTAGTTAGGGAAAGACAAAAGGTTGGTGTGTTTGGAAGAGGAGGTGGGTTTGAATCATAGGCCTATGTAAGGGACTTGGCTTTGGTAAGAAGACAGTGGATGATGATATTAAAGGGTTTTTAAATGAAGAAAGGGAGAAGAGGGAGCTCCAAGGGAAAGGAGGGAGGCAAGGAATTCTCAGCTGAGAGAGGGGGTGAGGTATTGGAAGCTTGAGGACAGAAGAGGTCTCGGAGGGCTTTTGTAGGGAGTGAAGTCATCAATTAGGGATAATAAAAAGATGTCCTTGACTTTGAGAATCCTATTGAAGCTGGATAACATCAATGTATAGTGTACCTAGTCAGCTCAACTGTGTGATTTCTTTTAGTTCTCTTCAACAGCATGTGAATAGGAGCAGAATAAAGAACAGACTGCAGACAGAATGGGTCATGAAGATAAGGTGATAAATATTTTCTTACAAGAAATCTAGTTGTACCAGATGGAGCCATTTAAACATTTAAAGTAGATATCATTCAGAACCTAAATCATTTGACATTTTCTTGAAAAGTCAGCTGGAAATAGGAATTTTTGTCCTAAGGACATCTTAGGTTTTTTTTTAGATGCAGCTTCTTACAGGTTTCCTCTCTTTCTCTTTTTCTTTTTGCTTTGTGATGATTGGTAGACAGAGTCACCATGGTTATGAAAATGATTCCTTTAAAGGTTCATAGTTAATTTTGTATTGGTTGAAAATGACATAATTCCTCTTGTAAGAGGAGGTGGTGTAGGCTCTGCCCTCCCAATTTGCAGTTTTTCTTCTTTTTTTCTTTCACTATTTAAAAAAAAATTCTGAACTTAAGAAATAAAGCAAGTATTTCCATAACAAAGTAGAATAGAAGAGAATTGCACATGAAACTGTAAATACAACTTGCTTTTCTTTTTAAATATATAATAAAGTTATCATGCAACTTTCCCACCTCCCTCAAGATAACTGCCATTAGACACAAACGTGTGTGTGCATGTCTGTGCATGTGTGTATGTGTGTGTGTAAATATATACTATGCAAACTTCTCTTTAATCATTTCTTTCTCTAGATGCGGGTAGTATCTTTCATAGGTCCTTTGTAGTTAATTCAGGTATTTATAATAGTCAAAATTACTTTTTTGCTCAAAGTTGTTCCTAAAAGAATTTTTCTCTTACTGTATACATAATGTATTCTTGGTTTTGCTCATTTCCCTCTTCATTATTTTGTGCAAGTCTTTCCATGTTATTCTAAAATCGTCGAGCTCATCATTCTCATAGCTCAATAGTCTTCCATCATGATCATATAGCACAATTTGTTTAGTCATTTTCCAATTGACGGAAATTCCCTCAATTTCCAGTTCTTTGCCATCACAAACAGAACGCTATAAATATTTTAGAATATATAGGTTCTTTTCCTTTTTCCCCTGCATCATTTTTGGAAACACATATGATAGTGGTATTACTGGGTCAGAGGGTTTAGGCAGTTTAATAGTTCTTTGGGCATAATTGCAGATTGCTGTCCAAAATGGTTAAACCAGTTCAGAGAATTAGTGTCCACATCCCTCCAACATTTGTTGCTTTTTCTTCTATTATTTAGCCAATCTGATGACATCTGGAAGTTGTTTTAATTTGCGTTTCTCTCATCAATAATGATTTGGAGTTTTTGTATGAATATAAATTGTTTTGATTTCTTCATCTAGAAAACTTGCCTATTCATATTCTTTGACCATATATTAATTGGGGAACGATTTGTATTCTTACAAATTTGACAAAGTTCTTTATATATTTGAGATATGAGACCTTTATCTGAGAAACTGTCTACAAATTTTTTTCCCCCAATTTTTGTCTGATCTTGGCTACGTTGGTTTTATTTGTATAAAACCTTTTTAATTTAATGTACTTGAAATTATCCATTTCACATTTAAGAGTGCGCTGTTTCTTGTTTATTCAAAAATTGTTCTCCTGTCTGTAAGTCTGACATTACTATATGTTCCATGTTCTTCAGATTTTGTTATAATATCTCCTTTTATTTCTAGGTCGTGTATCCATTTTGATCTTATCTTGGTAAATGGTATAAAGTATTGGTCTAGTGGAGGGTTCTTAGCAGGATTCTCTTGAATGATGCATAAGACTCTGGAGTTCTCTTGTGAATGTTTATAGGAAGAACTGGGAAATACTTTGCATTGATCAGGATACATTAGATCACTCAGCCCAGTTTGGATTGCTATATTTTAGAAGGAGCTGGTGAAATTGGAGATTAGCTAAAGAAAAGCAATGGAAATGATGAAAAGTTTGGAAAACATGGGTAGTGCTACCAAGTGAAAAACAGTACTGAATAGTTTGGAAATCCAGCTTGTAGTTGGCTTATCAGTAGAACCTGTATGGCCTTAGAGCAATGCACCTAGGCCATTTTTTCCCCATTTGTGGTATTAAGTTGGTTTTGTTGGAATTTAGGCCACTAAGATTTTATTAATATAGCATGTATAAATATATAACATATTAAAGAAAAGGAAAAGAGACAACGTAATTATCTCTAATTATTTTGAAATGTGATAGGTTATTATGGAACTGGTGATTAGATGTTTTCCGTATTCAAAGAACGTAAAATTCAAGGGTTTAGCTGGGTTTGAATTTAGTATATGTAGTAATAAATGTTCCTGATTCCTAATAAGTTGCTGTTACAAAAAGAGGTTTTTGATAAAAGTGGTCCAGAGTTGTGGCCTGCCCAATGTAGTCATGTAGCCCAGGCCAAATGAAACATGCCAGATCTAGCCATTTTTTTATTGCAGTATTTATGTAGTTCTTAGTCATTTAACATGTTTAAAACTGTGTTAACATTTTTAATAGGTGCCCGTCTTTTTTTTTTTTAATGTGTCCCTGATTTCACTTTCCCCATAAGTTCTGTGGCTTTTGTTGCACAATTATCCAGAGCCTTTTATTTTTTATCATTATTTTTCTGTCTTAAATCCCTTCCATCCCCCACTCTCTCCAATTTCCCTAGTACTGTTTAGGGCAATACCATCCTCCCAATCTCTCAAGGGCAGCCTAGGTGTCATCCACTCTCTTACAGCCCATATTCAGTCTGTTGCCAAAGCTTGTTGATTTAAGCTTTACAGCATCTCTTCGGTTATACCTCCTTCTCTCCTCTGATAGTGCCATAAATCCTGATGTAGGCCAGGATTATTCCTGGCCATTTTCCATTTACCTGCCAAATTGATTTTTCCTAAAAAGCACATCACGCCACGTGTTCTTCTTCCCTTTCCCTCTCAGTAACTCCAGAGGTTCACTCGTTCCTCCAGGATCAAATACAGAGTGCTCTGTTTGGTGTTCAAAGCCCTTCATAAATTCCTCCCACCTTTCTAGTCTTCTTACACCTTACTCCCTTCCATGTACTCTTCCATCCAACAACAATGGCCTTCTTCCTGTTCCTTGAACAAGACACTCCATCTCAAGGCTCTGGGCATCTCAATGGCTCTCCCTCATGCTTGTAATGTTCTTCCTCCCCATCTCCATCTGCTGGCTTCCATTAAGTCCCAACTAAAATCTTCCTAAAGGAAGTCTAACTCCTCTTAATTCTAGGCCCTTCCTTTTAATTATTTCCTATTTTTTTGTATATAGTTTATTTGTACATATGTTTGCTCCATTATGAGCTCCTTGAGGGTTTGAGTTTGTAGACTCTAATCCATTTCTCTTTTGAAAATTGGGAATTTGCCCTTCTCTATGTCCTTTTATTTTCTAGGTTTTTTGTGAACATCATTTTGAAATGTTAAAGACATTTCAAAGACATCCCAGAGAGTTTTTCTGTGGGAGGTGTTGGACTAGATATTTGACCTTCAAGGGTCATTTTAGCTCTAGGGATTCCAGTGTCAAAGCTATATAGCTAATAACAAAATCCACTTTAAAGGAAGGAAGGGAAAACCTTATAGAAACCAGCAATTAAATCATTGATCTCTGAATCCATAACAGTTATGCATATGAACCACTCACTCACTTAATCATGTGACAGGTCCAATTTTGTACCCAAACTTTATACATGACTTGTTTTTTCAACTAGATTGCATATTTTTTGAGGGGAGAAGTATATTCATATTTTATCCTTCATTGTCTCTCACCATGCCTTGAAAAATGCTATTCTTACATTGCCATTTAATGTATCTTGTTGATTAACCTGGCAGTTAATTTATTTCAAATGAATATGTGATACTATAGTAGGCATTTGACAAATGGCAGAATTTTAAATAAACAGTAGAATTTACCTATTGGTACTTAGGAAATTTGTACTACTCAAATGAATTCAAGATTTCATCAGCCTGGGTACTTTTTCTACTTGTATAGAGTCATATCTTCTCATTTTATGTTATTCTTTTTTATGTCTTTTCAGTAGGGTGTCATGTAGAAGATCTAGTCAACACACTGGAGGCTTTCCTCTAGTTCCTTTCATGTCTTGTGGGTACTAGTATAGTACTTGTCGCTTATTTTTAATATGCGATCAGCTCTTTTCCTTTTCTGATCAAATGTGTCCTTGATATATCTTTGTATCTTACTGTTTCAAGAAACATTTCTACCTTTTGTTTTTATGCATCATGTACTTCCTATTAAAAAAGGTCAAGCTAATTAAAACATAGCTGATAGTGATTAATATTGACTGGACATGATACTTTCCTCTTTTAGAATCTAATATCATTATATTAATTGTATGTTCTCTCTTTGCTTGGCATAAGTCCATACAATTCTCTTCCATGTTTCTCAATATTCTTCATATTTGTCATTGTGCTTTGCAGAGTGTTACTCAATTACATTTGTATATCATAATTTGTTAATCCATTATCTAATCATTAGCCACGTGATTTGTTCCTGGATATTGGTTATTACTTAAATATTTTGGTACATATGGGACCTTGCACATAGTAGGCACTTAATAAATGTTTGTCGAATTGTATTTTTAAAAATTTCTTTTTGTCATTGACCTTTTAGAGGCATAAACATAGTAGTGATATCATTGGGTAGCTTATATAACATGATTCTTTAGTGTTTTTCAGAAGTAAGACCAATTCACAATGTGACTAATGGCAAAATTATGTGTCTTTTCTTAATTTCCTCCAATTTTTTAAGTCATTCCTGCTGATTTAATGATCCTGAGGTGGTAACTCAGAGCTGGTTTAATTTTTATTTCTTTTATTAGTGATTCATAATAGTTTTCCATTGGTTTGCATTAAAAAAAAACCTCATTTTTAAAATATGCTTTTTACTCCTTTGCTTATCTATTGGGAAATGGTTCTTGCATCATATATTTGTGTTAATTTATTAGGTATTTGTTACAAAGATTTTTCTCAATCCACATATTTTCTTCTAGCTATTAAATTTTATATAACTGAAACAGTTTCTTTTATCTTTTATAATCCACCATCTCTTCTGGTTATGAATTCTTCCCCTTATCACAGCTGTGAAATACTGTTTCCTTCTATCCGATGTTTTATTCTCATTTCTTATGGTGTGGCTTTATTGTAAATCATTTTATCAGTTTGGATTTCATTGTGGTTATCAATCCGTGGAACATTTATTAAGCACCTACTAAGTAACTCTGTGCCAAGTCATGCAGGTATGAAAAGAAACAAAAGATAGCCCCTGTCCTCAAGGAACTTCCAATCTAATAGGAGAGATAGTGTCCAAATATGCCAAGCTACATAGAGGATAGGAAATAACAGAGGGGAAGGCATTGGAAGTAAGAGGAGATAGGGATTCTTGGCAAGGGTAGGATTTTAGTTGGTACTTACAGGATATCAGGGAAGTTAGTAGTCTGAGGGGAGATGGGAGAGCATTCCTGCCATGTGGGACAGCAGAGATGGAAGCTCTGGAGTTGAGAGATTGAATGCCTTCTTTTTGGTAGATAGTTTAAATTGATGTTCTTTTTAAAAAATTGTTAATTTTAATTTTTTCCACTTAATAGTATTTTATTTTTCCAATTACATTTAAAGATAGTTTTCAGAATTTATTGAGTTCCAAGTTTTTTTCTTCCTCCCTATCCCGTTCCCCCAAGGTAGCAAGAAATCTGTTATAAGCTATCCATGTACACTCATATAAAACATATATACACATTAGACATGTTGTGAAAGAAGAATCAGAACAAAAGGGAAAAACCACTAGAAAGGAAAAAAAATAGTATGCCTCGATCTGCATTGAGAATTAATAGTTCTTTCTCTGGATGTGGATAGCATTTTCCATCATCAGTGAGTTGATGTTCTAAACCTACTTTCCACCCAACTGCTTTCCAGTGTTCCCAGAAATTCTGATTGAATCTTACTTCTTTCTTCTTAGATTTACCAAACACAAGGCTTACTTTTGGGTTCTTTTTTTCAATCTAGTCTTTTTTGGTGCTCTCATCTATTTTATGGGTGAGTTTTGTCCACTTTTGTTTTGGGGTTTGGTTTTTTATTGGCAGGACAATTGAGGTTAAGTGACTTGCCCAAGGTCACACAGCTAGTACATGTCAAGTGTCTGAGGTCAAATTTGAACTCAGGTCCTCCTGACCCCAGGGCCAGTGCTCTACTCACTGCACCACCTAGCTGCCCCAAGTTTTGTCCACTTTTATCCAAGATAATGGTTGTTTATTTTTTCCTTTCATCAAATGTTAACTTTTTTCCTTTTTTAAAATCATTACTAGGTCTTTGTTGTTTGTTTTGCTTTTACCAATCTGATTCTAGCATTCTTACACCTCCTTTTGCCTAGTCAAGTGTAGATTTTCTGAATCTAATTTTGCTTTCTTTAGATTTTATTCTCATTTTTAATCTCTCCTTTTTGTGTCTAAATCGTTAGAACTTTTTCATTTTGCTCACTGCTTTGAAGAGATTAAGCATCACTAATTCTAAATTATCTTGTCTCCTGGTTGTATTTTAAAATTTGTTCTTTGAGAACACTGTAAATTTCTGTACTGATTTCTATCCTCATTTCCTCCATGAATTATCTTTTTGCTCTTTTAAAATTATTAGGAGGTGTGCTTTGGTTCCATTATAATATGGAGGGGGTAGGGAGGTTGTGCTCATTGTTACTGCAGCATTTGTCCTGTCTTCTGGTGTTATTGCAATGCTTTATTTTACTTTGGTAAATTTTGGTCTTGCATTCTGATTTTTCACTAATTGACTTTTCTTTTGCCCTTGGATTTATAAATTATGATAAGCGTGGTATGATAAGCGTGATTTGAAGGCAGCTAATTATAGAGTGGATAGAGCACTGGTCCTAACGTCAGGAAGACCTGGGTTCAAATTTGGCATCAGACACTTACTAGGCTGTGTGATCCTGGGCAAATTACTTAACTTCTGTTTATTAACGTCTCTAACAGTTTTCCTCATCTGTAAAATGAGGATAATAATAGCACTTACCTCATATGCTTATTCTGAGGATCAAATGAGATAGCATTTATAAAATGTGCCTGGCATATAATAGGCATTATATAAATGCTTATTCCTTTCCTCCCTCCCTCTGTTTAAGGTTGTATTCAGTTGATGGAACATAAAGGATTAGGAATGATGATGCTCATTCCATGTTCAATTTATAGCCCAAGATTAATTACTTTATAACCTTTCTTTGGTTGCTTCTTCTTTTGTCATCAGGTTATGTTTTTTTTCTGTGTCTAAGGTATCTTTTTTTTAAATTATTTTTTGGTGTGTTTATATGTCTACAAGAGTAGTGGTTTTAGGTCAGGACATTCAGTCACAGGGCTCATGGCTTCAGGAGCATTCCAGTGGTTTGCTTACTTTTTATGTTGTATCCTAATGCAACTTGGTTTATCTGTGTATCTAATAAATAACTTAGTATGAGAATTGTGAAATTCTCAGTAGAAAGTCTTAAGATGGCAGGAATATTGTGCATCAGTTTCCTTTGAACAGCTTGGTTCAGGTCTCTGTGGTTGCAGTCTTGCCAACTTTGATGGATTGTCATAGCAAATTTTCTTAAAAATAACAGTATTCATACTATTGGTGGAACTATGAAATAATCCAAACATTCCTGAAAACAGTTTGGAATTGTGTAAGAAAAGTAACCAAAAGTTACACCTTTTGACCCAGAAATGCCAACAGTGGGTCTGTATAAAGCTATAAGAAGAGGCCCACTTGTACCAAAATATTCATAGTATTCCTTGCGGTAGCAAAAAACTAGAAACAAAGTAGTTCCATTTCAGTTGGAGAATAACAATAAATTGTTATATAAATATAACAGAATATTATTTGAAGTATAAGTAAGTTAGTATGAGAAGTTTAAAGAATCATGGGACGATTAATTTAGTAAGATTAATTTAGAAAACAGTATAAACAGTAACCACAGTAATGAAAGCTAAAAGACCACTCAAATGAAGCCAGATACAATGTCATTGTCCTGGCCAGTCTTGTTTCTAGAGAATTGGAGAATTGTATCTCTCTGCTTCTGTTGGGGAGATAGATGAGTACCTACAGAGGTGTAATGGTAAATATATTATCTGATACAATTATTTTGTTTAACTGTTTTTCTTTGTTTTAAGGGACTACTCATTGGGGGATGTGAAGGAAATGACTGATGCAAAAACAAAAGGCGTTACTTTTCCCCCACCTCCCCGCCAAGTACTCATATGATTTCTCTTCTCTTACAGATAAGAAATCTTCAGAGAAATAGAAAGGATATTAAATAACAGTATCTACTTAAAAGGTATGATCTACTACTTCTACTAATTAGGAAAAATGCTAGTGAAACTTAGTTTCTCTCTTAATAGACATGTGGGTAACTGACAGTTAAAAAGGAAATCTGACAGAGGGCTCATTTGTTGGGAGAACAAGAAGGAAAGGGAGAATCTGTCTCCCTCTGCTCAAGGCATATGGGTGTTGTCTAACTGTGTAGTAACTTGGGTCCACACATCCAATGCAGCCTTTCTTTTGACTGCTGGCACTCTGCCTCTAGCAGTTTAGCAAGTAGTGCCCAATAGTGGAAAAGCTGTGTTACCCGTAAGAGTGTGCCAGAGGAAAAGGGATGTCCAGTGGTGGCCCTCACTTAGCCAGGACCTTCCCACAAGTGAGATAGTTACATTTCAGTATGTGAAGAGGTGGAAACTCAGTGCATACAGTGTTTGATTTTTTTTTTAAACCTTGAAATAGACATGCTAGCAAAGCCATTATTGAACAAAATTAGGAAATTGTTGTGTCTTGACCAGGATGAAAAGGCAATTACATATAGCCTTGCGCAGAAGGGACCAGGATCCAGGATCAAAATGACAATGTATATTCATCTTCTAGGAAAAATGAGTTAACATGAAAAATATTAAGAAACAGAATTTCATCCTTTTTCTTTTCTCTTCAGTTTATGTTTCTTCATCATTTATCTCACTTGTATCCCAACCCAGTTAGAGAAATGTGAGCATTAAGTGTTGATTTTGATTTAGCTCATGTTGTTGGGTTATTTCAGTTGTGTCTGACTCTTTGTGACCCCACTTTAGGTTTTCTTGGCAAAGATACTAAAGTGATTTGCCATCTCCTTCTCCAGCTCATTTTACAGATGAGAAACCTGAGGCAAACAGGGCTAAGTGACTTGCCCAGGATCATACAGCTAGTAAGTGTCTGAGGCTGGATTTGAACTCATAAAGATGAGTCTTCCTGATTCCAAGCTCAGTGCTCTATTCATTTGGCCACCTAGCTGTCTAGTTTTTCTTTATTTTGTGCTTCAAGGACTTTATGTATTTGATCCTTACACCCACCTTGGGAGGTGGATACAAATACTGTGGTAAGAACTTTCTTTTTTTCTGTTTACTTAAATATAATTTTTTGGGTTTAGACTTGTGATTTCATTGGTGTGGGTCACTCCTGATATGGAAACTCCCTCTACCACTACAAATTGGCAACTCACCTTTAGCTTACATTCTTGGAGAGTTGCCTGAAACACTGACAGATTGAGACTTGCCTTTGATCATAAACTAGTGTTTATCTGAAGAATTAAACTCAGGTCTTCCTGACTCTGAGGCTAGCACACTACTATCCACTGACCATGATGCCTCTCCTGAGTGTGCGTGCACACGTGTGTATATGTGCACAACACACTGCACATGTGTATATGTGGTGTATATGTATGCATCACATATGGTGTATATGTGTATATGTGGTGTATATGTATGTGCACATGTCTGGGTAATACAAGAATATGCTGTTATAAATAGTGAGAGAAATTTTTAACCATCTTCCACTTAAAGAAGTACTTGAATCTTTTTCTAAAGTAAATAAAGAGTGTGGCTTCAGCGCCAGGATACAGGCTTTGTGTCCCTGGTCAGGTCACTTAGGCTCTCTTTGATCTAAGCAAGTTGCTAAGACTCTTGAGTAACAGAGAAAATATTCATCTACGAATTAATAGAGGGAGTTTCCTTCTTTGGGAGTTTATATCAATGAAATCATAGCCCTGGTTCTTATACTGTCCTACTAACTTATCAAAAAAATATTTCATACACTAGGAGAACTTGGGTGTGTTTTTAAACTGGCAGTTAAAAATAGGAAAGGAGAAGAAAAATTACTAACGTCCATGGGAAAAGAGGTTCAGGATGTGGTAGTCTCAGTTGTCTCTTTAAATTAGTCTCTGGTTGTCCTCCAAGACGCAAATTTGATGTTTGTTCCTGGACTTTTTTCTGCAGTAAGGTGAAGACACTGCCAATTGATTGACCCAAATCCAACTAGTTCAAATCTGGCACTTGATTCCTCACTCCACAAGGCATAGACTGTTGACTCACATGGCATATAGCCAAAGTGCACAAGGAAGACCATATTGGGAAGTTTTCATTTTGAAGAAGGCAAGAGGGAATAAATGGAAAACTTATAAGTGGTGGTTAGTATGCTAGGCCCCATACAGATTACATGAGACTTACTTAAATCCTGCCTTTCTAAGCCTACACAATTCTGTGTTGTATTTACTTAATTATGAGGTGGTAAGACAGTAGATATTGGGTCTGTTTTTTTTTTAACAATTATAAATAATGGCTTTGTTTCTATATCATCTTTATTTTTTCTGTTTTTTCTTTTAATAGTGTTTTATTTTTTTCCCCAATTATTACAACATTCGTTTTTTATATAATTTTGAGTTCCAAATTTTTCTTCCTCCCCTCTTCCTTCCCCAAGAGGCCAAGCAATCTGATAGAGGTTATACATACATCAGCTTCATTTTTTAATATATTCCCTGGAATTCTCTTCTTCCCCCATGCACCTCATATAATCCTTTGTAACAAAATATTTAAAAAAAAGAGGAGAGAAAAGCATTTTAGCAAAACTAACCAGCACATTAATTGAGTCTGATGTCATACGTATTATTACCTTCCTAAGGTCCTTGACTTCTGCAAAGAAAGGAGGCAAAGGCATTATCTCTTCTTTTACTTGGGTCCAAGTTTGGTCAATAAAATTACACAGTATTACCAACAACAACAAAAAATTACACAGTTTCTTTTTTTTTTTCTTTCCTTCCCCAGTTACTTCTTCGTAGTCATTGTATATATTGTTTTATTGGTTCTGCTTACTACAGCTCTGCATTAGCTCATATGTGTCTCCCCATAGTTCTCTGTGTTCTCGATATGTAGCCTTTCTTCTGGTGTAGTTATATTCCACTCCATTCATTCACCATAATACATTTTGCCATTTTGTAATAGATGGACATTTATGTTTTTTCTGTCCTTGCTACCCTAGGAAGTACTGATATAAATATTTTGGTATATTATGGAACCTTTATTTTTGTTTTGGACTTCCCTGAAGTATACAACTTGGTGAATTTCTGGGTCAGGGAATATAGATATTTTATTTACTTTTTAATTTCTAATTACTTTCCTGATTGGATAGACTAATTCATGGCTTACTAGCAGACATTAGTGTACCTCTCTCTCTGTAAGTCTCTTCAACATTGACAATTTCTTTTCTGGTCTTTGTCAGTTTGTTTGGTTGAAATTGTTAGTTCTAATGAAAATAGTAGTAGGTTGTCATGGCAAGATTACATTTTTTCCTGTGCCAAATGTGAGTCCTTATTAATTGATGGCCAAAAAAAGAGGACACTCCTTATCAAATTTCAAGTTTAAAACCAAATGATTTCCGTAATGTCAGAGGAGAACACCATAATTCTATTTTGGAATTCCTTTGGTATAACATACTGTAAATTTGGCCACTGATATGCAAACAGTATGACCTGTGATTTGGACCTTGGAGTGGTTGAAACTAGCACCTTCAAAGAAATTAGACACAGTAGATACTTTTAATTTACCTTGTTTCTTTTCATCTTAAGAATGAAAAGAGTAGCCTCAGTCTCCTGGATTTCAACCATCAGAAAGAATGGTAAGAGATGAACGCATATCCCTTGAAGAAATAGAATTGAACTTATGTATTGTTGTTAAGTCATTTCAGTCATGTCCAGCTCTTTGTGACTCCAAGTAGGGTTTTCTTGGCAGAGATACTGGAATGTTTTGCCGTTTCCTTCTCCAGTTTGTTTTACAGATCAGGAAGCAAACAAAGTTAAGTGACTTGCCCCAGGGTCACACAACTAATAAGCTAGTAAATGTCTGTGGCCAGATTTGAACTCAGGAAGATAAGTCTTCCTGACTCCAGGCTGGACAGTATCCACTGTGCCACCTAGCTGTCCTTGAATCTCTATACAGTATCTCCATATATCATTAAGGCAGAATTCATGACTTCAAAGATAACCATGAATATGCCTGAATGGTCCAGAATCACAGGATACAAGGAATTCTCTAAGTAGAAGGCAGAGGAGTTAAAGCATTTATTGAAACTCAAAAGTAGCAGACCCACGGACCAGTGTCCCCAATTTGACATCCTGGCAAGAATCTTCCAAAACCAGTATGCCCATCTCACAATAGTGACCAGGAGGCCACAGAAAAACATTATGGCAGCAAGCCAAGCCATAGTGGTGCTTCGCCCCACCCCCACCCCCAATGCCAGGGCCCTCCAGCATGAAGACCACCCACTGGCCTCAAGCCCCTGCTCAGCACTCTCCAGTCTCCACTAAGGTCAGTCCTGCTTTTTTGTAGAGCCTGCCACCATCACCGCCACTTCTGCCGCCATCTCCAAGCTGTGTTACAGCTAGCTGACTGCTTCCTCTCTCCTTCAGCTCTTAACTGCTCTTACCAACTGCCTCTTAGCTCTGCTCCAACCGTTCAGCAGGCTCTTCCCACCACAGGCTTCATGCCATCATGTGGACCAGAACTCGGGTGCCTGTCATTGGCTCCAGTCCTAGTCACTCTCCCCCAGGACCCTAAGAGCCCTGCTCCCAAAGCCCACTCAAATGGGCCAGAAATATCTTCCCATTCACTGATTGCCTTTACACTGCCCTAGAAAATGAGTAAAAGAAAAATATCTTTTATAGGTGGTCAGACTTCCCATCTTCCTTTGGCTGGTATATGAAGATTCTTGCCTCATTTATCTCAAGCTGGTATTATCAGAATTTTGGAAAAATGATCATTCCTTTTCATTCAGTTCTGCTCTGTGAATTTTCCTTACTTTAAATTACTCACTTTTCCAGTGCCAACTCAGTGTGTAATCTGTGCTACTTTGTGACAATTTGTGTTTTTGTTTTATTTTGTGGGTGCAGTGTTATTTTCATAGATTCTTTGTTCTGTCCGTTCTGGGTGCATATCCAAGGAAATGTGAAGGATGAGCATTCAAACTGCCTAGCTGTGTAACATATAATTATTAGAAGGCTGGTATATTCATTGTTTCCTTCACATCATAGTCAAGTCTTGATTTTAAAAAACGTATTTGAAATTTTAACCTTAGAGAAACTGAAATCTCTTAGAAGGTCTCTTTAGGTTGCTCACATCCAATGCCTTCTTTACCACCCCAGTGTCTTTGGGTTACATTAGGCATATAGCTAAAATGAGGGTTGAAATTTAAGACATCTGTTTAGTCATGCAAAAGCTAATCCCCCTTTTTTAGTTTAGAAGTTATTTTAATTCTGTCATAATTTCTACTTAAATACTAATCGTAGTGCTTTGAATGATACGCAGTTTAGTAGTTATGGACTCTTAAAGGTTTCTAAAGTTATGTACTCTTTGACCTTGGCTTGAATTGATCCAAGAATTTGAATGAGTAGAGAACAGTTTAGATTTTTTCAGAGAGTTAATTAGTCTTGATGGTTTCATTTGTTTTCGAGGTCTCTGTTTTATTGGGGGGCTGGAGGGGAAGAGTTGCATGATCTTTGATAATTTGTTGACTAAATTTTCCCTTATCCCTGGGAATTTATAACAGTAGTGAAAATTGGCTGTAGTAAAGGAAATGAGATACATGAGAGCCTTACGGGAATAATTTTAAAAAAGAAATAACATTAAATACCATTTAAAAGAGTTATACTATTTATTTATTATTTACCTCCATTCATAAAGTAAAACATCTTTTGAGTCCCTTATTCATAGTTCCCATCAGGATCCCTGTACCTGTATTCAATCACTTTTTGTCAAGATCACAGGTACTATCATACAGTAGCTATTTTCAGTTTGTCTCCTGATCCTTTTGATTCTGCTTTTTCTCACAATTTTCCATATTGTTTATAAATATAAATTACATGAATTTATATAAATTACTAAATATCCAATAAAATAAATAAATATTACTGTTTTACATTCCCTGATTGCTATACTTTTAGATTTTTATAGTTTTTATATGTTTAATGTTTCCGTGAACAGTTTTCTTTGAACAGATAGCTATTCTTTTTTTTAAAAATTTATTTGTTTTTAGTTTTCGACATTCACTTCCATAAGTTTTAAATGTTCTCCTCCTCCCTCCCCACTTTGTCCTCAAGATGGCATGCAATCTGCCGTGGGCTCTACTCATACATTCCTATTAAACACATTTTCACATTAGTCATGTTGCATAGAAGAATTATACCAAATGGGAGAAACCATGAGAAAGAAAAACAAAACAAAAAAGAAAATAGCTTTGCTCTGCATTCTGACTCCATAGTTCTTTCTCTGGATGTGAATGGCATTTTCCATCATGAGTCCTTTGGAATTGTTTTTGGTCCTCGCATGAGATAGCTATTATTCTTAAAGGTAGTGTTAATCCAAAGAAACTCTTAGGATGATCAGGTGAAACTTCAGTAATTGTGTAGAAAGAATTGGTGGTAAGTCAGGTTTTTCAGCCTCAAATTGTATACAGAGAAGATATCAACATTAACATCTGTGAATGAGGAGTATGTTTTAGTTACTGCCCCAGGACTTTGTTCATACATGACTTTTAGTGAGAAGTTGTCTTTGAGCTTAGTGACTGCTCTAAATCACTGACCTCTTGACCATAATAGTAACTTCCAAGTAGGAGAGTGACATGTGTGGAGAATCCACTTTACATTTGATTGGAACATCAGCGCCTATTCTTGCTATTACTGCCTTTACAGAATGCAGTCATTGTGTTCCTTTAGTACTGTGTAGTACTATATGTTTTAGTTATAGTTCCAATTAAAACAATTATTTGTTTAGAGGACGGATGTATAAGTACAATGGCTATTGGCCCTTAGTGGCCTCTCCCTTCCTCCCTTCTTCTGGACTTCATGTTTGCATTTATGAAGGTGAGAATTGGGATCCAGTTGTTGATTAATTGGAGAAGGAAGGTAGTAGAAGGAGAAGTAAGGTCTTATGCCAGACATCAGAAAAGTGTCTTGATCCCTCTGTGTTAAAAAGATTTTTTTTTCATGCTTTTTCTGAAGGAAAGTTAAACTTGCAGTGACTCAGTAGTTTTCTTCACAGAGAATATTCATTGGTTTCTCATTCCATCAAGGTCAGGCTAAACCATGAATTTTTCTAGAACTGAAAAGACTATACTAAAATTACAAGTGACTTGAACTTGACTGATAGTGTGATTGAGGAATGAATTTCCTTGAGGTCAAGACCTATTTTGGCTTTCTTTGTACATCCAGCCCAGGGCCTGGCATATAGCCATGTTTTCATTCCTTACCAGGCTGTCCTGTGGACTGGATTCTTTCATCCTCTTCCACTCTCACCAGCAAGCTTTTCAGCTTCCTTTTAATGTGCTATGTGTTCCCATTAGAATGGAAACTCTTTGAGAACAGGAACTGTTTCTCATCCCAGTGCTTAGCATGGTGTTTGGAGCATAGTAAATGCTGATTATTAAATCCTCGATGACTGACTGAACTCTTCAAGAGATAATCTTCAAAATTTTATCTTTTGACCATAATAATGCATAATGACCATTTACTGTGGTGGTATATTGTAGTACAGTGGTGTCAAAAGTCCAGTAGAAATGGGGGCCACTTAAATCGTTTATAAAGATCCCTGCAGGCTGAATATTGACTGCAACCTCATTAACGTTATCTGTGATCTGTTCTATTTTTATTTATTTTGTTAAATATTTTCCAGTTATTTTTTCATGTGGTTGGGCTGCTCTCTGGAGTGTTGCTATTCCAGCATGCCAGTTACATTTGTGCTACATTATCCTTAATGGACTCTTCCACTTAGACCTATTTATTTCTCTTTCATATGACATATATCACCCATGCCTGGAATGCACTCCCTTTTCACCTTTACCTGTTCGAATTCCCTTGCTTCTTTCAAGATTGAGCTCAAACGTTAAGCCTTTCACAAGAGCTTTCCTAATTCTTCTTCTTTTTATTGCTGCTGTTCTCCAAAAGTGACTTTGCATGTATTTCATATTGATTTCTCTGTGCACACAATATCTTTCCCCTGGTCATATATAAGCTCACTGAGGGCAAAGACTTTCATTTTTATGTTTTTATCTTAGGCACTAGCATATAGTAAATGCTTAACAAGCGTTTATTGAATAAATGAGTACTGTTTACTTGCTAAATATAGTGGTAGTCATTGACCATCACAGAGAATTCTGTCTTTGCTTGGTATGTCATTAGTTGTTAGTATATCACTGTCTGCTAATAAAGTCCTATTTATTTCTATTCTCAGGCTGTAATGAAGATTAAAAACTTACCACTAACTTTCTAGGGAAGGGTTCTATTGGGCCAATTTTTAAAGCATAGTTATTCTGTTAAACCCACTTAACAGAGACACAACATATATTTCTACCAGCTAGTTACATCCAGTATCTCTTGTTCTTCATACTTTGTGACAGATCTTCCTTCTGGCATGAAATTTTCCTGTACATGTAGCTTTATGTTAAAAAAAAAAAGTGTGTGTTTCTCTAGTTATCCAGAATTTTTTTTTTAAAGAGCAGGACTGATTTCAAAATAACAAGCAGTAGAAGCATGGAGAGATTTACACAAACTGATTCAAATTGAAGTAAGCATAAGCAGAAAAATGATTATACCAATGTAACTATGACTATAACAATCAGTATTATGTTCAGACTAATACAGTCTCCTGAAACATAATATATACATTCCTGCTTAGCATGCACAAAAGTCTTTTATGCCTAATATAATTTTAAATATACTAGGGGAGTAGCTAGCATAGGGGCAGGGAATCTTTATCCTTTATAAGATTGTAGAAACTCTCAAGAGCCCCTTACAAATAAAAACTACTTTAATGTTATGTTTCCCTAAAATACTAAAAATCAGGTAAATCTTTCTTATAATTGAAGAAAGAGAATACAGAACAAATATAACATATTAGAAATACTCAGAGACTTTACATGGTTATTTGAAGAGAGAAAGAAGTAGAAAGACTCAGATGAGAGAGTTTGAAGAGATAAGAGAGGGAGAGTCAGGGAACAGGAGAGGGGACAGAAAAGAGGTATAGGGAAAAGAAGGAGCAGAGAAGTACGGTGCAAAGGAGAGAAAGAAATGAGTACATGAAAAACTGGAAGAATGGAATAGGTAGGTGCATAAAGTGGGAAGCACATAATATCTGCAGTGTGGAATCCGCAATAGAGGAATGGAAGAGTTTAGTAAATTCTAAAATAGGGGCCATTATCCTCCTTTCTATCTCCATTCAGTTTTCTCCAGGGGTTTATCATATCTAACTTGTTTAAAATTCGATTCACATCTTTAACTTCTTTCTTTTTTTAAAAAAAAATTAAGAAGATTTTTTGTTTTTAGTTTACAACACTCAGTTCCACATAATTTTGAGTTCCAGATTTTCTTTCCCCCTCCCCCCTCCCACATCCCCAAGATGGCATGGAATCTGATATATCTTCTACATATAACTTCACATTGAACTTATTTACAGAATAGTCAAGTTATAAAGAATTATGACCAATGGAATGAATCATGAGAAAGAAGAAACAATTCCCCCCCCCCCCCAAAAAAAAAAAAAGG
>CM053624.1:305841986-305878842 GCA_028646595.1 Phalanger gymnotis
AAATTTTTGCATCAATATTCATTAGGGAAATTGGTCTCTAATTTTCTTTCTCTGTTTTGCCTCTTCCTGGTGTGGGTATTAGTACCATATTTATGTCATAAAAAGAATTTGGGTAGGACTCCTTCACCTGTTTTGCCAAATAGTCTATAAAGTATAGGAATTAATTGTTCTTTGAATGTTTGATAAAATTCACATGTAAAACCATCTGTCCCTGGAGATTTTTTCCTAGGGAGTTCATTGATGACTTGCTCAATTTCTTTTTCTGAGATGGGGTTATTTAGGAATTTTATTTCCTCTTCTGTTAACCTGGGCAATTTATATTTTTGTAGATATTCATCCATATCCCTAAGGTTGTTAAATTTATGGGCATACAATTGGGCAAAATAATTCCTAATTATTGTTTTAATATCCTCTTCATTGGAAGTGAATTCACCCTTTTCATTTTTGATACTGGTAATTTGATTTTCCTTTTTTTTTTTAATCCAATTGACCAAAGGTTTATCAATTTTATTGTTTTTTTCATAAAACTAGAGCTTGGTTTCATCAATTTGTTCAATAGTTTTCTTGATTTCAATTTTATTAATCTCTCCTTTGATTTTCAATATTTTTAATTTGCTACTTAATTGGAGATTTTCAGTTTGTTCTTTTTCTAGCTTTTTCAGTTGCATGCCTCATTTATTGATTTCCTTTTTCTCTGTTTTATTCATGTAAACGTTTAGAGATATACAGCTTCCCCTAAGAACTGCTTTTGCTGCATCCCATAAGTTTTGGTATGTTGTCTCATTATTGTCATTCTCTTGAATGAGGTTATTGTTTCTCTGATTTGTTCTTCAGCCCACTCATTCTTTAGAATTAGATTATTTAGTTTCCAATTAATTAATTTTTAGCTTATTTTTCCATGATTCTTTATTACAAATATTTTTTATTGCATCATGATCTGAAAAGGATGCTTTGACTACTTCTGCCTGTCTGCACTGGATTGTGAGGTTTTTATGTCCTAATATATGGTCATTTTTTGAGTATGTGCCATGTACTGCTGAGAAAAATGTATATTCCTTTTTATCCCCATACAGTTTTTTCCAGAGGTCTATCATATCTGCCTTTTCTAAAATTCTATTCACCTCCTTAACTTCTTTCTTGTTTATTTTGTGGTTAGATTTATCTGGTTCTAAGAGGGCAGAGTAGAGTTTCCTCTAGTAGTGTAGTTTTACTATTTCATTTAACTTCTCCTTTATACATTTGGATGCTATGCCATTTAGTGCATATTTTTAGTATTGCAACTACTTCATTGCCTACGGTACCTTATAGCAAGATGTAGTTTCCTTCCTTGTCTCTTTTAATTAGTTCTATTATTGTTTTTGCTTTGAGATCATGATTGCCACCCATGCTTTTTTTCAGAGTAAGATCTGAAATTTGCCTCCTTATTTTGATTATTTTACTCAGTTATACCTACTGAAGACATGTAGGATGCTAATAATTTCCTAACAGAAAGCATCTTTCTTGTTCTTCATATCCTTTCAGGTCTCCTCTTCCCTGTTTTTTTTTTTTAATGTTGTTATGTATTTATTTTTTAAAAACTTTTCTTTTTCCCCTAATTAACAGTTAAAACAGTTTTTAATGTTTTTTTAAGTTTTGAATCCCAAATTCTATCCCTTCCTCCTTCTCCCTCCCTGAGATGGTAAGCAATCTGATATTAGTTTTACATGTATAATCATGTAAAACATTTCCATGTTACTCATTTTGTACAAGAAGACTCAAACAAAAAAAAGTGAAAAATAGTTTGCTTCAGTCTGTTTTCAGACAACATCAATTCTTTCTTGGAGACGAATAGCATGTTTTGTCATGAGTCCTTTGAGATCGTCCTTGGATCATTGTATTGCTGAGAATAGTTAAATCATTCACATTTCTTCATCATATACTGTTGCTGTTGCTGTTGCTGTTGCTGTGTCCAATGTTCTCCTGTTTCTTCTCACTTCACTTTGTATCAATCCATGTAAGCCAGGTTCCTCTTCTCCATTCTAAACACCTCCAGCTCCTTAATCTTATCTTGATACATTCCTTCACTATCCTCATCAGCTTCTTTGGGGCCTACACTGTTTTGTCAGTGTTGCTCATAATATGTGGTATCTTTGACTAGTCAGAGTATTCCTGGTTTGGTTTAATTAATGAGAGGAAGGGTCATAACATTGGTGTCAGAGGATCTGGATTCAAAACTTAGCTCTGTCACCTGTGTTCCTGCTCTGACTTTCACCCCCTAGGGTAGCTTTCCCCCTCTCCCTCCCTCATTTTTATGGTTCTAAATACTGGATCTTTAGGGCCATCATTCCTGAGAAGCTTTCCAAGGTTTCCATTGTAGGTTTCAGATCCCTCTCTTGGGACTTTCTCTTGGGACCATCTGCTTTTCCACTCTGGGCACAGAACAACCCTGTGGGTTACATGTGTCTTTGGCTCTTTTGCTGAGAGGCTGAGTTTTTTTGCCTGCTTGCCCTATCTTTGCTGGGAGTTGTCCCCTTTCCCATTGCTTTCCTATTGTGAGCTTGCAGATGACTTAAGCAATTCTGGTAGGTGAAGAATTCATTTATTATAGTTTCTCATTAGATTTCTTGATCATTATTTCTTCTGGTGTGACTAGTAATTTACATATACATTATTCTTAAGACTAAAAAGTGCCGGAACTCTTAATCACTCCCAGTTTTCAGAAGTAGGTCACATAAGTGAGTTACGGTCATACTGGTAAGATTTTAAAATTTTCAATTGGTCTTTGTACAGTAGGCTGACTTTTAAATTAAACCTGTCTTGATGATAACAGGAACATTGTGCTAACAGATACTCTGGCCATTTTCTAATCCACTGCATTTCTTTTAGGAAAAAGCAAAAATGTTATGTCAGTATTGATAGTGGGAGCTTTACAGAAACAGCAGTGAATTTGAATGCATGAATATGTGCTTTTTCTAAGGCACTGTTAGGATGTAAAACAGAGTTGTCCCGAAGGGGCTTGTTGGGTCAAAAAACAAGTCTGTAGAACAAAATACACAATAAATATCCTGAAGCATTATGCTAGTAATTGCCAAATTATTGGTATGGTAGGTACATTTTCTGAGTTCAAGAGGAAGAGATTAGTTTGAACTATAATGGTCTCCAACTATCTATTTTCTTTAAAGATACCAAGGGTCTCCTCAGGAATCTTCTTCTTAAGATAAAGGTGAAACAGCTTTATTAGAAAATATCTTTTCCCTTTTTTCTATGATTAGTCAAGCTTCTCAAATAATCTCTCATTCAAGTGATGACAGGGAAGTAGTCCTCACAGATCTTCATTTATAAAAGTAAAAAACACACTTTCCTTGAATCCATAGAGAGAAGAACCTTTTTTGTAGTGCAACTGCTCACTTAGTTCAAACTGCCTTTTTTGCCATATTCTACTTGCTTTTAAAGATACAGTGTAGCAGTACATAAAGTTTCTTTGGGAGAACTTATTGAAATAGGTTTTTAAAATAATAGCATTAGCTTTTTTGATTGCCATATTTAACTACTGAGTCATTAAATTTGTGGTCTGTCCACTAAAGCTCACATAATTTTTTCATAGGAAAACTCATTCTTCCTCCATCCTCTGCTTGTAAGACTAATTGTTTTTCTCTGTTTCAATGTGTTTTTGTAAGTTAAATAGCATTAATTTTCCCTTCCTTCTGTTCCCTCCCCCCAAAAGAAAAAAAAAAACCTCATGTCGAAATATACATAATGAAGCAAAATAGATTCTCAAATTGGCTATATACAAAAATGCACCTTTAATTCTTCCCCCTGAGTCATAATATTATATTATAATATTGTTATATTAATATATTATGTATTATATTATTATAACATTATAATATATATGCATTATATTTATTATATATTCTGAATGCAAACAATTCAACAACACATATGTATTGTTATATAAAACACTTCCATAATAGTCATGTTGTGAAAGAGTTAACTATATTTCCCTCCATCCTGTCTTGTCCCCCTTTATTGACTTTTCTCCCTTGACCCTGGCCCTTTTCAAAAGTGTCTGCTTTTGACTGCCTCCTCCATTCCCAGCATGCTGTGATAGACCCTTCCCAGCAACCATTCAGGACATCTTTTGTTGGAGACTTGTTATCGTCTGTTATTTCATGGGTTGTGTAGCTCAAGAATTTGTTTAAAGTCATGTTTGGAGGGATTTGGGGGGGAGCTTAAATGAGTCACTGTTTTCAAGCTGTCATCTTGGCTCCCCCCTGCCTCCTCCCCATTCTACTTTCTAAAACATTTCTAAAACATTCTGTGATCATCTTTTATTTTGTGGGTAAGTTCATTCCATTCTTGTTCACAGTTACGATCGTTAAATTCTGTGTTTCTTTCCATCCTATTTTTTGTGCTTTTTCTTTTTGTTTTCTACCCTTTTTTTATGAAGATGAAAAGGTAATGAGAGAAAAGGGGAATGCTCAGCCCTAGTGGTTCTAGGTTTGCTGCGCAAAGTATTTGTGTTTCTATTTCCCTTTCATTCTTTTTTCCCTCACTCAGGGCCCAAATACAGGTTCTTATCCATTTCAAACTGCTTGTGATCCATCTTTCTTAGTGTTTGTTTTGCTTAGAACTAATCCAGGTCTTTGTCTACCCTAATACAGTCAGTCTTAATCTACCTTAATTCTACTCTTCTCTCCTTAGCACTCCCATTTCTCTGTCTAGTGAAATGTATTTCTGAACCCAACTGAATGTAAATGTATGTATTCTAACAACTTTCTTCAAGGGTATTGAATTTAGATGCCTGTAGCACTTTCAGTGAGGCACCTTCCCCCCCCCCCCTTTCCTTTTTGTTTGTACAGTTCATTATTTCTACACCTGTATTATATAAGATAGTTTCCTCCACCATTCCTCTCCCTTAGTATGTCCCTTTTTATTTCTTTTTTCATTCTGCTTTTAAATCAACAAAACATTACAAAACTGCTCCTAGGTCCTCCTATTTTATTCGATTCCATGATCAAAGTAATTTGAGTGGACACATGTATCATCTTTTCATACTAGAATGTAAACAGTTTATAGTTTTGTTTATAGTTTAATGTTTACTGTTTTATGTTTCTCTTGATTCCCAGGTTTGTATTTCAAAATTTCTTCATAGCACATGTCTTTTTTTTTTTTAAATCAGGAATGTCCTCATTAAAGGTCAATTTTTTTTTTTTTTTGCACTGTAGGATAATACTCAGTTTTGTGGAGTAGATTATTTTGGGTTATAAGCCTGTATCTTTTGCCTGCTGGAATAGTAAAATTCTCTACTCTTTTATGATATAACAAATGAAGAACCCCAAGAGACAGAGTTTCTGGGTAATTAATAATCAGTTTATTAATTAGGCTAGGTAATGATTATCAGTGGTAATCAGACAAAATTGTGGAGAGCCTGAAAGCTTTAAATATTTTTTGAAAGGGAATACCCTTGATAAGTGAAAACCATCCCTGAGTGGTGGACATTTCTTTTTGTTTTGTTTTTTTATATCCATTTTTTTGATTAATTATTTTTAATTTACAGCATTTAGTTCAGAAAGCTTTTGATTTCCATATTTTCTCCCCCTTCCTCTCCTCCTTCTTCCTCCTTCTCAAGATAGCATGCAGTCCGACAGAGTCTCTACATATACATTCACATTAAACATATTTTCACATTAGTCATGTTGCAAAGAAGAATTATAACCGATCAAATGAACCATCAGAAAGAAGAAACAAAACAAAAAAAAGAGAGCAAATAGTTGTGCTTCAATCTGCATTCAGATTCCATATTTCTTTCTCTGGATATGGATAGCATTTTCCATCATGAGTCTTTTGGAGTTGTCTTAGAACCTTGCATTGCTGAGAGGAGCCAATTCTATCAAAGTTAGTCATCACAGAAGCAGTGTGTTTGTGGTTGTGTACAATGTTCTCTTGGTTCTGCTCCCCTCACTCAGCATCAGTTCGTATAAGTTGTTCCAGGTTTTTCTGAAGTCTGCCTGCTCATCATTTCTTATGGCACAATAGCATTCCATTATATTCATATACTACAACTTGTTCAGCTATTCTCCAGTTGATGGGCATCCCCTCAATTTCCAATTCTTTGCCACTACAAAAAGAGCTGCTATAAATATTTTTGTACATGTGGGTCCTTTTCCTATTTGTATGATCTCTTTGGGATGCAGCCCTAGAATTGGTATTGCCGGGTCAATAGGTATGCACATTTTTATAGCCCTTTGGGCGTATTTCCAAAGTGCTCTCCAGAGTGGTTGGATGTAGTGGACGTTTAATGAAGAAGTAGGCTAGTAGTAGCTCTTCCTGTTTGAGAACATGGCTTGATCATGAGAGTCAGCAACTCCCAGTAATCTGGACAGGGAAATCCATCTCCTTCCACATGGATCCAACCTTCTAGTTGATCTTTTCCTTTGCGAGCTGGGTCACCCTAAACTCTAATGGAGGGGTACAAGGACAGGGACTCATTTTCACATAAGAGGGAACGTGTCTTGGCATGTGTCATGACTATCACCTGAAGTAGTAAGGGAATATTGAGCATGGAGAAGTGAAGACTGAGGAGTTGGAGTCACGTGTTAAACGCTTTGCAAACCTTAAAGAGCTGTATAAATATTAGGAGCTATGGTTGTTTTGGAAGTTCTGTATTAATAAATAGTAAGTTACTTTATAAGGCTCACTATTGAATTTAGGTTGACTACTTTTCCAAAGTCTTCTGTCAGCCATTCTTCGTGAGCAGGAGGGGACTTCTCTTTCTACTGGTTGAGTTGCAGTAACAGTAATGTGGTACAATTTTCCAGTGACTTTCAGGAGTACCACCATCCTTCCACTTACCCAGGCTTTTGCAACCCAGGTGTCATCTATGACTCATTCTCACTCACCCCACCTATCTAGTCTTTTGGCAAGTTTTGTCATTTTTACCTTCATAATATCTCTAACCTGTCCCCTTCTGTCCACTCATACAGCTGCCACTCTGTTGGCCTTTATCACCTAATTGCTTGACTATTGCAGTGGCCTTCTGGTTGAAGTCCCTGCCTGAAGTTTCTTTTCTCTCTAGTCCTTTCTCCACTCAGTGGTCTTTGTTAAGTGAAGATCTAACCATGCTACCCTCTCTGTTCATAATGTCCAGGATTTCTCTTGTAAAGGCCTTTATTTGGCATTTGAAGTTTTTTTTAAACCTCACTTCTGTCTGTTTTAGAATCCCTCCCACCTGTGTTACTGATATATTTTGCATTTGGGCCTCTCATTCCTAATCTGCAAAATTGGAGTACTGGACTAGATGATCATTAAGGCTTTTTCCAATGCCAAATCCTATAATTTTAACAGAAAAATTATGGTTCATCACTCTGTAGGGAGAGCCCTGCAGTTTCAACAGAATACTGTAAAGTAGCAGATATGATCCTTTTGCCTTATATTCATTCCCCTTCCTCCCTGGTTTCTTTAACCTATTCCACCTTTTCACTGCTCACTCTTTTCCCCATTTTTGAACCTAAATTCAGAATGATTTCTGTGTTCTAACTGGCACTCGTAGCAGTGGAACCTTTTGCATAGTAGAATGTGTGACAGGGGCAATGTTGGATTTTTAAGTCAGGTATGTATAAGTCAAAATGCTTGTATTTTCTGTTCACCTTGCACACTACACAGATGGTTGACATAAAAGGTTCTCTTAAACTTTTTAAAATTATTAGTTTATTTTTACAACACTTAGTTCCACAAGTTTTTGAGTTCCTAATTTTCTCTTCCCCCTCCCCAGGATGGCATCTGATATGGGATCTACGTATATCGTCACATTAAACGTCTTTTCCCAATAATCAAATTGTAAAGAAGAATTATAACCAATGAAATGAACCATGAGAAAGATGTAACAATACAAAAAAAAATTAAAATTTTAAAAAAGAGAGGAAATAGTTTGCTTCATTCTGCATTCTTCTGAAATTCTTTCTCTGGATGTGGATAGGCTTTTCCATCGTGAGTCTTTTGGAGTTGTCATAGAACCTTGCATTGTTGAGACGAGCCAGTCTGTCAAAATTAGTCATCACGGAAGCAATGTGTCTGTGGTTGTGCACAGTGTTCTCCTGGTTCTGCTCCCTTCACTCATCATCAGGTCATGTAAGACTCCAGATTCTTATGAAGTCCATCTGCTCCTCATTTCTTACAGCACAGTAGTATTCCATTATATTCATATACCACAATTTGTTCAGCCATTCCCCAATTGATGGACATCCCCTCAATTTCCAATTTTTTGCCACCGCAAAAAAGGCTGCTCTAAATATTTTTGTACACACGGGTCCTTTTCTCCCTTGTATGATCTCTTTGGGATACAGCCCTAGAAGTGGGATTGCTGAGTCAAAGTCATTTTTACAGTTTTTTGGGCATAGATCCAAATTTCTCTCCAGAATGGTTGGCTAAGTTTGCAGCTGCACCAACAATGCAATAATGTTCCAATTTTCCCACATCTTCTCCACCATTTCTTATATTTCTAATTAGGTATGCTTTAAAACAAACCCAGAATCCTTTCCCAGTACTTCCCTCATTGAATTTTCCTTTGTAATAGAGGAATTTTAGTAAAATCCCTCCAGCAAAGTGACCTAGAATGAAAGGCTCAGCATCTTTTTGCATCCATACTTTGTCATTCTTCCAAGAAGAGAGAAGATTGACTTGAAAGTTGAGATTATTTTATTTAGCTTAAGTGATAAATTTCTTTCAAGGATTCATTCAACACACTTATTGGGTGCTTAATGTTGGCAAGACACTGTGATGGGCTCTGTAGTTTAACAGATTAAATCAGTTTATGAAATATTTACACACATTTTAAGTCTAAGTATAACACTGCTCATTCTGTGGTCTTTGAATTTTTCTTTAATGCTTTGATTACTGTATTTCAATATAATTGGTTTCCTTTGTAGTACTTCATTTTCTGTATTTAAAAACATTCTAAAAAGCAGCACATGACACACAAAAAATATTAAGAATCCTTGCTCTGGCACCCTGGATTTTTGGTCATAAGATTCTCTTTTCTCTTCCTACATGTCTGATCCTTCCTTATCAGTCTCCTTTGTCATGGGTCTTAACCATGAGTGTATCCCAGGCCTCTGTCCTAGGCTTTCTTTTTTTTCTTCATGTTTTTTCACATGTTGGACTCAACAGAGCCTATGGCTCTCATTAGCATCTCTGTGCAAATTACTCTCAGAGCTGTATATTTAGTCTCTACTCTCTGCTGTGACTTCTCTCCAGGTCCGTCTCATCTTTAATCTGTAGTTCCTCCTATAGGCTCTTAAACTTAACATGCCTCAAATGGAACCCATCTTTTCCCAATGGCATCATTCTTGTGAGTTTCTCCCATTTCTGTTGAGCTACCACCATCCTTCCAGTCACCCACATTTGCTGCCTGAGATCATTTTAGACTCTTCATTATCTATCCCTCACTCCATACATCTAATCAGTTACCAGATATTTTCAATTCTGCATCCACCTTATTCTCCAAAATCACACAGCCACCAACCGCTTTCGGCGCCTCTTGCCTCTACTTTGGACTATCTATTGTAAGCTTTTCATTCAGTTCAGCTCTGATTATGTCATCTCCCTACTGAAACTCTAGTAGTTTCCTATTACCTGTAGGGTTAGATGTAAACTCCTCTTTAGGTTGTTTAAACCTTTTCACAGCTTTAGCCCTTTCTACTTCTTCTCATTACACATTATTCTCAGACATTCACTCTACTGTCGAGTTATAATGGCCTGCTTATATGAAACTCAGCCTCCCATCTCCGTGTAAAACCTCCCCTCCCCCATGCCTCATTAATCTCCCTCACCTGTAGGAGTTCTTAGCTTCCTCCAAAACACAACCGAAGTGCCATCTTCTGTAGGTCTTTCCTGTTTAACTCATCTACTAGTCCTTTCCCATCCAAAATTATGTTGTGTCTGCTTTCAATGTCTCTTGTATTTGCTTATTTATGTATACAGAATGTTATTTCCCTGATAGAATGCAAACTCTTTGGCAAGGAATGTTTGATTTTTTGTTTGTGTCCCTAGCACTGAGCTATGGTACCTAGAATATTAGTATCATAAAGTACCTACAGAGAAGTGTAAGCATGTGAGAGGTAATGAGAACCTGCATTAGGTTCCATAGCTTGCTTCATCAATGTAGTGTTATGATTCCCCTTGCCTAGTGTAACTGTTTTCCAGATGGGAGCTGCAGTACTGTCAGATGATCTACCAACTAGTGCATAAGAATGCTCACTTTAACTACTATATTCTTAAAAAATTTGGCCCCTTTGCAGTGGATGTTACTGGAGTTGATTTCTGGTGGGCTCTTATCCAGTTTGAGCTTAGCATGAATGTGAAGGGTGGTTGTGGTGGTGGGTGGTTCTTGAGCCCCTATTGTAGTAGAACCTGAAAAAAAGCATTGTGTATTGGTATGGCCATTGGCTTTTCTTCTCAAAGAGCTTTGTTCTGTAAAATCTTGTTTAACCTGGTCTGTACAGTGGAATGCAAAGTACTTTGTGTTAAAATACATGGTTACATATTTAGGGTCTTTGTGAGTTGTTTATTTTCATGATTATTTTTGTTGATTTCTAGTTGAAGAATCTCATGCACAGAGAGATTGACCTAGGTTTCAGTGATAGGTTAGAGAAGGAAATAGCATCTACAGAGAAGTGGTGGACTCAAGGTGGAGAATGAAGCATATGCTTTTTTTTTTTTTTTTTTTGGGTTGTAGTTCAATGGGAGTAGAGGGAAGTGAGAGGGAAATATTTGTTTTAATTTAAGTGCAAAAATATTTTTTAAAATGAAAGGTAATAATATCTGGCCTGGTCTTCCTGATTCCTCGCTAGTGACATATATCTATCTTCAACTCTTGATTTGTCTTAAATAAATAAAGGATGGTGACGTGGATAATTAAATAGCAGATAATTACAAAACAGTTCATTTTGGAAGGTATTACATGTTTCAGCAGTAGAGTTGTATTTTTAATTATGAACTCATTCCCGTTTATATTTCCTCATTACATGTCACCATGGAGGTAGCTTGAGAGTTGATTAAAGAAGGGGAATTTACAACTAGAAGAACTTTAAGTAAATGCCTACTGTTACTGTGTTTAAGTGTGGAAAGTAGAGAAGACTTGGCAACCGTGATTGGATATGGAAAATAAGAGGAAGGGAAAAGTCAAGGATGATACTGAGGTTTCAGAGTTGGATGAACAAGGAAGCTTGGAGAGAAGATAATGAGCCCTTTGTTTTTAGACATAGATTCCTGTGGGATACCCAAGAGGATCTAGCAGGGTATTGGCTCATGATTGGTGTTCAGAAGGGAGTTTAGGCCTGGATATATAGATTTGGGTTATCTGCGTAGAAATAATATTTCAACCTATTGGAATTGGTGCAATTGCCTGGTATGATTCCATGGGAGAAGAAAGTCCATGAGATGGCTCTGGGAAACACTCATCCCAAAGCTAAAAACTTAATCCATCAGTTGATTTTCTCTTACCACAGGGATGAAGTCAACTCCTCTGCACAATTCTTTGCCTAGGCAGCCAGAACAAAGACCAGTTTTAGTGTCTGCTGAGCTTACAGATTATGTTTTGTCATCTGGCTCTGTTGTGTTTTGTTGTCTATCTGGATTCTAAGCCTGTGAGTGTGTTATTGTTCCCTCACTGCAGTGAGCATTATATAGGGAATCCTTGGGGGTATTTCTGGTCGTCTGAGAACCAGAGGAAAAATACTGCTTAATTTTATTTTTGTGGTAACCTTTAACTTTGGACCTAGGTAAAAATAAACAGGAGAAATGAAAAAGGCCTGCAGTTTGTTGTAGCACATTAAGGGAAGGGATCAAGGAGCATTTTTCAACCCATCTATTTTTTTTAACCAAAAAATATCAATTGGAATGTGCTTGATAGAACATAAGTAAATTGGGAATAATCTAGAAGAGCCACTAAATCATTTCAGAGGAAGGTAGCATTTTGCTAATTTTTTTGTTTGTTGATTTTTGGTCCAAACTTCTGATTTTAGTGTTGTAGGAGAACTCCTTCTGTTGCAACTCCCTACACTGATGCAGATAGGCAACTGGTTTGAGAAATTAGGTGAATTAAATGTCACAAACAGAACTTGAACCCAGGCTTGAGGGCCAGTGTTCCTTCTATCCATCATGCCATGTTAGTGCTTATGAGAATGTATCCATCATGTTCTGTGTGCGGGTGGTGGTGGTGGGGGAAGTAGTGGGGAGAGGCATGGTACACAAAAGGGAAGGACTATTCAATTTAAGATTATTTAATTGTGAACTATCTAGCAAGAATTTCAGGTTTCCATCCAGGTATCCATATAGATCTTTTAGTATTTCCCCTGACAGACTCTAAGGTCTTTGGGGTCACCTTATACACTTTTTTCTCCCTAGTAGTACCATAATAGATACTAAGTTGTGTTTAAGATGTTAAACTTAAGTAAATTTATGAAAAAAAAACCTAATTAATATTAAACTTTAAAGTATTAAGCCATGTAATGAAATATGCATATAACAATGTAAGATAAATCAACCAATAAATGCGTATTAAAGGCCTCCTATGTACCACCTTTGTATGTGCCTACTGTAATAACCTCTCAGAACACAAAGATGAAAATGAATGGTCTTTGCTTTGTAGGAGCTTACGATTTCTTTGTATGTACATGTATGTAAGTATGTACATAATACGTATACAACAGTAGTGGAGTAAGGTCAGGAAAGGCATCATTTAAGAGGCAGCACTTGAGATATGCTTCAAGGAAGCTGTGGATTCTAAGACTTAAACAGAGGCAAGAAGGGAGGGCATTCCAGGCATGGGGGTCATTCTGTGCAAAAGCATGGAGATAGGAGATAAAGTGTTGTGTTTGAGGAGCAGCAAGTGGTCAGTTTGGCTGAACCAAAGAGTTCTTAAAGGGGATAATAATAATAAGCCTGAAAAGGTTATTGGAAGGGAAAGCTGTCAGGGGCTTTAAATGCCAAGCAAATGAACTTGTATTTGATTCTTGATCCTAGGGGTGACAGGAAACTAGGTGTATTCGTTGAACAGGGGAGTGACATGGTTGTTAGGAATATCGTTTTGATTGCTGTGTGGAAGAGATTTTCATGAATTGGAGAGTGGACAGAATTTGAGGTAAGTTAGTGAAAAGTCCAGGTGAAGGATGAGGGCCTAAAACAGGGTGGTGACTATGTGCCAGTGGGAAAAGAGAACTCGAGAGAAATACTCTGGAGGTAGAATTGGCGAGATTTGTCAACTAATTAGTTATGTGTGGTGAGGGATAAATGCTTTGAATCTAGAATGACTCTCGAGTTGCAAACCTTGGTAGCTGAAAGGATGGTAGTGTCTTAATAGATATGGGGAAATTCATGAAAGGGATGCCTTTGGAAAAAATAATTGGGTTATATGTTGGATATGTTGACTTTGAGATGCCTATGGATTGTCTCATAGTGATGTGGGACTAAATTTCGAGAAGGAACCTAGGTCTGGATATGAGTTCTTTTCAGAGAAGTGACATTGAACCCATGAGAAGTCACTGAGAAAGTGTAGAGAGAGAATAGGAGAAGGCTCAGGACAAAAGGTACCCCTGCAGGTAGGGCCATAGAGATCATCTAGTCCAATCCCCTCTTTTTATAGTTGAGGAAATTGAAGTACAGACAGGTTAAATGACTTGCCCACAGTTACACAGATAGTTAGGAGCAGCGTTAGGATTTGAACTCAGGTGGTATGACTTCAGCTTCAATGCTTTTTCTACTGCAAATCACTGATTCCTTCAATTTGTAACTCATTCTGATACTTTAGACCATTGGTGTCAAATTCAAATAAAAACAGATCCCTGGCACTTGTATGATGACTTAGAAAACCACAAGTTAACATTATTATAATAAAACAATATTTTATTAATTTTTTTTGTTAAACATTTCTTAGTTGCATTTTAATCTGGTTCAGAATAAATACACACGCGCACATGCTGTTATTATTGTTGTCGTTTTAATATATAAACCAATGAATCTCTTTAGTAAGATTATCTTCAAAATGAGGCATTTAGGACTACAAGATATCTAAAGCCCTTTCCAGTTATAAAATTCTTTCATTCTAAGTGTTGATGGTCGCTAATTGGACTTTGTAATAAAATGTACCAACTTCCTTTTGTTTATTTTTATAGGGGCAGATTCAGTGTTGAAGAATGGCTCATTTTGACAATAGCCTCAGCCTGGAAGATGCTCTCACTGAAACACCACCAGAAGTTGAGGAAGAGATAAAACGAGACTTCATGAGCACACTAGAAGCAGAGGCATATGATGATGTGGTGGGAGAAACCGTGAGCAAAACAGATTACATTCCCCTCCTGGATGATGATGGGAAAACTGGGAACCCAGAGTCAAAGAGCAAACCTCATTTGGATGGTGATCAGGTTGAATGTAAGTTTTTTTTTAAGGCAAGCAGTCCCTTTGTGCACCTTAGCCTTCTGTGGTATTCATGAAACACTGTTTTTGGTTATAATTATGGAAACCTGGATTAAATTGAACTTTTTAAAAGTTTAGTTGAGGAATTTTATTCGTCTGTGTCCAAGTTGACTTATCTCTATAATCAAGGGTACTTTCTTTTTGTGAGAACAGTTAAATACAAAGGGCTCTCTTTCATTTATCCTGTAGAAGAGCAGAAGCTTCCTATCTGTAGTGATTTGTACTATGTACCAGTAGATGTATTTTTGGAGGGACCTTTAAACCAAACATTTTTCCTGGATCAGAGAAAAGCTGAAATATTGTGTAGCTTTTAAAAAAAAAGTCTCCTATCCCTTTTCTTGGAGCACAAGTCGTATTGTAAAATTTGAACCCTGAAATTCCATGCCTACGGAGATTCATTTTATTCTCGAATACAGACGTCATTTGTTGTTTGCTTCTGGAGTCTCCGAGTAGGATTAAAACAATGGCTTATTAATGTCCCTTTAAGAAAGGTCTCTTGCCTTCAAATATGCATCTTTGTTCTTTGTACCACAAATCTCTTTTCTTTAATGGAGAAACGCTTGGAACTTTAAAATGAAACCAGGCCCACATAAATATTTTCTTCAAAAAAAGAAGTGGATTCTTCATCAGGAAATACTGAGCAGTGCCTTTCTGAGTTTTGTGTGGAGTTGTCTGTACTATGAATCTTGTTAAAGTAGGAAGAAAAGGAAATGGAGCTTGCATTTTGTTTTGTCCTAGTTGGTGGGAACAAGGCTAGCCATTTTTTATGACTCTACCACATTCACCTTGGCCTTCTAAAGTAGATAGCAATTTCTTTTCTTTCACTTCTGCAAGGGTCCCTCCTCCAAGGCCCATAGTGTTGAGGGGATGGGATGGGGCGGAGGGAGAGAATAGGATACAACCTTATGGAAATCTAGCAATGAGGTGCATGAGTAGGGAAAGCTGCGTGGTTAGGGCATGTCAGGATTCTGGACTTGCCTCCGTGTCCTTAGTCTCCTAAGGGAACAGTCACCTGACAGGCAGAGCTGCCTCTGCTCTGGCTGGTGGCCATTAAGGCCATGTTGACCCTTATAGGACAAGCAGTTCCCCAAGACCTATACAGGTCTTCCCTTTAGACCAGGCGCTAAGATGTTTCCCCATCTGGAGCTGTAAATGTCTGTTACAGACAAGGCAGACAAATCTCTTAGGTGTTTCCCCTCTCTCTAGTTCTAGATGGCAGTAAAGGACAAGGCAGGTAAGCTTCTCCTTCTCCTAACCAGTTCAGTGAAGTCACAGAGGATTCTTTTTCCTCCCCTGAGTGACTAGCAGCAGTGCAAAGCCTGTCTTCCTCCAGTCAGCTCCCAGGGGAGAGGAATAGTGCAGGTGCTAAATGCTTGCTTCTCTCAGTTCTCACTTTGGCTGCTTTTCTGTGAAAAAGTTGGACTGGACTGGGTTCTTTTCAAGCAGCAGGAGCCTATCTCATGTCCTGCTCTGCTCCTTCAGGCTTTGCTGGGCCTTGTCACTATCCTGTTTCTTTATCTGCCAGTTTCTCTGAGACTGTCTGCTTCTAGAGTTTCTATTTGACTTTGAAACAGGGTCTCCTTCTGTGAAGTAACTCACCTCTGTTGTTGGGTCAGAAACCAAAAGTGACATTTCTACTAGCTTCACCACAAACTACTGTCCCTCGTAGGGAAGAAAAAAGTGCTAGTTCTCAGAGTTTTTCAGGTATCCACTTCTAAGTTCTTTTAATAATCCTATTTAAATTATCTACTGAGAAACAAGATGCTTCCTTTGCCTTGTGTAAGTATTTTTTCTGTAAGAGCTGCTTTCTTTCTTCCAGGTCCTCTCAGCACTGACTATATTTCTACTCAAGTACTTTTGTCCATGGGTTTGTTTCCTCAAAGCTTCTCTTAAAATTTTCTGTGTTTCTTCCGATTCCCTCAGTTATAATGTATAAATAAGAAACTACTCTTTGGGTATAATCTTTCAACCAGCATCATGTATCCATCTACGTGAACTAAAATTTGTGCTATATCTCTTGTCCACAAATTGAGCCTAATAGGTTTCTTCAAATTCCTTGCTCATTAGATCTCAAAGGAATATCTCTTGAAAGATTCAAGGGGAGTGAACCAGTGTACATCCTGGGCCATCTCAAATATTTTGGTATTAGAGAAGCCATGGCAGTTACTGGCCCCTTCTTTCCTAAATTCTTGCTTGAAAATGAGAAGATGGAGTAGGTGAAAGTGATAGTAGTTTTGAAGTGTCAGGAGTCTGTCCATAAGCAAGTCCATATTTTCTGCTTATGTTAATGAGAACAGTTTAGGGCTAAAAACTTCTTTTTAGTTTTAATTATGAAACTTGAATATTAATGAGTAGGAAGATGAAATGAACACTAATCATTTTAGGTAAGATTGAGTCAAAAATACTAGATGCCAGCCTGAAGTTGTTATACTTTAGCGACCTAGCGTTGAGGGTTGGAAAGGGAGTTTTAGAGATACAAGAGGGAGGTAGTGTTGGGGTGGAGTTGGGGGGAAAGGAAGGAGTTACTCTGCTTGTCTGCTTGTTCTGGGTTGTAAGTCCTGAGGAGATTTAATCTTTGATCCAGACCAGAGTATTTTATAGACTTAGGTGCTGTTGGGTTTCTTATGAATGGGCTAAATGGAAAGGAGGAATGATTGGGGAATGAATTGTACTTTGGTAAAATACGAAATTCTGTTACAGGAAACTTTGTATTACTTCTCTTGAATGTGCATAATTAAGCTTGTAAATAACCATCTCCTGTATTTGGTAGGGTCATCAATCTGTTCTTCTTGGCTTTGAGCCTTGCATGTATTAAAAAAAAAATGGCCTTGGGTGTAGCATTAGGAATCATATTCTTCTATCCCCAGGACAATATTTCTATAAAGCATTTTAACTAGGAAGAAGGGACTCAACTTCAGGAAATTAATAGTAATCCAAACAGTCACTAAGATTCCATTTTTCCTCACCTCTCTGTGCTTTATAGCTTGCTAACCTTTCTAATAGGAATCATTAAAACAAAAGTGACCACTAGAGGGTAGTGTTGATTCTGCTCTGATTGAATAAATTCAAAATGGTGTTCTCAAGCTAATACAAATATAAAGCTGTAGTTTCCTTACCCAGACATCTCCAAAGGGAAACCTTTATCTCCTTGAGAGATTTCGAGCTGAGATCACAGCACACAACCATTCCTGTTAGCTACCTGCCACCTTGGTTTACAATCTTTCTGAAAGCCTTTTTCTTTGTTTTCAGTGAGAATTAAATTTGAATCCCTTTCTACCTCAGAGAATGTTAATAGGGTTTTTTTTTTTCGGTAATGCTTTAAGGGTTCTAAAATGCTTTGATATACATTATTTCATTTGAGCCTTACAACTTGTGGGGCATGTATTATGCATAGGTTTAATTATCCCCAGGAAACTGAGGTAGAGAGAAATTATGGCTTATGCAGATCATATCTGTGGCAGGTGGGACTTAAGTTTTGGATTTTTATTTTGTTTTGGATGTTTATTACAATAAATCTGCCCAAGAATAAGTTCTGTTTTCAAAGCACAGATGTTAATCTTAGGGCTGTGTTTTAATTTGAGGCTGCTTTGTTTCCATGAAAAGGGAGTTCATCAGGAACATGATTCATTTAGAAAGGTTATGAATATCTTCTGAGCCGGATCTTACTTGTTAATGTCCACCCTTTATTTGGACTTAATTAGTCCAGTTGATAGAGCACCTTGGTGCCTCAGTGGGTAAGTAGAATATTATTGTACTATAAGAAATGATGAGCAGAATGATTTCAGAAAAAAACCTGGAAAGACTTAAACTGATGCAAAGTGAAGTGTGCAGAACCAGGAGAACATTGTTCACAGTAACAGCAATATTGTACCATAATCAGCTGTGAATGACTTAGTTACTCTCAGCAATACAGTGATCCAAAGGACTCATTATAAAAATGTCCACCTCTAGAGAAAAAACTGATGGATTCTGAATACAGATTGAAGCATTCTATTTTTTACTTTTTATATATTTTTCCATGTTTTTTTCTCTTTTGGTCTGTTTTTTCTTTCACAGCATAATTAATGGGAAAAATAACACGTATACAGCCTGTATCAAATTGTGTACTCTCTTAGGCAGGTGGGAGGGAAGAGAGGGAGAGAGAAAATTTGGAACTCAGAAAAAAAAAAAAGAATGTTAAAAACTGTCTTTACATGTAATTGGGAAAAATTATTAAAAAAAAGATATAGAAGTTCATCCAAGCATGGGGATAATAACCTTTGTATTTGTGCAGGAAATGGAATACCACCTATTCTGAATGGCAAGTAGGTCAACTTAGCTGGAACATAGAGTACATGAAAGGACACGTTCCTTTCATGAAAATTTCAGTACACCTTGAACATATATGAAATAATTTTTAAAAATAAATGCTCAAGCATGATTGTGAAGGGCTTTAAGTCAAAAGCTATGAGTTTGTATTTTTTTTCTAGAGGCAGTAGGGAGCCATTGAAGATTTCTTGAGCAGTAGACTGACAGTGTGGTTCAGAAAGATTATTTTGGCAGCTGTGTGAAGGATAGAATTTAGAAGAGAGAGCCTGGAAGCAGGGAGACAAATTAGGAGCCTGCGAATGGAGAAAAATGAGACATGTGGTGGAGGCAGAATTGATAATACTTGGCAGTTTGATTAGATATGTGGTGGTAAGAGAGATAGAAGAGTCAAGGTTGATTCCCAGAGTGTATACCTGAAGGTGGTGACTAAGAGGATTGTGGTATCCTCAACAGAAATATGGAAGTCGAAGATCGGGGTGATGCAGTGATTACTGAATTCTGTTAAGTTTCAGATAACTGGAACAGAAATCCACATGGAAATACCAAGTAGGCAGTAACGTTGGACTGTGGTTCATCCCTTGTGCTGCCAGTAGGAAAAAACATCTCTACTGATTGTTTTTTCCTGACCTTTCAGTCACTTTTGAGTCTCTGGAAGTCTGCCTTCTGACTCCTTTACTTGATTCCTACTGCTTTCTCTGTTTTTTTTTTTTTTTTTTGGAGGGGTGAAGGCAAGGCTATTAGGGTTAAGTGACTTGCCCAAGGTCACACAGCTACTAAGTGGCAAGTGGATTTGCTCTCCGGTCCTCCTGACTTAAGTGCCGTTGCTCTTCACTGCTGCCCCTCAACAGTTTTTTAAATTGCTAAATTCAGTAGCCTTTCTTTAGTTCTCATTTTCTGTGTAACTTTATGGCCTCCTTCTCCCTTGGATTTCTTTTTCTTCCTGTGTTTTTAAGACACTGCGTTCTCCTCGTTTCCTTTGCTACTTGTATGACTGCTTCTTATTTTGCACCCTGAGTCCAATTACCTCTCTCTCTGGAATTATGGTTGGTCACTGGATAACTTAAATCAGAGTTATTTTCATTTTTATTTTTTATGTGTTATTATTTGCCTTGTTCTGCTTTCTTCATTTTACAGTAGCTCCTACAATTCTGTCTAATTTTCACTGGAAACATTTCTTTTATCATTTTTTATGGCACAATAATATTCTTTTTTTTTTCTTATACCATAATTTGTTGAACCACTCCCCAACTGATGGGCACCTTCTTAGTTTACAATTCTTTCCTACTTCGGTCTTTCAAGTACCAGTCCCATATTGCCAACCATATGGTGGACATCTTTACTTTTCTGTCCCATAAACGTATTAAACTTGTTGAATATTCGACTCATAATCTTCCTCCTGAATGCCATCTCATTTCCTAACTTCTTTATTCTGTTGAGGTCATCTTAATCTTTTGGATTATCCGTGTTTGTAGTCTTGGCCTCACCTTGGACTTTTGGATTGTTGTGTCTTTCTTCTTAGCTTCTCCTGAATCTATGCCTTTTATCTACTCATGGCAGCCACTCTCGCTCAGTTTATTATCACCTCTCACATTAGCTATTACAACACTATTACTTTGCCTTCTTGCTTGCAGATGCATTCTTCTCTAATCCATTATCTGTATTTGATATTCCTAAAACAGGCATTCAACCATATCATTCTCTTGCTTAGTAATCTTCAGGGGTTCCATGTTGTTTTAGGATAAGATAGAAACTCTTGTGTTTAGCATTCAGAGGCCTTCACTTTCTGGGTCTTCTTCCCAGAAACTTTTGAAAAGTTGATCATCTTAAAGCAGACTACATCAGCCTTATTTTTCTTTTTGACATATTTGATGTTATTAGAAGCTGTCAAATTAGCCAGTGAAGTCGATAAGTTTAAGGATTTTGTGTGTTAGGCAGCACTCATCAAAATAGTAAAATGGCAGAAGTAGCAACTGTATCCTCATTTTACATGTAGGACAGCTCAAACCTCTCCCTTCTTTCTTTTTCCCTCTCCCTCCTTTTTCTTTCTCCTTTCCAATCTCTCTGCCTCGCACTTTGTCTCCTGTCCCTCGATCTTCTCTCCTGCTCCCCCCAATTTCACACACTTACTTTATGGGACCAATATAACAATATGATAGGAATTGTTTCTTTTCTAGGTTTATTTGAATTTGAGGGAGGGAGTAAGGAAACAAGCATTTATGAAGTGCCTAGTATGTGCCAGGCCCTGTTCTAAGTGGTTTACATTATATGATCTCATTTGATTTTGATTCTCATAACTGTCTCATGAGGTAGGTGCTGTTATCACCATTTTAAGAAACTGAAGAGCCTCTTTAAATGGCCTGCCAGGGGTCACGCAGTAAGTTCCGATGCTTGTCCGTCTTTCTGACTCGAGGCCCAGCGCTCTATCCATTGTGTCACCTGCTGTCCAGAGTTGAAGCTAAGATGAGAATGTGCTGTACTTCCCCAGCTTCTAGAGGTCCTGATTCCCTGTCTAGTCCTTTCTGCACTAGATCCTGCTGCTGCTTTAAGCTGATAAATATTTATGTGTTATCGGCCCCCTGGCGGCCCCCCCCCCCATTAAAATGTCCTTAAAAACTCCTTACAAGTATGGATGGACCCTTCATTTTATATTCTCAGTGTGTTACACTGTGTTATGAAAATGGTAGACCTTAATAAAATATTTGTTGATTATTGAATTATAGCAATAATGGTCACATTGCCATGGCACTTTAAGGTTTACAAGCCATTTCTTCCAACATGTGAAGTATTAACAAGCATTAAAGCCGAGTCTCACAAGGCCCTGTGGATCACACAGGATCACAGCCAGAATATGTGTGTGGGGGATGGGGGGAAGGGGGCAGAAGGCGTCTCCAACTTTGATCTCAGTGTTCTTTCCACTATGCCATGTTACTGCCTATCTGGGCTTAAATTAGAGATATAAGTGATAAAATTGCATGAGGTATTTAGCTAGGATTTACTTCTAAAGGCTGAGAGATGTTGTCTGTGAACATGTTAATTCCTCAAAGGAACCATTTAGAATTCCTGACAGTTCTTGCTTTAAGCAGATTCAACTGGGGGGGGGGGTGGCGGGGAAGAGCAGCTGAGTGGGTGGAGCCCCTGAAGGAGAGAGGGAAGTCTGCTGAACAGCTTATTTACACTAATTGAGAACTAGCTACTGTGTAGGATTTCAAGTTGGTAAGGACATGAGAAGTCATCAAGGGACCATTTAGAATACCCTTGTAAATTAAGAGAAATAGTTTACTTAGCTGAGAAATTTGTGATTTCAGTGGTTTATAATTACTTATCTTGAACAAAATGGTAATCATATGTGTTCATGTAGATGAACAAAAGAGACCCATCAACCCTGTTAGTGGCTTAATAGCTGGAATGATAATATTTAGGGAGATGTGGATCTTTACACAGTGGATTAGAGCAATTTTGGGAGGGATGTAAATAATAATTTTCTCACTTCCATTCAGAATTATTTTCTGTCATATAAACCAATTACTTATCTTGAAGTGAAAAAGAGAAGGCTACTTTAACAATTAGTTTATGAAGACTGTTCTGCGGTATAAAAGGAAAATGGAGTGCTCACAAATGTTATTGTGTTGGGTTTTTAGGCAGAGAGCAAATATAGAAATGAAATAAAAGACTTAAATTTGCTCAGTACAGTGAGGAAGTCAGGCAAAGCTGAGTTTGAAGGATTCCATTACAGCTTGAAATCTAGTCATTTTATTTATGGCATCACACATAGGCCTTTCCTTTTCATAGAATTCTATGAGTAGAACAGTTGATTCAAATCAATGAAATCTATTTTAAGTATCCTGCTTCTTCCTTCTCCCCCCCCCCCCCCCCCGTTTGTTTTCTTGGCAGTTTTGTTTTTTTTTCCGAGGCTCTATAATAACTAGATTCTGAAGTGAGAGCATTACACTTTTGAACTTTTACATATTAATTGATGTGCTGCTTTTAACTATCCGCTTGTCTATCTGTTTTCATTGCTTTTTTCTTCCTTTTACTTTTATCCTGGAATGTCATTCTTTGTTGGAGCCAGTGAGGTGGAAAAACATTAGAAGCAACTTTCCTTTTAAAAGTACGATTCCCAGGAGGCAGTGACTAAGCAGTGCTTCTGTGGATCTTTGGGTCATAAGAGCCCTGCCTTAGGTTAGGTGAGCACTTGATGAAACCTTATTTTTAGATGTGGTCCTGTTATGCCTCTGTTCAAAAGTTTTCTGTAGTTCCTTATTGCCTATTGAGTAAAGTTATGTTCTTTACCCTTTGTCTGACATTTAAGGACCTCTAAAATCTGGCTTCTTCCCCTTTGTGCTCCTATCCCTAGCCTTGTTACCATGCCTGTCATGCACTACACACTCCTACTGTGTTCTGCCCGCTGTCCCCTGGGCTTCCTGCCTCTGTGCTTTGTCTTGCTGTCTTCTGGAATACCTTCCTTCTTCCCCTTTGCCTGTTAAATTCTTGTCTATCCTTTGGTGCTCGGCTCAAAAGCCTCTTCTTCAAGGGGGAAAAAACCCACTTCTTGATTTGTTGTGTTGGAAATATCCTTCCCCCTTGGATCTCACAGAGCTTTGTTTGCAAACCTCCAATTCAGTTCTTGTAATATTAGAATATCATTGGTATTATGCTCTTCTGGACACTGACTTGGTTGTACCTTTTTACCAGATTTTAAGCTTCATGAGATTAGCAACTATGTATTTAATAGAACTCTGTCATCTCCTGCATTGAGTCAGTCAGTCAAATAGCATTTATTAAGCATCCGTTACATTCCAGGTCCAGTGCTAAGTGCTGAGGATACAAAGAAAGGCAAAAGACAGGCCATACTCAAGGAGCTCGTAGTCTAACGTACTGACATTCCCTTTTTACTGTTTCTGTTCCTCTCTACGGTCTTTATTCCGTATTTGGATGGCATTGTCTCCTTGATTACCTCCAGTCTCAACTCGGGTCTGACCTCCTACGTGAAGCCTTTCCTATTCTTCTGGCTGCTGTCCATCTCTTACCCATCTACTCCAAAACATAATCTTGCATTTTGTTTCATGGATGTATGTTTGTCCAAGTAAAACATGCCCTCTTCAGGGTAGCTTTTTTGTCTTTCCCTTAGTATCCCCAGCACTTAGTACAGTACCTGACATATCATAGGTGCTTATTAACTATTAATTTTATTTGTTCTTTAATGTTAACTGCACAACATGAAGAGCCTCTTCTCCCCAAAATGCTGCTAAGATAATGTTTGTTGGCCTTTTTAGTTTGTTTTCATAGAAGAAAGTCCTCCTTTAAGTTTGTAGAAGATTTCAGTAATTCTTTAAACATTTCTTAAGTGTCTGCTATGTTCTAGGTGCAGTGCTGCCACCTCTGAGTGCTGTAAAGATGAAATCTGACACAGTTCTTTCTCCCAAGGGGTTTATTATTCCATGTTCCCTGGGTCGATGATAGAGAGTACAGACGGACTCTATTAGAAAGCAGAATGGGGAGAATGCCAAGGAGAGATAAAGCCATAGCTGAGAAATCTGAGACAGGAAGAAGCACATTTAGGGAAGGCTTCTTATACTTAGTGATAGGCAGCGCTTAAATTGGTTCCTGAAGCGCAGACAATAACAGAATCCACTTAAGTGAACGTGAGAATTCATAGTAAGTAAGGTGATACAACACAGAGAAGAGGTGCTAGCATGTGAAAGGTCTGTGGGGAGCAATAGTGAGCGCGGTACTTGATGAGAGGATTAGAAAGCTAGGTTTGAGATACGTCTAACAGCGGCCATAAAAGGCAGGATGATTCTTGTATTTTGTTAAGCTCATACTTCATATAGGGTTATAGTACTGTGCTGTTATATTGTCTAATGTTCCATGTCCTCCTGTCTTCGTTCATTTTTAGGGTGTGTCTTTGTTCTCAGGGAAGCATTAGGAATTGTATACCGAAGTGTTTCTGATCTTGGTTAGACGGTGGTATGAAAAAGAGAAGATTTTTAATAGCTATTTGAAGAGGTGGTCAAGTGGCTTCCAACTGCTTTGTTAGAAAAATAAAATCATTATGCGGTTATTTCTAATGATCTGTTAAAGCTGGTCAAATGGGTTTAGTCTCCTGTGTGTAGAACATTCTTATACTCCCTCACATTGTAGTACACACTTGCTTTCTAGTAAGTTAGTGGAAGTGCCAATTTTAATTACATGCTTGAAGGGAAAAGTGAGAAATCGCTGTGTTCCTATGTGCATGTAAACATGTTTTGTTATCTTTTTGGGATTTGCAAGCCTAGCAGAAGGAAGTTAGTAGGGTTTTTGTTGTTAAAAATGTAATATGAAAGCAGGACAGACCCAATACCCTGTTACCACACAGTACATAGTAGTACTATAGAGTCTTATCATTTTCCTTTGTTAAAAATGCAGACTTCAAGAAAGTATTTTGTTTGAGATGTGTAAACCAGTCATTTAAAAAAAAAAACTAAAAAATTCATTTTATTTTTTGCATCCTCTCTATAAAATTTTATTTAAATCAAAACAAATTGAAATCTGAACCTTTAATTTCCCACCCCTTGTCTGCTGAGCAGCCCTATGAGTCATGCCTCTTTTTAAGCTAGCTCAGAAATATATTTTTAATGACCTGAGTTAAATAATTTTTCTTGCCAAAGATATTATGCTACCAAATGGCCTTTGAAATGTGCATTCTTTTGATCCTTTAGCTAGATGAATTACTCTGTTGCACTCAGAGAGAATTAAAAGTTCTTTTGTATGATTCAGGCCTGGATTATTGCATTTAAACCATTTAAAAATTGTTACCGGGTTCTGACCAGCTTAGGTTACAAGTGACAGGGAATGGGATTACAAAAATTCAGCCATCTTTGCTTTAGCCTTTTTTTTAAAGCTGGGGAATACAAAGTATCAATTTGGCATTTGTAGTATGTGAAGGTAAAGAGGATTTATTTAATCAAAGTCTAGTGATTTATTGGCATCTCCCTGGTTTAGGACCCTCTTATTTGGCACTTTCTGTTCTGCCTTATTATTTCTGAATATAGCAGAATGAAAGGATTGGTGATGACCTTATAGGAAGTGGTTTTGTTGTTCATTTTATGTAGAAGACTTTTGGTTTGTTTATGTAGAAGACTTTTGGAGATTACTGTAAGGTTAAATATTGGATGTTACATATTATTAGAGTTCTAGATTTATATTTGTGTGTGGGAAATGTTTTCGTGTCAAAATTTGGACACCACATGCATAGGCTGATGGAATTAGCAGCATTTCAAATAGTAAACGTGTACTGCCTTCTGGAAGTGGTTTGTGGGAGAGGTGGTGGTAGTGATAATGGGCATGTGTATGTGTATATTTAATATTAAAGTTATAATTGCCTTCTTAACGTTAACCTATTGGGAAATATGGGGAGGTGAAGAACATAAGAGGACTTTGAAGGTAGTTGGTGAGATTAAAGTTTTTAGGGAGCAAGCTTGAAAATTGTTTGGCCCTGGTTGATTGAGAGGAAACTCACTGAAATATCCTGTAGGGAATGATTTAAATTGGTGCTTAAAAAACAAAACAAAATTGAGAACTGCACCATAATTTCAAATAATGCTTTAAGAACAGGCTGTGCTGCATTGACGCACAGTGGGATGGGCTCCCAAGGGAATCTAAGAAAGATTGGCACCCTGTAAGCTATGTTTATGAAGTAAAGGGACAAAGATACTGTATGCATTTATCAAATCATACCTGCTAGCCCGCAGTCTCCTGTCAGTCAAATATATAGCAATACCTTAGATGTTAAATTGCATTGGCACAGGTGCTAGTGCTGTCCTCTTGTTTCTATGCCTTGTGAATAATAGTTGCTATTTGTTACCATGCTTCTAGAGGTGATAATTTAACCTATGTATCTGTGGTAGGGTGTGGGGGATTTAATGAGGGGGGTTGTGTTTGTTGTTGTTTAGTCATTTTCAGTTGTGTCCAACTCTTCGTGACCCTGTTTGGAGTTTTCTTGGCAAAGATACTGGAGTGGTTTGCCATTTCCATCTCCAACTCATTTTGCAGATGAGGATACTGAGGCAAACAGGGTTAAGTGACTTGGCCAGGGACACACAGCTACTGTGCTATATATGCTGTATGTTTTGACCACCTTTGACAATGGAAGCCATAGCAGAAGCAATGTAGATATAAGAAAAGATTCCTTTTTCAGTGGTGGTATTGAAACCTTAGAATGTTTCTGGAGAAGATTATAAAATTTTTCCCTCATATCTTAAAAATTAAGAGAACATCGTGCACAGAAAGTAATATCTCAAAATAGCTTATATTTGTAAACACTTAAAGGTCTGCAAAGGAGTTTTTATTGTAGTTGCCCTGTGAGGTGGATAATGAAAATATTATTGTCCCCATTTGTTGCTGGGTAAACTGAGACTCAGGGTGAGTTGACATGTCCAAGTTGACACAGCTATTATCACAGCTGGGTTGTGAGGTGTTTTCTTTAGCCTCAGTTTCTGTGTAGAGATCACCCTTTTAATACGACTGTAAGTACCATTCTCCCTCCCCTCCCCCATACTTTCTGAAGCTCTTAAGCAAATTGTCTTGATAACTGTAAAAATGGAGATTGAAGTTTGTCTCTAAAAGTTAAGATATTTCACTGCCATCTGAGAGACATAACTGATTCAGGCCGGGGGAGGGGTGAAGATAAAAGACAATATGTTTATTTATAGAACTGCAGTGGTGTCTGCTTGGATAGATGATACACCTCTATAGAAACAAAAGCAAGTCTAAATACCTATACCCAAATGCAAAGTCCCTCCCTGTCTCCCCTTTGGCTGGGTAATAGAGGGCGTACAACTTTCCGATACACCTATTACACCTATGATATGTTCCCCCTTCTCCTACATGCATTGTATGACCATTAAAATGGACCATTAGCCCTCCCAGAGGAAGAGAAGTTAATATTCTTAATATTCATAAGCTTATTACGCATGAGCATTCCAAGCAAGACATAACCTTTACTTAGCTGATTTCAAACCTCAAACCAAGACAAAACCAATTGGATCCTTGCTTTGCCCATTATCTTCTGTGTGACACATAACCCCTTCTTCCTGTCTCCATTCTACCGATGGTTATTCTGAGCTTATGGAAACAAATTTCTCTTTTATATCTCTTAATTCCCCTTCTTCTGGTAGAAAGTACGCTAGTACTAATCTATGTTGATAGTGTCTTCTATAATCAATTTATTTTCCTGCATTTGCTGTAAGTCAAAAGACTTTCTGGTATGTATGGATCCCCTAGATTTCACAAGTCATATATTACATAATTTCTGTGGAAACACAAGTTTTAATCATTCTTCGTACATCCTATAATAACAGTGGTTTTATGGTTACAATACAATTATCCTTTTTGCATTGCAACTTTACCCATCATGGTTTTGATATCACAGCTCAGGATAAGAAATTAAATGAGAATGTTTTGGGAATTTTGGATGCTGCAGAAAATGCACAAAGGCTAGCAGATGACACAGAAAAAGTGTAGAAACTCAGAAGTGCATAAACTATATGTATAGTGTGGCATAATATCAGCCCAAATGTTACTGTAAACACCCTATTCAAAAAAAAGAAAAAATTCAGACTTCTTCGCTGGTATGAAGGGAGGATCAAAAATTTTATGTGGCTTTTCCGGGTCATGGGTCACTGTGCCCCTATCCCCTGCAATGTGGAAGGGATAGCTGTAGTTATCAAATAAGCACTGGACTCGAAAGAAACCAACGTGGAGCAAAAAGAATTAAAATATAGGAACTGAAAGACATTTTATTTTACCTGCCCTGCTTTTCCCTAGTTGCAACCCTCTCCATGCAAATACTTCCCCTCTCTCTACTCCAACCTTATCACACAAATGAGAGCTTTCTCTATTTCCTGAGATTTCTTAATGTTATTTATCTGTACCCCTCTTGTGCATTTATATTGGTATACATTATATTTCAGGTTATTTGTGTACGTTGCTTCCCTCCCTTCCCCATCCTTTCATCTATTAGATTGTAACTACAACCTGTATGTTACTTGCTAATGGTTTTTTAATGTGAGAAACTAGGTTATCCTAACACCAAGTTGTAGATCACGACATTTAGAGGTGGAAAGAACTTAGAAATTTTCTAGTCCAGTATCCTTATTTAATATATGGGCAAACTGATCCTCATATAGAAGACATAATTTGCAGTAGTCATGTATGTATTAGTGAGGAGCTGGAGTTGTAACTCAGGTTCTCTAACTCTGAATCTAATGTTTTTTCTGTACTTAGACATTTTGGAAAGGACCAAATTCCGGGAGGTCACTCTGGACTTCCAAACTGTCCTTACAACCCACGATGTGGGTGTATATGCATGTGTATTGTTTTTTTATATATATAATATTTTATTTTTGCCCAATTTCATGTAAAGACAATTCTTAACATTCATTTTTTAAAGAGAAATTTGTGTTCCAAATTTTTGCTCTCCGTCTCTCACTTCTCCCCTTCCTGAGGTGGCAAGCAATTTGGTACAGGTTATACACGTGCAATCATACAAAACATATTTCCATATTAGTTATATTGTGAAAGAAGACATAGACCAAAAAAGAGAAAAAAGCACTACGTGCGCCACCCCCCCCACCCCACCCCCCCAGTGAAAAATAGTATCCTTCGATTTGCATTCAGATTTCATCAGTTTTTTCTCTTCATATGGATGGTATTTTTCATCATGAGTCCTTTGGAATTGTCTTGGCTTATTTTTTTGCTGAGAATAGCTAAGTCATTCACAGTTGATCTTCATACAATATTGCTGTTACTGTTTACCATGTTCTGGTTCTCCTCACTTCACTTGGGATCAGTTCATGTAGGACTTTTCACGTTTTTCTGTTACCAGTCTGCTTGTCACTTCTTATAGCACAATAGTATTCCATTACAATCATATATCACAGCTTGCTTAGCTATCCCCCAGCTGATGGACATCCCCTCAATTTCCAATTTTTGGCCACCACAAAAAGAGCTGCTCTAAATGTTTTTTGGTCTTCTCCCCCCACCCCCCCTTTTTTTTTTTCTTCTTTCTTTCCTGTTTGGGATATAGACCTAATAATATTGTTGGATCAAAAGGTATGGCTAGTTTTGTAGCCCTTTGGGCTTAGTTCCAAATTGTTCTCCAGAACGATTGGGTCAGTTCACAACTCTGCCATCAGTGCTTTAGTCTCCCAGTTTCCCCATATCCCCTCGAACATTTACATAATGTGGTATATTAATATAAATAATTTGGCACAGGGCAGCATGCCTTTATTTTAGATTGTTTTCCAGAAAACAATCCATTAAATATGGTATTTCACCACATCTCCTATATAGATATATAAATATAGAGATATAGAGATAATCGTCCTCCTGATACTGTCATCACCTACTAATGTACCACTTTCCTATTCATGAATTCTGAAGTACTTTATCTGATCACAATCTGTTTTAATTTCATTTCTCCTCCTGCTTTGCATCTCCAGCTTATGTTCTTTTTCATCACCATGAACTCCAATCCCTTCACCCCTCAGGCCATCACTCCTCTATTGTCTATCCTTTCTCTCCTTCCCCATCTAGACTCTCTGGTGAACCAATTTGATTCTCTACCGACCTTTTTTCTTGAGTCCCTTGCCTCTTTATTGAAGATTTTGCTCTTCCTGATCCCAGCCTTGGATTATTTTCACTATCTGCTGTCTTCACTTCTGCTCATCTTTTGCTGAATGAAAGTAGAGAAAGTCATGAAATCATATCTACTATGTCTATTACAAATTTATGTTACATAATCTTAACTGAGCCTTCACTTTTCACGAGGCAAACCTTTTATCCTTCCATAATTAGTTTGCTGTCCCACTCACCACAGTGGCTTTTCTAAATCTTTTTTCATGCCTTTTGAAAAGTCCTATGGTTCCTCTTACCTTCCCCTCTCAGCTGAGATCTTCACCTTTTACATTATTGAAAAAATTGAAGCCTTTCACCAAAAGCTCCCTATTGCTACTGCCTCCTCATCTCACACCACCAAGGTGCCTTCTGGCATTGTCTCCTCCTTTGATGACAACATGGCCTTTCTTGTTTCCAAGGCCCTTCTGACCACAAAAAGGATCCTACATCATCCTGTGTTCTCTAGCAGATTGTACCCACTTTCACACTTCTCTTTATGTCTGCTTGCTGCTTCTCCACTGCCTCAAACACATCTTTGACTCTGTTGGTTTCAAAAAGCCCTCACTTGATGGCATACATCCCCACTGACTATAGTCCCACATCTCTCCTCCTTTTTGTAGCTAACCTCCTCGAGAAGGTTGTGTATTATAAGAGCCTCCATTTCTTTTCTTACTCTCCTCTGAACTTCTGCAGTCTGACTTCCAACCTCATCATTCATCAGAAACTACTCTTTCCAAAATTACTAATTACCAGTCTCCTAATCAAATCTGACAGTTTTTTCTTAAACTTTATCCTTTTTGACCACTCTACAGCCTTTAGCATTTTTGATCACTTGTTTCCGTAGGTTTTTATGACCCCATTTTTCTTTTGGTTTTCCTGCTACCTTTCTGACCACTCCTTAGTCTCCTTTGCTGAGTCTTCATCCAGGTCACATACTTCATACTATTCATAGGTGTCCCACAGACTCTGTGCTGAACCCTTTTCTCTTCTTTACCTATATTGTTTCGCTCAATCTCTTCAGCTTCCATTGTTTGTTATTAACTCTTTGGAAATGACCATCATATCTTCTTGTCTAGGCCAAACTTCTCTTTTAACCTCCATTCTCATGTTGGCATCTGCCTGCTGGATGTTCTGTAGGTATCTTAAACTCATCATGTTCCAAACCGATCTTATTATCTTTCCTCAAAAGCCCTTCTCTCTTCCTAGCTTCCCTATTACCGTCAAGGCTGCCACCATCCTCCCAGTCACTCACGCTTGCAACCTAATGTTGTCCTCACTTTTCACTCTGCATATCCAGTCATTGGTGAAATCCCATTGATTTTTACCTTCACGGCATTTCTTATATGCCTCCTCTTCTCTGACACTGATGCAGCCCTGGCGCCACCTCTCATCCCCTCGTGTTTGTACTGTTGCTATAGCCTACTGGTTGATCTTCCTGCCTCACATCTCTTTCTGCCCCTCAGCTGTCAAGTTGATCATCCCACAGCTCACCTCTGACCCTGTCATGCCCTTCCTCCCATCCCTCCATAAACAAATAAACTTATGTGTCTCCCTGTCACCTCTTGATTTGAAGAAAAAATTCCTCACATTCTCTTTTCCATGTCTTTCATACCTCGGCCACTTCCTCTGTATTTCTGTTCTTGTAATCTGCTCCCTGCCGTGTACTTTGCATTCCAGTGGCATTGGTTCCATACACCCTATACTCAGTTCCCAAATCTGATTATTTTCACTTCCTATCTGTGCCTGAAATATGCTCCTTTTCCTTATCTCAGCCTCTTGGCTTCCTTCAAGTCTCAGGTAAAATCTCACCTTCTGCAAGAAGCCTTTCCCAGTCTTCCTTAATATTAGTACTTTTCCTCTGAGATTATCTCTAGTTTATCCTGTCTATATCTTGTTTGTACATCATTGTTTGCATATTTTCTCCTCCCCTATTAGATTATGTGTTTCTTAACAGCAGGGACTTTACACCCACTCTTTGTGCCTCCAGTTCCTGGTACATAGTAGGAGCTTAATAAATGCTAGTTGACATACTGACTTTGGAGAACATTGCAGATAGCATCACCAGGTTAGTGTTTGGGAAACTGCAGAATGAAAAGCTTTTTTTCTGCTATGGAATAAGAAGTCATATTGGATTAAGAACCTCTAGATCTCTTGTTACTTGCTTATCCTATTGAGAATAATTTGGAAGCTACACTTTCAAAAACTTCACAGAGGTGTTTCTTACAAAGATGAACAAGGACTGCTCCCATTAAAACTTGGTCTTATCAATCAAAACTAAAGGCTGTGAAATTATAACATTTTCTTTACAGAAGCAGGGAGAGGAGTAGAGGAAGGGTGGTGGATGGAATGTTTTGATGAACTCTTCTTTTTATTTTAATTTATTATAAGGGTTGGCTCTTTGGTAGGGCAAGGAGGAGAGATAATACTGGGAAATGCCAGTAACATTAAAACAGAAGTCATAAATAAAAATAAAGGGAAAAAGCCCTTTTTAAAAAATTGCACTTGTGTGTAACCATTTTCTACATGGTTGTTGCAGGCACTACCCCAAGGAAACCAACAGTGTTAGCCAATGGCGATCATGAACTAGAAGAGAATGATGCCACAGGTAAGTGTTTCTTAAATAGTTAAATTTCTTGAATAGCACTGGCATGGGCCAGGCCAGACTAGCACCTCTAAATGTTTTTGAAACCCTTATCAACTCCTGGGAAGAAGAGGATTACTAGTAACAGTGGGTGGAGAGACTTTCTGTATATTACTTGTGCCATATAAAACCTTAAACGGAAAAATGAAGCCTGCCTTAATATTCCCGGAGCTGTACCTTTCACTTTTGAACTTTGGGAGCCCCTTGGTGTTAATTAAGGGATTCCTATGGAAAGGAGGATGTCATAATGGAGGCCTCTGCTTTAATTGCTGTGTTTGATAATTAGTGCCTCCTCAAATTTATTGAAATTGAAATCACTCTTTCCTTAGTATGCATAAAGCATCTAGTCCTTTCACCAGCTGGTTGTCAGAATGAGAAAAGCCCATAGTTGAGAGATACTTTTCTCTACTTTTATATTTCTTGCTTCAGCTGTTGCCATTGTGAAGTCCTTTCCTCCCTCTCCCTCCCCTTTCCTCCCCCAAACCCTGGAATTTATCTCTTCGATATTTTTAAGTTATCACAGAAATTCTTGTGGGATTTCATGGTTCCTTCTCCACACACTTGAAGCAGTACTATTCTCTTAATGTGGAGAACTTAGTCTTGAAACTTATATGGTGAGCTCTGGTATGGCAGCAAGTGTCTGTATAAGTGTACTATGTCAGTCTCTCACCAGGTATCCCAGGTGAGTGACTAGAGTATTGTCAACAGCCATCTGAGAATGACACTAGGTTTTTATGAATAATTGCACTTAAATTATAGTTGTGAGAGAATTGTCACTATATTTTCCCCAGGTGAGTCAGCTATTTAAAGATCCTTCTCAGTGTAAGAGAAGGATAAAACTAGAGGAGTAATAAGTATTGTCTGTCTCTCCTTCCTCTGCAGACACAAACACAGTCAGCAGATGAGTAGGTTGACTTAGTGGCAAGCCAGGCAGTTGTATAATAAAGGATTACTTAGGCATTGGCCCTGGGTTGCTTCTTCCATTTGTATCCTGGGATCTTTGCCTTTGTTTTATCTTGTCTGGGGGTGCCCCACACATCAAGGCTAAATACCAGGGATTTTCCTCTGCTGGTTTCCTCAACATAAAAAGATTCAATCAGGGAGAAGTTACTCTGCCAAAAGCCTTTAGATAAATCTGTATATTGATTTTGGCAACAGCTAGTTATTTCTGGATTCACTCTGCATACCTCACAATAACACTGTGGGAATTGATGACTCATTATCTTTCTTTTATTAGTTTAACAAGCATTTATTATGCAGGTTATATGTTGAAAGCTTTTGGTGATAGACATAATTAAAATACCTTCCAGCTTCTTTTAATTTTATAACATCTCTATTATGATGAGAATATAACTCCTTATTCTAATGGAACTAAAGTGGGCTGGCACATAGAAACCTTTTCCCAAAGTACTGACAGTAAAGATATTTTATGTAATATGATTTTCAGGGAAAAATTTTTTTGCATATCTTTCTGCCATTTGTGCAAAAGAAAACACCTGAGAGTGATGCTTACTGCTATGAGTATCAGTTTCTAAAAAATGGAGACATCTTATGTCCAGATCTTTAAGAGGGGAACGACATGCTAATGGGTTAATCTGATCAATTGACTTATAAGGTCATTGATTTCTGTGGGAAAGAAAGAGCTAATGCATTTATATAGCAATACTACCATTCTGGATGAGCATTTTGGTGAAACTCAGGAAAGTATGAATTAACTCTTCCCCAACAACCCTCACTGTCCTTGGGGACTGTGGCAAAAAAGTAGACTTGAGCCAGTGGGTGTTAAATTTATCCATAAGCCACTTCTTCTCCTTTAACCACACCCCTCCCAGTGGACTCATCCTAGATTAAGGTGTGGGCCTTTTGGTCAAGAGGAATGTGAAAATCTCATTGGAGTCTTTGTTGGAGGGCTCCTGACCTGGGACCCCTAGGTACCTTGTTGACTTTTTGACTTTCTTGACCAAAATGCTCACAGCTGGGGCAGATTTAACCCCAACTGCCCTCAGAGTGTAGCACAACCTCCTTAATTGAAACAGTTCCAGGTGGTGGTGGGGGTGTGAGGCAGATGGGGTCATGCTAACTAGTTCCCTATTCCACCAATATCTTATCTTAACACCAAGTTCCCAAGCTAGAAAAATTATTCAGAATCATTTATAAAGCACTTTACCAAATTACCGATATCCCAATCATGGAGGAATTAATAAAAGGAAGAAAATTATAGAACAATTTCACCAATTGCTTTTTATGGCAAAATTTTAAATAAAGTAGTAGTAATGAGATTATAGCAACATATATCCAAAAAATTCTCCAATGACCAAGTTGGATTTATATCAGGGATGCTAGAATAGTTCAGTGTTAAGAAAACAGTGAGGACAGTTAGTCATGTAAATAATAACAGTTTCTTTGACAAAATAAATTATTTATGATATATAAACATAAAAAGCCTAAGCATGAAAGAACCCATCTTATGATAAAGACCATTATGATAAAAAGTATTTATCTACAGCCAGTAGAGAGTGTTCTTTGAAATGAAAAGCCACTGAAAGTCAAGAAAAGGAAATTAAAATTTATAAATGTGGGTAAATTGTCCTTAGTTTCAGAAGACAGTCTGTTTCTTATCTTCATGCACCTTCATTTCCACTCTTGGCTTCTGACACTCACAGTTACATTGCACAGTTTTTTCCTCTTGCTCTGAAAATTAATCAAATCACTGCCATTACTTTTGGAAAGGATGTATTGGATTTCCAGTCTGTCACTCTACTCACATTTTCATAACATTCTTTCCCTGGGCATCATTCCCCCAGATGTATTTTCCCCCTCGTTAGAATACAAAGCCCTTGAGGGCAATGAACCTTGCTTCTATGTTTTTTGTATCCTGTACACTTAGTAAAATGTTTAATACACAATAAACACTTAATACTTCCTTTTCATTCATTCAAATTATGCAAGGTGTTCCAAAAGTCTTCTAAGTTTTAGTGGCTTAAATATTATTTTAAAAAATTAATCATTGTTATAAAAAAGAAATTACCACATCTAGTTGATATGACTAAAAAATAGAAAAAATAGATCAGTGGAACAGAATACGTCATACCAGAAGCAAATGAAAATAGACTGGAAAACATTTAGGCAGAAAAGAAGTTGAGACCATTTACACCATATCCCACAATATTTCAAATGTATATAATCTTAATGTATAAGATCACATCTTAGAAAGATTAGGAGGTATCATTAATATTTGTGGTTGGGGGATGATTCATAATCAAAACAAGGCAAGGAGTTGATTAATCATAAAAACAATTTTAAAAATTAAACTTTTATATGAACAAAATCAACACAATTACTATAAGAAGAACAATGTGGAGGAGGGAAGAAAATCTTTCTATCAAACGTCTCTGATAAAAGTCTGATAAACATGCTATATAGCAACTGACAAAAGTATGAAAGGCATGCTCAGAAGGCAAATGATTAAAAATATGAATAGATATGAAAAGAAGCATAGCAATATAATAGCCATCTTAAAAAATATATCCACTCACAGTAAGAGAAATTCAAATTACAAAAATCCTAAGGTTTCATTTCATACTGGACAAATTGGCAAAGATGATATAAAAAAGAAAATATCCAGTGTTGGAAGACCTATGGCTAGACATACATGCATTGTGGGCTCATCATATAGATGGTCCCAACCACTTTGGAAAACATTTGGGAATTACTTAAGAAAAATCATTAAAATCTTACTCCCTTTTATCCAAGAATATTAACACTTGACTTGTATCCCAAGGACCTCAAAGATAGAAAGGG
>CM053624.1:305879342-305907334 GCA_028646595.1 Phalanger gymnotis
TGTATATATATATATATATGTATGTATGTATGTATGTATGTATGTATGTATATACATATGTATATATATGCAGAATACTCATAGCAGAGCTTTTTGGGATAGTGAAGGACTGGAAACAAAGTGAGTGCCCTGAACCAACCCTGTTTATGTAAACAACAAATGTGAGGAAATTATAGAAACACAGAGGAGAATATGCACTAATACAGAGTAAAGACAGAGCATAGAGTGGCTATAATAATGTGAATTAAGACAACAAGAGAAATCTGAATTTGGATTGAAGGTAATGCTTGTTTTGGATCCTTGTTTGAAGGAAGGGTGGAGGAAATACCTGTGTGGAATGTTTCATATATTTCTTTCCAGGTATTGTCTATCACTGAGTTTTGCTTAACCATTTTTCTTTTCTTTTTTTTCTGTATTAAATTTATTTTTCAGTTAATAAGCATTTAATTGTTACAATGGATAATTCTTTAAATAAAGAAATTTTGTAACAGCGTAAGTTTAGCAGCATAAATTGAAATGGAAAGTTACCAGACAGGATAGAGGAAATACCAAGGGATGAAATATGTACCAAATGCATTAAAGAACTTAAAGGAACAAATTTTGTAAACACTACTCTCTTCCCACCTATACAATGAAGAAATAATTTGTGAAAATTCAAATAATGTCCAAAAATAATGAACCCTGATGTTACTGAAAAATAATCAGAGTTTCCCAAAGCTCAATAGATGATGAAATTAAAATAGAAAAAACAAACCTGTTGTGTAACAGAACTTGAAAGGCAACTAATAAATATACAGGCCAAAGCAAAGGATTTGGAAGATAGAGCAAGAAGTAGAAAACTGGATTAATCATGACTCAGGTAATGAAAAAGAAAAAAGTGGGTAGACAACTTACTCTTCGGTATTGGAGGATCTAATTTGAGAAAAGCTTTTTCCAGAGGGGACCAAAACTGGCAACATGCTATAAAATGGAGAGGATATGCACATCCCGCCACCCACTTATTGAAAGTATATCATTCTTGAAAGTACTTGTGAATTTCAGAATTACAAAAATAGAGGAGAAATACTACATATGCCATGAAAGAAAAGTTACCAGCTAAAGTTACTAAAAAATAAATCAGTGAGTGTTGTCAGACTTACAGAAATAGGACAGAAATTTAATATCAGAATAGAGCTTTCAAATCACATACCCTAAAGATGGAACCATGTGTTTGGAAAGACTTTTTTAAAGAACAAAGGACATCAAGGTCACTGAAAATACCCACTTTATATAGATCCCTGTAACCAGTAGAGATGGATTTCCTGACTAACTGAAGGATTAACTTTTAAAAACTATTTTATACTTTGAGCCTGTAATTCTAACAGAAAAAATAAACTAGAAATTAGTATTAAAGTATACATTATGATTAACAGAAAAGGAAGAAAGGCATTAAAATAGTAATCTATGTTAAACATAAAAATTAAGATTGGCTTATTTAAAGTTATTTCTTGTTCTCTTAATCTGGGTATTTTATATTTATGTAAATAGTCATCCTTTTCATTTATGCTTTCTGCTATATTTGCAGTTATTCGAGCAAATTAGTTTCAAAATACTGCCTTTATTTCATCATTTCATGTGAATTCTTCATTTCTTAATAGTAGTAATTTGATTTTCCTAAATAAGACTAGCTAATGATTTATTTATTTTATTAATTAATTTGGGGGATAGTTTGATTTCTTGATGTTCAGAATTTATATATTGATACTTAACTGAAGTTTCTTATTTTTCTAAGTTTTATTTTTGTTGCATGCCTAATTTTTCTTTTTCTGTTTTGTTGATGGGAGTATTTGGAGATATAATTTCCCCCTCATGACTGCTTTGGCTGCATTCCATAAGTTTTGTTACGGTGTCTTATTGTCTGTTTTCTTTTAAGCTATCAATTGAGAAACAATAACAACAAATGATTGAATTGTTGAGAAAGCATTTATTATATTCTTGTGATGTATATATGTATGTGTATGCGTGTGTGTGAAGCACCTTGTTAAGCCCTAGAAATAGAAATAATACAAAGATGAAATAGTTCTTACCCTGAGGAACTTATATTCTAATAGAGAAGGACAGCACTGACTGAAACAACTGAACAACAATGAATGACCTTGGATAAATCATTTCACTTCCATAGGCCTTAGTTATTTTATATGTAAAGTGGGGAGTTGTGCTAGATAGCCTCTAAATGCCTTTCGTAATTCTAAATCTATTACCCTTTGATTATATGAATTGATACAGAAAATCTAACTAAGTTTTTTCATAAAAAACTGATAAAATTGAGTAATCGCTAGTAAGTTTTAAAAGGGAGAACAGATTCCAGACAAATTATAAGAAAGGAGATATCACAACAAGCATAAAATAAGCTGAAAATATCACTAGACTAGGTTGCATACAGCTGTTTGGCAACAAATTGGAGAACTTAAAGAGTGAGTTTGTACAGAGACATAAATGACTTAGCCTGCCACAACAGGAAATTAGTAATTTAATTCTGCCAGTTTCAGAGGAAGAACTGCTAGTATCATTGATGAATGATCTCATTATTTTTTTTAAAAAAAATCTGTTTTCCAAAGTGAACTCTTGCAAATCTTTTAGAATCAGTAATTCATATGTATAACTGTAGATTCTAGATTATATTAGAGCATAATTCCTATGTAGTACTATATGTTGATAAATATTTTAAAATAAAGAATTCTACCTGTATCATTTGACTCAAATGCCATACATTGATTCTTAAAGCCTAGCAACAACACTAAAAAGAAAATTAGAGACCAATTTCCTTAATGCATTTTTGATGCTAAAATGCTTAAAAAATTATTAGCAGTAGAACAGAGCAATACATTCAGAACAGTAAATCATAACTAAGGAGCATACCATGCATGCAAGTTTGGTTTGAGATTAGAAAACCTGCATAACATATAAAAAAAATCATTAACTCCTGATTATATGCCTTTGATAAAATCTAACGTTCTTTTGCCCCGATCTTAGAAAGAAAAGAAATAGAGAAAATTTTCATCAGCACAATAAAAAAGGATCTGGTTTTAAACCAAAATCTGATATAATGTATCATGTGCAATGGAGGAACATCTAAAGCATTCTTCTTTTAAAAACAAACAAAAAAAAAAGAATTAAGTATGCTTACTCTTACCATTTATGATTGACATATGAGGCATTCTATCAGTTGGAATAATATGTCAAAATAGAGATTAACATTATATACAAAAGGGTCAGAATATTGATTTTTGCAGATTTTATGGTATGGGATCTAGAAGTTACCTAGAATTGTCTAAACCAAAAAATTGTGACAATAAGTGAATTCATCTGGGTATATTGGAGTGACCCGTTGGAAAATCCCTCTATTGGTACAACTCCTCTGCCACTTATTATCTTAGAGAGTTACTTGGAGTCGAGAGAGGTTGAATGATTTCCTCCTGACTGCAAAGCTGGCACATATTAGAGCAGGGCTAGGATCCAGATTATTTTTATCTACTGCCTCTTTCCATGCTCTTGTATAGTAGCAGAAAAAATGAGGAAAATAAATGCATGTACAATAACAAAGCCTTTAAAAAAACATGGAAATTTGACTTATCTAGATACAAGTACACACAGAGGACTTTCATAAGTAAGGATAAGTAGAACACTAATAACTAAAATAAATAAAGATATTAAAAACAGTCAATGAAATGTGTCCACGGATGGATCAGGTCGGAAGTCTTTAACCTTCTTTTTGGTCATTGACACCTTTGGTAGTCTACAGAAGTCTATGGACTATTTCTGAGTATATTGTTTTTAACATGTTAAGTAAAACCCATAGGATTACAGAGGAAACCAATTGAGATGTAATTATCAAAATCTTTAAAGGGCAAGTTCATAGAACTTCATATTAGACCAATACATAGTAGGGTGGCAGCCCCCCCCTAAAAAAAACACCAAAAACTAAACTACCTCTATTATAGTCTATCTAAACCATAATTTGAACCTTTGCTGATATGTTTTCTTTGTTATCCAGAAGACATACTTAGTTCACACCTGAAATAGCATAATAATAAATGTAGCAAGAAAAATATTCTCTTATAAACATGGGTTTCATTCTCCCACAAATAAACACACACACGTCCATCCTGGCCCCACCTGGAAGTCTAAACATTAACATATCGCATATGGGACATGCATACATTGGTGCATGTGGTCAGAGGCACCTATGCATGAGTGTGTCTGTGGATAATATACATGGCTGATATACACTACTTATGACACAACTCATGCCTCTGATTCCACAGCACAGCCATTTTCTGATGGTGTCGTTGTACTGTTCTCATCTAATAATCTGCTGGTGCTCCCATTTTTTAGTTAATAAACCTCTCCCTTAAAAGAAAATGCTTAAAGCTTTTAGTTACTTATACCATTTAATGATGACTGCTTTGATTAGGAAGCCTTCCTGTGAAAGAGGTGAGGGGTAGCAGTTCTTTTTTAATATTACCTATCGTGTGCACTTCAGCTAAAGTATTGTCATCAGTCAGCTGCTACTCTGCATTGCCTATGAAGGTCCATTATATGTGTAGTAGACTTCTCTAGTAGGGAATGGGGATGTCTCTTTTGTCTATACTGGGAGGCTTTAGATGTTCAGGCTAAGATTCTATATGCTCTTTAAACCCTTCACTCTTCTACTGTCTTCTCCTGTTTGAGGAAAGTGATCCCCAGGGTTCTTCTACCTTAAATGGAAAAGTTGTAAATGAAAATGGTGAGGAAATAGTTTTCAACCTCTTTTCAACCACATTCTCCCCAGTCATGCTTCTCTGTTCTGTGTAAATTATAAGGTCTGGGCTGGTTGGAGAAGACTGAAAAGGATAGGGAATCTTTGTCAAATTCCCCACCCCCATCCCCAGCCACAGATCATAGACTGATCTCTACTTTCTTTCTACAGTGGTAAAAATGACACTATTTCTTGGATCAGTTTACAAATGTAATGCATTACCAATGAATTGAAATACCAGTAATAGAGAAGACAATATAATAGAATTTATATAGAGAAGTTGGCAAAAATGTTGATATGCATGCTGATTGAAAGAAAAAAGCTTGAAGGATTTGTACTCTCAAATTTTAAGAGATCATATAAAAAGGTATCATAAAAACATTTAGTACTGGGCAAAAATGGAGAAATAGGTCACCAAAACAGAATTAAAAAATACTGAATACCCAAGCAGATAAATGAGTATTTGATAAACATATGGAAAATAGGGAGAGAATTCATTATTTAACAAAAGTTTTTGGGGAAACTGGTTAGTCACGGTATAAGTGAATTTTAGCTGTATGATTTAAAGATAAACACAAATTTTTTGATTGAAAAAGAATAAAGAATAAAAGTACATACTTAGTCGAACTATGCAAAAGATAAGACATGAGAATGAATAAAGAAATATGATCAGATACTGAGGAAATGACATGTTATGACATTTTGTGTATTGATTTTGATTTATTGAAATGTAGTTTTTAAAGTTTAGTTGGGCTGATTTTTAATATTGAGTTTATTAGATCATTTAAAAATTCATGTAACAGTATTCCTCTGTCACAGGCTATGTATGGAATCTGACCCAGAGGGAGATCAGACACAATTTTTCCAAGCAGGGGTTTGTCCTAATGGTCCGTCCTTTAGAGCATGAAGATAAGAGTATTAGAGAAATCCCGGTGCATGGACTTGTATGTTCCACAGTCATGTACCTTCTCTCAACTTGGCATAAGAGTGTAGAGCTGTTTATTACCAGTATCAGAACAATCATGAAGTGAGTTTTGGAAGACCACTTTTCTGATTGGGATATCATCTCAGTAATGGATGAAATGAAATATTCTTATCTTGGTAAGATCAAGACTTTTGCTTTGTGACTTCATTGAAAGTAGCTAGTTCACTGGTTTTCTTTTATACTCAGGGTTTACCTTCTCCATGAATATCTTGTTTAAATTCCTACTTCTATTGTTATTGAATATGTTTTAATGAAGATGCAGCTTGAGGAATATGTTGTGATTTAACTTTTTGGTTTGGCCCTCACTAATTCTTGCATGAAACAGCAGTAACCAATTTGAAAATTTCACATTCTCACTTTCCTCTACAACTGTTACCTTGTCTGAGGGAAAGCCAGCAATTAAAATGGCACAGAGTTTGATAAGCATTTTGCTATGCTGAAACTTGCTGTTTACTAATGATTTGTGCTTTTTTACCTTTCTCTTTTCCATTCTCCTTCCCCTATTTCTTTCTCTCTTCCTAGAAGCCTAGTGTGTCTCCCTACACTGGGGCTGCTACCATCAACAGATCAGTGGTCTTTTCTAACCATCGTTAAAGTTCTAAAACTTGCAACATTTTGCCGAGCTTTGCTTTCCCTTCCTGGACCCTGTCGATGTAGAAGAAGCAGAGGCTAGTTCTCCAGGCCCATTTCTGCTGATGCCTGAGCATTCCACTACTTCTCCTCCTTTGTGTCCTGCAGGGCTTGTTGGAACCTCCTTTCTTTTGTAAGCACAAAAGTGCAGAATGGATTTTTTAATTGCACTATTTTTAAAAAAGGTTACCTCATGTCTTTTAATTTACCTTTACTCACCATAAATTTTTCAGAATTTAATTTTTTTTTAATTTTTCATTTTTTGGTTGGTCATTTTCATTTCATCAGCCCTTCTCAATGGATGAGGGAAATGAGGCACCAACAGAGAAATTGTGCTTCCATAAGGGGTTGGGTCCACCATGACTGCAGCCATCCTTCCTCTCTTTCCCTGTCTGCCTGTGAACTTGCTCTTACATTTGTTTAGACCTGTGGGTGATCAGTACTTCTTTCATTTCCTGAAATTCAAATAACAATGACTGTATTGTTTTAGCTTTTGAATAACATTGATACATTTTTGAAAATGTAAAAATTATTCCTCACTCTAAAGCAGTTTATGAAAATTCATAAGTTGGCTTGTTAGTGCTTACATGTTTTGGGTTAAAAAAAACAACAAAAAACTAATCCCTAATTTTGAAAGCCAAATCACTGTATCCCAATTCTAAGAAAAAGTTACCTTCATAAAAGATTAAATTAAAAAATGGAAAAGCCAGTCATATTTTCATTAAGTGCTAACCTAAAAAAATTCCAATTCAATGGGAATGCCATGATGGCTCACCATAACACAAAGAAAATTTGATAAAGGGAGAAGAGCAAAATGTTAACAAATCTGGCATGGCCAATACAAAATTCTAAAGTTGTGTCTTGAAATTGTTTAAGTACCTTCTTGTAGTTTCACCATACCAAGCCAATGTGATTTATGGGTCGTCGTCTTCTTTTATTCCCCTTTAAAGTTAACATGAGTATGTTTTAATGTTCTTAATTTATAAGAGATGCCTAAATGTCACCTGTTTATGCTCAATCCTCATTTTCCTCAAACTTCTTAGATATCTAAAACCTTCATCGAATTTTGAATTTAGCAAGTTTTGTTAGTATTTTTGTATGTAGTTCACTTACTCTGTTTAGTTGGTCCATTTTTTTTGTAGCTGATATGTGAAACACCCTTCTATTATTTTCTAGCTTCTTTTCAGTTGAGGTTGATGTTTCATAAGAAGGCAGTTTCAGATTAAAGAGACTGATTTCACTTTGAAATGCACAATAATTTGTCTGAAATGGAGCCATTTTGAAATTTTAAATTGTAAAAGGAGAATACTGTACAAATTAAAAGTGAGTGATTAAGGATCTTCAATTAGTGATAGTAGAGTAGGTGTGTATTATCTGGATGGAATGACAAATACTGAAATTCTTCTGATCTGAGATCAGTGGTAGAAGAAAGTATGCTCTTCACATTGATTCAGAAAGTTTATAGGAAAGTAGATATTATTGGAGGTCATTATGACATCTTTGATGTGGGGATGTGGCAACAATCAGAGGACAGAATACAGCTTGTTGTAGTAAAGGTAATAAATAATAATGATAATAGCATCTATATAAAATGCTTTGAAGTTTGCAATGAGCTTTAAATGTTAACTTATTTGATCTTCTCAACTCTGTATATTCTTATACAACCCTGTGTGTAATAGTGTTACCCTATTACACAACTTTGTAGTATAATATTCTTAGTATCTTGCCAATGGGGTATCATTTGCTCTGAAGGCTCATCGTAGAAGCATTTTCATAAACCATAGTTTGCCAGATTTAACTTAGCTATGAGGCTTCAGAATTCAGGACTTCTCACTAAAGATTTGAACTGATTTAATCTGTTCAAAGAGAACATTCTGAAATTCTTCTAAAAAGTAAAGGTAATAACTAAATTTTTCTTCTTTGAACTTAGTTTTTTAAACATATTTTCCAAGGACTAAGGTATCATACACTATATTAGGAAATGGTAGATAGGGTGTTGGCTGCCAGTATTTGGAGACCTTGGGGGATTAAGAGACATTGTGCTGGCAAAAATTGTGTTGTAAGCAACTCAAAGACCACAGCTATGAGGTAGCAAAAAAAGCTTTGGTCTGTGCCTTGGGGTACACAGATTCCCTGGTGGTCCAGCTATGTATTTAGGCAAGCGTGAATAAAGACCTACATCTTAATTTTTTTTTTGAGCGGGGAAGGCAGGGCAATTGGGGTTAAGTGACTTGCCCAAGGTCACACAGCTACTAAGTGTGTCAAGTGTCTGAGGCTGGATTTGAACTTCATGTCCTCCTGACTCCAGGGCCAGCGCTCTACTCACTGGGCACCTAGCTGCCCCCAAGACCTACATCTTAAAGGCACTCTGCTGCCTTGCTAAAAAATATTCCTACAATGGCTTCTGGAAGATTTGGGAACCAGTTCCAGTTCCTAACTGTAAAAGGCTGTTGTGATTTGGTTTCTCTGCCAAAAATTCTGTGGTCCCTGGCTTTAGAGGGGAGGCTTAATTTTGAAGGTAGGAACTGTATCTGCCTCCTCTGAAGTTTTTGAACCATGAAAACTTTTACTATATGAAGGGAACTCCATAAACTTAATTCTCTTTTGAGGGCACGTACTCACACAAGCGTGTGCACACGAGCACACACACACACAAATATCTTTGGTGTGTAGATGGCAAATACCAGTTTTTATATATATTAAAAATGGTGGGGTGTTTTTTTTTTGTTTGTTTGCTAGTGAGCATTGCAAAGAGAGAAATGTTGGTCTTTTTGGAAAGCAAACTTTACATCCATCTATTTCATATAACAAAGATCAGTGCCACATCCAAGTAAAAGGATTATATTGAAATGTGGTTGGTGTCTCTAGGGAATACAACCCAGTACTTTGCTGGTGGGTGAAGGGGCTAATTATTGCAATGGAAAATACTGCTAAACATATAACCTCTCCCAAAGCCATATCACTAACATCAATTTAGTTTCCTTTCATTTCCATTCCAAAAATATTTTTATTTAGTTTTTTATTTTTCTACAGTAAATCATTTATGGACTTGAAAAACTTTTATGTTGTCCGTTTTGTTAAACCAGATAAAAGTTGTCTCATGTTGAATACTCCAAATCTGCTTCATTTAGATAGAATGTGATGTTTCCCTGTAGAGCAAGAATGTTAATGTTGAATTTGAAATTTCATGTAAGTCCTTAAGAGGAAAATGTACTCTATAATGGGATTATGTACCATGATCATTATGGCTAAATGAACTAATCTATAATTGCTAGTTAGCTGCCAAACTGTGTTGTTGCTTTATCTAAATGTCATCTTTCTAGCCTCCTTTTTAGGCCCAGTACTGGAGACTTGTGGAACTTTTTAAAATAATATTTTATGATCCACTTCATAATCTGTTTGTATTTTTGTGACTGCAGCCCTAATAATTTGTATTCTGTGACATTTTAACATGATTATTGTAGTAAATAAATGCACTAATAAACATCTTGAAGTAACACTGCAATATTGTATTTTGGTGTCATCTTCCTTATTTGGAGGTAAGTTGTCAAGAGTTTTGTGAGCAAACATTGGAGCCATAATGTCTTCCAAAACCAGGACCACCATGGATTTTCACAACTCACACTTCAGTGGCTTGGTACAAGCTCAGAAAGATTCTTATTCTATCTGACCTGGAAATTGCCTTTTGATATCAGAATAAAGTTTTACATACCTGTGGTAAACGTACATCTATTTAGAATCTAAATATTTGAGAAGTTCATGTAGCTGTTTTGTTTTATTACACACATTTGTTACTTTTTTAAGATCATAGGATTTAGAGCTTTAAGGGATCTTTTAACGATCCAAAGGGAATTGTCCAATCCCCTTATTTTATATAAGAGGAAGCTGAGGAAGAGTGAAAGTGGTTTCCTGAAGATTACACTGCTAGTAAATAGACCATTTATTAGATGATGCCAGCAATATTAAAGAGAACAATTTCCAAGATATTTAGGGGGAAAATATTGATCAAGCCAATCTAATACATTGTCCTCTGTGTGTGTGTCTGTCTGTCAAAGGGCATGCATGTATGTGCATGTAAAAACTTTTCATCTGGACCTGTGAATGTTGGGGATTCCCAGTGTGGAAACTCTCCTCATCGATATGTAGCCTGTTTGTGCTTTAGGTACAGAGTAGTTGAATGCTTTTCCCATGGTCACATAGTTAGTACTTCCTGACTCCTAAGGCCAGTTACCTGCTCTTCTGTGCTTTATCTCACATGTATACTTTTCAATTAAAATTAATGTTCATAATGATAACTTAAATATGCCTTTTGAATAAAGAAAGACAGTGCAATTTTGACATTTACTGTCTTATATTGAAACCTATTTCTATGAAATTTGGTTATCCATGTATGGCATTTGTGGGATTCTGGTTTTCCAATATGATGCAGTACAACACTCCATTTCCCAACCATTTTGGATTAACAGAAGTTTACCGCAATCAGTTTTTCTGTTAAGAAGTTGCATCTGCAATGAAGTTTAAGTATAGGCCATTAATGTGGTAGGCTCAGCTCTCTTCCCCTTGGTGCCCTGGTAAACAGAGTGAAGGGTACAGAGTGGTGAGTGTGTGGGTGCCTCTGAATGCATTTCTAAATCATGGTGAATGTAAAATTTAAAGCTCACAAGGACCTTAAAGAATTTCCAGTAGTAGAGAACATAGTGTAGTTGATACAGTATTAGATTTAGATTATAGGAGTATTTTGAAACGTATAGGGCAGGGAGGTGGCAGAGTAGTTAGAGTACCAGGTCAGGAGGACTCATCTTCTTGAATTCTATTCTGGCCTTAGACACTTATTAGCTGTGTGACCTTGGGCAAGTCACTTAACCCTGTTTTCCTTAGGTTTCTCTTCTGGAGAAGGAGAAGGAGATGGGAAACCCCTTAAGTATCTTTGCCAAGAAAACAGCTATTAGGGTCCTGAAGAGTCAGAGACTACTGAAGTGGTTGAACAACCACACCAACAAAAACGACGACGACGACCTGGGTTTGAATCCTGGCTTTGCTACTTCTTGTGTGACTGTAGACACCAGGCAGCCTAGTTCTCTCATCTGTAAATTGTTTGGGACTTCTAGTGTCTCTTTCAGCTCTCCATCTAAACTCCTCTATTCCTAGCATAACCCTTTCTTTTTATACGTGAGGCCCAACAAAGCGATTTGCTGGTTGTGTTTGAGCTGGAAGCCAGGCCTTCAACCCCAAACCCAGTGCTGTTGCCTTTACACTGTGACAATCAAGTCACTTGATTCAAGTAGGAGTAAATTTTGGATGTTCTACAAGTTTGTATTGTTCCTATCATTTTTCTCCATTGGCATGGCGCAACTGAGAGGTGATTCCAGATTATTTTTTGTGTTATTTAGAATTCTGGCTAAATATTTTATCCCTTGAAATAGAGACGACAGTGTGGCAACTTACTGGATACAGATAGAGAGAAGAGGGACAGTTGAGTCTGTGCTTTCAGACTAGAGTGACTTGAAGGATGACTGTGTATCTTGCTTTGCTTTTGTTTCCATTTGACGTGAAGACATGGAACAGGTCAATTTCTTTTTGATTTTGGTTTGGTCATGATTGTGGCATCTGTGTTGTTATGAATAGGATTTTATTTCCAGGAGGTTAAGAACAGACAATATTATCTAATAGGTCTTCAGTAAATAGCAGACCACTTGGGGAAAAAACAGACTTCATTTTGGATCAAATATAAATCAAGATTATAGACATCTTTTAAAGTGGAGGCTCCAAACTCAGTGCTCACAAAAGTGTGTCAGAATCAGATTAAAATGTGATTGGGATTTTTTTTTAACAAAATAAATAAAATTGCAGTAAAACGTACGTAATATTAATTTGTGGTTTTCTAAGTGTTCTGTCCAGAGGCTTTTGCTTCTATTTCCGTTTGAATGTCACTGTTTTAAAGAATTGTAACTTTTCAAAACTTTATAAACCATCTAGCCTATTTCTATTCTCATCATTGAAAAATTTTAGATATATAATATAGCTTTCTTCGTAGTGCTTTTCAAGCACAAGAATGTGGGGGCGGTTAGGAGGGAGAGACAGTCGCATCAGTCCTCAGCTCTTTTTATTACCACTGACTTGTCTACTTATTAATTCTCTTTCTCTCAGTGAGTTCAAGGCAGTCCAGTGGGTTTACTCTGGAATATTCTCAATGAATTTTCTGAAATTGTAGAAAAATTCTGATTGGCTCTGTTCTTATTCCAAAATAAAACCAAGGAAGTGGCTTCTGTTGTAGACTAAATTTCCACTTTCTCATTTTTGAGCTGTGAGCATATGAACTTAGATAAAATCACTACAAATAATTGCATAATTTATTAGGAGAATTTGCTAATTAAACTAATTAACTTTAATAGCTTAAAACTGTACTAAGACTTTGGAACACAGCATATAAATGATGATAAACATTTAAACAAGATATACAAGACTTTGATGAAGGTCAAAGACTTTGTTGAAGCTCACAGCCTGGGCTCCCTCTCTTTCTGCCCTCTCGTACCTACCTCTTAATTTTATGAGGGGGGATTTTAAAGAAAGCAGTTAAGATTAAAGCTTTAGGTTCTTGGAAAACAGAGCAAGGAAAGAAGCCTTTTCCTGGACTTGTGTTAGCAGTTTTACAGCCAGTTCAACCCAGGTCCTTCTCTGGTTCACTATTGTCATGAGAATATCTTATCTCCTCTCATTCTTTGGTCTCCATGTATGTCCATTCCTGTCTTGCTCTTGTCTTTTTGCTTTCTTGTTTCTCATATTTGGTTCATCAGAGTCTTTTTCTTAAGGCCTTGGGAGCCAAAACAAACTGGGCTTTCTTAATGGTCTGCAAAAGGAATCTTGGTCTAGTCTAGCCCAAAGATTTACTATCACCTCAAAAAGGCATTCCATTCAAAATTTCTGTGATTCTGGGTCTTGGCAAATTGGGCTTAATAGAAATATGTTTTTTTCTTTTTCTAAATAGCTTTTTTTAAAAAAAAAAAAAAAGCAAAATTAAGACCCCTTGCTATGCATGTACATACCTGCAGAGAAGTCTTATAACTGCTGTGGATTAAATTTTCAATTTGTATGCTTTATATTCTGGTTTTACCATTATTTTAGATTTTAATACAAACATGGAAACTTCATTTAAAGAACATTACTGTGTAGTCAGGATCTTCTTGACATATTTATAAAGCAGAACCCCTTCATTTACTCTACCTTTAGCATTTGGCTTTGTATTACTTTGGTCCTTCCCTTTACCATGGGATATAACTAAAAGTACCTATTCAGTGCCTCTTATGTCCTGGTCACTTCACTAGGTCCCATGGAGACAAAGACAAAAGTGAAGCAATCCCTGGCCCCACAGAATGGGGGATGACAGCATATGCTCTTTTAAGTAATCATAGAATACATACAAGGTAATTTCATAAGGGAAGTCCTAGCTACTGGGGGAATCAGGAAAGCCCTCTCATAAAAGATGATCAAATTGAATTTTGAAGGAAATTAGGCATCTTTAGGAGGCTGAGATGAGGGTGGAGTACATTCTAGGTATGGAAGACCAGCCTGTGTAAAGATAGAAAGAGGAGGAATGTCAAATCTCATATGAGAAAAATGAGTATGGCTGGACTAGACTGAGAAAAATCCACTTTCTGGATCAGTTATCCATGGAAATTCTGGAGGCTTTATTAGGACTAAGAGCCAAATAAAGCACCAACCTGAGTAGTGCCTAGGGAACCATGTGTAGGAGTGAAATGTACCACCTATCTTTTACTGTTGAGCACACTTTTGTAGAACAAACCAATGCCTATTATATAGCCCCACTTTAGAATTAGAGTAATGCTTATTCTCACCCGTTTTCATAACGGGTGTGGCTTTGTGTGAAAATAATGGTAGCTCTTATTTTTCTTGCATTGTTGTCCTACCTATGTAATTATTAGGAAGGAGTTTAGTGCCCTAAAGGTAATAAGCACTATTTCTTTTCCCCATTAATGTAAAAAGAAAATAATGGAGCTTGCTTTCTTTTTTGGAGACTACTTTCTATCCATCGCTCCCAGTACTAGTTGTGTGGCATTCTGTTATTAATGCTTCTATAGTTTCTTATGTATGTGAAGTGCCATCTAATTATTAATTGTATAGCACAACTCATGAAAGGGAACCCTTTCTATGTGAGAATGAGACAACGCTTACAGGCACTATGATCTGCTCATATTTCTATGTCTAGTTGTTAATAGACCCAGAATTAGTTACCACAAATTATTTATATTCAAAGTAAGAACACATTAAATGTTACTGATGATCATCGAGTTAGTTCCTCTTGTGTATTGTGCACTGTTAGCCATCTTGGCATCATGGGATACTTAGATACTAAAGTGGTTTGATAGTTCCTTCTCCAGCTCATTTTACAGATGAGGAAACTGAAGCAAACAGTCACACAGGTAGCAAGCGTCTGAGGGCAGATTTGAACTCAGGAAGATGAGTCTTCTTGACTCTGTGAAATTCATGTCATTCGTGCCTCAGAGTGAGGACCAGAATATTAGCGTTATAATCAGAATGACAAAATTTGAGAGTTGGAAGGCACCGTCTATGGCATAGTTTAACCCCTACATGAAAGGATTCCCTAGGATGCCATACCATTTTAAATAGCCTCTCCTTGAAGACTTACACAGACAGAGAACTTACTGCATCCCGAGGAAGGCCATTTCACCTTTGTAAGACTCTAGACACTTTTGTGAAACTGCTAGAAAGTTTTTTCCTAACATCAAACCCTCGATTGTCCTCTTTGCAACTCCACTTAGGGCTCTTTATTCTGCCTTTTGTGGCCAAATAGAATAAGTCCCATCTCTCCTTCACATTCCTGGTTTTCAGATACTTGAGGATAGCTTTTAAGTCTCCCCTGAGTCTTCTACAGGCTAAACAAGCCCGATTCTTAGAACTGATTCTCATAAGACACGGATTCCTCTAGGCCCTTCTCAATCTGGAGTGCCCTCCTTGGGACACTCCCTGCCATATCTGTATCTCTCTTACATGGTGTCCAGAGTGACCTCATACTGCTGATGAGCTATGACAAGGGCAGAATATAGTGGAGGTGTCACCTCCTTATTTTTGGAAGCCGTGCCTTTCTTAATATAGTTCAAGATCACATAAGCTTTTCTTGCCTGCCAGGTCACACTATGCTGACTCACTGAGCTTGTAGTCCATGAAACCCCCCAGATCTTTTTTGGAGTGACTGCTGGCTAGTCATGCTTCTGCCATTTTGTAATTATCCCTTAAAAAAGAATTCATGTTATTAGATATGGCCCTATTCCCATTCCTAGCCTGTCAAGATCTTTTTGCAGTCTTTCTAGACTCTATTGTCCAAACAGAGGAATTCACCCTCCACCTCGACATCATCTGCAGATTTGCTAAGCATGCCTTTATCTAGGTCCCTGATGCGACTGTCAAAAGATCAGGTCCAAATTCCCGTCTTTGGAGACCTCCAGCATTTACATTGAACCACAACTACTCTTTCGGTGCGGCCATCCAATCTCTTCATCACCTAATCCATAGTTCTTCATGTGAATAATATGAGACAGTTTATCATGTTTCAATCAAATCTAGGTGACCATATCTATGGTATTTCCCTTATATAATTTGGTAATTCTTTTACAGGAAGGAGTGGGGAGGGGAGAAAGGGAAAGAGAAAGTGATTGGAGGAGGGAGAGAGGGAAGAAGAGGAAGAGAATTAATGTCTGGGTAATTGAAGTCCCTGGTCACTAGGACTTGTGATCTGTTTCCCACGCTCTGTACTTCATCTACCACAATGACAAAAAATGGTTCATGTTTCTTTTTCCTGACTTTCACCCAAATACTCTCTGCTATGCCTCTGTTTTTTTGATTTTCTTGTATGAGCATCCCTTCAGTGCTACCCAATTTCCTACTCCTCCTTAACGTTTCTTTCTCCCTCCCTCCCTCCGTCTCTCTCTCTCCCCCCCCCCCACACCCCCAGCCATAAATTCTCCCATGAATCTTCTTCAATGCTATACCATCTTCCCAGTCCCTCAGCCTCACAACCTAGATAGTCAGCCTTTATTCCTTACTATCTTCCCCCATTCCCAGTCTGTTACCAAGGATTTCTCCTTTGCAATATCTCTCAAATATGTCTCCTTCTCTCTCCTGATTCTGCCACTACTGTGGCACTTCACACCTTAATTTTTGCGATAGCTTTCTGCTTTGTGTGCCACAAAGTTCCCTCTGCATCTGTCCATTTTCCATTCAGCGGCTGAAAGACACAGGTTCAGTTGCCAACCACCCAACTCAGTAAATTCCAGTGGCTCCTTCTTGCCTCCAACATCAAATTCATTAAAAGTCCTTTATAACTTAGCTTCCTCCTCCTACATTTCCAGTCTTCTTGTACCTTACATGCCCCCTTGTTGTACTCTTTAATCCAGTGACACTGGCCTCCTGACTGTTCCATGAGCAGGACGTTCCATCACTCAGCTCTGGCTGTCCCCCATGCCTTGAATTCTCTCCCTCCTCGTTTCTGCCTGCTGTCTTTCCTGGCTTTCTTCAGATCCCAACTAAAATCTCACCTTCTACAGGAAGATTTTCCCAAACCTTCTCAATTCTAGTGTCCACCTTCTGTTCAGTTATTTCCTGTTTAGCCAGTATTTGACTTGTTTGTTCTTACTTGTTTTATAATTCTTAACATTAGTTAATAATATCATAAAAATCTACACTATTATCTATCTAGACAGTTATTTAAAAAAAAACTACTTGATAACTTTAGGAAGTTTTAAGCCTCAATCTCTGTTGTCTAAAATTTTTAAGAATTTGAATACCATAGGAGTAAGTGATCCTGGAAGTATATCTATCATTTCACATCCCTTAGGACCCAACTAAAGAACACAGGCCATAATGTAAAGATTGTTTGTTCGGCAGCTCTCATTATGTTTTCTGTAATTGGTAAGAAATGTGTTAAGGAGTCTTCAGTTGTTCCTTGCAGGTTATAGATATTTACTTTCCTTTTCCTCCCCCCAAGACCGGAAGGCACTGCACATGTGCACTGCTTTGACTCCAGCATCTCGTCGTGGTCTTTATTGTCTTTTTTCCTCTTAAATTTACAATTTCAGTGTGGTTGGGTCTCTTCCTAATGTGACCCTTTGAGATGTAATGTTCTAGTGGAAGAAAACATATCAGCCAGAAAGATAACACCGATCTCGGAGCTTGGGAGAGTTAGGGGAAAAACAGACACTATGTTTCTATTTTATAGAAAAACAAAAATGGAATGAGGAGGTTGGCTGTATTTTTCAGCTTTTTAATCTAAGTAGGCATGTTCTTTCTGTTCCGCCTAATGTGGCAAATGAAAGTTGGTATGAATCAACACCAAATGCTTCTGCAGAAACGTTGCCCAGAAGCTCTTGGGGGCAGAGTTTGGAGGATTCAGTGACTTGTCTATAGAAGTTCCGAGGAAAACTTTCCATTTGGTCTTTGGGTTAGTGAATCGTCCTCTTTGGTCTCCTCTTTTCTTTTTCTTCAGCAGTTGTGTGAGGGCCTTGTTTAATTGAGTGTAAGTAGAGCATGTCCGGTCCATTGTACCTTCACAGACACTCAAGGTAACAAAACTGAAAGGGGAACTTCAAAAGAGATCTTTTAATCAATCTGAAGATGCCAAGTACCTCATTGATAAGGCTGTAAAGGGAGCAAAAGTCTTTTGTCTTTTTTTTTTTTCTCACCCTTTATTGAAAAGAGTTAAAGGCTGTGGTACTACAAACATCTGGAAAAGGTAATTGCTAGAAATTGTTGGTTACACAGTTTGTTGCGAGTTTTCAGCTATGTAAAAAAGCAAATGATAAAACGTGAAAAGCCATACATGGAAAGCTTTACTGTTTGCCAACACTCCAGGGAAGTTGATCTGAGACTTCTAGTTGATAGTAAGGAGATAACCTTACTTAAACTGATTCTGTGGTTAAGAGTATAGGGTTTTCTAAGGAAGTCTAGGAAGTTCATTCAAGAAACAATTATTAAGCACCTACTGTTTGGCAAACTGGGAATGAGGGGTTAGGTAAACAATAAGGTGCTAGATAAGACTTGCCTATTGAAATTTAGAATCTAATTAAGTATGCAGCATCTACTTGTCCTCCAGAAAGGACTGACTACATGACTCAGTGGCTGAATGGGTCTGGAGGCTAAAAGAAAAGTTGAGTTGGGTTTAAACCTGAGTGACTGAAAGCATTGTGGTATCTTAAACAGAAACAGGAAGTTTGGAAGTAGAATGAGTTTGGAAGTAAATATGAATTCCTATGTAATCTTGGGCCAGTCAGTTAACCGTTTTTGGTTGTCATATTCTTATACATAAATATAAATACAATATTATATATCAAATGTAACATGATATATAATATATAATTATAATACTTGTATAACAATAAGATGAGAAACATTTAGACTAGATATCTGTGCCCTTTTTAAAAAAATTGTGTTAAAATTCTGTGAGGTAAACATTTTTACCTCTATTTCTTTTTGCTGGTACTAATATCTCCCCCTGTGTCATCTCTGCTGACTTTATTTGGTAGGTGGCTGTAATAATCAAGGACTCCCTGAACACCTCTCCTCTTTTCTCCCTGTGGAGAAAATTTCTGTGGTAGTAGTTGTGTGTAAGAATGATTACAGACATGAAATGCTGGTTATTGAAATTTGTCATTAGCACTTCCAGAACCTGACTCCCACCGTAAGTAATTCCCACGTGCTTGAAATCTCACCTGGTTTTTCTGCTCTCTCGATTCTCCTTTTCAGATCCTCTGTCCCCCTGATTTTCTCTGTGACTCCATCCCCTGTCAGTTGGGAGATTCTAGATCTTTTTTGGGTTCTGAATTGGTCTGTCCTTACCCATACATCTTGTTACAATTTGTCTTGATTCAGTTGAAAACTGTTATGTTATCACAGTTGCCTATGTTTTCTGAGGCAAAAATCGGATGCATGGTTTGCCTTTGTAGAAGCATATTTTCTTTTCTTGATATTGAGATTGTCCCAGGATTTCCAGTGTGCCTCTAAACATATGCACATGCACGCACACACACACACCACACACACACGTGTGAAATGACAAGTCTAATCCATATCCTATCCTCGTAATTTTATTTCAAGAGTGAGAAGAGATCTCTGAAGTCATCTAGTCCAACCTTCTCATTTTACATTTGAGGGAGCCAGGGAGGGGAGGGTAAATGACCTGACCAGGGTGATATTGTGTAGTAAGCAGCAGAAGCAGGATATGAACAGAGGGCCTCGAACTCTAGACCTCATTTTCTTATTACTTTATCACATGTAAAAGTCCTGAATCATAAGATTTTTATTTTCTTAGTAATAATGTTCAACAAGTATTTAAACCATTTTGAAATGTTATTCAGAGAAGCCCTATAGTTTGCTTTGAGCTATGTGAGTATTTTTGTTATAGATAGGGAGAAAAGTATTTTTATGTTATGTTTAGACATAACTGGAATTCTAAACAAATTCATACAGATTTTATCAATAAGACTGAATGGCATAAGTACAGATGACTGAAGTTGAGATTAAGAGTAATCAAATAAAAGCTCTAGAGATACTTAAAATCATATTTTGTTGTTAAATTTGAGTCCTGGCTAACCCTGGGCACCTAATTTAGTCAGTTAACAAGTATTTTTTTACTTCCTAAGATCTGGGCACTGTGCTAAGATGGGGGGAAATAAACACATAAAGACAGGAGAGAGAGAGAGAGAGAGAGAGAGAGAGAGAGAGAGAGAGAGAGAGAGAGAAAGAGAGAGAGAGAGAAAGAGAGAGAGAGAGAGAGTTCAACATTTGTTTTTATAAGATCTAAAGTTCCAAATTCTCCCCTCCGCCCCCAACTGTATGCAATCTGGTACACGCTATGCACGTGCAATCCTATGAGACATATTACTACATTAGTCATGTTGTGAAGGAAGAATCAGAAAAAAAAGAGAAAAACCATGAGAATAAAAAAAGAGAAAATAGTATGTTTCAGTATGCATTCAGACTCCATAATTCTTTCTCTGGATGTAGATAGCATTTTCCGTCATGAGTCTTTTGGAATTGTCTCAGATCATTATATTACTGAGAAGAGCTAAGTCTATCAAAGCTGGTCAGTCACACAGTGTGACTGTTACTGTGTACAGTATTCTGGTTCTGCTTATTTCCCTCAGCATCAGTTCATGTAAGTCTTTCAAGATTTTTCTGAAATTCACCTGCTTATTATTTCCTACAGAACAATGTTATTCCATTACAATTCACATATCACCATTTGTTCAACCATTCCCCAATTGATGGGAATCCCCTCAGTTCCCAATCCATTGCCACTACAAAAAGATCTGCTATAAATATTTTTGTACATGTGGGTCCTTTTCTATTTTGTAGGGTCTCTTTGGATTAAAGCCCTAGTAGTGGTATTGCTGTATCATATACTTTGCATAGCACAATTTTATATCCCTTTTGTCATACTTCCAAATTGCTCTCCAGAATGGGTAGTGTTCCAATTTTCCCTCATCTCCAACATTTATAATTTTCCTTTTTTTTTTTTGTCATATTAGCCAATCAAATAGGTGTGATGTGGTACATCAAAATTGTTTTACTTTGCATTTCTCTAATCAAAGAGCATTTTTATATGACAATAGATAGCTTTAATTTCATCTGAAAACTGCCCGTTCATATCCTTTGACCATTTATCAATTGGAAAATGACTCGTATTCTTATAAATTTGACTCAGATCTCTGTATATTTTAGCAACGAGGCCTTTCAGAGAAACTTGCTGTCTGTGTGAGTATTTGTTTCCTCTCTTAAAAGGATTGGGACACATTAGGGATTCTGTTTTCCTAGGATGTACATACATGGAGATTTATCTTATGGAACTCTGGTTTCTACTTTTAAGTATATCTCACTTGAGCATTTCTTCACCTGGTCTCTCCAAATTTTTTTTTCTAACTTTGACAGCTTGTTGTACTAGTTTGCTTAGATGATCTGTGCTTACAATTGCCTTGGCCTTTTCTACTAAATTTTATGACTTTTATTGACATGCCATTCTTTGGATGAGGCAAAGGACTGTTTCTGAGTTTGCTAGTAATAATAATAACAATAATACTTGAAATTTATGGGCATAGAACTTTGTAGTTTACAGAGTGGATCCACATGATATTTTATTTGATTCTCAAAATAATTTTGGGAGGCATTAATATTCCCATTTTATAGATAAAGAAACTGGGCTTTGGAAAAATTCTAATTTCATTCAAGCTCTCACTAAGTGGTGGAGATCTAACCAAAACTAGGGTTTTCTACATAGCTTTTTTAAAAAAAAATATAGGCTGGACCAGGGTATCTACATCCTGCTTAGTTACATAAAACCTTTTGCACCTGTTTTTTAAAGGTATAGGAAGGTTTTTCGTCTTACATTTTAGTTTTAGTTTCATTTTTAAATGTGTATAGAGATTAATGTCCAACTTCTCACCTAGATCATAAGCAAGGAACATATGAAAAGATTGTGGAGAATGGCTGACTGACTTGAATTTCAAGACCGATTAAATTCATACTATGTTGTGCACTTTGGTTTTTTTCAGGACTATAAAATTAAAGTAATGCCTTTACATTTTAAATGAATTTTAAAAAACGGATACCTCTCCTTGTTGTAATGTACCAATGTCTGATTTGCTATTTGCGGTCATTTCGTTTAAAAATGGCAAACTCAACCTCAAAACAAATTTAAGATTTATCATCTCTTATCATTCTTTCAAGAGACATTTATTAAACAACCACTGTGTAGAGAACTGTGTTAAATGCTGGGAGAAATTACAAATTTAAATAGGACATGAGCCGTCTTCTTTGGGACCTTATAGTATTCTAGAGAGCCCATAGACTTTAAAGAATCATGTAATATACGACCATATTTGTTCTTAGTTCCTTCAAAAAATTGTCAGCATAAAAAATGTTAAAAGAAGAGTGCTGACTTCATAGCTTCACGTATATTGAGCTCAGAGGGTCCTCAAATGAATCTAATCTAATGCCCTCATTTAAGAGATGTGGAAATTAAGGCCCAGGGAGGTTAAGTGAAGTAAGTGTCAGAATTAGAATTTGGGCCCTGGTTGCTGGCTTCAGAGTTGGTGTTCTTTCCAGTGCACCTGGATTTGTCTAACATAAGAAGAAGTCTGAGGACAAAAAGAATAACTTGCTTTGACAAGACATGATTCATAATTTGTCATTATTCTTCCTGCCAGTGTACGTTATCCCAGCTTGTAGGATTTTGTATATGTTTGAATATATTGCTAGGTGTTAGCTCTAGTGTATATTTGTGGGTAATAATTGACAATGGATGCAAATTTCTGTTATCTGGTAGATTGTCCTTGTTTTTTATCACTGTCAAAGAATATAAAATGGTGCACTGCAGCTGTGTGTAGTAGTGACATAAAAAGTTAATTAGCAATGTGGTACATCCTGTCATGAAAATCAAATAAGACCAGTCTTCTTATCAGGAGACCCTACATCCTGTACTGATTTGCTAGTATTCTATGAGATATAGTTAAATTTGGGCGTCAGTTGTGGATTATTATAGTTCTGTCATTCTGGGTATTGGACTCTTTAATATGTAGTTGGTGATCTGTATTAAAACTCTTTTGTTCTCATAATGAGAAATTAATGAAAGATTTTTTTCCCACTTTTATGACCTCCATTCTCAGAAACCACAGAGAGGCTCCTTGACTTGTTCTTTTAGTTAATCTTACCTGTTCTCTTGAAATTAAGAGAAATCAGCTGCATCAAATTTAGATTCTACTTTCTTTCAGATATTTTTTTTCTTCCAGTGAGTACCCATTATGTTCCATATGTTAGAATCCAAATGGAGATATTGGAGCCATCCAGGATATAAGACGGTTTGTAGCACTTATTTATAAGGTGGGGTGTTGAAATGTGCAATGGTACGTTTTATTGGTGAGAACTTCTTTGGATCCCGGCATTGGCACTTGCTAATTTGTGACTTTGGGAAGATCATAATCTCTTTGGGCAGTTTTCTCATCTATAAAGTAAGATGGGTAGAGAGAATAGTAACTAGATGTTTTTCAACTCTAAATCTATTAACCTCTGGTGTAAATTGTTTGCATAAGAAGATACTTGCATCAGATGATACATTTTTTACATAATAACTGGGTAGAACAATTTTCCACTTTTTCTAATTTTAATGCAAGTGAAATTTGATTTTTATCAAGGACAGCTTTGGAAGGGCAAAAACAGGAAAGGGAGATTTGCAGAAGGGTAGTACTCATTCAGTTACATATGCTACATTTGATTTTTAGCCAAAAGTCTAGTTGGAGAATGTTTGAAAGGAAAAAGAGGAATGTCATTTCCAAGCAGCTAGTACAGTCCAGACCCTTGTGTTGGTGCAGAGAATTTATGGAATTCTATTCTTCATACTTTAAAAGATCTGTCATCTGATTAATGCCGGAATTTCCTGAATCATAAACTCTGAAAGGAAGTGTTTCAATATCCCCCAATATCCTTACCCTACTAATTCATCTAAGTTAATGAGAATCAGATCCAGAATAGAATTTCTTCTTTTTGGTTCCTCCACCTTTTTAATAATTAAATTATCATTAAGGCAAGGCAAATCATTAAGAGCTGGGCAACTTTAGGCAAAGAGCCCTGGGAGGTGTCTGGATAATTGAAGTCTCTCTATTACTACATCATATTTCTGTGCCAGGCTTGTGATTTGTTTCCAGAGCTTTTTATCTGTTTCTTCTGTCATGATGGTGTATAGAATATTTCAAAGGAAAAAAAGTCACTCCTTCCCACCATTAAACTTTACTCAAATATTTTCCATCATACTTCCATCTTCTGGTGTCTAGGTTTCATCATGTGTGTACATTTTTTTCTTTTTTTTTTTTGTAATTGTTTGCAAAATTATCTAAATCTAATTTTTTCTCCTTTTTTTCCTTGCTCACAATGGGAAAAAAAATAAAAAAGTTTTATAACAAATACCCACATTGAAGTAAAACTAATTTCTTAATTACAGTTCCAAAAAATGTATTCCTCAGCTAACCCCTGGAATCCATTACTTCTCTGTCAGGAGATAGGTAACATGTTTCCTCATGGTCCTTTGGAATCATGGTTTATCATTGCATTGATTAGATTTTCAAATTATTTGTCTTTACAGTAAGTCTTCCTAATTTGTTTTTTTCTTTCAAACTGTCCTTCCTCATTTCTACATTTGTATACCATAACTTGTTTAGCCATTCTGCAGTTGAGGGACATCTCCTTAGTTCCCAGTTCTTTGTTACCATAAGAACTGCCATAAATGCTTTTTGTATATTTTTAAAGATGAATACCAGGGATTTGGCTGAGGTCTATCAAGTCAAGTCAACAAGCATTTTTTAAGCATCTTAATGTTTAATAAATGAATGACCCTCTGTGCCACAAACTGTGCTAAGCCCTAGGGGTACTTTAAAAAAGGGGAAAAAAAGTCCTTTCTCTTGAGCCTCATAGTTTAATGGGAGAAAGAGCAATCAGTTATGTACAAACATATTGTCAGTGTAAATTGGAACAAGGGAAGGCACTAGCATTAAGGGGAAATCAGGAAAGTCTTTTTGCAGAAGATGGGATTTTAACTAGGAGACCTTACTGATGTCAGGAGATGGAGATGAAGAGAAAGGGAGAAAATTCTAGTCATAAGGTACAGCTAGTGAAAAATGCATAGCTAGGAGATGGAGAAGCATCAGAGAACAGTGTCACTATATTGTGGAGTACATGGAAGTAAGGAAGGTGTAAAAAGACAGTACTGGCTGGAAAGCACCAGGTTAGCCAGAGGATTTTATATTTGATCTTGGCAATGATAGGAAGCCACTGGAATTTACTGAATATATAGGTGGAACTGTCAGACTTGTTCTTTAGGAAGATAAATTTGACAGTGGAGTGGGGAGAGACTTGAGTCAGGAAGACTATGCAGCAGTCTCTTACTAGTCCAAGCATGGTGTGATCAGGGCCTTCAACAGGATTTTGGCAGGATCAGAGGAGAGGAAGTATGTTGAAGAGATGTTAATAAGGTAGGATTAATCATTTGTTAAGTGGTATGAGTGGTCCAGTAAATACTTAGGGAAAGGATACTTGTTCACACTTCGTCAGGGGCATGTTATTAGTGAATGTCAAGATTACTTGGTTTATGCAGACCAGATTTGGTATGGGAGTTGGAGGAAGACCCAAAAGTTTCATCACTCTTTGGCTTGTTATATCTTCATTCCATTGTGGCTCTCCAGAGTGTGTGTAAAGTAGTTCTCTTCATCCTGTAACGGCACTCAAGATAATATTGCATGTATCCAGTTTAGGACAGCCTACATTTTCCCCTAAGAGAAATGAAGAAAGTATGAAGAATTCATAGCAACATATTAATGACTAATTAATTACCAATGATCTGTTGTTGAGTTCAAGCTGTGTTTGACACATTGTGACCCCATTTGGGGTTTTCTTGGCAAAGATACTGGTTTGTCATTTCCTTCTCCAGCTCATATTAAAGATGAGGAAATTAAGCCAGGTTTAAGTAATTTTTCTAGGGTGAAATAGCTAATAAATGTCTGAGGCCAGATTTGAACTCAGGAAGTTGCGTCTTCCTTACTCTAAGACTAGCAGTATCTCCATTGTACCACCTACATAAAAGGACCTATCATAGACCATAACCAACAAATACATTTCTTCTGTCTCACTGTTGAGTTCCACTTTCTCCAGAATTATTAGCCCTCTACACTCATCTACCAACCTGTGGTTTGGCTTTTCCTTGGAACAAAACAAATATGGTAATGCCAGGACATTATGATGAGCACTTCTCTAAAGAGATGCATACATTTGCTCAGAACCATAGCACCACCTTGTGGTTTGGATTCTTCTATAGGGTATCCCTAAAGTCTGGACACATAGGAAATCTCATTAACATCTCACTAACTTTCACTGAAGACTGTGTTGTTCAGTGACTTCTTTTTCTGGGGTATGCTAAAGGAGAAGGTGTAGTCAATGAAAATCACAGATGCAGCACACTTGATTGTACACATAAACACATAAAGAGTGAATGTGCTAAAACTGACGGCAATGTGGAGTTGTTGCATTGCGTTCAAGTGAATCTTTTTTTAAATTTAATTTATTAAATATATTTAGTTTTCAGTATTGATTTTCACAAGAGTTTGAATTATGAATTTTATCCCCATTTCTCCCCTCCCCGCACTCCAAGATGGCATATATTCTGGTTGCCCCGTCCCCCAGTCAGCCCTCCCTTCTGTCACCGAACTCACCTCCCATCCCTGTTTCCCTTCTCTTGTAGGGAAAGTTAAATTTCTACACCCCATTGCCTGTGTATCTTATTTCCTAGTTGCATGCAAAAACTTTTTTTTTTTGGAAGTCTGTTTTTAAAACTTTGACTTCAAAATTCTCTCCCCTCTTCCCTCCCTACCTACCCTCCATAAGAAGGCAGGCAATTCAACATAGGCCACATGTGTATCATTATGTAAAACCCTTCAACTCATGTTGTGAAAGATTAACTATGTTTTGCTCCTTCCTGACCTATCGACCTTTATTGAATTTTCTCCCTTGACCCTGTCCCTTTTCAGAAGTGTTTGTTTTTGATTGCCTCCTTGCCCTGTCGGCCCTCCCTTTTTTATCTTCTTCCTTCTTCTTTCCTGTGGGGTAAGATACCCAATTGAGTGTGTATGGTATTCCCTCCTTAGGTCAAATCCGATGTGAGCAAGATTTGCGCATCCCTCCTCACCTGCCCCCTCTTCCCTTCCTATAGAACTGCTTTTTCTTGCCATTTTTATGTGATATAATTTATCCCATTCTATGTCTCCCTTTCTCCCTCTCTCAATATATTCCTCTGTTATCCCTTGATTTGATTTTTATTAAGATATCCTTTCATATTCAACTCACCCTGTACTCTGTCCATATATATATGTATGTGTATATATATACATACACACACATGTATATATTGACCTACATACATGTATACATAGACAACACAATGCATTTGTGTAAGTATATATATATATGTATATATATGCATATTCCTTTCAGCTACTATGATACTGAGGTCTCATGAATCATACACATCATCTTTCCATGTAGGAATGTAAACAAAACAGTTCAACTCATTAAGTCCCTTATGATTTCTCTTTCTTGTTTACCTTTTCATGCTTCTCTTGATTCTTTTGTTTGAAAGTCAAATTTTCTATTCAACTTTGGTGTTCGCACTGAGAAAGCTTGAAAGTCCTCTATTTTGTTGAAAATCCATATTTTACCTTGGAACATGATACTCAGTTTTGCTGGGTAGGTGATTCTTGGTTTTAATCCTAGCTCCATTGACCTCTGGAATATCGTATTCCAAGCCCTTTGATCCCTTAATGTAGAAGCTGCTAGATCCTATGTTATCCTAATTGTTTTTCCACAATACTTAAATTGTTTCTTTCTGGCTGCTTGCAGTATTTTCTCCTTCACCTGGGAGCTCTGGAATTTGGCAACGATATTCCTAGGAGTTTTCTTTTTGGGATCTTTTTGAGGTAGTGATCTGTGGATTCTTTCAATTTCTATTTTGCCCTGTGGCTCTAGAATATCAGGGCA
>CM053624.1:305907834-305945438 GCA_028646595.1 Phalanger gymnotis
GTGTGTGTGTGTGTGTGTGTGTGTGTGTGAGAGAGAGAGAGAGAAAGAGAGAAAGAGAGCGAGCACAGGGTGAGTTGAAGATGAATAAGAGATGAGAGAGGAATATATCGAGATAGGGAGAGATAGAATGTGGTACGTTATCTTGCATAAAAGTGGCAAGAAAAAGCAGTTCTATAGGAAGAGAAGAGAAGGCAGGTGAGGGGGAATGAGTGAATTTTTATATATAAATGTGTGTGTGTGTTTATGTATATATGTATATGTGAGTGTGTGTATATATAGAGAGAGGGGGGGGGCGGGGCATAGGGTGAGTTGAAGATGAATAAGAGATGAGAGAGGAATATATTGAGATAGGGAGAGATAGAATGGGGTAAATTATCTCACATATAAGTTGCAAGAAAAAGCAGTTCTGTAGGAAGAGGAGAGAAGGCAGGTGAGGGGGAATGAGTGAATCTTGCCCTCATCAGATTTGACCTGAAGAGGGAATACCATACATCCTCAGTTTGGTATCTTACCCCACGTGAAAGAAGGAGGAAGAAAATAAAAAAGGGGGGATGATAGAAGGGAGGGCAAATGGGGATGGAGGTAATCAAAACCAAACATTTTTGAAAAGGGACAGGGTCAAGGGAGAAAATTCAATAAAGGGGGATAGGTTAGGAAGAAGCAAAATATAGTTAGTCTTTCACAACATGAGTATTTTGGAAGGGTTATATATAATGATACGCATGTGGCTCGTGTTGAATTGCTTGACTTCTTAGGGAGGATGGGTGGGAAGGGAAGAGGGGAGAGAATTTGGAACTCAAAGTTTTAAAAACAGGTGTTCAAAAACAAAAAATAAAAGTTTTTTTGCCTGCAACTAGAAAATAAGATACATAGGAAATGGGGCGTAGAAATTTATCTTGCCCTACCAGAAAGGAAGGGAAAAGGGGATGGGAGAGGAGTGGGATGACAGAAGAGAGGGCAGACTGGGGAACAGGGCAACCAGAATATATGCCATCTTGGAGTGGGGGGGAGGGTAGAAATGGGGAGAAAATTTGTAATTCAAACTCCTGTGAAAATCAATGGTGAAAACTAAATATATTAAATAAAATTTATGAAAAAAAGATAAAGGGGACAAGACATGCCAGAAGAGAGGGCAATATAGAGTTGAACTGGTTCCCCGAGGAGTCATAGTGAAAAAAGGAGGAGGGTATAGTTAGTACAAGGGCAGGCATGGGTGGGTAATGGCTTGGGAAAGAACTAAGGATTGGAAGGATTGGAAAGAAGGATTGAAAGTCCTAGTTAGGACAAGGAATAAGGTTTGAGGTTTCAATGCAGAGGAAGAGGTTGAGGGACAGATTGTGATCATGTAAGGAAATTTCAGAGTTTATGAACTGAAGTCGTGCATTTGGGGGTGGTGGCAGGATCGAGCAAATGACCTTTTCTCCAGCTGAGATGAGGTGGAGGATTGGGTCGTGGTAAATGAGTAAGTTGAAGAATGGGGAGATTAGGATATTTGAAGGACTGTCACTTAGGTTATTGAATTCCCTCTAGCATCAAGGTCTGTCTGTGTTGGGCAGGAAAAAGGTATCAGCCAATCCCTGAACTCGTTGAGGAAAGAAGAGGTGTTTCCTAGAGGTTGTTAGTTATTTTAACCTTGACTAAGTTCTCCCTAGGTACATCCTCTACATTAGTACACAATGGTACTTTGTTTATATTCTTTTTTTAAAAAAGATTTGGCCAGTTCTCTATCCTCCCGGAACAGTATCTAATAACCTCATTCACTTCTAATCCTAAACAAAGAGTTTTTCAGAAGCATACGTAGCACTTGTGGGATCTTTACATAAAAAAGTACAAATAGATGTCATTCCATATGAGTTCCAACCTTCCGTCTGACCAGACTTTTCATCTGATTCCTCAAATGATGCTGCATATATAATAGCACACTCAGTAATATAGCACACTCTCTTGGCAAAGAGAAGCTAGGCTTTTGCAAACACAAGAATTGAGGCTGAGCAGACTGCAGGCACCATTGAAGGCACCAATCATGGATAGGCAACATGAAGTCAAATGCAATGATTAGTAGATTTTATTTGGATTTAAGGATCACACTCAGGGAATCATCAGTCATTCTATTTCTGCTTGCATGTTCTCTCCTCCTGTAGGAAGAGGCACAATTATGTAAGTCTGTAATAGAATGATACCTTACAAAAAACCTAGGCTTATACTGTTGATGCTCAATGATATTTATGAAATAAAATTTACCCTCTTGCTTTTATCTCTGATTCATTAATCTTACCTGTTGCCCATACATCGTAGACTTCCTCAAACTTTTCCAGTCTTCTTATTCCTTATTCCCTTTCATCAACCCCTTGATTTAGTGACATTGGCCTCATTGCTATTATTTCTTATTCAATCTCTTGACTTTGAGCTTTTGCAATGATTGTTCTCAATGCCAGTAACCCTTACCTCCTCATCTCTATCTCCCGGCTTCCCTAGATTCCTTCAAGTCTTACCTTTTCCCACAGAACCCTACTGCACATGTCAGATGACAGCAGTCATGGGTGTGGGATACTCCAGGACATCATCATAACTGAATGCCCAATAATGCATTCCAGTTGGCAAAGACATCTTGCCCACTTATATTGTGGTCATTAGCAGGCCCATCTAGCTCTCTAGATGATGCTACGAAAGACTGTGATACAGGTGTTTCTCAAGATAGATATCCTGAACTTTGATTCCTACGGTGAAAATGTGGAAGTTATGCAGATAGGACAAAGATGTCAAAAAGGAACATTCTGCAGCTAGTGTTGAACTAGCAGAGTCCCAAGCAGCTCTCATGCAGAGGCTCTACAGACAGCTGGGTTTCCGTGGGGAGGGGACCGGGATGGAGGAAAGCTGTGGGGGAAGGGGGGAAAGAGACTATCCACAGACAGGAAGCTGACACTAAGAAGGCTCCAGGTCCCTGTCACTCCCCAAGCACTGAAAGCATGGGGTGAACTGAGACCATGATGCAAGCAGTGCCAAGGCACAAATGGACCTCAGCTGGGAAAAGTAGAGTGAAGCCGAAAATAGTATTTAATATTTTCTGTTTTCCTGACAAAGACAACTGCAACTACAACATCTTTAAATCAGAAGATGAGGAGTTTGTAGTTTATTCTAGAGGTCATATGGTATCACAAACCTCCAGAAAAGGAAGTGACGTGGTTAGATTTGTACATTGTCAAGGTTATGTGGCAGCTGTGAGTGGAGGATGGATTGGGGATGGAAGGTGGGAGTCTAATTAGGAAGGTTGTGAAATCATTAAGGCAAGAGGTGAGTAATGGGCATGAATGAATGTAGTCAATAGAAAGCTATCTCTACAATAGCTTGTAGAGATAAAATTAAGCCCTGATAGCTTATTTAATATGGTCAGAAAAGAAGAGAATATAGCTGAGGATTACTACAAAGTTGTAAACCTGGGTGATTGGAAGCATTTCAACAGAACTAGAGAAGTACAGTATGTTTGACAAAATAACCCCAAATGGGGTCACAAAGATTTGTATACAACTGAAAATGACTCAACAACATGAGAAGGCTTTGATTTAAATGTCTGTGTTTAGATACTGAGGACATAACAATGTGGAAAAACTCATCAAGGACCTTTTTGTCCATGTTTTCAGTCAATTTGCAATCCAAGGATAAAAAATGGGAAGTGAAATATATTAGAGTTCCTTTTTAATAGAGAAGACAAGTCTAGCAGGGAGTCATGAAAGATCCAGCAAGCAACGACTGGTAGGAGGATCATCAGTAGGGAGCATTGTGTAGTAGAGTACATCTGGGAGGAATTTCTACTGGTAGAGAGCCCATTCTATCTGTGTGGGACCGTGTGCACATGGATGGAGATGGGAGATGACTGGGCAGCCTCAGGAAACTTAAGAATTGTCCAGTTTAATTAGAGAACAGAGTATGTGAAGGAGAATAATGTTCACTATGGAAACTTAGGTTGGAACCAAGCTGTAGAAGGTCTAGAATGCCCGAGTGATATGTTGTACCTTGTGTAGCAGGCAGTGGGCATCTACTGGGAGCCTTTGAGCAGAGAAGTGACATTATTGCTGAGTTAAGATTACCTCAGCAGGTCTTTGAAGGATGCATGGGAGTGGGTAAAGAGATCAATTATAAAACTGTAATAATTGTCTGTGTGATGAGGACTTCAACTATGATGGTGGTATTAGAGATAGAATGAGAGGATACTGAATTAGAAGATGTGGAATAAAACATAATGAATGAACATGTAAGGTCTTGAGTATCAAGACCCTGCTTTAGTCTCTGTCCAATCTCCCATGTTCACTCACTGCTTCTGTCACTCATAGTTCCCTCACTATCTCATCTCACTTAACTTTTTGCTTGACACATTTATTTTATACTACTTCCACAACATCTCTCAACTCTGTTGTTTCTACTCACACAGCATCTCCCTCAGTTAGGCCTCCATTATCTTCCACAGAGACAAAAGCTTCCTACACTGTCAGCTTCGTACCTCCCCCTTTTCCAATCCATCCTGACCCCAGTGGCTGAAGGGGTATTCCTAAGTATGAATCTGACCACATCATGCCCTGCTCAGTAAGCTCCTGTTGGAGCTTCCCTATAACCTCTAGAATCAAATTCACCCTCATCTTTTTGGTATTTAAAGCTCATAACTACCTTTTACAACCTTCCTTTCCATGTTTATTAGACGTTACACCCCTTCATGTACTCTTTGGTGTGAGGAAGAGGTGAAGAAGTAGAAACAATGAATGTACGTGGATTTCTCTGGTTTGGCTAAGAAAGGGAGGAGAGAACTAACTTTAGAGAGTATAGCTTTGTAGGGAAGGTTTTTTTAAGGATGGGATGTTTTATGTCTCTTTTGAATCTGCTTATATTTCTTATGTTGTTTCCCCAGTAGAATATAAGCTTCTCAGGAGCAGGGATTTTTTTTTCATCTCTAGCGCTTAGTGAAGGGTCTGGCATGTAGGGGTTTAATAAATGTTGGCTGAGTGATTGTCAGGATTTTTCCATCTCCGTCTGTGTTTTATACACAGTGGATAACTACTGTGGTATGACTCTCAAAGTGAACAACAACAATTAGCCGTAGAAAATGGTATATTTTATCTTGAAAAAGCTTTTTCTTCTAATCGACTGTGGTGGCATGCGCTGCTTGGCTAACAAATTTTCTCTGTTGTTGAATTGAAATGACACTTTTCACAAAAATAGAAACCAATCTGAATCTCCTATTATCTTCTATAAGGCTAATTAGGTTCTTGAATGAATAAATATTATGGTTTTTATTATTTCCTGTTGCATCATATACATAGGTTCTTGCTTTGAAGTTTTTTTGGTTGATTCATTATTACTATTTTGAATCAGACTCTTTGAATGTCTTGTGCATGTACTGGAAATATTTCTTTGGATGATTGCTCTTCCTCTGTGGAGGTTTTTTTTTTATTTTGTTTTTTTGCTATGGAGTTTCAGGGGCTGAATTCAGGTTAACAGGAGGGGTGAGGAGAGCGAGGGAGGGAGGGAGGAAGGGAAAGAGAGAACAGGATGAGGCAAAGTCTCTAATCTCAGTATGTCAAATAGACTTTGAAACGATTCTGGAGGGAAGCTGGTTATTTTGAGCACTGTTCCCAAGGGTACTTCTAGCTTATTCTGTAGAACTAACATTGTACAATGTATAAGCGGTCTTTCTTTATTGTATCCATTGTTATTTTCAATTTTTTGATGAGTTGAGAATAATTTATACATTGTCTTGGGGAAAACTTTTGAGTACGTGTCCTGGAAACCAGAAAAATCCTAAAACTACAAGAGTTATCACACAGCTTTGAAATTGCTGAGTCATTTGCTATGAAATGCTGTGCTTAATTACTTTAGGGTTCTGTGTTTCTTAGTAATGGAATATATGCAACATGTATTTTTAACGTTAAATGGATAAATATTGTTTGCTTCTCAATAGGTAGGGAAGAGAGAGAATTTGGAAATCAATTAAAAAAAGAATATTGAAAATAATTTAAATTTAAAAAAAATTAAAGGGACAAATTTTTTGGCCAAGAAAATTACCTATATGGGAATTGTGGTATCATTCAAGTGTTTTGAGTACAGACAATAAGTAGGAGAGGGAGAATCCAAACTCAACTCCTTTAATTGCAAATCCAGTAATTGTTTCCACTGGAATAAGCTGTACAATAATGCTTAAATGAAAAATATCCTGACAGAAAAGGTTGTCAGTAGCCTTGGAGCAGTAGTATTGTCATGTTTCCTGTCAGCACAGCTCCTGTGAGAAGAGAGGAAATTCTAAAAGCAGGCTGAGGGATAAACTAAGGATTTGGAAGGTCATTACCTAATTTTTGAGCTTGTGACTTGTGCCCTTGTCATGTGGGTTTTCCACATATCTGGTGTGTAGCCAAAATATGAACCATTTTAACCTTAAGTAGCTGCTTAGTTATTTTAGATTTGACAGTAGTATATGTTTATTTTTAGTTTCTCTTTCTGGCAAACAAGGAATAACATATATGTCATTATTGCATGAATCCATCATCCCTTTGGTGCAGCTGCTCCCTCTAGCAGAGCAGATTGCAAGCTATCCATGCCTTCTCTTGTAACTCTTATCCTTTTCCTCCCCTCAGCATTCCATAGTCTGTCTCCCCGCTGGGTCTTTTAACATTATGTAGGTACTAATATTGTATATGAGCTTTCTGTTATTCCTTATTATTACTAACCTACCCTCTTTTCTGATCTTATAGTGTTTTTTGTTTGTTTGTTTGCTTTGTTATGTTTTTAGGGGTAAGAGCAGGGAGTTGGCATTAAGTGACTTGCCCAAGGTCACATGGCTAGTGTGGGTCAAGTGTCTGAGGCCGGATTTTAACTCAGGTCTTCCTGACTCCAGGGCTGGTGCTCTATTCACTGTATCACCTAGTTGCCCCTCCTGTATTTCTTTTACACCAATTATTGTTCACAGGTTATTGTTGGTAATACAGTGAGACCTACTTACACCTGTTGAGATATCCAGGTATAGAAGTGAGAGATGAAATGTGGAACAGCTAGTAGGTCAATTTGGCCAGATTGTAGAGTGCATCGTTATTGGGGGGGGGGGGGAAAGCTTGGAAAGATAGATTGGAGCTAGATTGTGAAGGGCTTTAAATGCCTTACGTAGAAATTTGTTTTTTATTGAAAGGGTAATGGGAAACCAAAGAAGTTTCTTTAGGAGTGTTACAATAAGTTCTTTTTTAGGATTTAGGAATATCATTTTGGCAGCTTTGTTGAAAATGGGTTGTGGAATTGGAGAGATACTGTTGCCAAGACCCTGATTATGAGGCTGCATTGATGAGAGACTGGGCTACGGGGCTTGGGGTGTGAATAGAAAGAAGCGGGCCGATATAGGAAATATAGAGGAAGAATTGACAAGATTCAGCAACTGATTCTGGATGTAGGAGAGGGAAGTGGGGAGTTTTACAGACTTAGGAAGGTTGTATTTAGTGGGGAGAGAATGAATTCTGCTATGGATATATTGAGTTTGAGATGTCTGTGGGCCATATAGGTAGAGATTTTAAGCAAACAGATGGAGCTGCTGAACTGTAGCTCAGAAGAGAGATGAAAGCTGCATATGCAGATTTGGGAGCCATCTGCAGAGACAATAGTTGAATCCATGGGAGTTGAAGAGATCACTGAAGAGAAGATGTAAAGACCAAAGACTGCTGGGTTCAGATTAGAGCTCTGGGCTTATTACATTTCGCTCTTAAAATTTGTGTGGCAGAATTATTTGGGACAGGCAAAAATTCATTTTCTATTTCTAAAAAATATTTCTCATGGCTGCCTTTCTAGCTATAGCATCCCCAAGTTTCATTCATGTTTATTTTATATCTGTAGGACTTAATATGCTAGCAGTTCCTTTGAATCTTCACAGTACTGAATTATTTATAAAAATACATTATTCAGGGTAGCTCCTGGATAGGCTGGGACAGGGTCTGGGGGAAGAAGTTGTTTTTTGTTTTTTCAATCTTCCATTAAGACAAGGGTTCTTACCATTTTAGTATCACAGATTGCTTTGCCTGTCTGGTGAAGACTGTGTAACTCTTAGAATAATATTATGGACCATATGAAATAATATCCCTAGGATCAAAAAGAAACCAGTAATATTGGAATGCAGTTATCAGACTATATAAACACCCTCCTCCCCCGAATATAATGTTTCATAGATAAAATACAGTTTCATAGTGCTTGAGTTAAACAGTCCTCTCTTAGATTCCAAGAGAACTGTTTAAATGTTGGAAATGACCTGTCAGTTTTGAGATTGATTGTAGATGATGCCACCAAATTAAGTTTCATGTATATTGAATGAGGAACTGTATCCCTACACAAGTTCTATAATACTTAACAGAGCTTACTGTAGTTTTTAATTGTACCAGCTTTTGAATAGTTTGCCTTCTTGCTAGAATGATGTAAAGATTAAATAGAGAATCCATTTTAAAATGTTTGCAGCTTCTTGTGAGCCAGCAGGTTTATTACGAATGTGCAGATTGTATCAAAAGTTACTACCTTTTGTTAAAACCTTTCTGTCTTTTTAGAAGCCTTTCAAATTGTGGTCATTTGGCTATTTTTCATAGTTTTTGCCTGGTAGTGTCATATATAGCATGACTGGTAAAAAGGTGCTGAATGGGTGATACATTGTTAGGTCAGCTGTTTAAAATATAAAATTATGCAGAATCCCTGAATGAGGAGGAGGACACGTTTATATCCTCTCCTAAGAAATTCCACATATCCTTCAGTAGGACCCATACAGTAGTGTGTACTCTTAAATGCCTATCAAGTTAGTCGTTTTCTCTCTTCCTATTTGCCAGATCATCCATCTGTAAAGGATTATCCATCTGTTCTTACTCCCAATTCAATGGAATGGCCTATACTGCCTCTGAAAAATCTTGAAGAGAGAACAGTCTAGCTGCTATTTCTTTGCTTTAGGTAATTGTTGCCTTTCTGTGAGAATAAGAACTTTGGCAACAGGTCCAGGCTCTTGCTTCACAAAGCTTTCCCTGGATGTGGGAGTTCTTTAAGGATGTGAATTCTTGATCTGCTTGACCGGCATGGTACATCACATTACATTTTGATGTGATCTGGCAGAAGGTTATCTGGTAATGCTGGCAGCAAGAACGCAATACCATTACTCACTCCATCCCTTTACTTGCTCCATTCCCCTTAGCTTATAATGTTTTCTTACTCTAAGAATATCAGCTGCTTGTTCTGCTTTTATTCTAAAGGATTATTGAGATTCTACTTTATAATACCGTAGTAATTGGATAATTTCGTCCTTAATTATCTCTTTTAGTTTATAGATTTTTATATACCAGAAGTCACAATAATGCTAGATAAAAATTTATGTATTAATGCATTTATTATATTTGTTACATTTCCTCTTGGTGAATTTTAAAACTGGATGTCAGCCTGTTGATCTAATGTATGTGGGGTACATGATTACTGAGGTGGATTTTCTTTTTTCATAGCCATTATTGTGTGTGTGTGTGTGTGTGTGTGTGTGTGTGTGTGCGTGTGCGTGCGGGCGCGTGTGTGTGTGTAAAAAGACAGAGACAGTGTCATTTCATGTATCCATTAAGGAACAACTGGGTTAGTGGATGTAGAATTGGACTTGGAACACAGAGGCCCTGGATTCAAGTCCTGCCTCTGACACATACTACTGTTTGACCAAGAATGAGTAGCTTAACCTTTCAGTGCTCTGGGCATCTGACTGGATCTTGAGAATTACTGATTTACATTGGTAGTGGGTCCACATTGGTGGTTCCCTACACTACAGAAATCTCAGATTTTTCTCGTCCTCTCTTTCACCCTACCCATCCAAATAATCATTTCTACATATTTTCATTATCTTTCCAGAATATATAGTTTTCACAGTTTATATAGTATAAAGTTAGCAATGTTTTTGTTAGTAGTTTTTAAATGATACGTTATTCCTATTGTTAAATATCATTGATTTCATTTAGACCTTGCTCCTGGAGAGCAAGGATTTTTTGTGGAATTTGATTTGTGTTATGTCTTGTGTGGGTGACTATTAAAAATATGTGATAAGTACCATCTTCTAGGAATATGTATGTGATAAAAGTGCCGTCTTATAGGAAAATAGAATGTCAGTCTTGCTCTTAATGTTCTCTCTTTCTAAGTCTTGGCTTTTCTTCCATATCTATTTTAGATCCTTATCAGATGTATCAAGGTCAAATCTTGTCAGATCTGCTGTTTGCGTCTCCTGGAATGGTGAACAGCTCACCTTTTGCTGAGCACGTGGATTCTTCAAAAGATAGTACTGGTATAGTTTCTTTATTCCTATTAATTTTTAATATAAATTGGTAAATAGCTAACAAACATTTATTAAGAAGCTATTACATGTAAAGTATGCTGAATTCTAGGAAAAAAGGATGACAAAATGATACAGTCTCTGTCTGTTCTCAGAGAGCTAATAATCTAATTGAGAAGATGGCATGACATTACGTAGGTGTGGTGGGGCAAGAATGAATGAGAACTTTGAGGAACAAGAAATCACTTTTACAAAAATTGTATTTTCAACTTCTTAACAATCTTACAGATAAAATTAGGAATCACAGTTAGATAAAACTGTAAACTCTGGTTTATATTTTGATATTTTAAGAAACATTAACAAAGTAACACTAACAACTTATTTGCTTCTCTCCCCTTCTGATTACTCTTCTATTTGTTATAGTTTTCTTAGCCTTAAATTTTGTCATTGTAGTCCTTATCTTCTAATTCTTTCATTGCTCTCCTCCACTAAATCACTGTATTTTCCCTCAGGACCCCCTCCCAGAGACATGTAAGAAATAGTATTTTTTCTTTAAGGCAACAGAAGAAAAGGAGAGGAAAAACCCGGCATAATTGATTCATCAAAAAAGTCTGGAAATAATGTACAATGTGTAACGTTTATGAATCTCCTGTTCTGCACAGGGGTGGGTTGGGAGTGTCTTCTTGTCTTCTCTTTTGAATTCGTCTTGTTCTTTATCACTTGGCAACATTCACTTTTGATTTTTGAGTGTTTGTCATTTCTTTTGTTTACATTGTTGTATTTAACTATGTATGTTGTTAACTTGGCTCTCTGCTCACTTCACTTTGTGGCAGTTCATGTACATCTTTCCTTGCTTTTCCATATTTACCACATTGATCACCTCTTGCAGCACAGTGATAGTGCATAAAGTCTTCATTATTTATTATGAATCTTTGTTTTTCCTTGTATTGTTTAAACTCATCATATTTTATGGTACAGTATATGCCTTGGATTCCAGACATTGCTACTTGTTGGGGTTTTTTTTTTCCATCATAAGAGGAGTGCCTTTATGTTTGGACAAATAGTTTTTTCTTCATTATACTCATTGTCTAATGACAAATGATCAGACACAGTTTCCTTCTTGTGTCTTAAGGGCAGCTAGCTTATAATCTCCTTGAAGGCAAATACTTTTCTTACTCATTTTTATATCTCCCTCAGCATAGGCGCTCAACAAGTCTTGATGCGCTGTAAATGTATTAGCTTTTTCCTCTGTGTTCCATGTAGTTAGATTGAGGCAAAGTCATAGTAATGTAGCTGAAGGACTACATTTCTTCCCCTTCGTTTCTTTGTTTTTCATGTTTACATGTATCCTTCCAATGGTGTAGTATTCATTTAATATCATTATAGTCAGGATACTTAGAAACAATAATTTTTAATTCAAATGTCTCTTTGACTATCTTTATAAAGACTGGCTAATATGCATATGTCTTATTTCCCACTTAAACTTTCCATAGGACTGAGGGAATGTAGAGGATGTAATCATACAGGGCCTTCATACCTCTGATCAGTTAGAGTTGACAAAACTCAGTTTGGTTATTGTAACTCTTCTATTAACTTAGCTTCAAAATATTGAAGTAAAATTCATCTTTTTCTGTCACACCTTATATCAGCAATCAAATCAGGTGATTGTCCCTTTGAAATATCTTATAGTTGTCCCTTTCTCTCAAACTGGTCATAACCTAGCCCCCCTCTTTTTTCCAGGTTACATTCTTCCACCACACATACGCTTTGATCCAGTGCCTTCTTGGTTGTTCTATGAAAAAGGCATTCTATCTCTCTACTGTGTACATTTCTTGTGGCTTTCCCTTATACCTGGAATATTCTCCCTCAGCTCTGACTACTGATTTCCCTGTCTTCCTTTAAGTCCCAGCTAAAATCCCCCCTTATACAGGAAAGCTTCCCTGACCTCTCTTAATTCTAGTACCTTCCCTCTTTTAGTTATTTCCTATTTATCCTGTATATAGTTGTTTTTTATATGTTAGTTTGCATATTGCCTCCCCTGTTGGATTATAAGCTCCTTGAGGTCAGGTGCTGTCTTTTTTCTCTTTTTGTCAGATCTACATTCCACTGCCAGAGTTACATTTCTAAAATATTTCTTTCACCATTTTACTTTCCTGCATGAGAAAGCTTCAAGGGTTCCTTCTTTCATACCCTACCAAGTCAGAACTCCTCTGTTTGACTTTCAAGGTTTACCTTCATCTTTCAGGATAGTTTCCTCGCTCTTATATGTACGTGTCATGAACACTATGAACACTTCTTCCTTTATGCCCTCAGTTTCTCACAATATCCTCTTCCCCCATCAATTACCCCCTTGCCCAATTCTCCCCACCCCTTTAGGGATAAATTTAAGTTCCATCTCTTCTATGAGGCCTTCTGTGACTCTGTTGGCCTTCACTGTTATGCCCTGAACTCAACACCTGCTTTCTCCATCATTCAGCTTCACACTTTCTGTCACGTTAAGGGCCTCTTTTCCTGTCAACTGCTGGTGCTCTCTCATAGTTCTTCTGTTTTACTACTTTGTATATATTTGAGTTTATTGTCTTTACATTTTTGCTGTATATATTTTTATATATTTGTTGTCCCATGAAAATGAAAGCTCGTTAAAAGGAGAGAGAGCTGTCTAGTACTTGTCTCAAAGCATGGCATATCAGAGGTGCTAAAAACAGTTGCTGGTTTTTTGTTGTCTCCACTCCTTCCTTCCCTATACTGGACCATGTGTGCCTGCTGAGCAGGGGCTGTATCTTCTCTGTTCTTCACTACATCTGCCACAACATTTGATGCACAATAGTCTCACAATAAATACGTGTTTACTTGATGGAAATCACTAATTGTCAGCTTCACAGTTAGATTTTTAAAAGTTCATGGGCCCGTAAACCCTTTCCCACACTGATTCCCTCATTTCTATTCCAACACTTTATAGTTCTATAATGATACTATACTCTATTCCAACAGTTGGCAGTAGCCTAAGTAGTACAATTTTAGAGAGCATCTTGACAGCTTTTACTTTAATATATACTTGTCTCTGTTGTGAATATCTTTAGGTCTTTGGCATGTGTCTTCATGCTACTTTGCAGGATTAGATTAAAAGTAAAAGTGGCTTTTGTCGCAGTGTGAATGAAATTTAAAAAGGCCTGTATTTCTCTCTTTGAGCAGCAGATGTGCACTCCTATGATTCATATGTTTCAAGAAGTGAGACAGGATCAGGAGGATGGCCTATGGAAGCCCAGGCTCCTTCTGACCCATCACCCTTTGTCTTCCTGGAAGAGTGTGACCCTCAGCCTCTACGGCCCACAGCAGGTGAGTTGGCAGATTGTTCCTACATTAGCTAAATGGCTGTTACTGCTCATTATTAATGCTACTGAAAGTAATTACTAGTAAGTATCCCTTGATGAAGTAACACCTTTGAATTAAAAAAACAAAAACAAAAACTCCACTTCTTATGTTTTGAATTTGTTTTCCTGACATCGCATCAAGTGGAATTATGTTCAGCATGTTTCCTTGGAGTAGAATGACAAATAATCCACAATTATGTACAGGTTTCAATTTCCTCTGACAGAGGAAAGGACGATTCACATAGATCCTAGTTTCTTGTTGATTTCAATGATAATTGTCGATCTTTCCTATTTTTGTTTGATAACCACTTTTAGGAGCTACGACAGAATATGTGAAATTGCTTTAAATGAAAAGCTTAGTTAATTCAACTATGTTAAGATTACCTACCTATGAGAAAAAGTATTCTGTACCTTGAAAAGATTACCTTTGAAGCTCCAAACTTCCAGGATAGCTAATTGTGCATCTGAACGTTTTTTTAACCTTAGAGCCAATCAAGGAAGTTGAGATGGAGATGGCACCATCAATGAAGGAGGCAGAAATGACCCTGGAACCATCTATGGAAGTGGAGAAAGCACCAACAATGGAGATAGCACCAGCCCAGGAGGTAAAGAGCGAACCAGCTGTGGAAGTGGCATTAGTCAAGGAGGAGTTAGAGGATGAACGAGCTATGGAGGTGGTGACAGTCAAGATGTTAGAGGATGAGCCGGCTGTGGAGGTGGCTTCAGTCAAGGAGGTGGAATATGAACCAACTTTAGAGGTAGCACCAGACAGAGACACTCAGGCAGAACAAGCCACAGAGGTGACACCAGCTCAGCAGACCCAAGAGGTACCATCTGTGGATATGGAACTGGCCAAGGAGACCAAGGTGATACCAGTCAAGGAAGCCCAGGAGGCACCAGCTGTTGATGTGGTGAAGATGCCAGCTGTGGAGGTGGAACCAACCAAGGAAGACCCGCAGGCGTCGGCCATGGAATTGACACTGACCAAGGAGATAGACATGGTAACAACACCAACCAAGGACGTGAAAGTAGAAAAAACAAGTGACCCTCAGAGACTGGCATCCCCCCAGGCTGAAGGGAGTCTGACTTTCATGGCCTCACCAGGTAGGGTGGTTGTGATTGCTCTACTTCTTGCTATATGGTTTGGAGGTTTGGGGTTTTTTTTTTTTTTTCGTCTATTGAGGTACAATTTGAAGAATTAGCTAGAGCTTCTACGCCTAGAATGTAAGGTCAGTTTATTCAAGGACTATATAGAATTAGAATTCCCTAATGGGAAAAAGAGAGAAAAAGCACAGAGTTAGAATTAAGAATCATCTTGTTCTTTTCTTATATGTGGCCTTTTATTTTCCTCTTTTAGGCAGTGAAGTGACTCTTGGTGGAGATTAGAATAAGTTTTAATCTTTGATTTTTCTCAGAAATGTAGAGATTAGATACGGAATTAGAAATTTTCTGATTCTATCATTGCTGTCCAGACACAAACACAACTTTGTGGAGCTAGAAGGGAGTCAAAGGAAAAGTAGATTGAAAATAAGTCAGTAAACCCTCATTAGATGCTTGTACCAGGTACTGTGCTGAGTGTTAGGGGTGGAAAAAGAGGGAAAAGACTGTCCCTGTCATTAAGAGGCTCACAGTCTCATGGGGGAGGCTATGCAAACATACACAGAAAAAGTTATGCACAGGATAAATAGGAAATATAGAAGGAGTTAGGGAAGTCTTGTAGGAGGCGGGATTTCAGTGAGGATTCAAAGGAAGCCATTAGGTCATTAGTTGGACTGGAGGAGGGAGAATTCCAGGCATTGGTGATAGAAAGAATGCCTGGAGCTGAAAATGGAGTATCTCGTTCATGGAAGAGAAGGCCAGTGTTACTGGACGAAAGAATATATGTTGGAGAGTCAGGTTCAAGAAGGCTGGAAATGTAGGTGGTTAGGTTATAAAAGGTTTGAATGCTAAACAGAACATTTTGTATTTCTTCCTGGAGGAAATTGGGGAGCAACTAGAGTTTATTGAGTAGGGGCGAATGACATGGTCAGACATGTGCTTAAGGAAAATCACTTTTATGGCTGAATGGAGGATGGATTGGAATGGGGAGAAACTTGAGGCAGGCAGATCCACCAGCCAGCTATTGCAGAAGAGATAAAGGACATTACTACGGGGGTGGGGAAGGGTTTAGGGTAAAGATAATGAGTAATTTTTGAAATGTTGTGTTTAAGATGTTTACCGGACATCCATTTTGAGATATCAGAAAGGCAAATGGAGATGTGAGATTGTACGTTAGTAGAGAGGTTGAGGAAGGAAAGGTTAATATGAGAATCATCAGTATAGAGATGGTAATTAAATCAATAGGAGCTGTTGAGATCCCTAAGGGAAGTGGTTTAATTGAAAGAGAAGAGGAGAGGGCCCAAGACAGAGGCCCTGTGTTAAACCTACAGTTAGAGGGCATCTTCTGAATGAGGAATCCAGATAAAGGAGACTGAAAGAATGGTAAGAAAGAGGACAATCAGGACAGTGTGGTGTCCAAAAAACCTAGAAAGAAAAGAGTTTCAGTGATCAGCTCTATCAAAGGCTGCAAAATTCAGGGAGAAAGAGGACTGAGAAAAAGCCGGTGTGTTTGGCAATTTAGATATCTTTTGTTAACTTTGGAGAGATGAGTTTCAGGGGAATGATGCAGTTGGAAAGTGGATTAAAAGAGATTAAGAAGAGAATGAGAGGAGAGAAAGTGAAGGCACCTATTATAAAAGCTGTTTCGTGGAGTTTGGCCACAAGGAGCAGAAGAGATAAAGGACATTAGTTAGGGGTGATGGAAGGGTCAACTGAGGGAATTTTGAGGATGTGAGGGGTATGTAGATGTTGGGAAGCAGTAGGGAAGCAGCTAGAGTCAGTGTGTTGGAGGATATAGGAACTGAATCATTTGAGCAGGTTGAAGGATTCACCATGGTAAGAGTAAGACTCCTTTATCATATAAGAGAGGAGTGAAGGAGGAGAGAGTGGCAGAAGGCATTTGAGTGATGTGAGATGTAGAAGAGGAGAAGAGGGAGCTGATCCCAAATGTTCTTAGTTTTTTCTCTGAAATATGAGACAAGTTTCTCAAGTGAAAGAGAGAGGGAGTCATGGGAGGCTTGAGGAGAGTTGAATGGTATGGAAGAGCGCGTGTGTGCATGTGCGCGCTTGTAAGAAAGAGAGCCAGAGAGGAGAGCTATAGAAAATGGGATAGTGATTTTATAAGAGAGGCGTAATAGGATTGCCTACCAGCAACAAAGTCCCGCTTGAGGTAATTTGACTTAAATTTATAGTGTATTTAGTCAGATCGTTTGTGTTATTTTTTCCACCTTTGTTCAGTATTACATATGTAGGTAGGTTAAAAGATAGTGAAAAGTGGGAGTGATCTAAGGCTGAGGCTTAGCAGGATGCAATGAGCAAAATGATAGGGAGTTGGAGACGAAGAGAGGAGATCATGACTAGTGTCAGGGAGATTACTTTAGTGGTCATCAAGTGGATTGGACTTCATGGTGTGTTAAGGGAAGTGACGAACAGAGGTGAAAAGCCAACAGATTATGATCAGATAAGGGGATTTTGGAATTCTTGAACATGGAGATGGCACATTTGTGGGTGATGGCAAGATCAAGGGTATGACTACCTTTGTATGTTGCTGAGGTAAGGAGAAGGAATAGGCCATAGCAAGTGAGTAGATAGAAGAACTGAGTGGTTAGGGTGATTGAGTGAGAGTAAGTATGAATATTGAAGTCTTACTAGTATGAAGGCAAAAGTTAACACCAAGAGAAGAATTGTGAGTCATGTGCCAAACTCATTGAGGAAGGAGAGTGATTAACCTGGCAGTTTGTAAACAACAGATACTAGGATTTTGATTGGGTGGTAAATATGAATAGCATGAACCTCCGAAGGGGGGAAGTTATTGAATGATGGTCATAAAGAGAGAACCTAGAAGTGGAGGTGAGGAGCAAGGAGTAATCCATCTCCTTTTCCTTGGTCAGTAAGCAGACTGAAAAGAGTGAATGTATTACCATACTGCAAAGAGGAGCTAGGACAGTCATAGAAGGAAGCCAAATTTCAGTAATAGCTAGTACATGCTAGTAGGGGGAGAAGAAAAGATTTAGATGAAAGGAAGTTTGTTGCCCATAGAACAGGCATTCCAGAGGGCACAATGAAAGGGGTGGGTGGCATTTGATTGGAACTTTAGCCTGGGAGAATTGAAGGGACAGAGATAAGGAATCAGCATTTTATTCCAGCTGTCCTTGTGACTGGTTTGATTGGCTGTCAGTGTATTGCCCTGTAGCAATAGTAGATCTGTGTGTCATCTTTGGTCTTTTCCTCCTTCCTGGTTTGTTAGGTTTTCCTATTTTTGTATACCATTTGCTCGTCTGATGTTTTTGACCATAGAAATTTGGAAATATTTTAGGTTTAAACTTCCTTCTGTTTTACTTTTTGAGGCTGAGCTTTTATTTCAGTGGGAGAAGGGAAAGGGATTTTTCATTTCACGCTCTGTCTTGATCTTCCAAGAATCTTTCTAGGTGTCACAGATTCCTTAGCTTTATTTACCTTTCTGGGAAAGCATTGTTTCTTTTGACATTGCAAAAAATTCCATACTTCTGGTTTTGTGTTGGCAGAGTGGGCAGTGTAATTATTTGGATAACAAATCCATTAGCACAATTTATTATTCTGCCAAGAAGAGTCTGGTATACAGATAGTAATGAATAATCACTTTTGTACCAGGTATGTTGATTCTCACATTACAATTGAGAGATCTTAAAGACCTTTTGCTTGAATTGAGTTGGTAATACTTTTTTTTTCTTTTCTTAAAAAAATCATTACTTATTTATTCAATATTTTTAGTTTTCAGCATTAATTTTCACAAGAGTTTGAATTACAAATTTTCTCCCCATTTCTACCCTCCGCCCCGCACTCCAAGATGGCATGTATTCTGATTGCACCGTTCCCCAGTCAACCCTCCCTTCTGTCACCCTCCCCCCCATCCCCTTTTCCCTTACTTTCTTGTAGGGCAAGATATATTTTTATGCCCCATTTCCTGTATATCTTACTTCATAGTTGCATGTAAAAACATTTTTTTTGAATATTTGCTTTTAAAACTTTGAGTTCCAAATTCTCTCCCCTCTTCCCTCCCCACCCTCCATAAGAAGGCAAGCAATTCAACATAGGGCACATGCGTATTATTATGAAAAATCCTTCCACAATACTCATGTTGTGACACACTAACTATATTTTGCTCCTTCCTATGCTGTCCCTCAATTTTCTCCCTTGACCCTGTCCCTATTCAAAAGTATTTGCTTTTGATTACCTCCTCCCCCTATCTGCCCTCCCTTCTATTGTCCCCCCTTTTTTTATCTCCTTCCTCCTTCTTTCCTGTGGGGTAAGATACCCAATTGAGTGTGTGTGTTATTCCCTCCTCAGTTCAAATCCTATGAGAGCAAGACTCACTCGTTCCCCCTCACTTGCCCCCTCTTCCCTTCCTACAGAACTGCTTTTTCTTTACCCCATTCTATTCCCCTTCTTTTCCCCCTCTCTCAATATATACTTCTCTCTTCCCTTAATTTTATTTTATTTTATTTTTTTAGATATCCCTTCATATTCAACTCACCCTGTTCTGTGTGTGTGTGTGTGTGTGTGTGTGTGTGTGTGTGTGTGTGTGTGTGTAATTTCCCTTCAGCTACCCTAATATTGAGGTCTCATGAATTATACACATCATCTTTCCATGTAGGAATGGAAACAAAGCAGTTCAACTTCGTTAAGTCCCTTATGATTTCTTTTTATTGATTACCTTTTCATGCTTCTCTTGATTCTTGAAGTCAAATTTTCTGTTTAGCTCTGGTCTTTTCACTGAGAAAGCTTGAAAGTCCTCTATTTTATTGAAAGTCCATATTTTGCCTTGGAGCATGATACTCAGTTTTGCTGGGTAGGTGATTCTTGGTTTTAATCCTAGCTCCATTGACCTTCGGAATATCATATTCCAAGGCCTTTGATCCCTTAATGTAGACTCTGCTAGATCTTGTGTTATCCTGATTGTGTTTCCACAATACACAAATTGTTTCTTTCTGGCTGCTTGCAGTATTTTCTCCTTGATCTGGGAACTTTGGAATTTGGCAATAATGTTCCTCGGAGTTTCCTTTTGGGGATCTTTTTGAGAAAGTGATCAGTGGATTCTTTCAATTTCTATTTTGCCCTCTGGCTCTAGAATATCAGGGCAGTTCTCCTTGATAATTTCTTGAAAGATGATATCTAGGCGCTTTTTTTGATCATGGCTTTCAAGTAGTCCAATAATTTTTAAATTATCTCTCCTGGAAGTATTTTCCAGGTCAGGGGTTTTTCCAATGAGTTAGTTCACATCGTCTTCCATTTTTTATTCCTTTGGTTCTGTTTTATAATATCCTGATTTCTCATAAAGTCATTAGCTTCCACTTGCTCCAATCTAATTTTTAAGGTGGTATTTTGTTCAGTGGTATTTTGGATCTCCTTTTCCATTTGGCTAATTCTGCCTTTGAAGGCATTCTTCTCCTCATTGGCTTTTTGGAGCTCTTTTGCCATTTGAGTTAGTCTATTTTTTAAAGTGTTATTTTCTTCAATATTCTTTTTGTGGCATGTAGCAATTCTTTTGTGGCAATGACTTTAGCAAGTCATTGACTTGTGTTTCATGGTTTTCTTGCATCACTCTCGTTTTTCTTTGCAATTTTTCCTCTACTTCTCTAACTTGGCTTTTCCAAATCCTTTTTAAGCTCTTCCGTGGCCTGAGACTAGTTCATGTTTTTCTTGGAGGCTTTTTTTGTAGGCTCTTTGACTTTGTTGACTTCTTCTGGCTGTATATTTTGGTCTTCTTTGTCACCAAAGAAAGATTCCAAAGTCTGATTCTGAATCTGAGTCCGTTTTCACTGCCTGTTCATGTTCTTAGCCAACCACTTGACCCTTGAGTTTTTTGTCGGGGTATGACTACTTGTAGAGTAGAGAGTACTTTGTCCCAAGGTTGAGGGGCTGTGCTGCTGTTTTCAGAGCTATTTCTATACAGCAAGCTTTGCCACACCAGTGCTCTTCCTCCCCCAAGACCTGCCAACCCAGACCGAAGATTCAGATCCAAGTAGCCTCTGCACTCCCTCTCTGATCTGCCACTTAATTCCTCCCACCAGGTGGGCGTGGGGCCAGAAGCAACTGCTGTTGTAGTTTTGTCCTCAGAGCTGAACCACCTCTGCTGCCCCCAGGGCAGTGGCTGAACAGTGAGCTTCTTTCACTCTGTCCCAGCAGCTTTTCCCACTAACCTTCTCTATGGTCTTTGGTGTTTGTGGATTGAGTAGTCTGGTAACTGCCACAACTCCCTGATTCAGGGTGCTAGGGCCTGTTCCGCCCTGCTCCCAGTCTGGTTGGTCCAGGCGCAGCCCACACTGGGCTCTGTTCTGCTCTATTCCCAGCTCCATGGGATAGACCCTACCCAGCGACCATCCAGGCTGTCCTGGGCTGGAGCCCTGTTTCCCTTTGCTATTTCGTGGCTTCTGCAGCTCTAGAATTTGTTCAGAGCCATTTTTATAGGTCTTTGGAGGAACCTGTGAGGGCGCACACACAAGTCCCTGCTTTTCAGCCGCCATCTTCAGTAATACTTTTGATACCTTAAATCTATGAATTTTAATCCTGACATGGTTTAGCAAAATTCCCATTTTAGTTAACACATGCTAATAAAGCCTTATGCAAAAAACATCCTATATTAAATATACTTTGTTAACAAACATATATTGAGTTCCTACTGCTGGCTGATTGGGATGAAAACAACATAAAAAAGCAATCCTTTTTCAGACTTGCAATTATAATCTAGTTGGAAACAAGAAAAATTCATAGAAATTTAATTAACAGTGAGTGCTGAACATACCACTTGCATTCATTAAACCTTAATGATTGCCAAAGAAGAAAGATAGAAACAAATTCCCTCCTGAGGATTTTTTGAAAGCTGGTATGTGCTCAGTGTTCTTGTAGTGAAGAGAATGGGTATGTATCTAAATGACATTCTGGTTTGCCTTGTTGAATATCCATATGGCTCTTTTCACATGATGCTTCCACAGTGAATCAACTGAGTTTCTTATTGCTCTGTATTCAGGGTCCCCTAAGATACCTGGCATCGACAGTTTGAAACCACTGCAAGAACAGAAACTGCAGGAAGTTGTTTCTCCTAATATAGAACCAAGAACCGATTTCAAAGTGGCTGTTATGGATCATTTGGAACAAGCAGGTAAGTGCAGGACTTCCAGCTTTGGAGTTCTTGTGGTATAGCTACAGGAGTGCTTAATTTGGAGTTCTTAAGGCATGATGAGCTTGACTCTTTCCTTATTAGCTGTTTACCAACTTTGTTATTTAGTAGCTGTGAGACCTTGGACCAATTACTTTGATTTTTCTTTCCTGGAAAATAAGGAGATTGAATCGAATCTCTAAGGTTTTCTTCAGCACTAAATCCTATGGATGCTAAGTCCAATTCTCCTGACCTTGTGTTGTATTGCCAAAGTTAGGGACAAAGAGAAGACTTAAACAGCTTTGTCTTATTTAGACCTGGATAAAAAGATCAAAGATTTATTTAAAGTTTGAAGGAACCTCAGAAGGCATCAGTCTCTCTTATTTTATAAATGTTGGAACTGGAGGCCAGTGCTGATATGTGACTTAACCTAAACTCTCACAGGGTATGTGCGAGCCATCCTTCTTTGGTAACTAAGTAGATATTAACAGATCCTCAAGTATAAGATAGTTCTTGGATCCGTTGGTCTCTTGAAAGGATAAAGGATATCATATTATATCAGCAAATATGAGTATGGGAAGAGATTTCATCTAGTATGAAAACTAGGCTAGTTAAAATGCTGTGATCACTGTTAAAGTTTTGTTTTAAGGTGGCAGAGTGAATTTTCTTCCCTACAAGCCACATTTCTCTCTAACTTCTACTTGTCTATCAAATTTCATTGAATATTATTAAAAACAACAAAAAGATATGCCCAACTGAAAGCTTATATTTGCATGTGCTATTTTGTTTGCAGAACATGGATTATAGCACAAATCATACTGAAGTTTTATCTAAATGACTCTTAGATAGTATTAAATTAGATAAATTGAATCCAAAGCTATTGCTTCTTTCAAAAGTTACTATGTGCTAGTGGGCTAGTGGCTCCTCATAACAGGCTATAGTATCCCTAGTGGCCAAGTTGAAACACACATATCAATTTTTTCCTTTTGGGATTGGTATACTTTACACAGTCATTTATGCCTTGGGATGAGTAACAGTAGACCTTACTCTTCTTGAAATTTAGGTGGAGAACTGAGATGTTTATCTTCATAAAATGGAAACACAATAAATAATACCATTTCAGTGAGAATCTAAGTTATCCTGGGCTGTAAAGCACAGTAGAATGAGTTGCATTGCCTGATTTTGTAATGCAGATTTCTTCTCACTATTTTGTTGTTTTTAAAATGTTATTTTTTTTATGTAACACAGGTGTGTATTAGCACATACATGGATTGATATTTCAAAGATTTTGATGTCATTATTTCATGTGACCTTTGCAGCTCCTGTTCCTGTAGCTGAAGTGAATCCCTTTAAACCTTGTCCTGAGAATTCGCCAGCTTTACTTACTGAAGGTAAGGGGAAAAGGTTCCTTATGATATCTGGCTTTTAAAAAAGACAGCGATAGGTATATATTGAAAATTATACTGGAATTATACTGGAAAATTATGACTGGAAAGGATTGAGGAATCTTAGAATTTTTTATTTGGGAACAGTTCTGGAGCTTATAGTAAGATTCTCATACCCTGGTGAGAAGTAAGATGTTTGATTTGAATGACTTAATCTGATCTTGCTGAATATAGTTACAATTTCCAATATGTAGGTAGCCTGTTTAGGAATTCAACAAAAATGGTGATTGAGTCTTTTCTATGATCATAAACCTGCTAAAACATGAAGCAAAAAAATGAAGATGCTGGTTGAGAATTCTTAAAGATGATGAGGAGGGTTCCTAGTAAAGCATGAAAAAATTTCTTTGCTCTCAGCCTTTCAAAAAGAAAATATCCAAGCCCTCAGGTGCTAGTGTTTGAGCATGTGACAAATGAATTCTGAGCTTTGAAATGTTTCAGTGTGCACATCAAGTGTGTGGACTTTTGAAAAATAAAGACTGTATTGAAATATTAATGTTAATTTAGCTCATCCCTTGAATACATTGCCCAACAATGTGGGGAAAGTATTTTATCAGGGTAGGGTGAGAAAATTTGCTGTGTGAGAAACCTGTTGGCATAGTTGTCTTATAGAGATTGACATAAAAGATTTATTAACTTTTTTCACTAGTAGAAAATTAATTAAAATTATGTTTGTTTTTTAACTTTTGTGGTTTATACAGTACCTTCAGAACCAGTTGCAGTTGTAGAACAAAAAGTATATTTGCCAGAAACCTCAATTCCTGCAGAAGATAAAGCTTTACAGAAACTGGAAGAGATTAAAGCCCTGATAGCTTCTCCTGCAATTATAGGTAAGCCGAAACAGAATCCATTTATTAAATATAAATTTAGTAAAGCCATACTGTGTTTAAGGCATGATGTAGGTACTAGGGATAGAAAGATATATCCGAAGTGCACTGTGGTTTTATAGAGCTTATGATCTAATAGAAGAGGGGAATAATTCAACTACGAAAGTGTGGGGAGAGAGTGTTATAAATGAAGGAGATAAGTCCTGGCAAAGTGCTGTGCATTATAGAAGAACAGAGTTATCATTTTTGTATTTTTGGAAGGGTAGGGGGATAGAAAAGACCTAAAGTAGGCCTTGAAATAAATTATAGATCTTAGAAGATGCTAACTGGAGCATTGGCGATGGGAAGAGACCATTCTGTGTAGGGCATGTGGTGGGACATGAGGAAAGACATGGAATTTTTGAAGGGTTGGGTCATGGGGACTGGACTTGTGATTTCATTGGTACAGGTAACTCCCACATCAAATTACCTCCTCTCTAATATCTTTTTTTTTTAATAAAAATTCACCCAAACCAATCAAAAGCATAATCCCAGTTACAATCATCTGTTTCATTTTTTAGAATTTTGTTGTTAAACTTAGAATGGATCAGTTTGATATGACTTCAGGGGGACGACTAGCTCTAATTTGTCAAGTAACTAAGGACATTTTCAAATTTGTATGATAGTTCATTACTTTTGAAGGGATTAATCTTGCCATGAATCCTGTAAATAAGCATTTATTAAGCTTCTTTGGTGTTCCAGGTAATGGGGTAAGTACTGGGACACAAAAACAAAAGTGAAACCCACTGCCTTCACAGAGTTTATTGGAGGAGACAATTGTATATACAAAATGAATTCCAAGTTATTTTGGTGAAGATAGCATTGGGAACTAGGGGGATTGAGAAAGGCTTTAAATCTACAGTCTACATTGTAAAAGGTTGCATTTTGAAGGAAACAATTCAAAGAGAGAGAAATGATGACGGACCCTGAGGTAGTTTGGTGTCTGCTCATTTTCACAACTAGTGATGCTTCCGTTATTATGAAGATTGAAATGTTCCATTTTTTCTTACCTCCCTGTTCTAGAGGGAACACTGAATACAACACCATTAATCCAAAGTAAAGCATCCCCACTAGAAGAAACCATTCCTTCTGTTGGTTTCACTGAATTAGAAAAGCCGAAGGGAGAGATGGAGCATTGCCATGTTTCACCTTCAGAACCTCCTCTGGAGCCTACAGGTAGTACTGATTTCTATTTGGGCCAGCTTCCCCAGAGTATTTTACACTATTTCTTGCAGATCTAGCATCATCTTTGAATCGTGGCTTTGAATATTGTGATTTTCAGGACATTTTCTAGTATAATTTTTAAACTTTTATTAGGCCTGTGACTTGACTTTTGTCTCTTTAATTTCTCAAGCCATTTTCTTGTCTTAAAAAAAAATTAATGCTCTCTTTCCTGTACATTCCTTTTTACCTTTCAAGCTAGGCCTCTCTGGGCATTTGTATTCTTTTATTAGAGACAGTGTACCACATAGTATACCACTTTTCCAAATTAGTAAAGTAAGTTGTTGCCAGATAAAAAAAAAATTAGCATTTTCCTTCTTCATTCCAGAAATTCATTACCTTGAACTTCTTGTTACATATGTTCTGAGAGAAATTTGTGTCACTCCTGAGTTGATTAAAGATTAATTTATTATGTAAGACTTTTAAAGTAATACAAAAAACTTGCATTCTCTAACTCCTCCCCCCGCCTAGTACACTAAATAGTGTTCACATACACTATTTTTTCTGTGCTTTATTTTATTCTTACAGTTGTATACAGTGGTATGCCATCTTCTTTTTTCCCTTTTTCTCTGCCCCTCCAAGAGAGCATTTAGACTTAATCATAATTCTAAAGTTAAGTTCATCAGCTTTGTTTAGCTTGGAAGTACAGGTATTTTGGCCTCATAGTAGAAGAAAGTGGGAAAAAAAAAAGTTGAGTTATAATGTCTTTTTAAAGTGTAGTAAAATTACTCATTTCTTAAGGTTATTCATTGATGGAGCTGAAGAAGTGAAGATTGTACTTAATTATTGTTATGGGGGTATAAACTTTTGAAAAACTTGGGAAAACATTTTTGTAAGGAAATTACTAAATGGGTTCTTGAAAATGGATATTATATGATTTTAGATTGTTATATTATGATTTAAGATTATAATTAAGATTAATTATGATTAATAAATGATTTAAGAAAAATAGAACAAACAGTTGTTTTTGAATTTTAGCAAACTTCATGTATTTCAGGTGCCCCCACTGCACAAGCAAAACAAGCTTACAAACCCAGTGACCGAAGGTTTGGTCCGCCCAAGCCTGTATCTTTTATTGATGTGCCCACTGAGCAGGTGGGAAGCTATTATCAGCAGAAGATTCCTGATCAAAGACTGGACCCCTTATTTTGGTCAGAATCAGGATGGACTGGTTCCTCTCCCAGATCCAGATTTCCCCATAGGAGGACACCCCATACTGATTTCCTGGAATCTCGAAGGGACCTTGGAAGGGAGACATGGGATATGGAATGCACACCAGCAACACTGAAGAAAAAGAAGAAAAAATCTAAGCAAAAGAAATATCTTCAACCCCAAGTTGGAGAACCTTGGGATGAAAACACTGAGGTTTCCAAAGCTCATCTTACAGGAGCTGACTCATCAAAGCCAGGTGTTACATCAGGGCAGTCTACTGCCATGACTAACGAATACAGGCCTGTGTCCAAAGAGAGCTCTAGAAAAGGAACCATGTCTCGCCCAAAAGAAGCCAAACTGGTGGCTGCATCCTCTGCCTTAGGGAGCTCTAGTATCTCACTGAGTCCTACTCAGGAAGCCATTAAAGGTGAAAGCCATCCTCCGATTGTGTGGGGTACAAAGGAAGAAAGGAGCACCACTAAAGTAAAAGAGGTACAAGATGTTGGCTTATCATCACAGAGCAAAAGCCTAGTGAACAAGGAGGCTCTGCTACAGCCAAGTAAAAGTGAAGATCCTGTTTTGGATAAAGTACAGATAGTGGGAATGGTGGATTTGAAGCCACCATGTCCAAACAAACAAGTAGAAGCTCCTTTTGAGGCCAAACCTGAAGGAGGCGGCTTTACTGCTAACATGAATCAGGAAGCCAATGATGTAGTTTCAAAACCTGTAAGACCTCAAGAGCAGATTGAATTGTCAGCAGCAGAGGCAAGTGTTTTAGCTGATGGTAGAAAAGTGAGAGCTGGTGAAAGCAAAGCAGCTGACCAGTGTGCACTGATGTCACCCAGTCTTTTAAAGAATAAAGTGGAACTGAATGTAACCAAAACACCTGAACACAACATTTTTCCTGAGCAAAGCCAGGAGGTGGGAAATCTTGCTTCTGAGCAGCCATGGTACTGTGTGGCAGGTTCTATCCCTCATAAAGGTCTGGAACGACCCGAGAAAATTGGTGATGGTAAAGGGAGAAAAATGAGAGAGAGTGGAGAATGGCCATTCATTCTGGAGGCACAGAATGATGGTGTAAATCTTGGGGCAAGTGGAAAAATTCCCCAGACGAAAGGGATGAATGTCCACAGCGAGCATAAAGGGGTAGAATCTATGTCTTCCAGTCAAGTTTTAGAGACAATGCCTAGTATTATTAAGACTGTGACAGAGGAACCCAAAGAGAAAGTTGACTCAGTTGTGGATGTTGAAAGTACCTCAAAAGTACTAAGTCCTTCGGATGATAAGATAGACACAGGTCGTACTCTTGCAGCTGTTGTAGAAAAACATATGGCTGAAAGTCTAGAAAAGGGTATTACTGAGCAGAGCAAGGAAGGAGAGTCTCCTGTTTCTGAATGTCTCTTGGCAAGTCCCCCTGAGCCCAGTGCAGCTGTCTGTGTTACTGAGAAGCCTAAAAAGAGGGGCAGTGATGGGAAAAACAAAAAGTTAAAAAAAAGTTATTCTGGACAGCCTGCTTTGTTGGAGAGCAAAATAGATGCACATGTCCTGCCCATTGCCGACACGAATGGAAATCAGGACAAACCAGCTGATTTCTCTGATAAAAATATAGAGTTCATACTCCTTCCCTCCAAAGTTTCTGATCCTTTGCTTTTAGAAGTTTCTGACAAATCTGGAAAGCAGTCAGTTAGTGAAAAAGATAAAGTCACCGAAGCTAGTTCTTCTGGGCCCCAGGCATTTGTTGAGAATGCAAAGTATACTGCTAAGGACTCTGCTTCCACTTTTTTGGATGTTAATAGAACAAATGTTAGTTGTGATGAACAAACCCTTCCTCTGGGACCTCCCCCTTCAGGGCAGTGTGTGGAGGGTAAAATAGAAATGACTGTGGGTCAAGTGGTAGTGGCTGACAAACCAAAGAAAAGGGGTATTGATGGGAAAAGTAAAAAGGATAAAAATACCCAGTGTCTTGTAGAGAGTAAACCAGGTAAAATTGGAGTACAGATTCCTGTGGAAACCAAAGCAGAATTTAAAGTTGAGGGAATGAGCTGTGTGGATGAAAACAGAAATATTACATATTGCTGTTCAGAACTGCCAAATATTTGGTCCCTTTTGTCTGAATCAGAGGTTTGTGGTAAACCACATTCCCTAGTTTTCTCAGATGCACAGAAGAGCGGATCTCTTCCAGATACCTTAGCAGAAAGTGGGAAAGAGACCTCCAAGGCACAAGTTTCCAAATTATGGTCAGTAAATGACCCCAGAGAAGACATACCTGTGGGTGAGGAAAGAGCAGATAGCATAGGGACAGGTCCTCCGGTTGATTATCTTCCCAGCACAGCAGTTGTTCCTTGTGGTAGAGTAGCCACAGAAACAGAGAGACACCAAGGGAATCACAGTGTTAGGGAAAAAGGTAAATTCAGTTTACCTGGGCATATTGGCACATCACAAAATGAAGTATGGATGGATGGAAAACAGGTAACAGTAGGAAGTGTTGAGAAAGTCAAAGAAAACAATTTTCAGGGTTCCGTGGAAGCTAATACCACTGAGCAGCCCCAGGAAAAGAAGACAGAGCCAGTAAATGAACAGGTTCATCTGCACATGCAAGTAGAAGATGCAGGGCTCAGATTGGAGGACAAAGACACCGAGAAAAAGAATGCGGATGGAAGCATTTTCCAAGTGCTCATAGAGAACGAGATGGAGAAGGGGAAAGCCCTAGTTACAGATGAAGTTTTGCCAGCCAGTAAAAGTGAAAAACTGGACTTTCTCGAGGACAAGCCTAGTCAAGGATTAGATTCCAAGTACCCAGGAAGTTCAACTGGCAAGGTGGACATAACTATTCTGTCTGCTGAACAGGAAAAAACCCAAATGGAAAAACTCAGTCCTGGCTGTAAAAACATAGACCAAGAAGGTAGCCTCTTCAAACCCTCAGACTTCTCAGCAGATCTATCAGATGCTAGGGAAGAAGCTATTCCATTGGAAATTTTTGTAGATAAATTGTCACCAACTGTTATAAAGACTACTCAATCCCCAAAGCCTAAAGATACAATCTTAGAAGCACCTCAGAAGTTGACAGAAAAATCTGGGCAGCGAGCACTGGGCGATGGAAAGACAGAAGTGAGAAGCAAGGCAGCAGAACCATTGAAAGGCTACATGAGGCCTACCAAATCGAGGGGACTTACTCCCCCGTTGCTGAGACCTGCTGTTCCGGATCGAGAGAAACCTAAGCTTCAGAAGGCTCATGGTATGAACCAGCCAAAGCTGGTGAATGGTGTGTGCTTGTGGTTTGAAGCATCATCAGCACTAGCTTGTGTGTTAATTCTGTATTGATTCCAGCTGACTTTATGCATTGTTGGTGTGTTGGCATGAAAATTATAACCGTATAATGCTTTATGCCCCTAGCAAACATGGCATGACTTGTAGATGCGAAGAGGTAGATGTTTGATTGGTTTGCCTTTTGACACAATTCTGAATGTCAGTTTTTGTATAGATGGCTTCAAAAATCTACCACTCTGTGTGTAAGTCTGTCACCAGTCAGTTCTCAGGTTTTTAAAAAAATCATATTGTATCTTTATATTTTATCATACATTATCGTAATTATACCTAATAATTAGTAATTAAATCACTCACTAATAGATCTTTGGATTTACAAGGAATTAAAACCATTCCTTTCCAGCAATATATATATGAAAATTTCTCTCAGTGCACGTGCATTACCTATTCCAATTGACGCCCAAATTAATTTTAGGTTAGAATGAAAGGTGGTTTTTTTTGTCCCTTCATTGTTAAGATAATAGGGGGTACATTTGTATAACATATGCGGTCCCTATTTTTCACCCATAGTCTTAGGCATAATCAGCATTCATTGACTATGTGCCAGACACCATGTTAAGTTCTGGGAACACAAAGAAAGGGAAAAGACAATTCCTGCCCTTGTGAAGCTAATTTACAGAGTTCATTTATAGATTGTCTAGTCAGGGATGGTAATATGTTCAGTAGCCGATTGGGGGGATGGGTGAGATAGAGACATTAGCATTTGAACTTGTGATCACTCACTCAGTACTCTAACCAATCCAGTTGTGCATTTTGTTATGATTTAGAATAAATTGTGTTGTCTTGCCCCTCAGGAATAGGACATGTAATCAGGTTGTACTCCTGAGCCTAGCTTTCCAAAGTAACACGTTGGTTGATGGTTTTCCCCCTTGCTGTGAATAAGTGTTTTCTTCTCCAGTACATATAGAGTCATTTTGCCTTGTGAAGCAGCAGTCTTCATTAGCAGTAAACTCTAGATGTTTTTAACGTTGTGATCAGGTTTTTGGAAAGGCTTTGTTGTTTGAATGAATATTGTGACACAAATCTGTTCTGTTTTAATGGAAGGCTTGTGTTGTGAATGAGATTATGCCCGGGAAAGGAATATTCCATTACTGCAAAGACAGCATAGAAGACAAGAGGATACCAAAGGCAGGTGTTTGTAGAAGAGTGTGGCCATCGGCCAGCAACTTTTTTTTTTTTTTTATTTTTCGTTTGGATTTCCATAGTTAACTTCTCTCAGATGGTCAGTTAGCAGAGAAACAACATAAATTTTAAGGGGGATTTTCACTTACCAGACCTCTGCTTGAGGTTCTTTGTGCCCAAAATAGAGCAACTAAAATTTCTTCAGTTTACTTTAATGATAATTTTCATCCTCTGAAAAATGGAGGAGGCCAAGAAGAGTAAATTTTATTTTGAATCTTCAACAAGAAGGAATCGGCTGCTGGGTTGGCAGTTATGGTCAATCTGTGATTAGGCAGGAATGACCCCTCTGTTTTTGTAGCCTATAATTTCTGAAAGACAAATCTGACCAAATTACCTTCCTACTCAGAAATTGCCTGTGAGAGAAATATACTCCTCAGCCTTAAGTTTTGCTTATTCTGGACCCACTTAGCTTTCTGGTCTTTTTGCATTTTACTGCCCTTCACACAGTCTGACCCCTATTAAAATGGCCGTATGGCTGATCCCTCCTAAAATATTCTCTCTCTCACTTTGTTGCTTCTCGTCTCCTCCTTGTAGAATCCCTTAGTTTCCTCCAAAGTACAATTCACATGCCACTCTGTGAATCGTTTTCTTATTTTGTCAGGATTATTAGCACTCTTTGCTCTTTAGATTTCTTTTTATGTATTTTCTTTTTACTTGTGTACTATACATATACACTTGTAGAACCATAAGCCCCATCAAATCAAAGACTGTTTTTGGAGTGTTTCGCAAATACTACAGTTTAATAGGTCTTTATTTTGAATTGAAACTTGAGAATAGTCTAGGACAGTTATGTCCAAACTGTTTTAATTGCACCACTATCATTAAGTGTATTTTTGTGCTTCTTAAGTTTATTTATAAATGGCATACATGTGCAATTGTAATTATAATCATATACATTCTAAAACTTTTACAAAATGGAAATTTAAAAAGGGTAAGATAAAGGCGAAATAATATTGGCTCACAGATCCATAGATAATTAACCTTGGATTTGATGAAATCTCCAATTGAGTATACAGAAAGAACAGGGTCCAAGACAGAGTTTTGAGGGTCACCTGTAATTGGAGATGTGATGTGGATGGTATCCAGCAAAAGAAGGAGTAGTTGGACAGATAGAAGGAAAACCAAAAGAGCAGTTATCAAAACAGCCTAGAGGGGAGAGAGTAAATATGTAGGAGGAAAACATTGTCAGTCATATCAGATGCTACAGAAAGGACAGGAAGGATGAAGATAAAAAAAAGGTCATCAGATCTGACATTTAAGAGATCATTGGCAACTTCGATAAGAGTCATGTATAAGGATGTGCTTGTAAAATTTGGGCTCTTGTGGCACCCTCCATGGAGGTAGAGAGGTTCAGAAGAGCAATGGGTTTTGAGGGGCAGAAGGAGGTTGGAGGTACTTGCTCAGCTATCGTTGTCCTGGAGCGTAGAGGTTGCTTCTGTCAAGTGGGGGAAAAGAGAAAGGGTAGGGTTGAAAATTTGTCTATAAAGTTACTTTGGTTGTTAGGTTATGTTTTTCCTGGCCTTCAGGAACCACACCCAGTGTAGCTCTTGAATGACAGCTTGAGAGCTTGCCAAAGGAGTGTGTGGTGGAGACAAATCCATATTCGTTAGGGATTGGGGGAGATTATCTGCAGCCTAACTTCCTTCTTTCTGATTGGTTGGTCATTAATTTGAGTTTAAGCTATGTTTCTCTGTTTAAAGATGTCAGTGCATATGCACAGATGACTCACAAATCCCTTTAGACTTTAAAAAGATAACATACCTACTGGACAGGACAACTCCTTAGGTCTATAGTAGGAGGAGAATCCAATCCAGTCAACATATATATTAAATTCCTACTATGTGCCAGACACTGTGTTAAGTGCTGTGGATAAAATTAATAAAAAAAATAATGACCTCAAGGAGCTAATAACCTCATGAAAGGAGATACACAAAATGGGGGAAGGGTGCCAGGGTATACTAAATGCAGAGACCTCTTGTTCTGTGACAAAACAGATGCAAAATGAGGTGAGAGTGAAGAGAGATCTGAAAATGAAGTGGAAGCAAAGCTTCTCACCTCTTACAAGAGAACACCTAGTTCTCCTTGAAGTTAAATCACTTAACGTATGAGGTTATTGGAAAAAACCCCAAGTGTGATTGCAGAATTAAAGCCTTTGATCTGGGAAAGAGTGAAAAGCAGGGGAACTTCTGTATTATTGGTTGTCCCAAGTTTCAAAATGAAATCTAAAAACAAAGAAAAGATTCTAAGCGATCCTAACTTTAATTTTTGGAAAAATTCTAGAAGTTACTATTAAAGGGATGGTTTATGAATGTGTGCAAAAGGAAGCATGTGTGCAAAAGGAATCAGTTATCACAAAGAGCCAGTGAGACTTCATCAAGAACATTTTAAGAACAATTTAATTTTTTGATAGGCTTATTAAACCCAGTATTGATAGAATGTTGGAGATTTGTAGATTTAAAAAAAAAAAAAACAACTTGAAATTATTCTCAAGTGGTTTTCCCAAGACATAGGTCTATGTCTGTCTCTGTCACTCTGTCACACTGTTGAGCGCCTGGCCCCGCGCCTTCCTCCCCTTCCCCCCCCCCCTCTGCCCTCACCATCAGTCACTCCTTGTTTGATCCAAGATCAAATATAAATTACTTTGGCATTTAAAGCTCTTCCTGGCCCTTTTTAACCTTTTCAATTTTGTTATATACTACATCCGTCCACACATTCCCCTGTCTAGTGTTATAGTCTACCTGCTATCTGTTCCGGTTTGTCCTGTCCTTCCTCACTATGAGGCCAAAGTATTTCAGCTTCAGTGTTTATCCTTCCAATGAGTAGTGTGAATTTATTTCTTTAAATATTGACTGAATTTATATCCTTGCTGTCCTTTGGACAGCAGAAGTCTTCTTTAGCTTTACAATTAGGAAGTGTTGCTTCTGCAGTGCTCTGCTTTCCTTATAGTTAACTCCCATGGCCATACATTGCTATTGGAAAAACCATAGCTTTGATGATATGGGCTTTGTTGGCAAAGTGTTGTCTTTGCTTTTTAGTATCCTGTCTAGATTTGTCATAGCTTTCCTTCCAAGGAGTCTGCAGTGACCTTTGAGCCCAAGATCATAAAATCTGACACTCCTTCCTTTTCTTCCTAGTTGTAGCATCTTTAAAAATTTTATTTTCCTTTAATAGTCTTCTGTCCCCTCACCATTACAACCCCTGCCCAACACAGGCACACCTGTCTTTAACTCCGTCTTTAAATTTTCTTTGGTTTGATTAGGCAGTACTGAAACTTAAGGAAACTTTGGGGTGACTCAAGGAGACTCCAACTTTGGCCATCCAGTTAAGAATTTCAACTCTGAGTAGTTGAACTAATCTGATATATGAGATCCAAGAGTAAAAGTTTTGTTATCAACCTAATGAACCAGTTTAAACCAAGGACAATATGATCCTATAAATTTGCCACAGGAATCCACCTGTCTTACTGAAATCCTTACTCAGTTTTTCTGCTCTTTCATTTTGAGTTTATCCCTGGACCACTTTTTACTCAACATCCTTGGCCACATGAGATCAGCTCATCTTTCCTTCTGGTTTTCTTAATAGCAGGAAAAACAAGATTCCTATGATTCAGCTGTGCTAGCAGTGTGTTCAGTCCTTTGTCAACAGATACCAATCTTATATGTAGAGTACCAATAATACAGATTTTCTGATAACCTAAAAATCATTCTATCATTCTATTCTCCCTTTCCTAGCACTTTGCCATTATCTATTGCAGAGTTAGAGACAGGTTCCACAAAATTGAGGGCCCTCTTTGACTTCATTTTATGTTTTTCCATTCCATGCCTTCTGTACTCCCTTCAAGGCCTGCCCCACCCCCCAATCTATTCATTCCCAGGTGACTAACTTACTGGTGATATGGTTCTGCACATTTAGCTACGTTGGTCTTTAGGAAACACACTTGGTTTATTGCTAAGGTCGTACCATCCTTCTAGTGTGGTAGCACTTTAAGAAAAATGTGCTGCACTGTAATATCTTTCAAGAATCCAGACTTCTTGAAGCATGGGATTTATTTTGCTTTCTTTTGAGAATAGAGCTAGGAAAAAAGGGTTGAAGTTGTAGATTGCTAAAGTTAGGCTTTTTAGGGGAAAACAAAAACTTAAGTCAAGAGACATTTATTAAACCCTTACTATGTGCCAAGCCCTGAGGACATAAAGAAAAGCAGAAATATGATCCCTCTTGTCAAGAGCTCATATTCTAAATAACAGAGTTATCCTTAAATGGGATGGGCTGCTTTGGGAGATGACACAGACATAGATCTATCACTTCTGAGAATAATTTCAAGTGTTTCAGTAAAGGGAGAGGATGCAGAGTTAAGTTCTTGTGCCACTATGGCTTGAACCAGATGACCTTTGAAGTCCCTTCCTACCCAGCCAAATTGTGACCCATTTGATGCACTCAGCGTAAGCTTGAGCTCCACATTTTGTAGCCATGGTGATAATCTTTGTAATTTAGATAACACTCTGGCTATAATATGCGGTGGACATTTGATACCACGTGAACCTGAGATTCTAAGATTTTGACACTTGAAATAATTATGTATGTTTTGAGGAAAGCTTTGCTAATACCTAACTCTGGGTAACCTTGACTGACCATTTACCTTCTTTGCTGCTGCTCAGTAAGTCCCTGTCGATGAATGTCACAAAACCTTGATGCATGAATTCACCATAAAGTCAGACTAATATTTTTCCTCTTGGTCATTGTTACTATGAAGAGATAATAATTTAATTTTTATATTAGTCAGCAAGTAGCTATTAAGTACCTACTATGCGGCAGGTACTGGGCTAAGCAGTGGGCATACAAAGACAGACAAATAGTAATATAACTTCATTATCAGGTTACTACATAGTAACATCTCCTTGAATAGCTAACCATCCTTACCTTCTCTTCTCTTATCTGAAGGTTACTGCCCACCTTATATTTAATAAATGCTTGTCAAGTTGACTACGTTTGAGTTCTCTCAATAATATTCCTCTATACCTTGAAACCTTCTGTCTGTAGTGAGATGATATTATTCTCATTCTATAGAGGAAGTAACTGAGTCTAAGAGAGGGTACATGACTGGCTCATAGTCACATTGATCACAAAAGCATGTTGTCAGAGCCAGGATTGAAGCTCAGCTTCTTAAAATCGAAATACTGCATTCTTTCCATTGCAGGAATGTGCCTCAGAACCTCTCCTGACCTTAGATTTCCCTCAGATTTTGTTTTTACTTTCCTGTTTATTCAATAATCACTTATTAAGGGCCCAGTATATACCAGGCTTTTATATTTTAGTTTATATTATAGTTACTTCCCCATCTAGATTATGTGTTTCTTTGAGGACAAGCACATTTGTTATATTTTTCTTTAAAACTCCCACAGTGAAAGCAGTAAAAGCTTAGTAGTAACAACATCAAATTTTGTATACAGTTAGTGCTTAATGAGTGTTTTTAAAAAATGATTTTGGTTTAAATTGATGAAAAGATCACATAAGTAAACTATAGATTGGGATTTTCAGGTTCATATTTATGGGGTTTTTTTCTCTGAATATTTTTATACTTTTTGTCATATACATACAAAAAAGTTTAGAGCCACCCATTATCATCCATTTTAAAATTAATATCTGTCAATCTTTCAGCATTTTTATGGAAGTCAGACAGTTTTGTAAGCCTTTTTTCTTTTTTTCAAGTATGAAGTATTTACTGGGAAATTTCTTGTACAAGATATCATACTGTTTTGCCCTATGTATATATGAGTACATACCATACATAAGTACTCATCATTATACTCCCAAATTAGAAGCAAGATAATAATTTTATGGTCCTTGGCTTTTGTTGCTACAGAAATACTCTCAATAGTTCTTATCTGTAAGATCACTGGATGTTATCAGTAGCAGCACTTAATTGGACTTTGTTTCTAGAAACTATGGCAAGTAGCAGTTTATCATACTGGAAAGTAGTGTTGCCTTGGAAACTGGTGCAAAAAAAAAATTGCTTAGGAACCAATAGAAACCAAAAAAGAGGTATTGAACAGGATAAGCAATTGCTTCAGGAGGAAGACTAAAATAGAAACACTTGGCAGTTGCATCCGCTAAGCCTAGAGGCTCACAGATTCGGCTGGTGAAAGTGTAGTGATTTGGTTAATGAATTAGAATGAACATATGTCTTGGAAACTGCCTTATTCCCAATTACACAGAAATTAATGTGGCATTTGCTCACATTCAGAGGGTACATGTATTTTTCCTTTATGTGGATATAGTGAAAACAGAAAGTCTTTAGGAACCTTCTTAAAAAAGAAAAAAATGATGTCCTTTTCCTTGGCTGCTTTAGAGTCACTGGTCAGAATTTAGTCTGTAGCTGCGTAATGGTAGATATTTTTTCACATAGAAGTTTTTTACTCTTAATAGTTTTTTTTCCACAATTTTTTTTTAAATTTATTTTTAATATGTTTAGTTTTCAGCATTGATTTTCACATGCGTTTGAATTACAGATTTTCTCCCCATTTCCAC
>CM053624.1:305945938-306091000 GCA_028646595.1 Phalanger gymnotis
CTGGTGGGCCTGGGGCCAGAAGTAACTGCAGCTGAATTTCTAGAGCTGCCCCGCCTCGTAGCCTGAGGGGTGGAAGTCGAACCGCAAACTTGGATCCCATCCCGCTGCTTTCCCCACTAACCTTTTGCTGTTTGTGGGTTGTGAGGTCTGGTACATGCCACAGTGTGAGCTAGAGCACCCTCTGCTCCACTCCAGGTCTCGTCGGTCCGCGGTCTGCTGCCCTGCGCCGAGCCGCCTTGCTCCCTGGGCTCTGCTTGGCTCAGCTCCGCTCCCCTCCGCTCGGCTGGGGGCTGGGAGTTCTGTTCGGGACAGACCTTACCCCGAGACCATCCAGGCAGACCTGGGCTGGAGTCCTGCTTCCCTCTGTCCCTTTGTGGGTTCTGTATTTCTAGAACTGGTTCAGAGCCATTTTTTCATAGGTTTTTGGAGGACTTGGTGGGGAGCTCACGCCAGTTACTGCTTTCCAGTCGCCATCTTGGCTCTGCCCCTCCACAATTTTTTTTTTTTACAATATTTATTGTACAATCCACAGATAGGGAACAATTGTCTCTGATATGACAGATTACCATTTAGAATAACAGATTAACCATATTACCTTTTGCTCTATCTTTTTGACAAATGACCTCATAACCGAAGTAGAACATATTTTATTAATTCCTCTTCCCTTTGCCTCTTCAAAAAAGTTCACATTCAATTCTGAATAGGATATCTTTTTTCTTTTAAGTTCCTAAACTTATAAATGGACTTATTTGACTAATACACTTTTGTAAATATTAGCTTTCCCATATATTATCTTAATTGCTCCTCATAGCAACTGAGAAACTGCATAGAGTGAAGGATATTGTTATTCGCATTTTACAGATGTTTACTAGAGTTCTCCCAGGCCACACAGCTTGTAAGTGAAACAGCTAGAAGGATAACCGAGGTCTTTGAACTGCCAGCCTGCTGGGGTGTTTTTTTTTTCCACTACACTCTGTCTCTTTAATGTAATTGAAAAATTGTTTATAAATCATGTATTTGGATTTCAAAATTCATTATCATGTCACTGTTCCTTCCCTGAATCTTTGTAGCTTGCTTTTTCTTTCCAGCCTCCAAGACAGTGCTGAGTACTGCTGGATCCCAATGATAATGCTGTATGTGGAGCCCCTGCACTTCTTATTCCTGATAATCAGAAAAGAAAACACCAGGCTGCCAGATTTAGAAGGATTTACTTGATTATATTTCTCTTTGGAATTCCAGGACTTCATTTGTAAGGCTTTGACCTATTTTATCCAATGGATATTGATGGATCCTAGCATGTTCCGGATTTTCTTATATCTCTAATGTTAGTTAGTAAACTGGTTTTGGAATGGAATAAATTTTAAAGTTTTTTATAGGTCACACTCTGAGAAGTTACAGTACAGAAATTTTGACGGCTTCCCTATGATGTTTGCAAATTCTGCCTTGTTCTAGCCTCAGCCCTAGTCTTTGCAGTTTCTTCACCATTGTCAGTGGTGCTCTGCAACAGAAGCAGTCATACTGGGGCCATGGCCTCAACTCTTGGGCTTCTCTGTGCACCCCCACCTTCCTGATATGAATAGATAATTAAGGGTATTTGGAACTAGTTGATGGTTAGATAGACCCTTTATTAAATGCTTCTTATGTGCCAGGCATTGTACCAAGTACTTAGAATCAAACTAGGAACAAAAGCATTTGCATTCTAATGGAGGAAAACAGCTTGTAAAAGAGATTTGGAATGCAGGAAGAATTCAGCAAGGAACAATCCAAGGTGAGGTGGAAAAGTGGAGAGTCATTTGTGGAGCCTGGAGAGAAGTGAGCATGTCTGGCCTAAGGGTTTACTGAAGTGGAGGCTCCCTGTAGAAGGGAGCATATTAAATAATGTAGAGGCTGTGTGAAAGGTGTTTGAGTTGGGGGTTAGTCCCATTAATCACAGGAAAGATCGTATTTTAGACACTTACAGCATTATATATTGAAATAGACATACATCGTAATTTTGGTGGATTTTCTTTCAGTGCCTTTTCTTGTAAGGGAATGCATTTCCTAAAGAAAAAAAAATTCTATTTGAGGAGCCATGGGAGGCAATACTTTTTGTTACATTAGCATTTTTGACAGAAAGTAAATCTTAGCTTGTTTTTACATCTCTATTGAGGCAGGAAGGCAAGGTACGTATATTCTCTGTATATTTTCCCTTAGCATATGACCTGTTTCTTGGTTTCCAAGTTTGTGATCTTATGCATTGGAGATTTCTCTCACTTATGGTTGATTGAAAAAACAAACAAATATGGAAGAGAATAGCCATAGGTAAGTTCAGCAGAAACTACTAGACCACTTACTCAGTTTTGCCCTCCTGGGATGGAGAAATTCCAAAGATGTGTCAGTTTCCTCATCTGCTCAGTGAACGAGTTGGCTGTAACTTCAGAAGTCACTTCCACTTCTAAACCTATGGTCCTATAAAATGCCATTTGAAACAGACTTAGCTGTTGTTTGTTCGCCCATATTGGTGACCTAGGTCCTCTGAAGCCAGAGTCTGAACTCTTGCAGATTTGCCAATCAAAAAGGCTTTTCATCTAGACCCTTGACAGATGCTTATCTCTCAGCTGAAGAAAGTACAGTAAAATGGCGATAGGCTTATCATGAGGTTGGCTGTAGCTGGATGAACTTTTTGGCCCCAGCAGCTCTCAGTGGGCATAGTAAACCATAGAAAAGTAGAGGAGTTCCCATCACATTGAAATCACAGACCTTGAAATGAGAAATGTGCTTCTCATCTGCCAACTTGGGAGGTTGGTCTAATATTGGGGAAAGACAATGCTGGCTGCCTTGGGCATCTGTGATCACAAGGGAGTTTTCTTGGTGTAGATGACAGGTGATCCTGACCAAGACTGAACTGAAAATTTTTGAGGTGGCCTGGACTATAAACAGACCTAGGGTACCATTGGATTAATCACTCCATGCTAGGATTATCTCCTCAGCTTCTTCCCAGGTAGGATTCCTTTTATGTTGGCAAGAACAAACCCAGAATTTAGAGTAAGAAAACTTTGGTTCACCTTCTAGCTTGGCTACTTTGTGTCTGTAGCCATGGTCAGATCACTGAGCCCCATTGAGCCTCAGCTTCCTTCTCTGTACAGGCAATTAAGTTAGATTAAGGGTTGACCTGGTTTTTCATATCTCATAACCATGTGCTTTCTGATTCTATAAACTGACCTTCTATCTGTAATCGCTAGCCTTGTTTTTTTCCTTAGTGAGTCTTCACAGTTTGTACCAGCTTCCAATTTTGGCTCTTTCTGGCTCCTACTGACTTTCTATGACCTACAGTCCTACCTACAGTATCTGCACATTGACATTGGGATGGCCAGGATAAGTGAGTTTTGAAATGAACTATGAAAAATAGATTAAAAAGAATGGGTCTGGCTTTATGATCATCACCTGGACTTTTGGCAGGGAGAGTGAGGAGAGAAGCAAAGAGAAGAAAATCTTGACTAGGATTAAAACACACTTGACAGATTTTAAAAACACAAGGAGCAAGGGATTTTTGTGGTGTTTTTTTTTCTTTTTTTGCTTTTGGCTCTCAGGCTTTCCTGCCCCCACAGCATCTGGTTGTCAGACCTGGCTCTCACTTCATTTAAAACAAATCTTATATACTTCAGTCATCTTTCTGCCAGCAGGCTCAGAGCCATTACTCTTTTGGCCGAGAAGGGTTGAGAGTAGTAGTATTGTATTTCCAGGCCACCCCAAGTCAATGCCATTTAGTGAATCACTTATCATGGGTTTGGCCCTTGTGGTAAGTGTTGTCTAGATCAGAGGTGGTTGCAGTGTGTAGGTCAGCCGCTGCCTGCAAACTTCTGAGTGGGCTAGAACCAGTTTAAAATTGTATTGGCAATTGTTAAACAAAACAAACAAAAATGCAAAATAGATTATGTTCATTTATTCTTTTCTAAGTCATTTCGTTGCCAGCTAGTCTTTCTATTTGAGTTGGACATCTGGATCCTTTAGGTACCTATTCTGAACTTTCTAACTAAAGTATTAGCATGATCTTCCGGAATTAGTTCTGATCAAGATGTCTAAAAGAACTGAGCTAGACTGCCTATTTCACAAAGGAAAAAACCGGAATGAATAATGATCAAGATATACAATAGAAACCAAAGTCGTGGACTCTACCAAGTCAGAATAGCACACAAAGGTTCATGGACAACAGGAAGGGAGCTGCCAGAAAAGCTAATGCTGTTGACAAAAGACAAGCTTGGTGGGCAACCAGAGTCGAGGCAGAAACGTGCCGCCTGCGAGGCAGCTGGTGACCTGGAGTCAGAATGATCTGAGTTCAAATTTGGCCTCACAAAATGACTAGCTTTGTCACCATGAGCAAATCACTTAACTGGTGTTTGCCTCAGTATCCTCAGTGGTAAATAGGGATAATAGCACCTACCTTACGGGGTCTGTGTGAAGATCAAAGGAGATAATGTTTGTAAAAAGGACTTGGCACAGTGCTTGGCACGTAGTGCTATTGTTGATTAGCCATGTCCGTCTTGTCCAGTTCTTTGTGACTCCACCTGCGGTTTTCTTTGCAAAGATGGTGGGGCGGTTTGCTGGTTCCTTCTTATTTTACAAATGAGGAAACTGTGCTAAACAGGGTTAGGGAAGTTACTCAGGGACACACAGCTAGTACATGTCTGAGGCTTGATTTGAACTTAGGAAGATGAGTCTTCCTTTCTCCAGGGCCAGCTCTCTGTCCACCGCCCCACCAAGGTGTCCTTGCATGTGATAAACACTGCATCTAATTGCTTATTCTCTTCTCCTTCCTCTTATGCTTTGTATTGTGAGATAACAGGAGCAGAAGACCCAGAGTGAGAATACTGGCCCCTCTAGGGATTGGGAGTGGCCAGTGCAGTTTCTTCGGCATGACCTGGGGTCTTAGCGGTTCCTAGCACTGTCCTGAGATGCCTTAGAGAGGACCTGAGGACCTGGAGCTCTAAGCCTCAGAGGTCTGACTATAGGAGATGGAGATTTTTTCATCAACCCTGGTGAACCTGGCTGAGATCAAACCAGGCTGACTGTGCTGCCCCAAATTGCAGCACTAGATGGAGCCTGGCCTGACCTGAAGCCCTGATTCAGTAGCTAATACTGGGGAGGTGATTAAACCAAAGAATATACTGACCAGTATTAAAAACAAAAAAATCATTAACAATGTCAGGATCTCCAGAGAAGAGAGAGTGACTTAATAACTGTAAGCAGAGGTTCAGAGGATGAAAATGGATTTTCCACAAGTACAACCTGAATCTGTAGAAGAAATGAAGCAAGAAATTAAAATTCAACATCTTCTTTCACTAAGAAGCTTCCTCAGCTTCCTCCTCACTAAAATTACAGTGTGAGACTAGATACTGTGACCTTCTCCAGGTCCAGGCAGCTGGTGAGGTGTAGAGCCTGCATTTGAACGTTGGTTTTCTGGCTCAATTTTGCATGCTCTCCTCAGTACTACAGTGCTTCTCTTAGGTGCTGAGTAGCAAGTTTTTCACTGTAGAAAACAGAAGTGACTTGTTACGGGAATAAAACAAGATTTTCCCTTTAAGTGAGTTCTTTTGGTATACTCCAGCTCATTTCAAGGCTAGCACAGCTCATAAGGCTTTGTGATCTTAAGGAATTTGTAAGTAATTTGAATAAATTGCTATACCAAGAAAACCCTGTCTTCCTGTAGAAGACTGCATCGAATTTCAACATTATTTGTATGTGAGAGGGAAATTACACATTCTAAAACCAATTTTTCTTTATGGTTATGGGTGAGGTTTGGAAAAAGGAGTTGTGTGTCTTTTTGATTTAAGTAGATGAGTGAGAAAGAAAGTTATCAGGGAAATGGATGTGTCAATAAGTATGTTTGTAAATATCATTGAAAGCCAGTATAATTACTGTCTCTAACATTTTGTAAGGCTTAGTTTAAGTATGATCTTTTTAGATGCAACTCTAAATACCTATGGCAGTTATCAGAAAATTATATTTTCAGTTAAACAATGGTATTTTTTGGTAAGAATAGTAGCAGTTAATTTTTAAAATTGAATTTCTAAAGAGCTCTTTTCAAATTATTGGATGAATTTAGCGGCAGAGGGCTTTGGGGAAAGAGATATGGGGGGTTGGGAGAAAGGATTTTTGTCATGAATCCTGGGGACTTGGTATGATGTCACTGGATCAGCCAGCCCACAAGCTCCGTGTGCTTGTAGGTGGTGTTAGAGCTCCAGGATTGTTGAGAGGGGAGAGGCAGCAGTGGGGATGTCACTCACAAATGAGCAGCCAGCTTCTCTCACGGCTTACAGCCAGCTGTGCAAAGGCAAGACCCCAGAGCGCTGTTCAGAATCTTCCCACTGCATGGAATCCCCAAATGATTTCAGCAAGGCTGGATATGAATGGCAGAGGACCGAGGGCAAATTACAGGAGATCGGGCTGAATGTGAATTCTGGCGGGCAGCTGCAAGAAGGGCTTGGGAAGAATGCCGCCTTTCCGGACCAGGGCAGGCTGTGCTTCTTTGAAGGGAAGCTAGACAAAGAGCTAAACAGGGAGACTGAAGTGCAGAGTGAGAAATGCTCAGCAGCCCCTGGACACCTGGAGAGCTGGTCTTTGATCTCAGAAAACTTCCCTCCCTCTAAGGGGAACTTGACCAACCAGAAAACCTCTGGGTTCACCCTGGGGGAAGCAGAGGGGTCAGAGACAGAAAATGGAGCTGGGACCAAGAATCAGCCAGGTGGCAAACCTCCTGAGACAACTAGTGACCTGGCCCAGTACATTAAAGAAGAGGAGACTAGTGTTTGGAACCCCAACTTCAACCTAGTACAACAGGATACTTTGGGGTCAGGAGAGATGACTCCAGGTAAGGAAGAGATTAATGCCACCTCCCAGGACTGTTTTGTGATTGGGGTAGTGAATGACAGCTATGGGCTCAGTGACTATTCATCCTTGACTGCAGCCCAGACCCCAGCAAGTTCACAGACTGCCATTCCATACCCACCAACTACCATGGTTGAGCTAGCCCAGGATGACTTGAAAGTGAGTTCTTCTAGCAGTGGCTATGATGAAGAGGGCTCTTCAGTGGACATGGAGAAACCGAGTTATGCCGGAGGAACTTTCCTTAACCGGGCCTCCCAGCAAAGAAAGGCGATCCGTCGAGCCATGTCTGAATGTTCCCACCTTTCTGTACCCCCTGCCCTCAACCTAGCTGACAAGTACCCTGAGCTTCCTGGTCAGGATGACCGTTCTCCCACCCCTCTATCTCCCACCAACAGCCCAGTACTGAGCCCCACACCAAGGAAACTTGGAACCTCCTCCATGAAGCGCTCCATGACTGTGGCTGAGGAGCAGACAACTAACCCCAGGTTGAGCCTTGGGGAATCACCTAAGCAGACCACTAAGGAGCTATTTCCATTAATCCAAGGGGAACTAGCAGCTAAGAAGGCCGACCTGATCCAGCCCACTAACAAAAGCTCTGTCAAGAAAGAACTGGTCAACAAACTGGAGCAGATTCCTGAGGTGAGCATCAGGGAAAAGGGGCAAGAAGGAGCCGGGGTGAGGAGTGCTACAGGGTTCCCAAGCTGCCATGGAGGGGAGAAAGAGCACAGGCAGACCACTGCAGCGGGGAAGAAAGAAATCGAGGTCATCTCTACACAGCATGCTCCATCTTTTCAGTGCAGAGAGGAACCACGTGATGGTATGTTGCTAAATTTTACCTCCATGGGGAACCAGCAGATAGCCTTGAGGACCGAGTTGACAGATTGCAGGAGGGGAGGAGGGGCTGGTGGCTGAGCCAGCCTCTGAAAACGGGTTGTTTTAGTTTGAATATGCCAAACAAAGGGCAGGCGGATTGAATCCATTGTTTTTTGAAAGATCTTGAGGAATTAAAGGGCAAAGGACTAGGAAATCAGTTTTGGCTGTTTACTCTCAATACTTTGGAGATGGTGTTAAGGGCCAAGGTTTTAGAGAACTGAATAATTAGGTTCAGGGATTATGTGAGGCAATATTCTAACCTTCTCCTCGACCTCCACATCCTTTCCTTTTCTCTATGTCCTCCCTTACCTTTTTAGCCAGAATCAATATTCCTACAGACTAGAAGCTCAAATTCCATCTGGCTTCCTTACTTGAGAATTTGTGTCTCTGTTGGGATACACAATGGATTATCAGTTGCCCTCCTCCCATTTATTAGCCTAGCCTGGATATAAACTGCTTTCCACTGTGCTTTGGAAAACATTTTACTTTTGTTCAAGGTGAAAAGGAATTTTAAACCCTGAGTTGTTTTATATTCCTTTCCTAGTTCTCATAGTCAACTCAGTCTTGCCTCTTGTTTTCTCCCTTTGTGTATGTTTACAGGGTGAAGAGGAGGAAGGGGAGAAGCAGAGGCTTTGGAGATGATAAACAACTAACCATTGCAGGCTGTGTAGCCTGTCCCCTCTACTTCCCTCCCTCTCTGGTCACCCTACTGGTCCTATTGTTAGCCTTCCAAATAAGCCTGTTTTTCCTTGTATCCTGTTTGTGTACAAAGGGCCGTGATTCATAAGCCTAGTTGACAGGGATTTAGAATGTGACAAGACCTCTGTATATGTGTGTTTTCTTTGTTTAGAATTAACAGTCTCTTTCCTGGGGATCCGTTTTCTTTTCTCCACTTCCTGCCCACCCTCACTTCATTTTAATAAAATTTCTCCATCTTCTACTCCTAAAATACAAATTGGGATGAGGTGTTACAGAAAAGGAAAAATTGATCAAAAACAGAAAGTCAGGTATTTTGTGTAGCAGTGGTTTCCTAAGAGAGTGCTTGACTGCTGCTCTACAATTTTTCCTTCAGCTTCTGAAGCCTAAGAGCCTTGATGTGTTATTACTTGTATTATTGCATGACTGAATTGCAACTTTTTGAGGACAGGAATTTCTTGCTCTCTCTTCACCCTGAGATTCTTACTAGAGTGTCATCCAGTTAATAGATATTCTATATAAATTAGAAAGTTAGGATGAGTGTTTTTTTCTTCCTTAGAATGTGGCAAATTATCTTTCCTCATTCTGATTAATGGTCATCTTAAAGCTATCTAAGTAGTTGTTGGTTGTAAAAACTGGTTACCATAAGGCTCAGGCTATTCAAGCATCTTTAATGAATTTGTGAAAGTATTTTAAATTTCTGACTTAAATACTTTTCTAGGAAAAGCATCACATTTGTAGTCGGAAGACCTCCTGTCCAATACTATCTCTTTCATTACTTACGTGACATTGGGCAAGTTACAACCTCCCTGTGGACCTCATTATTGGTAAAATGAGGGGTTCAACTAGATGGCCTTTATGGTCTGACTCAGTTCTAAATCTAGGATCTTCTAGTGACATCCAGGGGCCAACCGGAATTCTTAATCTTAGAATTCTTCTAGAATTTGGAAAGGATATTACATGAGTTTTCTACCAGGGAATGATCACTGGGCTTTAATCTCAGATTTGCCATTGTGTGTGTGACCTTGAGAAAATCACTGGAATGAAGGATGGAAAGAAATAAGGAAATAGTCTTTTGTTAAGTGCCAACTATTTGCCAAGGCAGTGTGCTAAGTGCTTTCAAAATCCTATCTTGTTTTAGCCTTATAACAACCCTTCAGAAGTAGTTGCTGTTGTTATCCCTAATTTACTATTGAGGCAGAGGTGACTTGCCCAGGCTTACACAGCTAGTAAGGATCTAGGCTAAATTTGAACTCAGGTCTTCCTGACTCCGAGTCAAAGCTACCTAGTTGGTAGTTTCCTATTTTAGGCCCCTAATCTGTCAAATAAGAGTGTTAGACACAATTATTGTCAAGAGCCCTTTCCATTTACCTTTAACATTCTCTAATTCTTTTCCTTCCTCCCATTACTCAAACTATTCAAAGTTGTTGTTACTCTTTTTAAATGGTCTCTGCTGCCTCAAAAAAAATTCTGGAATATTTCCTGGATTTTTCTTCTACTTAATCCCTCCTTCCCTTCATCTTTACCCCTTTTCACACAACTAAACTTTATGTAGAAATTTAGAAACAAATACCCATTTTTTTTTTCAATGCCAGATTTCTCTTTGGAAATTTCCTTAAATCATCACTGTTGGGGAGTGGAGGACAGTGGACAGGAGAAAACTGGATATTCACTGAACATTTCAGAGGACATGAACCAGTATACCCGAGTCCGTGTCGTAATGAGCTGTTTTAACACTGGTTGATCGTATACAGCCATATTGCCCTTTATTCAGACTGTATGTATACCCTTAATGATGTATTATAATTAGAAAGCTTCTAATAAATGTTTGAATACATTTACAATGGGTAAATTAGGGACAGCTATTGGGTTTACAAAAGATTCATCATAGGATTCTTTTATCTGATCCATTTAAAGTATATGGCTCCCTGGACTAATATTTGACTTTTTATGACCTTTAAAAACACACTTGCAGTGTAAATCAAGCTAGTTAGTATTTTGAGAGCATTTTTCATAGTATGTCGTCAGGTTTACTAAAAGGCTTTGTAATTGTATTTTCTATTTAGTCTGCGCAACAAATTCATAAGTAGGTCAGTGCTCTTCCCTTCCGGCTTCAAATCTGTCATCCTAAGTAGGTTGTGACTTCCTAGGGTATATAATAGCAAATCGGTGTCAGGATTTAGTTTAGAATTCAGAACTGAGACATTAGTCTCTAGGAACCATCTATATTCCCTTTTATGCTCCCAGAGATTTTCAGCCAGGTCTGAGAAATTTGAGCTATAGAAATTGGAGTAGGAGGGCACCCGTTCATCTATTTATTTATTTATTTGAGCATATCTAGCTCATCCCTATCCTATTCAAATTAAAAAAGAAAAGGTTTCCAGAATTTCCTTAATCATGACGAATACATCATCTGCTTATTGCCTAAAAGAACAACTAGCTATTGTTGGGGCTGGGCAGAGGCATTCAGAAACTGCAAAATGCCTAGGCAACAGGGATTGTATTGAAGGCATTTCTGTTGAAGAATTGCACCTAGGAAACTGTCTAAAATGTTTACCAGAATTTCATACTAGAAAATACTTGAAAAGAGGGTTTTGTTCTGTGTGAAATGTGACTTGTAGCAGGTAAGTATCATAAATTTCAGTATTGGCCGTATGTGGTATGGAGGGAAATAAAAGATGACAAAATCAGAACTCTTTCCGAATATTCAACCTAATATTTTAATTTAAACAATGTCTAGGAGCAGCATGGCATATGCCCATAAGAGTATTTTATATAGTCCTATATTTGTGGGTCTAGTCTTTCTTGATATTATTCTTCATCAGTTAATACAAATCTTCCCAATTTTCTCTTAAGCCATGCATTTTGTTTTTTTATGGCACAGTGATATTCTCTTACATTCGTATGCCATGATTTATTCTGTTATTCCTGAATTAATAGGGTACCATCTTAGTTTTTGGTTGTTCTTCGCTGCAAAAAGAATGGCTCTACATGAAACCTACAGCTCAACACCGTGTTTGGCACATAGTAGTAGGTCCTTAATAAATGCATATTGGTTGGTTGATTGAGGTAAGACTTGAAGATGGATCCTGAAGCTATGAATAGGACTGAGGAAAATGAAGATTGGGAACAGAAAATAATAGCAGGAGATGTATAGATGAAGTAAAATCCAAGATAGGTAGAAGATGGGTAGACAGAACGATAATGAGTGTTCTCACCTAAGTCAAAAGTTTCAATGTACAGTACATAGCTACAATTCAGCAAAGATTGTGGGTAATAATGAGATTGGGAAGGTAGATTGAGACCAGATTAGAGGTTTGTGTATTAGATTAAGATGTTCCAATTTTATTTTATAGATGGTGAGGGAAGGGAAACTGTCTTAAAATTTTAACAGAGAAATGACTTATTTTCAATTGACATCGTGTGTGACATCTGTTGGGTAAAACCATGTAAAGGATGTAAAGACTGGCTTGGCGAAGAAGATAAGGAGACCAATTATGAAATGTTCAGTGGATGAAGGAGTATAATCAAAGGACTGTGAGGAATTTGTATTGGCAGATGAGGCATGTGAGAGCATAGCAGGGAGATGTGGTGACCTTGAAGACAGTGTTATTGATCTACCTAAGGAGAGGGTGCTACATGATTCTTGCATGAGAAAGATACTGATTTTTCTCAAAATACCAGGTGATCAGAGGTAGTATGCTACACTGGGAAACAAAGACCTCTGATGTCAGAACCGGTTTTATTCCTGTTCTTTTATACCTGACACTATAAGCAAGCCACTTGATTTTTTTGAACTTTGTAAAATGAAATTTTACAAAAAAAATTTTTGTCTTTGTAAAATGAAAAAAACTATGTTATCCAGAGGTTCTGAACCTGGAGTGAATAAGATCCCCATAGAGCTATAGAGCCTATGACCCTATTGGATGAAAAGTTTGAGGACAGAGTGAGTGTAACAAATAAAAACTTGCATTACCACAACTTCCTTAAATTCTTACATCTGAACAGCCAACTGCTGATACTTTGTTGTAAAGTGTAGGACTTGGTAAATATACTATAAATTCACTTCAAATTATGAAGAGACTAATTTCCCACATTCTCACAAGTGTGGGGACCACAGTTGTTTGTAGTATGCAGATAAAATTGTCTCCTGTATAATTACAAGGGATTTGTTAGATGAATGTAGTTAAAGGAGGAGAATGAAATTCTGAAAAGAAGAATGGCCAAATATATAAGAATATAAAAACACATTCTAACTCATCAATAATAGAAATATAAATTAAAACGGCTTTGAGGTTTCTCTGCCTAACAAATTGGAAGAGATAAAGGGGGAAAAAATTGTCAATGTTAGGTGTGCTTTGGGAAACATGGCACAATTAGTATCCTGTGGGAAAACAACCTGGAATTTTGTCAGAAAAGTGACTAAAATGTTCATGCTTTTTGACCCAAGATCCCACTCCTGCCTAGATCCCCAAAACGTGTTAAAGACAAAGTCTACTATATGCCAAAATATTCTTAGTAGAATTTTTTTTTTTGGTAGCGAAGAATGAGAAACAAAATAGATTCTCATAGATTGGGGAATGGCTGCATAAATATGGTGTGACTATACTGGAGTATTTATGATCCATGGTATCATGTGATCATAGATTCAGAGTCAGAAAGGACCTTGGAGGTCATTCAGCATCACATCCCTCATTTTTTAGAGAAGTACTTTGGTCATAGCCAAGACTCAGAGCTAGATCTCTGGACTCTACACCTTGCACATTTACCTTCCACTATATCACCAGCTCTATTGAACTGTAAGAACTGATGAATATAGTGAATTCTGGGAAACTTGGGAAATTTTTTTTTACGAGCTCATGCTTAGTAAAGTAAACCAGTAGCTCATAAATACAGACAATAACAATAATGCGAATGGAAAAGCCACTCAAAGTGAGCCAATTATTTAGTAATTGTAATAACTAATCTTGATCCTGAAAGGTGATAATGAATGCCAGCTTCCTTTTCTTGGGAGAGAGGCCAAGAACTATTGAGCCCCATGATATTCCATAAAATTTTCAGTTTCAGTGACAGTATCAATTGTTTTGCTTGTTTTTCAATATTAAAAAAAGTACATCTCAATTCTTGGGGTAAAGTTATATCCAGAAATGATTATGATAGGAAACCAATGTACAATGTACAATGGTGACGACTGGTGGGTAGGCTTAGAAATAGTTAATAGAGACATGTCTCTATGTTCCCATCCTGCTCTAACAGCTCTCCTTCTACTGTATTCTTCTTCTAGCATTTATGGAGAGGAAAATGGCCCTAATTGAGAGGCACCATTTTTTAGTGGAAAGAAGACTGAACTTGGAGTAAGGAGAGTCTTGGGTTTCATCCTCCTCTAGGTACTTAGTAGCCAGAAGTGTCTGTGGGCAAGTTACTCAACCCTCTCTGAATCTCAGTTTACTCATTTGCAAAAGATGGATGAAAATACTTATATCACTTTGCTTATAGGATAGGTATGAGGACCAAATAAAAAAATATGTGTAAACCACTTTGAATACTCAGTTCGAGTTTTGCTTCTTTATCATCCATGGCTGTACTCTGGTATTCGTAGAGGTGACATGGACCTGGCTTCATCCTGAGTTGAGGCAGGAGTTGAAGGAATAATTGAGGCATAAATGGATAACAAGGATTTAAATGCTTCCAAAATTGACGAAAATTTGCTTGAAATTTTCTAAAACTACTCATTTTTCACTAATCCACAAAGAAAATGGTAGAGAAATACTTCATAAATATTCCAGTTTTTCACTAAGTATGTATTGAATGTCTTTTCTTGTATTATTAGGGTAAAGAGGGGGTGACTTTGTGTTCATTGTCATGCTATTATATTTTAAAAAGTCTTAGATGTGATCCTTGTCTTTCTGATACGTACACCTATATTCCAAGAGGTTAACTGGAGTGTTGTTAATTTGGTAGAGAATATAGAAATATTGTCAACCACGATCGGATATAAGAATGAAGGCACTGGCATTAAGGGGGATTGGGAAAAGCCTCTTAATTTCTCAAGTCAAATAGGGATGCTTTGGATCATGTTGGTCCATATCACAAATTCTAGACATCATTTTGGTGTCTTGGGGAGATTCCAGAAATGTGGTAGCCATGTGACTTAATTGCCTCTCCCTGTGCCATGCACTGAGTTTAAAAAATTTGTTATGAAGAAACATTCAAGTGACTAATATGTGCAATGTGTTGTATACTAGGTGCTGGGTAAAGATATAAGGATAAATATGGTCCCTGCTGTCAGCAAACTTAGAGATTTCATAAAAGAATTAGAATACCTGTTGGAAAATTATTTTCTCAAATTGCTTAGGAATTGAGGATCTTGTTTATCCTTGAAAATTATTCCCAGGGAGGGATTAGGGCAACTATCTGGTTTGTTAATTTCAAATTTTAAATTACCCCATTGCGTTCAGAACACAGAGTAAGTTTCTATTAATTGTGCCTGGCTCTTTTGAATTCAAGACATAGAATTTCTCTTCATCTGTATACAACATTAATTATGTACTTACTGGGTACAGGGTATTGTGAGTAAGCTCTTGGAGACAAAAGAAGAAAAGCTTTTGCCCTCAAGTATCTTATGTTCTAGTTGTTGAATCAATTTCAGTGCAGTGTGAGTGCTACAGACAAATGCTGTAGGAGTTTGAGGGATTTATTTCCTCCTAGTCTACTTGTGACTGTGACTAAAACAATCTTTTTTTTTTTTTTTTGGTCACTTTCATTTTTATTGATGCTTTTTTTTTTTACATTACATACATTTATAGATTATACTGTTTTATCAGGTAGGTGTCTTATAAGAAAGTAAAACTAATTATACAGTTTATCCCATCAGAAACTAGATTCCACATCTATAGCATTCCCTACTTCTCTATTTTTAAAAAAATCTGTTTTATTTCTCTTGAGATTTTTGACCTTTCCCCCTCATTATTTTTCCCCTTATTATTTTTTCTAATTATGTAAGGTAATCCTTTGGTTGTTTGGCATGGCATTGAGTAAATAAATTAGTATAATATATATATGTGTATATGTATGTATGATATATTATAATTAATTAGTATCAGGAATAATATTCACTTTACTGCATTACTGCATTACTCATAAAAATTAATAAATAATTAATAAATAATTAATTAATATTTTTCAGTTATTTAGGTTTGTCTTTTATTTCTTTAAATTTCTTTAAATGATTGTTTGTAGTTTGTAGTTTACATAGTTCTTGTGTATGTCTTGGAAGGTAGACTCCCAGGTATTTTATATCTTAGAAATTTTAAATTGAAGTTCTCTCCTTGCTGGCTTTGATATACAAATGTTGATGATTTTTATGGATTTTACTTTTCTGAGTTTATTAATTGTTACATTTTTAAATTGACTCTTTTGGTTTCTTTAAGTACACAATTATATCTGTAAAAAAGTGACAGTTTTGTTTCTTCTTTACCTATAGTCATTTCCTCTCGTTTTTGTTTGTTTTTGTCATTCCTTCTTGTTTTATTTGTTATACCAAGCAGCTTTAGTAATAGTGCTACAGAAAAAGAAATTACGATATCCTTGTTTTATTCTTGAATTTATTGGAAATAATTCTAATTTTTCTCCTTTATAAATACTAGTAGTACTTGGTTTTTTAACATTTTAAAGAATGTTCATTTATTCCTATTTTTTCTAGTGTTTTTAATAAAAATGGTAGTTGTATTTTGTCAGAAGCTTTTTTCTGTTCATTGATATAATCATGTGATTTTTATTGATTTTTGTCATTAATATGTTTAATTGTATTCATGGTTTTCCAAATATTAAATGAACCAGTAAGTCCAATCTAGTCACTGTATATATTCTTTCTGATATGTTGTTTTTGTCTCTTTGCTAATACTTTGTTTAAAAAAAATTGCATCTGTGTTCATTAAGGATATTGGTCCATGATTTACTCTTCCTGTTTTGATTCTCTTGTATTAATTTATCAAAACATCTGTTATAAAAGGAATTTGGTAGCATCCCTTCTTTTGCTATTTTTTTAATCAGTTTATATATTGTTTCTCCTAACTCTTCTTTGAGTGTTTGATAGAATATCAAATCCACCTGGTCTAGGGTTTTTTTTTTCTTTTTAAGTTCATTTATGGCTTGTTCATTTTCTTCCTCCAAAGTTGGGTTGTTTAAGTTTCCTATTTTTCTGTTTATTATTTTTTGTTTTTGAAAAACTATATAATATTCACCTGATTGATCTTCCAGTTAGGCCTTTCCTAATCAAGTCATGTTGTCCTTTTCTCATTATTCCTTCTTTTTCTAATATAAGCCTAGTGTCCTTTGAATAATAATTAGGTTCTGAGATTTTGCTGGGAGTCGAAGTCACACTTGTTGGGATATAGTTTTCAGATTTCCCTTTCTTCCGTTTTTTAAAAATCAGGAAAATATTTTACCATCTCCAATCTTGTAATACTTTTCCTAATGCCCAAGTAGCTTAGCCAAAGCTTCTTTAGCAACAAACTTGAATTTATCTGTTAGTGATAATGCTAAGCAGTAAAATTTTTCAAGTTCACTATGTTTGTTCTCTTGACTTTTTAAGAGGCTTTATGTTGATAGTTGGAAGGATAGTAAAATACTAGGCATGAGTGAAGCTAATATTGTGGTTTCAAGCATTATAGGGTCTGCTCACATATTGTGGGGTCTTCAGTTAGGGTGTGATGGTTCTTATGCAAGGTTTTTTACAGTAGCCTAAGGTTTGGCTGGTGTTTTCCTTATCCATCTGGATTTACTATCCTGCTGATGGAAATTATTGTTGGGTTTTTTGTTTGTTTTGTTTTTAATGATGACTGTGATTTGGCTATAGGAGTTAAAATCCACTTCAATGATCTGTGATTCCTTTGACATAGGTACATTCCCTTTGATGTAAAAGATCGTAACCCTTTAAATAGATAGTCTTCATAAATGTCTTTGGCTAAAAACAAATTCATTACCTCATTGCCTTCCTTAGTAATGAGTCTTTTAAAACTTAGCTAGACTGACCTTTGAATGACAGACTTATACCCTGAAATCTTTCCCCTTTTATTGGGCGTTCCAGAACATGGCCTTTTAGATTTTAGGGTTGCATTTATAAAATGATGAAACACAAGAGGAAAACTAATGCCTTTCTTATTATCTCCAGAGCTTTTTCCCAAATGCATTATTCGGACATTCTTAAGTCCAGTCATAATAATTCATAATATCCCTATCTAGCAGCCTGGGATATGTTACTGAACACTTAAGAGCTACAGAGCTGTGACACTTTTTAGTGTGGCATTGTGTTCTTTACAGTTTTGGCTAGGTTGTGTCCTTAGGTTACCTTTTAAGAAGATTGTCATAAGGCTTGGAATAATTATAACCTTATTCAGTCAGGCCCTAGAGCTACTGATGAAGATTGGGCAGTTTTCAATGCTTATGCCCATAATGAGTGCATCTTCCCTGGTTTGTGATGCATTTTGTGTGAGAAAGTAAAAAGTCTTCTAGATAAAAGAAGAATTAAGGCACAGTTACTGATGAGATGCTTTTGTTAATTAAATGAAATCAAGGGACCAAAACCTTCCTTTAATTGCCTGACAGGAATTGGATAATATAGAATTTAAACATTATGAGATCCTTTCAATTCTATACCATTCTCTGCTCTTGAATTTCTTACCCTCTTGTGTTTTACCTACCTGGTCTTCTCTTGACGAAACAGCCTTATATTACTCCTACTAGCCGTTCACCTGCTTCTTCCTGTCCTATGCTGGTTGAAGGTGTAAGTCTCACAACCACTCTGAATGAATACATTACAAATTTATGCTGTCCAAAGTCAACTTGGTCCCTCATTGAAGCAAGGCAGTCCTTTTCTTTCTTCCTAGTTGATTCCCTACATAACCCCCTGAGAAACCATGCTAGATTTTTGCATGCACAGGCACATGTGCCAACACACACACACACACACACACACACACACACACACCCTCTTTTACCTATCCCCTCTCTCCTCTGAGGACCTTCGCTTCTACTTCATTCATAAAAATTAAAGCTATTCTCTTCTTCATGTCAGAACTCCTTGACATCTCCCACTCTTTGCTTTACTCCAATTTCAAATAAAAAGTTGGCCTTTTTCCTGGTCAAGCCACCCTTCTATATGAGCATTCAAACCCATCCCCTCCTGATTTCCTCCAGCAGATTGATTACTCAATCATCCCTCCTTTTGAAATCTTCAGTGTTCCCTGTCAACTAGTTCTTTCCTTACTGCCTTAAAACATGCCAAAGTCTCCCTGTCCTTAAAAAAAACCTTCACTAGACTGAACCAACCCATCACTTAATTCTTATAATTTTTCTTTTCTCAGTTAAACCCTGTCTAAGAGTTCTCCACTCATTACTCCCACTTCTCATCTCTTCCCTTTGTAATCTGCTTTCCAGCTTCATCACTCAACTAAAATTACTCTGTCCAAAGTTATCAGTGATCTCTTATTTACCAGATTTGATGGTCTTTTCTCAGTCTTAATCCTGCTACATTTGACACAATTGATCACTGTCTTCTCCTGCACATTCTTTCCTTTCAAGGTTTTCATGGCAAGACTTTCACCATTCTCCTCCTACCTGTCTTACTGTTTTTGCTTGTCCTTTTCTGGCTTATCCATATCATGTCTCTTACATTAGATGTTTACCAAGCTTCCGACTCTTCTTCCCCTCCCTATTTAGAATCTTCATCAGGTCTCATGGTTTAAGCTATAATCTGTATGCATTTGACTCCCAGGTGTATATTTTCAGTCCTAATCTCTGTCCTGAGCTTCGGTCTTGAATCAGCAGTTGTATAATGGATATTTCATACTGCACGTGCCAGAGACATTTTAACCTTACCTGAACTTGTCTTGGCTGCATGGCATTTCTGCCCTTTTTCAAATTTCCCTACATCCCTCTAGTATCCCTGGTTTGTAATCTCAGCATTATCCTAGACTTCTCCTTCTCTATTACTTCATGTGTCTGGTCAGTTGCCAAAACTTCCTGTTCCTACCGTCACAACATCTCTTGTATCCTACCCCTTTCCCCCACTCATAGCTGCTACCTTATTTCAGGCTCTCTTCACCTCTTGCCTAGATTACTACACCAGCCTCCTTATTGTTTCTCTCCCATCAAGTCACTGACTCCTCTTGTTTGTCCCCCACTTTGAGGACAAAATCATTAAGCTCAGATCTGACTGTGACTGCCTTATTCATTCAACTCCAATGTCTTCCTATTGCCCTTAGGATAAAAAATTGGATATTATCCCCATGCCTGGACTCTGGGATCCGATGAAATAGGGTATATCTCTGTTCCTTACTCGTGACGCTCCAGCCTTTGTAGTGTCTACAATGTCTGGGAGTCTCTACCTCCTTACTTCTTCGTCATGGATTCCCTCTCTTGTTTCCAGGCAGCTCAGTCTTCCTGCTCTCTCCTCACTCCCCGCCTCCCCTGCCCCCAGGGATAGTGTCCTGTGTCTGGAATTATTTTGTATTTAACTATTTCATATATATTTATGTTCCTCATAAGCAGGGAATGTTTCATTCCATGTATCTGCATGCCAGCAACTAGCAAAATACTTGGTATTTGGCAAGTGCTTACTAAATACGTGGTTGATTTATTGATTCATCACCTGGGTTTAAATGATTGGGCTATTTTTCTGGGAGATAATCCATGAAGCAGGTAAAATCTGGTCCTCAGAGGCCTTAAGACTTTCCAAACACTTCCTTGCTTATGTCTTACTAGGAACAACATTCATTTCCCCAGAAAGAGCCTGCTTCCTTCTTCTGCCCTTCCCCCAATTGATTTATATTGCCTTTGATTCTGTTTTACTCTATGCCTATACTTGAGCAAAGATGTTCCTTCTGGTAGCCAGATTCTGTTTCTGGCGGGTCGTCTGTCTTTCTTTCTTTCTTTTTTTTTCCTGTGGGGGAAGACAAGGCAATTGGGGTTAAGTGACTTGCCCAAGGTCACATAGCTAGTGAGTGTGTCAAGTGTCTGAGGCCAGATTCGAACTCAGGTAGTCTTGACTCCAGGGCCAGTGCTCTACTCACTGCGCCACCTAGCTGCCCCTGGTGGATCATCTCTTAATGTAGCACTTCTTTGAGTGAGAAATCTGTTGTTTCCCATGCTGTTGAATCTAAAGAAACGCAGAGATGGAGATGAGATGAGCTCTGGGAGAGTATCTGAACTGATTTGAGCTGCACTGGAAAGAAAACCTTTATGAGGCATCAGCCTTCATTCCTGGCATAAATGCAGAGCCCCTGAGAAGTTCGTTGTTGACTGTGAATGAGCATTAGTCTCTTGGTTTGTTCAAATAGAGGTTAACTTTACTACTGATAAAGCTGAAATGCTAAGCAGTTTATATTGTATAGCACTAGATTCTTTGCAAGGTCATTTTGGGGTCTCTTTGAGATTCCATGACTGTCTAGTATTCTGTGCAGCAATACATTGGCTTTTTTTTTTTCAAGATCTTTTCACATTTGGTCTCTAAAACTTACTATCTGAAAGATACCCGTGTATTCTTGTCCATAAAATAGGGAGACTAATACTGCTTAATTCGTAGCCCTCTAGGAAAAGTATATGGTAAACCCTAAGGCCTTATATAAATGTGAGCTTTTGTTATTGTTTGAGCATTTGAGTGAGATACCTGCTTCTCTTCTTTTTTGTCTACTACTTAGCTTTCAGTTGTCATGAAGAAAGTGCTTTGTTGAACTTAATGCACTAGAGAAATGTGAATTGTTTTTATTTCTGTTCCTGTAATCTAGGAATATAAGCCAGTACTCAGGCTATCTTTTTAGAAGGTATTGGAGTTTTAATTAATGAAAATCAGCTTGTAGTCTCTCCTCCCACTCCGAATTCCTCTCCCCATTACCTTATATTTATTATGGGTACATTTTATATATCAGTTATATACTGCCTGTGATACATACTGGTTATCTATCTATAGCTAATATTGTATTTTATATTTGCTTGCATTATGTACATTTCTTCTTCACCTATTGGGTGATTGATTCATTCTTGGTAGGTCTCACCCTATGAGAAAGGCTTCGAAGTAGGATTCTAATGATGAAGATGGTGTTTTTAGTGCTTCACATACTGCCTAGCACGAACTAAGTGCTTAATAAATGTTATCTAAGGACCAATTAAGTCCAGCTGAGAGAGGCTCTTCTCACAATTAACTATGAAAAATGATTTTTTTAGTCACATCAATTCATGGTTGTTGCTGATAGAATCATAAAATCCTTCAGTTTGAATGGAATTCAGTGACCATCTAATTTAATCCCCCATAAGTGACATTCCAGCTTTTGAAACATTCTAATGATAGATTATGCTACCTCCCGAAGCAGCCCATTCCACTTTTCAGAAATATCTAGTTCTGGCTACTAGGGAGTATTGTCTTTTTTCAAGTATTAATTTGCCTTTCTGCGACTTTTACCTACTGCTCCTTCTGCCCCGTGAGGTAAAACAAAATACATTATTCTCTTTGCTATATGATGACCTTTTTTTAAAAAAAAAAAGAATTTTTAAATTTTTTCCCGCTGTTATATATAAAAACACTTTTCTGCATCCTTAAAAAATTTTTTTTCAGTTCCAAATTCCCGCCATTCTTCTCTCCCCCTGAAGGGAATGATAAGCAGTCTGATATAGGTTGTACATGTGTAATCACGTAAAACATTTCCATATTAGTCATTTTGTGAAAGAAAACTTGAACCAAAAATAAAAAAGATACAGAAAAAAAGAAAGTGAAAAATAGTATACTTCAGCCTTCATTCAGATTCCCATCAGTTCTTTCTCTGATGTTGGATAGCATTTTTATCATGAGACCTTTGGGATTGTCTTGGATCATTATCTTGATGACAATGAATCCTTCACAGTTGTTCATCGTATAGTACTGCTGTTACTTTGTACAGTGTTCTCTTGGTTCTCCTTACTTTACTCTGCATCAATTCATATCAATTTTTCTGAAATCATCCTGCTCATCATTTCTTATAGCACAATAGTATGTTATAATCACAGAACACAAATTGTTCAGCCATTCCCAATTGACGGGCTTCCTTTCAATTTCCTTTTCTTAGCTTCCACAAAAACAGCTGCTATAAATATTTTAGTATATGTGGGTCCGTTTCCCATTTTAATGATCTGTTTGGGATATAGATCTGGTTCTGGTATTGCTGGACTAAAGTGTATGCACAATTTGGTTGTTCTTTGGGCAGAAGGTTGGATCAGTTCACAACTCCACTAACAGTGCGTTAGTGTTCCAATTTTCCCATGTTCCCTCCAACATTTGTTATTTTCCTTTTGTTATATTAGCCAGTCTGATAGGTGTGAGGTGGTACCTCAGAATTTTTTTTTAATTTGCCTTTCTCTAATCAATAGTGATTTAGAACATTTTTTATATGACACTATTGATGGCTTTGATTTCTTTGTCTGAAAACTGTCTTCTTATCCTTTGACCATTTATCAACTGTGGAATGACTTGTGGTCTTATAAATTTGACTCTGTTTTCTATATAATCGAGCAGTGAGTCCTTTTTCAGAGATACTTGCTGTAAAATTTTTTTCTCTGCTTTTTTATTTCCTTCTTATCTTGGTCGTGTTGGCTTTCTTTGTGCAGAATCTTTTAAATTTCATATAATCAAAATTATCCATTTTACTTTTAATAGTGTTCTCTGTGTCTTGTTTAGTCCTAATTTCTTCCCTTATCTATAGATCTGACAGGTAAACTATTCCATGTTCCCTTTATTTGCTTATGGTATTAACCTTTATGTCTAAATCATGTACTCATTTTGACCTTATTTAGGTGTTTATGGTGTGAGAAGTTGGGTCTATGTACTTTGTTTCTACCATACTGTTTTCCAGTTTTCCCAGCAGTTTTTGTGAAATAGTGAGTTCTTTTTCCAGCAGTTTGAATCTTTGCGTTTATCAAACACTAAATTACTATGGTCATTTACTACAATGTGTTGTGTATCTAATCTATTCCACCTATCCACTCTTCTATTTCTTAGCCAATATTAGATTGTTTTGATGCTTTTCTCTTTATAATACAGTTTTGAGATCTGATACAGTTAGGCTACCTTCCTTTGCGTTTTTTTTTTCGGTGTTCACTTGATATTTTTGAACTTTTATTCTTCCAGATGATTTGTATTATGTTTTCTAGCTCTATAAAATAATTTTTGATAGTTTGACTGATATGACATGGAATAATAGCATTAGTTTAGGTAGAATTGTCATTTTTATTATATTGGCTTGGCCTACCCATGAGTAATTATTATTTTTTCAGTTGTTTAGATCTGACTTTATTTGTATGAAATGTGTTTTGTAGTTGTATTCGTGTATTTACCTAATTTGCCTTGTTACATAGGTTCCTAAGTATTTTATATTGTCTATAGTTATTTTAATTGGAATTTTTCTGTCTCTTGCTGCTGAACTTCATTGGTAATATATAAAAATGATGATGATTTATGTGGGTTTGTTTTATATGCTGTAACTTTGCTATGATTAAGCTATGGTTTTCTTTCTCTGTTTTGTTTTTCCTGGTTTTAGGTATCAGCACCATATTAGAGGAATTTAGAAGAACTCCTTCAGCTTCATTTTTCTTCTTTCACACGTAGTTGAGTTAGATTCTGCATCAGTGGAAATAGTACCTATTCCCAGAAAACCCACAGATCTTTAAAGAGATAAGATGACTGACAAAATTAAATATGACCAAGTAGTGTGCTGATGGTTTTAGATATTACTGATCACTTAAGGAAACCTCCATCTATTCCTATGTTCTCTAGTGTTTTTAATAAGAATGGGTCTTATACTTTTCAGAGACTTTTTCTGCTTCTATTTTTTATTGGTTTTGTTATTGATGTGGTCAGTTATGCTGATAGTTTTCCTAATACTGAACTAATCCTACATTTTTGGTTGAAATGCCACCTTGTCATAGCGTATGACCTTTGTGATGTATTACTGTAATCTTTTTGCTAGTATTTTATTTAAAAAATTTGCATCTGTATTCATTAGGGAAATTGGTCTATGGTTTTCTTTTTCTGTTTTGTTCTTTCTGGTTTTAGGTATCAGCACCATATTAGTGTCTTAAGAGGAATTTAGAAGAACTTCCTCTGCTTCATTTTTCTTCTTTTACAGGTAGTTTAGTTAGATTCTGTATCAGTGGAAATAGTACCTGTTCCCAGAAAACTATACACCTTTGAAGAGATAAGACGACTGACAAAATTAAATATGACCAAGTAGCTTCCAGTACCTAGAGTCTAGGGCGTTAGTAGGAGTAACCAGCATAGTGCTTCTGCCTGCTAGTAGTTGACTAAGTTTCATAATAATCTAAAAATTCATTGAAGGAGTCCCAACATCGTAGGCATGAAGGAAGCACAACATAGAATAAGCCTAGAAAAAAAATACTATAGTAGTGATCCATGTGTTCATTTCTCACTGGGCAAGTTTCCATTATATGGAACTCCTTTCATCCCTAAATTTGTTGGTTTGATTCACAAAATCATGCTTCTAGTGCTATACTTGCTAAGCAAACAGTATGTATGAGTTGCCGTGTGGCAGCTCAATAGAGCTTCTTTCTGAAATCTCAAAGAATTTTTAAAGTAATGTCTACTTTTCATTCACAACAGCCCCGTTACCAGAAAGAAGTACAGATACAGATAATCAGCGCCATTTTGTGGGTGAAAACTAATATTTATATGGGCCTACTTAAGTGCGGGATTAAGTAGGGGCTTGATCTGGGATCCATCTTTCCAAGGAACAATTATTCATTTTCTCTTTCTCCCACTCCTGCTCCCATTAAACAGAAAGAACCTCCCCACCCCCAAATATTCATTATGAAGCAAAACTAGATTTCCCTATCCAAAAATGCATGTCATTCAGCATTTTGAAGGACTCACCTTTTAATAGAGGTGTCTCAACACTAGAATTTTTGCTTTTTCAAACCATTTAGATATGGACTATCTCCCTAAATCTCACTAAATTTTCTATTTGAGAAATACTTCTTTGGAAAAGGTGCAGAAAGGATCTCCCTTAGAATACCACTATGGGACTATGAGTGGTTATTTAAATTATGAAAAGTCAGTTGTTGAAAGCAGTTGAAATCAGTCTTTTTCAGTGTTTTTGTCTGAAACCTTAATGTACTTTGAAAGACTACTTAATAGTTCCAATTAGATGCTGGGGATAAAAAATAAACATGGAATAGCTCTTTCCTTAAAAGACTTTACATTCTATTCAGGATTGGGGAAGTAATAACATATACACAGAAAAGTGTTATAGATGTGTATCAGTACAAGGAACATATTATAAGGAGCTTAGGAACAAAGAAGTTTTTTAAGTGGCCACCATGGAGATTATGAGAGACTTGGGGAAGAATGAAAGGCTTGTTATGTTGTATTGAGGGCTTTTTGAAGTTAGATAACAAATTTGTAGTGAACCTAGTCAGAACAGTTGTATGACTTCGTCCATCACTCTTCAGCAGCATGTGACTAATCATAGTGAAGAATATGGTAGGGGTTCTTTGGTTTGGGATATGTGATGGTGGTGAGGGGTGATTGGTCAAGGGTCTCTCCTGTTTCAATTGCCATTTGTACTCCTATCCAATATGTTTTGTACTTTACTGTTTTGACATAGGTAGTTTATTTTGTCAATATCTCCAGCTAACAGAATGCGATGTTTCCAAGTGTCTTTTTTCAGATTGCGACTGATGATAGATTAGAATTTAGAAATCTAGTAGCTTGGATTATTTTTCTCTATAAATTTTGCTAAGTTCAGATAGAGTTATTGAGTGTAAAAAATAAATAACTATAAAGTACATTAGTTTATAGAGTGTCAAGAGAATTTATGTAGTATAATAGAAAAAATAATGTCCTGTAGTTTGTCTGATGGTTTTAAAATTGTTTTGCTTGTTTACTAATGGTTATATCCAGGGGTCAGATTAGAATTCTAAAATCAAAAATTGCTTTCATCATAACTGGAAGAGACCTTACACTTGTGAGGTGTAATTGGAAGAGTCCTGCACTGAAAGGCAGTGTTCCTTTTGCCCAGTGCCTAGTTGGTGGTTGTTGAATCGAGTCAATGGATACCTGATGTTCCAGTCCTCTCTCTGCTAATTGGCTGTATGACCTTGAAGAGAAAATAGTTTGCCTCCCTAGGCTAGTATTTCCTCCATCTGGGAAGTAGCCTAAAATTATATGATGCTGAGCTTTAAAGTCTCTGTTGTAACTGGTTGCATGCTAAAGAGAATCCTTGGTTTCCTATTGGTGACATTGCTTTGAGTTTTCTGTTATCATTATAATTTTTCTATAATCTCTTTCTTTTGCTAGGAGAAAAATACCTATTTACACTCTTCCAAATCATAACTTGACTAATTAAGACAAATGTTCCTTTTTTGGCTATTATTTACATGTATTGTATCTATTAACAAATAAGCCTCAGTATTTTTCTTGAATATGTAGCACTCATAATTTAAAATAAGATTAGAAACATTTTTGGTTCATATTTCATAAATAAAGTCTAATCACGGCCTCTCAGAATTAGAAGAAACTGTTGGAGGCATTTAGGCCTCATTGTACTTCAACCAGAATCCCTTATACAACCTCGTTCCAAGTGGCCAGGGAATCTCTGCTTGGATACCTACAGTGGAGGGAATGATCACCTCCGGAGGCAGTTCTTTTAGATAACACTTATTATTGTATTAGTTTTTCCCCTCATTTTGAATTGATATCTCTTTCTTCAGCTTCTTATTTCTCACAATTCTGTTCTCTAGGGCTAAGCAGGACAAATGTAAACATTTTCTCCAGGCTTACCATGGCCAATTTATTTGGTTGAGTCTCATATGGTCTCCATTTCCTCACTGTTGATTCAATGCTAGTTCAATTTGATATATATTAGGGAACTTATTGATTACTGTGATCAAAAAATATAATTATTCGGCACTCAACCTTGTGGTTTTTACCTCCCCTCTGAATTTAGCAAGGCTAGCATATGAACAGCTTTATGGTCCACAGGCCCTTGGTTGAGCCTACCAGAACTTAGGCTCCACAGGTATGACCTTCAACAATCCAAAGGCCCCTTTATGTCATGATATTTAATGCATTAATTCAGTTGTGTTTCTTTTGATCCTTTAAGAGGCAGTGGCCTTCATATGAGGGCTATGAAGTTGTTCCTAAAATTTTAGCATTTGTTGTCATTTAATATGTAGAACATGGTGCATCCAGTATGGTGAAGGGGAAGGAATAGGGGAGACCAGTTCAGCTTTGTGCCCTAGTCTGAGAGTCTTTTAATTTCAATTCAGGCATGCGTATTCTTGGTTGCTTAAGAAAGATCCTTAGCTATGTCTTAAAAACATAAAAAAGTGATTATATGGCTTAAGATCCATTACCTTTCTTTGGGGCCAGAGGCAACCTTTTTTTTTCATGGTGAATGAACCATGTTATTGTAACTCCCAAAAAGAGTGTACCTCAAAAGAGACCATTCTTAGCTTCTTGTATTGTTGGAATGAGCAGATTCAGCCAAGGTGAAGTTTAAAAAAAAAAAAAGCCTTGTTGGAAGGAAAGTATCATAAAAAAATGGAAAAGCTAAGTTTATTAATTTCTAATACCATCAATCATATGATAAATTTCATCATGTGATTAATTTGTTTTCCATTAAGAGGGGGGAAAGCCCTAGATCTGAGTGGAGGGGTGTACATATGTACACTCTTCTCTCTCACTGTGGAAGAGGGTCTACGTATTAAAATCCTGGCAATGATAGTAACCTAATTACTTCTGCCATTTTGTACGACCTTAAAGTTGCTCTTGTCTTTAAGTAGTTTTATGTGAGCTTTGACCTGATCGTGACAGAATTGCTTGTGCCATTATAATGTACAACCAGATGTTTATTAGTACCTAAGGATTGTCCATAGGTACTACTTAAAGGGCCAAGGAGAAACCGGGAGTGGGTGATAGAAAGGACTCCTCTCCTAGCTGCTATATTTCTGTCTCTGTACTGGTCCTTTGATAACCCATATTTGTGGGAAGTATCAGACAGGAGAAATTCCCAGGGCTTTAAAGACCCGGACATTAGATGCCTTAGGAGCTGGATTCTCAAGCATTGTACCACCCTGAGTAATGAATACCCTGTTAAGTAAATGTCAGAAAGTTCTTAGGACTTAACCTGAAGTGAGACCTTTGCAGCCTCCGTGTGTTATGGTGATGTATCTTCTAGAAATTCAGGGTCTCCTCCTCCCAGAGCTACCGTTAAACGTATCTTTGCGCTTTGTTCTTTGGCATAGGCTTCCTGCTGCCTTTGTTTTAATGAGTTTTGCTGCCCCTGTTGGAGATCTAGGTCACGTCTAGAACTGGGGCAGGTTAATTTTACATCCTACTGTGAAGCAGTGATTTTGTCAGGCAGTGGTATACTTGGTGAACGACTGGCTTTCCTCCCATCTCCTTAATGGCTTTCACTCTAGAAGGTAGGTTCTAATAGAAGAGGGTTTTGTCCCTTGTGTGTCATGGAGCCAGCAGTGTGGTGGCAGACTTTCCTTTTGGCCTCCAGGGAAGGGGAACCAAACAGCAAGGGCTACTTCCATCAATTGACCGTTTGTGTGAAACCTAGTCAGCTTCTATTTCTTCCCCTGGAAAGGTGCACTCATCTCCGGTATCTAAAACCATCTCCCTTCACAATGCAAAGAACTCAGTCTTCTCAGCTTTAGGCAGCAGAATCCCTTTGGTTTTTCAGAACAAAATGTTAGTGGTCTGCCTGTATTGCGCCTTAAAGCATGATTCAGCAGAGAAATGGGTTAAATAGGCATTTAAGCTTAATTTTTTTTTTCTTTTTGGAACAGCTAAACCAGATGAAGTTCAGCCCTCTGCAAATTTGAATGGAAATGATATCGCTGCTCCTCCAAACAAGGAGCTCCCTCCAAGCCCTGAGAAGAAAAAGGTAAGTGCAAGAATTTTCTCATGTATTTTTTGTTCTATAAATTTCTTCTTTTTTCAGTATATGATGTTTTCTTTTGCTATTCTGACCACAGATTTAAGTTCTGTTTTCTGAACTTCTGAGGTAAGTTTTGAGGAAGTTTCTTAAAAAGAGCTACAGAGTTGGTATCACTGGGCTGCTTAGACAATCGTAGTCATGCTCTCCCCTTCTTTTCACATTTTCATTGTCATCATCCTGAATTTCTTTACTCCACACTCTTCAGGGGTGTTGATCTCATTCTTTAGGAAGAGAACTGCCTATTTTTGGAGTAGTTTTGAAAGATTCATTTGACCTTTTAGGTAGATTATAGTCGGGTTTAGTTGTTGAAAAGTTTAAAAACTTTTAATAGGGACATTGACACAGTCATAACATGAATAAACCTTAATAGCAATTTATGTTTCAGCAGCATCATTACCCAACTAAAAGATATATTTCTGAAATTGAATCCAAAAATGCGGTGGTTAGTCAACTTTAAGTATCAACCATGGAAATCCAGCAATCTATGCTAACTTTATTACACTCCAAGATACTTTCCCCATTTTCTTACCTGCATTCTAGTTTTATTTCACTTAATTGAATTCAGAAAACAGAATGTTAATTTTCATTTTGCTCTAGTTATCATTTCCTATATATCCTCATTGCTTGCAATTTAATTTTGAAATATGCTCTTTATGCTTTAAAAAAATTTTTTTTTGTTCTTTTGTGTGTGTGTGTGTGTGTGTATATCATTGGATGCTTGTCTTAAAACAAAAAACACACAAAAAACCACAAAAATAAACCAACGAACCTAAAGCCATCAACCACTACTCCATCTGCAAAGACTGCTACACCGAAAACCAAATCAGTGCCCACTCCCACCCCCAAGCGGCCAGTTTCCACTACTCCTGGTGGCCCAAGCAAAAAGCCCATGAGCCCTGCTCCAGGCCTAGTGCCAGCTGCCCCACCCAAACGACCTGCTGCTGCCACTGCTGCTGCTGCCCGGTCCACTTCCTTAATCTCAAGAGATGGAAAACCAAAGGTAAGTCCTGCTCGCCCTGCCCCACCCCCCACCCCCTAACCCCCATCAGCCAGTTGGTTTTGTAGAAGCATCACAGTGGTAATAAGACAAAGAGGTAACCTGCTTCTGTGGTTGGTACACTTAGATCTTGAAGACAGAAGGCTTAAAAAAAAGTAGTTTTCTAATCAATTTTGGAGCAATTTAGAGCAGCCATCAAACTGAAATATCTCTCCCAACACAGTTTCTGGTCTATGTCATACTTTGAACTTTTATTATCTGTGTACCTTTTCTGGTGAAAGCTCTCGCACTGTGACTTGACCTTATACCCAACCGGTCTCTCATATACATGGCCTTACCCAGGCATAGCTTTGCATTTCATGATTTCATTTGCTGTTACTTAACACTTAAATACACACTTTCTGCATCGACTATATTGTATAGTAGTGAATATAAGGATATTGCATATTTTGTATGATCCCTCTGATCTTCAGAAATTAGAGAGCTCCATCAAGATATGAAAAATGAAAAGGGAAAAAACACACAAATCTAAAAAAGCCTTTCAAAGGAACATCTCTCCATCAGGTTCCATAAACCTGTTAATAGACAGGCGCTGCTTCTTGTTAGAGGGATAATTGCTTGGCTTTACCCTATTGTTTTTCAATTTTATTATAATTCCTTTGGTAAATATAATTCCTTTCTTAAACTAGTTATTTTTTCTAGTAGTTTTTGTTTTGTATTTCTGCTAGTTTGGGGGACTATACCAGTATGTTTCATTACATTAGTGGTTTTATCAGTTTAAGGGAGCTTAGGTGATGGAGGGGAGGGAATGTTGGGGTACTGTCAAAAAGACTAAATTCTCTTCTCTGCCACTCAATCGTCCAGTGATTTTATCCTGGCCATTTAATGCCTCTGAAACTCCATTTCCCTTGCTGTAAAATGGGTATGATGACACTAGTCCTGGCTTCTTTGCAAAAGAACGGGAGGGTCTGAGATACCTGCAAGCTCAGAAATGCAGGCAGAGGCCAAGCATTGTATCACCTTTACCATTTACTAAACTGTGGGGAGCGCTGATGGACCGGGATTGGAAAAAAGTTTAAGCCTTGCTCTGGAGTAGAAGGCCTCATTTGCTGCCTGGGAATTATTGTCTGGCCACCTCACCATGTCCTTGTAAGGATCAAATAAGACAATCAGTGTGAAACTGATAGAGATGTAGCATGGGGGTGGGGTGAAAAAATGCTGTGCCCTGGATTCTTTCCGAGCTTTGCCGTTTTGTTATGGGCTGGCTTTGAGGGAAGCGCCTTTATCCTTTCTGAGCCCCCCTCAGCAGTTTGCCTCTTTGTGAGGTAGGAATGAATGCTAGTCTTCATTCTCTCTGCTTTAGAGTTTGGTGGAACAGCGTGTAGTAGATTGCTCTGGAAACTGCTTGGGATTTGTGGCTGGTGGGAGTCCTGTGTTACCCCTTCATTTGATCGATGAAAAGCCAGGCTCAGAGAGGATGTCTAGGCTTACTCATATTCACCTGGGGTTGGGGGTTGGGGCTGTGAAGAGCACAGGCCGTCCTAGCACCAGGGGTCCTCTCTATCCCAGTAGTATTGGCTTATATAGCCTAGTCCACCCAGTAGAACACTCCCGACTAAAATCCAGAGGTTTGATTTAGATGTGGATTCTCATCTTTGTAGTAACTCCTGGGAATGAAACTTCCTTTTCAAAGGAAGCGTGTCTGCTTTGAAACTCCTGGTCTAGATTGCCTTGGGCAGGTCTGGGACCAGGGCTCACAAGATTGACTTTTAATCCACCAGGATACAGGGTCACAACTGTAAGATTGTATCATATAAATTTGAATTACAAGTATTGAATACTTGAATGCTTTCCTTTAACGTGTTAAAATTATCCTTAATAATGTTACTTGTATTTAATTATATTTGTAAAATTTTGTGATTTTAAAATATGAAGTCAGATCTTCAAAGTTCTCGGTGTTGATGAGCATTCTTGGCGTTATTGAGCTCTAAAGAATTCTCTTCCTTCCACTTCAAAAACATGTCTCTCAAAACTGGAATGCCTTTCTGCTGTGGCAGCTAGAGGGTGCAATGGAGGTGCTGGGCTTAGGGACAGGGAGATCTGAGTTTGATTCAGCCTTAGATTCTTAGGATGCTGTGACCAGGTTCCTGCAGCATTATTTTCCACATCTGTAAACTACTTTTTGGAGTTTTTGTGAGGATAAAGTAAGATATTATTTGTGAAAGCACTTTGAAATCTTAAATCGCCCTTAAAATACTAGCTACTAGTGAGTATTATCATTTTCATCGTAAGACCTCCATCAATAATAATAATAGTAAATAATTATTGTTGTTTATTGTTATTCTGTTTGAGCTCCCCACTATGTTTATTTCCTTTTGAGTACAAACCAAAAAGAAGCTGTGTGCTCTGGGTTTGGTGTTTCCCTCATGGAAATATTTTCCTTTGGATATAGTAACATTATTTACACCCCTTGTTCTCTTTTCTTTACTATTCATTTAGTCCGTGTACTTTTTCATTTTAGGGGAATTCACTGTTAATACGCCTGCCTTACATCTAAATTTAAGGATTCCTTCCTTCTAATTTTCCTTTGAAACGGAAGTTCACAACTTTTGTTTCAGTTGTGTTCATTCTCTCTGTAGGAGGTGTTGATTAAACCATCTGCTTGCCCTTTTTTTCCCATAATTTCAAATACCATCAAGACATTTCCCCATGGTCTTTGCTTTCAAGATGATCTTCCATTACTTCTGAATATGTCTTCTTGTATGATTGAATGGATCTAATGTCGCCATGTGGATGAACATCTGCCCAGAAATCAAATAGTGTGACCCTAATGAAATAAAATAAACCCTTTATATTCCTGTATTTTCTTCGGTGATGAATTTTCTTTCCCTCATTTCACTATCCCATTATCCTATATATTTTTTTGCTAGCTTCTAAAATTTTCATTGGTTTGTGCCCCCAATATCTTTAGCCTGTGAGGAGACAAGTGCTATGTAAAACAAAGGAAACGGAATTTACAGAAAATATTATAAATAAAAAGAGCCAATATTCCCAGCATTTATACTACAATACATTCAAAGTGTATAAATGACCTGAAAATTGATAACATAAACAATTAGAAGATACATAGAACTTATACTTTTCACAACCATAGCTAGGGGGTGAATTCTTAAACTCAAGTCAGACTTGATTGCAAAAGACAAAGCAGACAACTTTGAAAACATGAAATTGAAAAACTTGCATGAAGAATATTAATGCAATTGGATTAATAGGACATGACTGGGAGAAAAATCCTTGTAGATGATCTTTGACAGGGGTCTTCTATGCAAAATGTATAGGGAGCTAACAAATATCTAAGATTAAAGTCCTTTACCCAATAGATGAACAGGGTGCAAACAGTTCTCAAAATAATTGCTCTATTTTCCTCATAATAATAGAAATGCAATCAAAATTGCCCTGAAATTTTAACCTCATACCTAGTAAGTTGGAAAAGATGATAAAAAGATAGCATTAGTCCATATGGGTGGGATTGTGGAAAGACCTACAAACTAATTCGTTTTTGATGGAGCTTTGAATTAATCTGACAGTTTTGGAAAGCAGTTTGTAATTATGAGAAGAGAATGACTCAAATGTCCACTCCTAGGCATATATTTCAGAGAGGTCATTGACAGAAAGTGACAGTCTTTCTATAAGCAAATATTTATAACAATATTTCTGTGATAGCGAAAAAATCAAAATGAAGTAGATGCTCATTTATTTGAGAATGATTAAATAAATTGTGGTACATGAGGTATAATGCAATATTAATGTGTTGTAAGAGAAAATGTAGTGGATGCAGAGAAGCGTGGGAGGAGTTCTATGAAATAATACACATTAAATAGTAAAATAGTAAATACACATGCACATTCATATGTATGTAAAATGATTACAGTGTAAATGGAAAGAACATTTAAAACTGAATTAGGGTGACCAAGCTTGGCTCCAAAGAAGAGGCTTCTCGGACCACATAGAGGTCTTGGCTAATTTGGCTGAACTTTTTCTTCTCTTTTCTTTTATTCTTTCTCATAAGCAATAGTTCTGTGGGAAGGAGAAGAGGACACAAGGGGAAGTGCAGTTAATGTAAAAAGAATAAAATATTTCTTTTTCCCATGGAGAGAGCCCTGTGTGGGATTTATTTGGAACAACTAAAGTAGGATCATGAACCTTGGTTTTTCTTTGTTGTCCATTGGTTCAAACTCGGTTTTGAAGTGGATTCACCTCCACATCAAGGTCAAGCTATTTAACTTTACAGTACTTCAGTTTTTTAATCTTTTGATTTGACTTACGGTATTTTGAACCTATGGAACTTTTTATTTTTTTGAAAACAGTACTTTGCAGTTTTTTTTTTTTAAATCGATGCCTTTTGTATTTGCACCATTTTTAAATCTATCCTTCCTCCCATCCTGTAAAGCAATCATCTCTTGCAACAGTGATTAAAAACAAAGGGAAAAACAGTTAAGGAAAATCAACTGTATCTGCCAATATATGCAAAATTCCACAGCCATATCCTCTCACTCTGAAAATGAAGGGAGGCAGGTACATTTTTTTCATCTCTTTTCCAGGTCCTAGCATGTCCATTATAGTAACATAGTGTTGGATTTTGTTTTCTACTGTTAGTTTAGTAACTTCCCAGTTGCTGGATATCTACTTTGTCTACAGGGTTTGGACATTTTAGTTGCTATTAACATAATTTCAAATTACTCTAGAATATTTGGAGTAATGCATAGTTTCACCAACAGTGTATTAGTATAAACACATGGAGCCATCCTTTTTTTCTGCTGATAAATTGTCACCCCAGGCCCCGTAGTCCATGCTTCACCTAGTCTACTCCTAAGTTTCTGGTTTCTTTGAAAACTTACTACTTGACCTGTGAACCTTAACCATGCTTTTTTGTTACCAGGCTGTGGATGCAAAGAGCCCTGAGAAACGAACCTCACTGTCTAAATCTCCTGCCACCACTACTAAAACTGCCTCAAAGAGCACCCCAACCACCCCACGGGTCACAGTGGCTGTTTCGCCCATGGCAACTGGTCCAGCCAGTAGGAGCACCTCTACTTCTCCTCCTAAGAAGCCTTCCTGTAAGCATCATCCGGTATTTTAGAGTTTTGTTCCCCGCCCTTCCCAGTGTTGCATATGGAACAAGCCATTGGGTAGCCTAACGAGGTAGTTAAGATTAGGGACAGTTTCAATGTAACCTTAGGAAACTGTGGACTGGGCAAAACAGCCCAGGAGCAGGTAGGTGGCCACCGATCTTAACATTAACATACCAGAAAAGGCTATTCACTCATGGAATTTGGTTCAAAACAATTATTTCTGCATACCAACACTTGTTAAGGACATTTATAAGTGGTAGCTCATTTACCTGTTTAACAAATGTATTTCTTGACCCATCATCCTGGAAATTAAGCAACTAAAATTCTTACTTCTTAACCCATTCAAAATAATCATTGCCTCATTAAGTCATGGCAGCTGCCCTTTGCCGATTTCAGTGCTTTTCAGTTTATGCCAATTTGAGCAAAACTAGCTGGTTTTTAACATCTGTGAATACTGTTCTTCACAGAAAAAAATGAAACTAATAGTTTAAGGCTCAAGTAATCTCTCCCTTTCTCTCCCTCCCCACTGGGGAAATGGCTTCTTTGAATACAAGGTAGAATGGTGGGAGGAGAGAGGACAAGGTGAGGCCTTAGGTGATCTGAATTGAATATTGTGTTTCTAGGGTAGATAACAAAATAAGGCAAAAGCCTTCTGTCCAAAGAAAAATTTCTTGCTTGGGGATAAAGAGAAAGAAAACTGATAAAAGCACTTTCAACTAAAGTACAACTGAAGCTGACTATCCCACTTCGTCTTTCAGGGAAGTTAGGTAAACTCAATCAAAATTCAGTTGGCTGGAGGCCTTTTCCACAGCCTCCTTCGGAGTATGTCCCTTGTTCTGCAAAGTCTGACAGAGCTCTAGACAGAATCTCCTAGGCACAAGTAGTGGCTTTATGTATCCAGCTCTCTCAATGGCATTAGGGTAGAGATTAAGCCCTTTTCTTATATTCTCTCATAAGGAAAAATGCAATTGATAGTTAATGGCACTTACTGAATACTTCTTGTGTGCAGTAATGTACTGGCCTCTGCACAAGGGTTGTAAAAGAAGTACTCTGAAAAAGTGTTTCTTTTCTTAGAAATTGATGCAGGAATTGAGCATGCAGTGTGTATCCTTTGGATAGCTGTCTGGGTGTTAATGAAAAATTGTTTATTTCAAAAACCGAATCTTTACTTTTGTAGCTCTCAGGAGCGAGTCAAAGCCAACAGACATCAAGAAGACTGCTACAAAATCCTCACTAGGTAATGGCAAATCTCTCCTACCCCTTATTTCATAATCTTAAAGAGCAGTATTGATCAGTAATCACATAGGCATAATGTCTTTTAAGCCTAAATTTTTTCTGTGTCATCTCATTTTTTGATCTTGCTCTTTTTTCCAGCGGACTTAAGTCGTCCAAAGAGTGCCCCTACCATCACTCAGAAGACCACCAGCACCACATCTTCAGGGGGTGCTCCCTTGCCGGGGGCAGCTTCCAGCCGGGTCAAACCCAAACCTCTTCCCCTGAGGCCGCCTACAACTTCCTCTGTGGATACCAAGAAGCCAGGAGTGCCTAAGGTTGCCCCAACTAAACCAAATTCTGCAGCACCACGGCCCAGCCGTCCAGTAACTAGCGTCTCTGTGCCAGATCTTAAAAATGTTCGTTCTAAGATTGGCTCTACAGACAACATCAAACACCAGCCAGGTGGAGGCCGGGTATGTCCTTTGCTTGGGGTTTCCTTCTGGGGTGACCTTGAGCAATCTCTGCCTAAGCACTCTCATCCGTGCCCTTCCTGCCTCTTAAAACCACTGATCACTAGACTTACCTCCTCCTTTGCAAGGGTCTTACTTCGCCTCTCAGCTGCCCTGAGAGCTTTTCTCTGTTAGTTCTGCCCGATAGAGAAAAGAAATGTTTTAATTATTGGGGAGGGCTGGGATTACCATAAAAAGGGAACCAATTTATATCTGAACTGGTCAGTCTGGCTGAATTACTCAGCATCCAAATTCACATGCTTGAGTAAGATAGAACATAAGAAACGTTGTCAACTTTTGGTTGCCTAAAGGGATACTGGAGATTTCTCTCCCACAGTTTGTTGCCGTTCCTTCCTCCATCTTGTACCTAATTCTCAATATCTGTGCCACTGACAAGACATTTCTGGAGAGAGAGGTTCAGCCAGAATGAAGCAAGAGTTGGAAATGCCCTCTAGTGAGCATTCTGTAAACTGCCTGCACTCTTGAAACAGAAGGAGAGGTGGAAGGGTGATGTAGAAGATTTGATGTCCAAAAAGACTTTTATTTGGGGGGGCCTAATCCATTGCAGTTACTAAAGTCAGACACTCAGTAATTCAGTGAGTTAAACATTGGAATCAGGAAAACCTTCCTTAAACTGTTAAGGTAACAAGAAAAAGCAGTCCTGATCCCCTTAATTGTTTTCTGGATGCAGAGACTGAGGATGCCCTTAGCCCCTCTGGCCAAAGTTTGTCATTTAGATCAGTAAAATAGGGAAAATTGAGTCCCTTCAATTAGAAATTGTTGTAAACGGAGAGAAAGGTTCCCAGATAAAGGTGAGGCAGGCAGGGTGTTGTGAATTGATGGAGATTAGGGACTGGAGCAATATGCAGCTTCCATGTTGAATTCAGACTGAAGATTTTGGGCACACTCAGGACTTAAGACTGATTTCTCCAGGACTGTCTATTTCCCTTTTCTTGTTTGATTTTTATGCCTTACAGCCTCAGGACTCATTGGTAGGGAAACTGGGCCCTATTATGAGTGACAATCAAAAGAGTTGTTGCTTTCTCTCCCTGTAGACCTTGGAGAGTCTGCTTAAGGGTCATCTCTCCTACCTGTATTTGCAAAATTCACTTTTAATGCCAGGATAAAACATCACTACATATTAAAGGGATATGGCTTTTTTTCGTGACTGTTCTCCTAGACTTGGTTTATCGGTCCAGGGCAAAGATGAAATAGGAATTGATTGCTAGAAAATTTGGCAAAGAGCTACAGCCATCTTCTTCTGTAACTCCTTCATACCTTCAGAACATAGGAATGGAGAGAAGGGGGAGGAGAAGAGTACCATCTGAATTTTGTCTAGTGCTTTTATGGTTTACAAAGCACTTCTCCTTAAAACAACCCCGAACATCATAATTTATTTTAAAGTTTGCAAAACATTTTATATACATATTTTATTTGAGCTTCTTAAAAACCCTGCGAGGAAGATATTAGAGTTATTATGACCACTTTGCAGATAAAGAAATTGAGTTTCAGACGGGGTAAATAGCTTGTTTATGGGTACATGTGTAGAAGGTACCCAAGTCAAGATTGTAACCCAGATCTCCCTGGCTCCAAGACTTCTACTTGAACCACTGTGTGATGCTGCCATTGGTTTCACCTCCTAAGGACGCAGTATTTGCAATAGAGGAATCAAAATCAAATCCAAAGAATAGTCTTATTTACTTAGAGGAGGTCACGGGTAGGGGAAATGGGCTGGTTACAAACCTTTTTACCTGGGTTAGTTACTAAAATAGAGTAACTTTGTGAATTAATGGGTCTCTCTAAAGTTTGCCTTTGCCTCAGTGTCCTACTTGGAAATTCCCTTAATTGTGGCCTAGGGCATGGGAGTATCTCTTCCTTAGGAGTCCAGGCTTGTGTACCTGTTGTGGCTCTGGATCTTTTCTGTCCCTGGAATTCCTCCTCCTTTCCCTGAATTCTCCCTGCCTGCAGAAAGGAGGCATCAGTTGTGAAAGCTCCATCGGTCTCCTGATCCATTCCTCCAAGTTTGGGCCCTGGTACTCTCTGTTTGAAATCACCCTCCATTTGTCTCCATCTAGGCCAAAGTAGAGAAAAAAACAGAGGCCATCGGTACAGCACGAAAGCCTGAACCCAGTGCAGTCACTAAAACAACCACAGCAAACAAAGCAGCTGAAACAAAAGAGAGTGCACAAAAACAGCCCAATGGGAAAGTGAGTTTTGTTTGAGACTTTCACCTATTGAGGATGGAGGCTCAGAAGAACATCTGTTCCACTTTGAGCCACTTTTTCTTGTCTCAAATTATTATATTTCTTTCTTTTGTCTCCCTGGTCCCCTCTCTTTTTCTTTGTATTCCCTTCTCCGTATTTGAAGAGGATTCTGCATCAACAAGCCTATCATGTGGAGCTAAAAACACTGTTTGCTCAGACTTCATCTGGGAATTTAGGGGAGCTAATAGGAAATAGTTCCAAATTAGAAAGAATAACTTCTCAACCAAAAAAAAAAAGAGGCAGAAATCCACTACTCCCATGGCAGTTTTCATAGTCTCTACCCTACACTCAGAAAGACATTTGTTTTTTTGACTAGAAATATTTCCCAAAATGACCTGTCTCTAAATAGAGCTGTCTCTAATATATCCCTATACTCAGATGCATGAAAGAAAATACTTGTTAACAAAATCATGCTGCTCAAGCTGAGGTCTCTGCTCTGTTCTGCTACTGTTTCTTCTGGGTCCTTTGTGTATAGTCAGAAACTGCCCAAGTGTAGCAGATATATATCCAGGGAGAAAATACAACTATTAGTGGAGTAGTCGTGTCTGAGAAGAAGAAAACAACTATTGCTTTATTTTTATAGTTTCAAAGCTATCGGCTGGGCATCTTGAGAATTTCCAAAGTCTGTTGAAAGAAAAAAAATTGCAAAATTGAAGCTTCCCATTACCATATAGCAGGTTAGAGAGAAGATAAGCACCTTTAGCTTATCTTCACCTCCAAAATAATAAATATGATTGTTTTGTTGTGACTTAGAACCCCCAAATTCTACACGTATCACAAAATTCCCCATTGAGATGGGGGAGATAGTGAATATGCATTTGCGTAATGCCCACTATGTTCTGGGACCTGTGCTAAGTGCTTTACAGCTGTCTCCTTTGATCCTCAACAACAACCCTGGGAGGTTGTTATTATTCGTATTTTATATTTGAGGAAACTAAAGTGAACAGAGATTAGATGATTTACCCAGGTCAGCCAGTAAGTATTTGAGGCCAGATCTGAACTAAGGTCTTCGTAACTCTAGATAAAGTGTCCTATCCACTGTGCCACCTTGCACTTTGCTTCAACTTCAGTCGTCACTGTTATGGGTATTGGCAGCATGTTGCTTGCTCCTTAGTGACTCAAAATAAAGTCAACGGTGTTCTAAATGCCCAAGTGTAAAAGCAACTGTGGATTAAGAATTCTTCTAGAAAGCACCTTGTATGCTAACCCTCGAAGTTAGGATTCTCTTGATTGACAAATAGAATATCTGTTCCATTAATTGTAGCTGCTGGAATAGTGTCTTGGGTGAGAGGCAGTCATGAATGTCACCTCTTTGTGGCAATGATGGGCTTTAGAGCAAGATGAAGACTGGGAGAGTTTTTTCGAGGTTATGCTGTAATGAATGGCACATGCATTATTTGAACCCAGCTTTCATGACTCCAAATCCAGTGTTACCTTCAGTCAGTAATCCAGAAAAGATAATCTGCCTAATACGTTCCCCAAGAGTATTAGGCTTGTAGATGATGAAGACTGTACTTGTACCTTTTAATAAAAAAAGTTACAAGTAGGAGAGGATTATAAGCCATAGGCATGTAGCCCTGAAATACTAAGGCTGGAAGACTTGGGGCTTAAGAGAATAGAGCATGACATTGTGATCTGTGGCTTAGTGGAAGTTTGCTATAGCCTTGAGGTTAAGGCCAAGACATAGCTGTGAATAGGCAAAAGGAATCTGGTGCCTGCTTTTCTCACCAGTATGATGCTGGGAAAGCCTTAAAAATGGTGTAGGATTCTCTTTCAGTAGAGAATGCAAAGGGCACAAAATGAGGAGCACAGGGTAGCTGACTGGATGGAACTTTCAAGAAAATCCTAACCATGTGGTTGAAGAGGCATAGAAGCCAGAGACATTTTGTTGTTCTGCATTTGGAAGCCATTTATGATATATTAAGGCTGGTTTCAGGGCAGAGTTTAGATGCAGTGTCAAGAGCTTTGTGGACCATTTGCATTCATTGTCTCTTCCTGTTGGCATCAGATTTGTGTCCAATTAACTGGGCCCAATGAATTTCCATGCAGTCTTTGCTTCTCAGAGCAGCCAGGACCTGGAGCTTAGTGTTTGAACAAAGTGCTCAGCTCTTGGATGGCAAAACACCCCTTTGGGACCTTTTTGTGTGGGAGCCAATTAGTTTTTGCAAGTGACGCATGCTCATAAAGACCCAAGTGATGGTGCATAAGGGTGTCTGGGGAATAGGAAAGAAGGGAAGGGTAAGTCTAAGAGTGCGCTGGAGCCCGCTGAGTGATTTTTTTTTTTTTATGTGGGCTAAATGTGCTCTTGAGGAAGTCTCCTGATCCCATGAATCTGGGGTGGGGCTCAGTGCCAACAGTTGGGCCTTTACTGAGCTCCCCAGCTCGGGTAACTGGAGAAAGTTGAGAAGCATTAAGCTTATCCCCATGAGCAGCGTGTTTGCTTCCTCATATTTTTGTTTGTTTACTGTTTCCCTTCTTCTCTCCCTTCCCTTCTTTAAAATCCTCTCCTTGTTCTTCTGAGGGACGGGGTCACGCTTAACATGATCCTCTTTGCTTGTAAGTCACAATTGTCCTATGTGGACTGCCTGTGTGCCATGTGACTGTTCTAACCATTCGTCTCCCCTTGTGTTGTTTTTCCATTCTCTAACACTCCAGGTCCAGATAGTCTCCAAAAAAGTGAACTACAGCCATGTTCAATCCAAGTGTGGTTCCAAGGACAATATTAAGCATGTCCCTGGAGGTGGGAATGTAAGTATGGGCTCTGGACAGTATGTCTTTCTACTAACTCTTCTTAAGAGTGGCATTCTTTGGTATTTGAGAATAGCAGTCTGTGGTATTCTCTGTACTTAGGCTGAGTGCAACAAAATGTCAGAAGGGACCAGGTTGGATTATTGATAACAGGGAGATACTAATCACCTACTTCTTGTGAAATGATATCTCTACTTCCTTGGCCAAGTGCATAAGCACTAATGATACTTTAGAATTGCTATTTGGAGAACATTTATGATTTGGCATGATTCCATTTGATGTAGAAAAGATAAGAAAAGTGTAGTCAGGAGCTGAAGGCCTCTGGCTACTCTGAAGAATCCTGGAAGAAATTGAAATTGAATGTTACATAAACAACTGATGTTAAAAACTGAACAGTCTACCCAACAAGGATACTGTGTTGAAGGAGCCCAATCCTTTCAGTATTTCTGTATGCCAAGCTTACTGTGTTTGCTTCCAGACACAACCGTTAAATAAGCCTTAAAACAAGATGTACGTTGCGGGGGTACTATTGAACAGGAGGAGCCATAGTTGATGGAGCATTGCCCCACACAGAGCAGCAGCTCTTCCCTTGTTTATTCCTTAAAATGAGCTTGGTTTTCTAGCTCTTGAATCTACAGGTAGAAAGGTTGGCACATTGGAAGGGGAAGTGACCCTACAAATCTTTTCATTCACAAGACCCCTCATGGGAGAGAAGAATTTTGGTCATTTTTCTGAGATCCATCCCAAATGCTGCCATTTGAATATACTTACACCCTCCTCTCTCTAGTCCTTTCATCATGGATCCTCCTTCCCTTTGGGACTTTCACCATGAATCCCAGACTTGCCTTAACTCTTGTTCTGGAAAGTAGCCAGGTGTAGAATTCTAATTTGGCTCTGAATGAGTGCTGTTTCCCTGCTGAGGGCAGTGGTGGTGTAAAATTAATTTAACCTGAGTTTTATAACAGTTGAGATAGATTCTCTCTGTTGGAGGCATGTATTCATGTCATAGTAAAGAGCAAGGCTCCTCTGACTATTAAACCTTAGAGCCCACTATCCACTTATAATGATTCATATTGGGACAATTGATCCTAACATAAGGAATTCTAAAAGCCACTCTAAAGTTCCAGGATCTGAACCAGGCCTACACAACCTGAGATCCCCTTCAGTGCTTGCGGCATGCCAAAGGATTTTGAGTGGCTCGTGAAAAACATAGAGGATGTTTTCCTGTACCTTTACACTAGAAATCTTTTGCCAGGCTGCAGGTTGTGTAGGCTTGGTCCAAACTAAAGAACTTAGATGCCCCTAGTGAGTAACAGAGAGATAGACTCCAGGTGCTGAATACAACTTCCATTTTTGGAGACAGGCAATGTGGTAATTTGTCTTGCTTGGTTGTGCATAGTTTTTGCAGGAGTCTTTTTTCCATTTTCTTTTTTGGGGGGTATTTCCTTGGGGTCAGTGATAGGGGTTGCCTCCCTTCCAAAAAAACATTCTTGGAGATAATACTTCAGTGTTATATTCATCCGTGCTGGTGATGGAAGATAGGCTCTTTAGAGGAAAGGGGTAGACATGGAAATTGCATTGCTATTCTAAAAGGATAGTCATGGAGCACAGAATTTGGAGTTTCACAAAAGAAAATAAAATGGGAATGATGGGCTCTTGCACCCTGGATTTCATCTAATGAAGTCCAAGAAAACTATGTATTCTGGAGAATCCAGCTATAACCCTGAGAGATTTTAGTTGAAAATGAAGTATAGGTGGGGCAGTGAGTAGAGCACTGGCCATGGAGTCAGGAGGACCTGAGTTCGAATTTGGCCTCAGACACCTGACACATTTACTAGCTGTGTGACCTTAGGCAAGTCACTTAACCCCAATTGCCCTGCCAAAACAAACAAACAAAAACTAAAATGAAGTATAGGAAGAAAATTGCCTCAAAGCCGTATTTATTAGAGGAGGCAAGGTAGCAGTATAGATGCACAGTAATTCTAAAGAGGCCATATCTAGAAGAGGGGCAGTAACAATACTGGTGGGCAGCTAGGTGGCTCAGTGGGTAGAATGATGGGCCTGGAATCAGGAAGACTCTTCTTCCTGGGTTCAGATCTGGCCTCAGCCACTTATTAGCTGTGTGACTGTGGGTTAGTATGATAACCCTGTTAAACCCTCACTCTCATCATCTGTGATATGACCTAGAGAAGGAAATGGCAAACCACTCTAGTATCTTTGCCACAAAAATCCCAGAGAGCTCATGGAGAGTTAGTTGGACATGAATGAAAAGTTGGACTGAAGAAAGATAAAAGTAATGTTAGTTATTTTAAATGTTAAAAGGTCATAGATTTAGAGATGAAAGACATTTAGGAGATCTTCTTGTCCAGGAATTCTTAACCTGGAGCACATGGTGGTTCATAAGTAGGCTTCAAGAGAGTGTTAAAATAAAAAGTATATCTTTATAATAAAGATGTAAACAAATTACATCTTTATTTTCACTACTTATGTTTTCCTTTGTAATCCTACATATTTTGTTTTATTCATTTAAAGACATTATTTTAAGAAGGGGTCATTAAGTTTCACCAAATTGACACATAAAAAATTAAGAAGTCTAGTTCTCATCCAAATCCCTTATTTTACACACCTGTGTGTGTGTGTGTGTGTGTGTGTGTGTGTGTGTGTGTGTGTGTAGGACTAAAGACTTATCTTAGCCAGTTATATGGGTTTGTGTACATTTTAGGTCTCAAGCATACACATGCACATTTTGGTTTGTCCAGTTGTGCATATTAACTTGATTCCCTTTTAAACAAGATTATTAGACTCTTAGCTCAAGAGAATGCTATAGATATAGCATCACACCAGTATATCTGTGATTTTTTTATAGTCCGACCTGTTCCTAATGCTCCATCATATTCAAAATTTGCACCATCACCTTTGGTGAAGCCATGGTTGGCATGCTTATCAAATTTTTAGATGATGCGAAGCTTAAAGGATTGTGTAATAAATTTGGATATGTAGCAGAATCCATATACGGAAAGGTTTTACTTAACAGAATAGTTGGCAAAATGTAATAAAATGAATTGTAATGATGATAAATCTAAGATCCTCACATAGGCTAGTGATAGACTATATCTGTCACCTGGAGAACAGCTTTAGCTAAGTTCGAGAAGCCCATCACTAAGCTGATTACCTGTAAGGCGATGAAATTTTAGACTTTCAGAAACCATCTACTAAGTCAGAAATAGGCTGTGATCTTTGCCATTGTGAGGGAGTATTGACACTAACAGAATCACAGATGTTTCAAGTATACATGTAAATGTAAAGTCCAACACTAAACTCCAAAAAATTGGCTGTTACAAATACCAAATTGGGAGATCTGACTGGACAGTAGGTTTTGTGACAACGATCTAGATAGTTTGGTGGATTGTAAACTCAACAAAAATTCCAAAGTGTCAAGTCAGGAAAGCTAATACAGCCTTTGACAGAATGAATATAGTATAGTGTTCAGGATGAGAAAAATTCTACCTTTATGCCTCTTCCCTGACCAGCCCGCTTCTGTAAGTACTGTGTTCTTTTGTGGGTGCTACATTTTAAATGGAAGGGGATTGACAAGCTGGAATGCAGCCATTTAAGGTGAAATACTGAGAGGCCTAGAAATCATGTTACTTAAGGATTGGTTGAATGACTTGGCTGTCATTGAGGCTGCACACCTCTTCCCATTCCTAGTCATCCCCACTCATGGGAACCCCCAGGTATTCAGGATGTGACTGAAATGACTAACCTCTAGCACTCAGATCCTGCATGGAAAATGGCAGAATATTGTGTCCCTCTTTATATATATCATGTATCATGGTATCCATATTGGATATCACCTGAGGTAGTAACTTTTTAAAGCCGGAGCTCTTTCCTTGGAGCCCCGAAAGGAATCAATGCGTTGATTTCACTGGGTGTGTGAATTTGGATTAATCTTAATTTTCACTGACCATTGGGCTTCCCTCAAGCCTATGCATTTTATTTTATGCAGTTTGAAGGATCCATAGCAAGGATTGGTGTAGTGTTATGCAGACAAAACCATCATGAGGACCAAGGACTCTTCCTCCCTTTGGGTCCTATGGAAGGGCCTAGAGAATCTTCGGCTGAGTCTACAAGGGCTCAGTCCTAATCAAGGAAAAGCTGTGTTTGATGTTCAGGGACATGTCTACATATGCATATGTGCATGTATGTATATGTGCATTTGTATATATGGAAATAGACAAACATTAGAAAGCTACCCACAATTCTTTTGTGAAAAACTGGAGATTAATGTTTTGTCAGTGGCGCCCCCCCCCCCCCCCACCCCTTTTGGGGGGGTGGGGCTGCAGTTGGTTCTTTGTATCATATTTGTTTTTGCATGAAGCTTTATCATATCTTCTCCTCCCCTCCCCCTCCCCACTTCCCAGCCCAATTCAATCAACCCTATTGTTTCCCTGTTAAATCTAGAATCAAATATGAAATCCTTTATTTGACTCCTTACACCTTACTCCTCTCCATATGCTCTGACACCCAGTGATTTCAAGCTCCAAGCATTTTCGTTGGCTAGCCCACTCCCCTGTCTGGAATGTTCTCCCTTCTGATTTCTGCCTCTCATATAGAGTCTAAGAAGCCTTTTCCGCTCCTTACTCTTGGCTTCTTCTCTCGGAGGCTACACCCAATTCCTCTTGTATTTTTCTTGTTGATACATAGTTGTTTGCATGTTGTTTCCTCCGTTAGACTGTGAGCTCCTTGAGAGCAGGCACTGGTTTTTGTTTTTGTTTTTTCCTTTCTATGTATCCCTCGTGCCTAGCACAGGGCCTGGCATATACTGGGTGCTTAGTAAATGGTAGTTAATTATCCGGTATATTGAACCCTACAAGGAAACCAACACAGTGATCTTATCTGACAGTGGATGCAATATCTAACCTCATGGTTCTCTGCCTCTCTTCTGAGGAGAGTGAATTATATTTCATCATCAGTTCTGAGATCCAGAACTGGTCTTTGAAATTAAGCTGAGTTCAGCTTTATTTTAGTGTTTTCATTCACTGTGTTATAACAGTTTGGTAGTATGATTCTCTTAATTCTGCTGTCCTTTCTATGAATTTCACTTAAAAGTAATCTCATCTTCTTTGTATTTCTCATATTCATCATTTCTTATGCTGCAGTAATTTTCCTTTACATTAATATGCCATAGCCAACACCCCACACAGCCCCAAATGATAGGTACTCTCTACTTTGCCACCACAAAAAGTGCTACTTTAAATACTATAGTATTGGACTTTTTACCCCTTTGGGAACATATGCCTGGTATTTGGGGCTGCCAACTTTCATACTGGGAATATAAGGATGGTAGACTCTCATAACATAAGTAGGGCGCTACCTGGGAAGTTACCATCTCCTACACTAGGTTTTAGTTTCTCTTTAGGCTTTCACTTTTTAATGATACATGTAGTTATTATTCAACCTGTTCTTTCCCTTAAGATCCCTCTATCCCATTTCAAAAAGAACGTTGCCCACACACTTGTACCCAACACTTTTTCCCCATATCATTGTCCCATCTTATAACACACATGCCCTAAACTTCTATGATTATATTTCATGATTACGACAGTATGCCTCATTGACTTTTCCCTTTCCTGCCCATCTTTCCCTGTTTTTTAGCCGTTTCTAATAGTATCCCACTTTCTGAGGCCCATTTTCCTCTCTCATCCACCAATCTTCCCTCTCCTATGCCTTGACCCCACTTTTGCAATCTCTTATATGTCCCCTAGAGCCTAGTGAACAGTTATGGATAGACAGCACGTATGTAAGTATCAGGGAACGAGAAGGGCACTGCACAGGACAAGAATAACGTCAGCAAAGAGACACAGCAATGAATTTGGTTGGGGCCTGAGACTTAGGTTGTGAAACAGCTCATTGGAAGAAATATGGACTTAGAAGCAAACACAATTGCCATCTCATGAAAACTCACAAAAGAAATTGAAATTTTCCTTTATTAACTAATCTGACCAGGTACCACCATCAGAGACAGAGATATGGTAAATGTTTGTGGGCTGCCTTTGCTATGAATTAGAGTTCATTCCATACTGTTAGTCCTTTCACTTTAATTCACATGATTAGATTATGGTCTCTGTGGAAGCAAACTTAAGTTTCCTGAGCATAATGATGGTGTCTGCAGTAAATATTTATTAAGCACCTATATTACATGCTTGGCCCTGGGGATACAGATATACAAATGAAGCCATCCCAGCTCTCTAGGGGCTTGCATTCTCTTCTACATGTTGCTGCTGAAGCATTTTTCTTATGATACCTCAGAGGTGGCAGCTGGCTCTGAAACATAGGTGCAGGTGCTGATGATGTGTGGAGGTCCCTGAGAACCTGCATAGGTCTTGTCATTTTAGATGGTATTTTCCCACTGAGACATCTTCTGTATTGCCCAGGCAGAGAAATAAATTTCAGCTTGTTCTGTGCTTTAGAAATGCTTTTGGCTATTTAAAAAAAAATGTTTTTGGCCAATAATAATGACTGAACCTATGCAGCTTAAGTTTTAGTTAGGGTAAGTGGGGAGTAGAACCCTGAAGATGAAGACAAGGCACATGGAGAAATATCAGTACTTCAAATAAAGGCCTTCTCCACATTTTGCCCTAAGGTACCTTCTTCTTTCATGTTCTCTTCAGGTGCAGATACAAAATAAGAAAGTTGACATTTCCAAGGTGGCCTCAAAGTGTGGCTCCAAAGCAAATATCAAACACAAACCTGGTGAGTTATCCTTCTCCCTGGGGTGGGAAGTCGAGTGGGCTGGGGTTCCCGTGGCCCTGCTAGGACGTACTAGGATGCCAAATACAGGGGGTCATGGCCCTTTGATTGGGAAGAAAGAGCTCTACTCTTTAAGGAATACATCGGTTGGATCTGTCACCTCCATTTAGTTTGCGTATCCCGGGGGTCTGATGTGCCTCTATCCTAAGGAGTTGGTTCTAGAGGAGCCTTCGACAATACTAGGTGAGAAGTCTAGGACCTAGTGATAGTTGGGGAAGAGGGAAAAGGAGGTTGTGGATAAGGAGACTGAGTTGGAACCCGGTCACTCTGCCTCCCAATCCAGTCCTTTTTTTTCTACAATGCCCTTTTAGAAGGCCCAGCTTAATAGGTGTTAAGGCCTGCAAACTGCCTTTGGTCCTATAGGCAATATTTGTCAGAAGCAAGCCTTCAATAAAGATACTCCTCACTCCTCAAGCAACTTCTCCTGTGCCTCCCCGGTAGCTCCACTTTGGTTATGATTTCACTTCAGTTCTTCCTCCTTTTTTGTGATATAGTGAAACTATCACTGATTCTGCAGTCGGAGGACCCTACATGGGGGAATTGAGTGAATCGCACTGACTCCATCTTGTGACTCAATTCTGAATCCAGCTCAGTTCTCTTTCTATTTAATTATGGTTCTAGTCCAATTTCTATTGTGTGAGAAAACTTTATTCAATTACAGGAATTGTGAGAAAACTTCAGTGCATTTTTTTTTAACATAGTCCTTTGTGGATGGGAAGCTGTACCACTTCTGCCTACTCCTTAGAGACCCTTAACTAAGGACCTAGATTATGCTCACCAGAAACCCGATTAGATCCAAAGATTGATGCAAGGAGTTTTCTCACAGTTATAAATCTCTAGCAACTTATATTTCTTACATGAAAAGTGGCCACATACTGGTCAATCAGTTATTGCTTCCATGTTCCTTTGATTGAATACAGTCATTGAGAGGAATGGAACACTTCTTTTTTGTGATTTGAAGGAATTGCACCTGCATTCTCCCCCTCCACTTAGAAATCAGATTACCTAATTTTGTATCCTGGTTTGTAGTGTTAATTGTTTTCTTTTAATTTATTGGTCTTATTTCATTATTTTTTAATGCATAAAAATCTGTCTCACTTTGTTTTGTTAATAAATCACGTAGCTTGGGTAGTTTCCTCAGTTATTATTAATTATCCAACATCTGGATTCAAATCCTAGTATGTGTGAAACCTTGGGCTTATCACCGAACCTCCTTTTTCCTCTTTTTCTTCATCTCTAAAATGTAGAAATTGAACCCAGTGAGGTCCCTTTCAGCTCTAAATCTATGATAGTCTGCTCTTTCCCTGTATATAAGGCATGAGCTTGAGGACTTTCACTGTCCTCATTGCCCTTCCTAAAATACAGTTTTCTCTGTTGAGCACATGCCTTGTGTGTTGTCTGACTAGATTAGAGTGCAAACAGAATAGCATTTTGCTCACAGGGTGTGCCTAAGATCTTGTGAGCTTTGTGACTGCCATATCCCACTGTTGACTCACTGATGTCATGATACACTGTAATTGCCGTTTTTCAGTCGCCTGCTTGGGCTTCCTCATCCTTCTTATATTTGTAAAGTATTTCATTTCATTAAATTCAGCTCAGTGTCTTAACCTACTGAGTCCATGTCATCTAGGCCTGCTGACTCAGCCTCATCCTGTGTAGTAGTGAGGTGTTTTCTTCTTTGTCTTTAGCTCTAATTCCCTATAATCCATTTTGGTTTTATCCTTGCTAATTCAGTGATTACTTCTTTTGGCAGGGAAAAGAAAAATGTTTCAGCTCCTTTCGTGGGTTCCTTCTTATTGAGGTAGTTTCCAGATAGTAACACCCTTAATTGGTTTTTTTTTGCCTTTTGAAAAATGGAGTTATCAATAAATTGGCCAAGACATATTAGACTTCTCCTCTTGTTTATAGGGTTCTAGCAGATGCGAAAATAATTGAAATTCCCATCATTACTATGTCACCTTACTATGCCAAATTCCTAACCTCATTTAATTCTTTCTCTTTAAGTGCTCTGTCATATGTTCATATGGTGATTTTGCTGCTCCTCCTCCTGCCTCTGATGTCTACCCAAATGGTCCTCACCATACTTTCTCCCTCTGGTTCCTTTATTTTCTCAAATGAGGACATATTTTTTTTTAATATTCATTAATATTCATTTTTAATATTCATTTATGTCTTCTTTTCCTTTTAAATAAGGTATGTATGTCCAGAGCCCTGTTCCAGTCATGGGTTCCTTGTCACTAAGTCTCAGAGATTCCTTTTTGTCAAATACACTTTCTTGTATTAGAATCTTCAGTTTACTCCTTCACTTACCAGTGTACTATTTGTGTGTGACCAACTGAGGCCATTGGTTTTATTGTTGGGTTTTTTTGTATATTTTAATCCCCTTTCATTACCCTTACTGCTGTTCTTCCTTTGTAGGAAGAATATAGTAACTAGTTTACATAATATCTGTAGTATCTGGCTTGCTAGTTGTACATATACAACTCTCTCCATTCCCCTCCCAAGGCAGTTAAAAGTCTTTTTGTTTAGAACTTCAAGATCCCAGGCAAATAGAAGTTATCAGACTTTGTTGTTTTGCACATATTGCACCTCTGGTGGAAGTCTGCTCATTTCTGTATTTTAAGCCATGGTCTAGAAATGGCAATCCCATTCACAGTCGTCATCTTCTTAACCACGTGTTCAGTTTCCATCTTTGCTCATATCCTACTCGGGAACATTTGACTTCAGTCTAAGTTTGCTCTTTGACATCAGGAGATTCCCTTTGAGGTCTTCCCAATGATCTGGTTCTTACCTTGTGCTTCAGTAAGGATAGCACACTCACTATACAGAGAGGTTTGTACCCAGAAAAGCAGAGTTGGAAGTATAAGCAGGACTTCTGACCTAAATATGGGAAATCGAGGAACATGGCAGGCAGGATTCACTTGTGCACCTTTGATATTTGTGGCTCCTTTGTCTCTACCCATTTAAATTCTACTCCTAATAAGTTCTGGGCCCAGTTAGTCTTAGTTTTGAAACACAGACCTAGCCTGGTCATTAGCCCAGATTTTAATTTCTTCCCAACTTGAAAGGACCTGCCATTGTTTAAAGTCCATTGACCTAGCCTTCCAGAGCCCCAAGTTACCCCTATACTGGGATGAAGGATCACCACTAGACTTTATTGAAGAAATCATCATAGGTCTTATTTTCATAGCCCTTTAAGATTTTTAAAGTCTTTTCCTCACAGCATCCTTATGCAGAAGATAGTGTATATTACTCATTTTGCAGATATTTAAACAAAGCTGAGACTCTCACAGGGGAAGTGGCCTGCCCATGTTGATGTGCCTAAGGAGTGCCAGACCCTAGATTCATACCCAGGTCTCCTGCTTGCTTTATCTGCTATTGTTTTCACCATGGCTTTCTCTGTGGTTACAGGAGGAGGTGATGTCAAGATTGAAAACCAGAAGCTGAACTTCAAGGAGAAAGCCCAGGCGAAAGTGGGATCCCTGGATAATGTTGGGCACTTACCTGCAGGTGGCACAGTCAAGGTAGATCCATTGAGGGGCTGGCACTAGGCTGGGGCGCTAAGCCCCAGGAGAGGGAGGAGGGTCCAGCGGGGGGAGGCGGAAACTTGGGGGATAATGCCAACCTGCAGGTGCTCAAAGTGACTAGAAGTCAGCCGCTGCCCCCTCAATCTTTCCACAAGCAGTGTCTTCACTCACTCACTTCATTACCATCACCACCTTTGTTGCCAAACCCAGAGAAAAATGAAGAGGGCTGTGGGAAAAAGACAAGGGATGATATATGAGCCAGAGAACTCTCCAGTCTGATTCATCATCGTGGTCTCTCTTTTCCTGCACTCCGAGGGAAATGTGACTTTCCTCTTTAAACTGTGCTTCACCTTAGGGCCACAGCCAAAATCCACATATCTCATTTTCCCAGTAGGATAGCTTGGAATTATCTTCTTCGCCTCCTCTTACTAGCCCCCATTCCCAACAGGAGAGGATCCCAGGATGTCATGCCAGGGATTACCTTCTCTGACATAATCCTTAAAAGGCAGGAGACACTTCCCAGACACTCAGACAACTTCTGCTGTGATAAGTCAATAGAAGTACATCTAGGCTTCAGGTCTTTCTCTAAACGCTTTTTGTAGTTTGTGACACAGAACCAACTTGTCCCTGCTGCCATCTTGAGTTTCAGAATCTTGGAATTAAAAATGGCATCTAGACATCTCATCTGACCTGTAACTGGACAGGAACTCCCCTTACTACATGCGGGACAAGAAGTTGTCCACCCCCATGAAAAGGGGGCTCATTTCATTCTTGGATAGCTAATAGGAACTTTTTTTATGACAAGAAGCCTTCATCAGCCTTCTCCCATTTCTACTCCTGGAGCCAAGTGAAAGATGGTACTTCCTTTGCATGCAGTCTTTCCCTTCCGAACCTAGGCCTGGGGCAGCCTGGGCATCACAGGCCTCAATATTGGTAACTTATTTCTTAGGTCCAACTCTGCTTCCCAGAGAATAGAAATGGGGATCAGGTTACTGCTTGATTCTGTAACTAGCTCATCAGGTCCTCTCACTTTGCTGTCCTCCCCTTGGCATTTGGTTTTGTCCCACTGTGATGCCTGGAAGTGCCATAGTTTTTTATTTGGATCTAGTGCGATAGTTTCTCCTGAGTCCTGAGCTCAGAGTTGGCTTCTAACCATCACCTGCTTCACAGAGAAATAACCACTTTTCCTAGGCTGGGACTCCCTCCTTCCAAAGCACTTTGGGTTTGCTCTGTGTGTCAAGACATTGTCTGCCATTTGTTTCATTGCGTGAAAAGGGCTTCGGAGCATCTGGGAATCATCTTGGCAGGTTCAAAGATATCCTGGGATAAGAGGATGTGGCTGTCATCTCCAGGGACTTTTAGAATGTAGCATGATGTTCTTTATCTTGAAGTAACCACCAGGACAGAGATGAGAATGAATGAAAAGGCCTCTATCAGCATTTATGGAGTGCCAACAATGTGTGAGACCCTTCATGAGGAAATGTAGGCAATGTCAGAGAGGAGCAAAGACAGGGATTCCTGCCTCACCGAGCCATAGACTAGAGCCAGAATGAACCCTAGAGGTCATCTAGAGCAGCCCTCTCACTTTATAGCAGTGGAAACTGAGGTCCAGTGAATCCAGTACCATGTAGCAAGTTAGTGACAGACAGAATCCAGATGTCCTGACTTTTAGCCCAGTGTCCCTTGCACTTCAAATCCTAGGAGTGTTACTCAGTGGGGGCTTAAAACCCCTTTGGCTGATGACACCAGAATACAGGGTCTAACTAAAGATCCCAGCAGTAAGGGGAGACAGCAAGGACAGAGACACTTGCTGGAGCCCCACTGCTGTGATCCTAAAGGTTTTGATGTCTGAAAGATAATAGATTTTGTGAAGAGGACCCTGGCATTTGGCAAGCTAGGATTTCCTTTGGAGTTGGGGGGAAGTTTTAGAAGGAATGGCTCCCCCTCCTCCCCTGTTTTTCTTTGCTCCACATGAGAAATCCATGAGGAAATTTTCTGGAACTTGACACAAAAGAAAGGGAGCTGAACCCTTTAGATCATTGGGGCAACCCCGCAGGCCTCTTCCCTTCCCACCCACGTTTTTTAAAGAAGCAAACTAAAACTCTGGATAGAGAAAGGACTTGACCAGTGTTACATATCTGTTAAGTATTGGCACCAGGATTTGAATCTGTCTTTTTACCACCCTCATTGTCTCTCACTGTCTCTGATTGCCAGGTTCTTCACACCTCTTGGCCTATACTGGAATCAGGGGTAGGCTGTGTTTAGAACCCTATGTTGCCACACCATCTCACCTCATTCTCCTATTGACCATCCATTGTCTCCTCCCCACCCCACTGTTTCATTGTAGACTGAGGGGAGCGGCGAGGTGGCCCCACTGTGCCTGGCCCCTCCGAGCGGGGAGCCACCTGAGGCCCAAGCAGGCCCCAACACGCAGGCGAATGGCGTAGGGCACCTAACCCCCTCATTGGGTGGTGACCAAAGGGAAACTCAGACCTTCGACACCCAGATCCAGGAGACAAGTAAGTTGGCTGTGCCTCCTCTGTGCTCCCCCACAGCTCTACCTGGCTAGGTGGGCTCCAACAAGAGATCTGGCGAGCTCACTTCTTCAAATTGAAACTTTTTAAGAGGTATCTGCCCAAGTTTTAATAGCTACTTAACTTTTATTTTCCAGGCATCTAATGATGAAATTCTGGTCTCGTCTTCCATCCCCCTTCCAATAACCCCAACCCCACCCCTACCCCATGCCCATCTCTTCCATCTCTTTCCTTTCCTCCTCACCTCCTGTATCCCTACTGCCTCCCCCATGTCTTGCTACAGATTGAAACCTACAAGCTGACGTTCCGTGAAAATGCCAAGGCTCGCACTGATCATGGAGCTGACATTGTCTCCAAACCCTCCCCATTCCCTGGCAACACCACCTTCATCAGTCAGAGCTTCAACTCCCTTGCCTCGGCCAGCCCTTGGCAGCAGCAGCAGCAGCAGCAATAGCAGCCTCCCACCATAGGAGCGGCTGCCCCAGCGGCTTTTTCTCCCAAAGGCTTGTGACTGGGCTCCGCATTCTTACGGCCTCTCTGGGAGCTCTTTTCGAGGATTGGCCAGCTCAGCTCTTTTGTATCCCGTGCTCCCAAGACACACATGCACACCGATTTGGAATGCCAGAGCTCAGTGTGTCTCTCTTCCCCCTTCCTTCTCCACCCATGCTGCAGTCCCTCAGAGCCCAGACTTCCCCTGCTGTCACCTCCCCCTTTGGAAAGGTGGACCTTCACTGAGGAGGTGACTCTTTTTCCATAGCAGGGCTTGGAGGGAGGGGAATGCTAGACACCGGAAGAAAGCTGAAGCTTTTCCTAATGCAGCTCCCCTGCCCACCTACGTCCCATGCATGTCTCAAACCTGGCTTTCTTTCCCTACCCACTAAAGCTGAAGCTATACACACACGGCCCGTGCCACCCCCGGGAGCAGTGCTAACGAGGGGTGGCTTGAGCACCAATGGAAAAAGCTGGCAACCAATTTCCTCGGTTTTTTCCTTTTCCTTTTTTTTTCCAAACAAAAAAGAGAGAAAAACTAAAAAACCAACATAAATTTTGTTCTTGCTGCTTAAGTTTCTGGTGTTCCTATTTAATGAAAAAGTATATAATGCACACACACTAGGCTGTTCTTACCCAATAATTTAGCTTTTTCATTTTTCTTTGTGATGAAGTGTTGACAGTTTCATTGTGCTTACCAGCCTCATCTAAGTTTCCTTTATTAATTTTTTCCTCTTACTCCCCTCTTTCCAACCCCAGCAGTCCTAGGATAGGTAGAGATGTTAATCTCTGTATTGACATACATATCCATGCAGGTGTAACTTCTTTCTTTAAAATCTGATGAAATTCTTTTATGGGTTGAAGCCATGTTTGAAAAGAAAGTACTAAGAATGTGTTGGAGGGAAGATAGCCTTGAGGAATACATTGAATTGCCATAATGGATTAGCTGGGTGCCTCTACCCAGAAGTGAACTGTTTGGTGGCCAAAGGCCTAGTCAGAGAGAATTAGATTGCAACCCTGATGCCCAATCTAGGTGTGAGGTCTGCAGGATAGGCCCAGCTCCTCAGAGGAGGCTGCCAAGAATATGGAAATGGGATGGGAGTTGGGGGAGTTGTGATAAATAGGTGGGATTTTTTTTCTTTCGTGAGAAGGATCCAGTTTGATGTGTGATGATCAAGGGGGTGTGTGTGTGTGTGTGTGTGTGTGTGTGTGTGTGTGTGTGTGTGTGTTGATCTTTTCTAACAAAGACTGGTCATGGGGTTGATGTACTGTATTATACCACAGGATTGAGGCCCTGAAGAATCAGGAACCCTGTCACCAATAACAGAGAAGGAACTGGGTTTCTGAGGGACAGAGTCCCAATGGGACAGGTGAAGTGGCCCCAAACAGCTTTGTGCCTGGAATTTTAAGGAGGTGGGGAGAATCAGGTTTGACGAAGAAACAAGCAAAAAAAAAGAGGACCAGAAAGGGAGGACAGTCTGGTTAAAGAGAGAAGGGTAGGGGTGAGGAATGGAGGGGATGCCCAGAGGAGTCCCCTCAAGGGCCAGGTCCTCCTCTTGGGCAAAGTCAACAAGAATGATGTCAAATCCTGGGATCTGTATGACACGTGAAGATTCTTATTGCACTTGTATTTTTTTATATTAAAGTTTGCATGGTTTCTAATAAAACGATATTAAAACATAATGTAATTTGCATTGACAATGTCTGGGAGTCTCTTAAGTGCTTTCTCCTCTTGAAAAACCAGATCCATTAGGGTAGCTTTGCATCTGACAGGATTGGCCACCAGTCAATACCCAGACCCTTCCTGACCCTTTCCTCTTACTTTTGGCCCCAAAGACAGCATGGTCTTTTACCCTTTGAGGTGGGAATTTATCTAAATTCTAATGTGTTCCTTCAGCTGTGTATTTGGGGGGAAAAGGTTTTCCTTGCAACCACACTTCTTCTGGCCACCATATCCTTATTGACCCAGTCACTTTGACCCTCCACTGTACTCCACCCCACTCCCTTTTTCCTTCTATAAACTTACATGGGATAAGACAGAAGGGAGGTGAAGGCAGCCTTTAGTGATGGTGAAAGGGCTGGTTTTACCCTCTCCCCTTGGTGGTGCCCAGGTGCTTCACCTTAACTTGTGAATAGGGTTCTAGAGGTTTCCAGCTAAGTAGTTGTCAGGATAAAGCTGTGACTTGTGACTTGTGTCTTGAGCTCCACAATAGCTAAGGGCTTTTTGTTTGTAATGTTTATGAAGTAGTGTACATATATCTCTGTGCCTTCCTCCAGATGGCCTGATCTGTCAGAACTGGAAGGAACCTCAGAGATGGCCCAGTCCAACCACCTCATTTATAGATGAGGAAACTGAGGTTCAGAGTTGTAGCCTGACTTGGGATCTCATACAGAGTAGGTAGCAGTGCCAGCTTGATTCTCCCTTTTAAGTGGAAGAATTGCAAAATGTGTAGGAAGTTATAACTGGAAAGTCTCAGTGAGCTTGGGGTTTTTGGAAAGAAAGTTGTGGTGGGCCTATTATCACTTTAAGAGGAAGGCAGGAGCTGTGCAGTCTGGGAAAAGGCTGGTTTTAAAAAGGAAACGGGGCTCTTGCTTAGTTAGCCAGTGGAGTAGAGGAGTGTGTGGGCACATGGCATGTATAAATACAGATTTTTCTTGTTAGCTCCCCTTGCTATCTTGCGGCAGCTTCTGGACATCTGGGCCTATAGCGTGGAGAGAACAGGGGGAGAGAGCACTTAGCTTGCCTGGAGCCGCTGGTGGTCTCACTAATGCCCCTTGGGGGCATTCTTAACCTCAAGCATTCAGATTTCTCTGAGGCACCTGGCCTTTGAACCTTTCAGGTTCTCAACAAGCTGTGGAGGGGAAGGGAGGTTTCCTTTAGTCACCTCCTCCCCAAGCAGAGACAACCAGAGACAGAGAAGACAGTAGGCACCTGCCCCTCTGTCTCTCTTAGAGCCTGAGTTGAAAGTGCTGAACCTAGGTCCATATTAAATCAGATTACTTGATCAGTCAGTCCTATGATTCCTGGCAGCATCAGTGGGCTTTTCCCTCTCCTCACCTGGATGAAACCAATTTTGAAGGGCTGAGGGTGTGACAGTGATGGCTTCAGTTATTCCCATGGATTTTTATCACTATGTCCCTGTCAGATGTCAGGTGAGGTCTTTTTCCCCAGGATGACAGGCAGATCCTAGGCAAGTTCTGCCTCATAGGAGGGGGTCAACGCCATCCCCTTACAGGCCTTGAATCTTGGGAAATGTCTAATTATCTGATGGCCTTTCATGAGGACTGGACCTTGCCCTACCTTGAACTGCCCCTTCTTAGTAATGTCGCACTTGAAACTTTTATCTCCTTCCTTCCCCCATTTATGGACACCAGGGAGCAGGACCGGGCGGGTGTAAAGGGTGATGAACAGTTCTCCTTAAACCTTACCTCCCCCACTCTCTACGACATTGACAATTGGCTGATGGACAGTGAGGTTCAGATGGGATGCTGCATCCTCCCTCATCTTGTCTCAGCTAGTGAGACTGGCAGGCTGCTCTAGGAACATGGCCCACAGAAAGGGGATGGTGTGATGTGCTTTTGGGAAGTCTCAGACTTGGGGTTTTTTTCTCATTCTCCTAGTTTGCTTGTGGTTCTTGTTGCTGTCCCTCCTAGCTGTTATATGGCACTCTTTGAGTGACTTTGTGATTTTGACTATTGTAAAGATTTGAAATAACTACATAAATAAAGCTTCTCAGTGTTCTAATCTAGGGACATGGTTGTCTCATTTCTGTTCCCAAACAACTTGGTTTCTTCCCAGAAATTGTTTATTGTAGAATGAGGGGGCCCCGCCTCTCCTTTTCGCCTTCTTATGGGAGTCACTTGAAGAATCCATTTCACTTCTATGAACCCTTACCTTCCTGATCTATTAAAGGGGATCCTTTTGTCTTTTTATTCATTGTGAAGTATGAAAGAGATAAAGCTTGGCAAGAAAACGAAAACTCCCAAGTGCATATAGCTGTTGGGATCCACATACTAATTCCCTTTTCTCTCCCTCCTTCAACCCCAAGTCTAGCCCACAGCACAAGATCTTCTCTCAAGCTCTTACTGTACTTCACCCTCTGCCCTTCATGTAGGAGCTTGTTTCCCAAAGAGTGGGGGGCTTTGTGTCCATGGGATAGCATGGTGCTTCTCTTAGGGTAGAGCCTTTCCTAGCTGGGGTCAGTAATATATGTGGATCAATAGGGTGTTGCAGAAACAGTGGTGAATGATTGAAGGCCTTCCTGGAGTTATGCATCCTGTCACTAGAAGGAGATCTTGAAGAGAATGGGATCTGGGAATGTTTGGTCTCATTTCCAGAACCACTCTGAAGTTATTACATCTCCATTCTCCTGGAGAGTTTGCAGCCCTCAATCAGGAACCAAGAGAAACCTTTCCCCACCTTCTTCTCCCTGCCCTTTAAAAGCTAAGGCAGCCAAGGCCACTTCTGCTGCTTGGGATAAGCAGAGCAGCTCAGAGTGGTTGGATCTAGACAGTCTGAGAAGAAATGGGAAAAACATGAGCACAACTGTGTGTGTGTGGAGGGGAGGGGACCCCCACTGCATTTCTAGTCAGTTATTCTGGCTCCTTTGCAGCAGTGGACTAGTGACAACCTCTTGCCTTTGGTTTCCATGTCTATTAAAAGGGTTGGATTAAATCATCTCAAGGACCAGCTCTGCTACACTATGCAAAATAAGAAGCCTAAGTTTGGTAGTGCTTTGTAATTTACAAAAGCACTTGCCTTCCTTACAATACTAAGCCAAGAGTTCTTAGTACAAAGCAAAACCCATCACACGTTAACACATACCACTTTGTTAGCTCTTGCTCTGTACAAGACTGTGAGGTGTGCCCTTTCCCAACCCTGACTGTGATGGATAAAATTCTTTAGCCTGACATTTAAGGCCAAATACTCCTTTCTGGTTTTGTTTTTGAAGACATTTGGACTGTTCCCCACTTCGATGTCCTGGCATTTATGAATGCCGATACCTTTGATGTTCAGCCCGGGTCTCCCCATCAAGGATCCCTTGTCTCAGAAGCTGAACTACCACTTGGCCCAGCTCTCTTAGTCCTTCACACGGCTAAAATACACAAGCCTAGAATCACTTGGCCCTTCAAATGTTATGTTGGTTTTTTTGTTGTTTTTTTTTTTTTTTTGCTTACTTTTGGGCATATATTACCACCCCACGAAGAATAAAAATTTCTTAAAGTATTTAAATTCTTCAAGGTAGACACTGTGTCCTTAACGAATTAACTGAGAAAAAAAATCCAGAAACGTCTATGGAAGATGCAGCTGAATGAGAAAATTCAAATATTCTAACCCTCTTAATTTAGAAAAAGCAGTTTCATAACATATCCCTTTGCAATTTTGAAAGTCTGTGATTCATAACATTTGTAGGTGGAGACTGGTTTTTTAGGTTGACTTGCCCAGGGTCACATAGCCAGTACATGGCAGAACTTGGGTCTTTTGCGTGTACCATGACCTGGTAGCTTCTAGCTTTGTCCCATACCATGCAGGTTAAGTTTTTAGACTGGGCCTTCTCACCCTAACAAAGAGAGGTACCTGAGGGAGAGGATTAATTTTCCCTATGCCCAAGAAGGAGAATCCCCATCCCACCAATGGTTTAGGGAGGAAAATTGCTCCAGAAACAACAGGGAAAGGAGCTAAGCATCTTGAGGTTAGAAATCTTTACACCTCAAGAGCCCTGTCATTTTCTAAGTAGCCACCTCTGCTTTTGGGACAGAATCAAGCACCAAAAGTAAGAGAATACAATGCATTCACAAGGGATAAATAGAACTTTATTTAAATAAACATTTGCGTTCTGTACACAGCCCCAGGGACAGGGGAATGGGGAGGGGGCTCAGTCATCAGCGGTTTTACGAACATCAAAGCTACCACAAGGCCCACGCAGCAGCTCCACGAGCAAGGCCAGCAACTGGCTGTGCTCCTGCTGCACATCTGGCGGCAGGGCAGGCAACTCACAGCGGAGGCTCCGCTCCACCATTCGGCCTAGGGCCCGGCGAAGCTCCCGTAGCAGCCGAACAGTGTGCGAGTCACCCTCTAGCCGTAGGAGATCACTGTCACTCAGGGAGATGGTGGCACGGCGCCCATCATCTGGGGTTGAGGGAACAGGGGAAGGATTAGAAATTGCAATGGCTAGTACCTGGCTGGGACCAAGGATGAGGAAAAAGCTTAGCCCATCAGGGGACTAGAAGAGAATTTAGAGTAAGAGAAGAACAGACCATCTGTTCCTCAAAGGAAGGGAAATGGGCCCAAGGGAACCAGGTACGCACCTCTGATATGGACGTCTCCATCGGTCAGCAGCAGCACAGCCAGGGGGTGGACCTGGGAGGAGTCTCGCACAAAGACACTGCCATTGGACTTAACAGCCATGAAATATGTCAGCCAACGGCTACGTAGCCGAGTAGCCTCCCTGTGTGGAGAAAAAACAGGGTCAAGATTAATCACTTTCCCTGGAATCCTCTCCTCCCACCTCAAGTTTAAATCCCTATGGCCTTCACGGCTCTGCGCACCTGTTAATGGTTGACTTATGCAGCAGGATATTGCCGGCTTTGGTCCGGTAGGTGACACTATTGGGCTTGAACTTTCCCTGCCGGGTCACCTTGCCCTGCCTCACCTGTGAGGCACAAAGAAGATAGGCATGTGCATTGAGGAGCCAAGTCGCCTGACAGGGCAGGTATCACCATTCTGCCAAGGGGCCTGAAAAAATGTTCTTACCCATGTGGAATCCATGAGTCAAGCTATACCTTGTTCTCCATTTCCCCTTCCCTCTATGAGGTGAGTCCCGATAGGACCACCATGCATACCCAGGTCCTGTACCTGAATGAGGTTGGGGTAAAGTCCAGCCATAAGCACCCCTTTCACCAGTTCCTCCTCTTCACTGTACTGGTTGCACTGGGCTGAGGGCAGGGTGCAGTCTGATGGTTTCCCCACCAGGAAGGCCTCATAAATGTTCTCTGAGAACTGCTTGATGAGGCCTGAGAAAAGAAAATTGGATGTAGGAGGAGAAGAGTCTGAGTGGTCCCAGCTATCACTTAGGAAGCCCTATATAGCCTGGGTGTGTACTTGTGGGCAGGACAAAACAGGATGGGTGAGGCCTCTTACAGGCTAAGGACAACTAACGGAAATAGGACAAAGAACTAGAGGAGCAGTGAAAGGGGCCTGTGCTGAAACTCAGTATGGGGGGGTGGGGGTGGAGGGAGATGAAATAAAGTGAAACGGGGTGCTCACCATGGATAAAACGCAGGCTGGGAGCGTAAAGTAGGTTCTCCTCCAGGTAGTTCTCTCGAGAACTACGATCCTGCCAACGAAGCACCTCCTCCCAGCCAGCCACAGCCCGGACAAATGCCAGGTGGTCACTCCCACTATCATGGCTCAATAGTGCCTTCACCTAGGAAGAAGAAATGCAGAAAGGAATCAGTCAAGTAACATTTATTATGAGCCTACTATGTGCCAGGCATTGTGCTATTCGAGTATGTAAGGTCTGGTGGGACCACCCCAAAGAACTGTATATAGAGTGAAACTCCTAAAAAAAGGCCTTGGATAAAGATTTGCCACAACAAGGTTTGGAAAGCAGAGTAACAGCGTAAGAATCTGACCTTGTCCACCTCAGCACGGTTCTGCAAGCTACTGCTGAAGGGGTCTCGGGTGAGGCAGGAGACAACAACTAGCAGAGGATGTAGGCAGCGGAAGATGGCTGCCAGGACAATGGCCTTGGCAAGCCTCGGGTCCGTGGAGATATGAGCAAGACGCTGACCCAGTGTAGTCAGGAATTCCCGCTGGTCCAGCACACCTGCAACATTCCTTCTATCAGAGCAACCCCCCCAAATGCCCACAGAATAGAAGGCCTTAATCCTAATAACGCCAGCCCACCAGGCAGTCATAGTTCCATCTTACACAGGGAAACTGAAGCCTACTCTCCCAGCAGCCCAAGGGGCTATCCTGTCCAGGAACCAAAGCACCACTAACCGATCTCCTGCAGCAAGATCACAGCCTCATCTACAGCCTTGATGTCAGGGCTATCCACAGCCTTGGAGAGGAATTCGACAGCCTGCAATGGAAGACCCACATGCATGATGAGGCCCTCAGCCCTGCCATCCCGCAATCCAAGGGAGGCACACACATCCAAAGCCCTCCTTGGCTCCCTTCGCACCCTTACCCTTCAGAGCCCTACCGTCTTCTCAGGCATATGGATCTTCGCTTGCAACACCAGATTCTCCAGGGGGGTGCGCAGAATTTCGGGAACCTGAAAAGGTGCCATCTTCTCCAGCCTGCTCCGAGGAAACAGGTGGTAGGCGAAGCCTGACTGGCACCGCCCAGCCCTTCCTCGGCGCTGGATCACATTTGCCCTTGACACCCACACTGTTTCTAGGCAGGATACCTGTCAGGAGGATGATGAAGATATGAGGTTAGTGAAATATGCCTCCTTGTTTTCCAGGCAGCACGTCAAACTGCCCACTAGAAAATATGCTGGATTCTGGGACTGAAGGGAAAATTACTGGCCTAACACTATGCTCTTGATCATTAGACTATGAAGTCCTGTCTCCTAGCATCACAATCTCCAGTTTATCTTTAGGACTCGATATAATGAACAACAGGAAAACGAAATAGCTAAGCTAAGCCAAAGTAGTTCCCTCAACATCTGATTGCTTGAGCTTAAGGGGCCACCTCCCCTAAGCTGCCATCCATCCCCATTTCTTGTTTGTTTATAGTCCTATGCTTTTCAAAGGGCTTATTCACCCATTATCTAATATAATCCTCAACAGCCCTATAGGTTAGGCAGATGCAGAAACAGAAGCCTGGGAGGCAGCATGGTATAACATAAAGAGGGCTAGACTTGGATTCAGGAAACCTGGGTTAAAATCCTGCTTCTTATGCTTACAGATGATATAGTCATGTAACCTCTTAGGGTCTCAAACCTGTAAGCTACAAAATGGTTTACGTAACAGGATCCGCATGAGGAAAGCACTTTGTAAAATTTGAAGCATTACAGAAGCGTGAGATCTTATCTATCTTCTCAAGCCAGTTTAATGTTGGAGTCAGGCTAAAGCTAGGTCTTCTGGCTCTATTTCCAGTCCTTCTTCCATACACACTACTGGGGCTGTTCCTGAAGCCTCATAGCTAAAGCTACAGGCAAGCGGCAGAGCTGGGAAATGGCAAGAGAACTGTGGGCATCTGGAGGAAATACCTTGGTCTTAAGGTCATAGCGCTCCTCCTTGTGCAGGCCACTGTCCACCACATGTACTATGTCGTTGACCGTGATGGAAGTTTCAGCAATGTTGGTGGCCAAGACAATCTTGCGCACCCCTGTCGGGGGCTGCTGGAAAATTGCCTTCTGGTCCATCATGGGGATGTTGGAGTGCACTGTTTGGGGCGTGGGGGGTAGGGGGAAATAGCACGCAAGCGCGCACACACAGTCAAGCCCCACCAATAACACTTTCACAGGGACAGCAGGGAGCAGAGCATTCCCCAGGACACAAGACTCTCCCATGGGGCAGGAAACCTACAGAGCTGTCTCTCTCCAAGTTCACAGTCAGCTTTTGTTCTCTTCCCTCCTCCACTTAGCTCTGGGCTTATAACTGACTCTTTGCCCAATGGGAACATAGTCAAGCCAGTACCCACTGTTACCTCTAGATGGAGCCGCTTCCCAGGCCTCCCCCACAACCAAGAGGCCTGGACCAGGGTGTAGGTCCCCTTTCCTCTCCCCTGCTCCCAAGCCCAGCTCACCTGGCAAAATCAGGTACTTGCTTTCATAAGAGCCCAAGGCCTCCTGCAGGCGTTGTTGTACTCCTTTGATCTCCTGCCAGCCAGGCAGGAAACACAGAATCCCACCTGAAAACCAGCCCCAGCAACCTGATCACTTGGGGGGCCCTGAATGGGATTGGGGGGGGGGAACGACCTAGGACGGATAACGGAGTTTCCCCAAAGAATTCCCACCTATTTGTTCCTGCAAGATCACAGGAAATCTGGGGCTTAGGGTAGGATTAAGCTGAATGGGACAGTGCTCAGCATTCACTCTACCCCATTCTTCCCAACTCTATTCATACAAAGGTGCTTCTTCATGAATGCCCAAGGCCCCTTGCCCCAGCAGCCTGAATCTGGTCGAGGAAAACCTGCTCTAGGAATCCTAGGCCAAAAAGGCACTTACCTGGGTCTCCCCGGGCATCAATATGCAAAACCAGATCAGTCATGAGGTCCAAATCCAGAGCGCACTCATCCTCAGACTACGGCCAGGGGTAAAGGGGAACAAGAAGAGTTGGAGACAGTGGCCTAGGTTCAGGCATCTGAAGTGAACAGTACCCCAGGACCCTCTCCAAGGTCATACAGCACTCCAGGCCAATGCAACTGGGCTGACCAGCTGATGGGGGAGCCTCAGGGTCAAGGGTTCATGGGTACCCCAAGAATGGGTTAAGACTAGGGAATGGCAGGAAGAGAACAAGCATACCCATTACAGACAGAGGAAAAAAACCAGAGTCAACTCTGTAAGGCAGCTGGGAGGCAAGAGATGCAACAAGGGTGGACGAGAAGCCCCGGCTATTGCCATCTATTCCCCTTACCTCGTGATGCCGGTGCCGGTGCTGGTGCTTGCCCAACTTGGCCAAGATGTCCTCCAGGTAGTGCTCCTTCACTGGGTACATGAAGCCAGGCACCTTGATGACTGGGCAGCCACCAAAGTATCGAGCAAAGCGCTCATTGTCACCCGTGGCACTCATTAACACAAGCCGCAGAGCTGGGTTCAACCGCTGCAGCCCCTTCAGCAGGATGAGCAGAAAGTCTGTGTTGACGTCTCGTTCGTGTACTTCATCTACGATGACATGGCTCACGCCCTCAAGACTGGGGTTGCTCTGCAACTTCCGAAGGAGGATGCCCACAGTGCAGAAGAGCAGGGCTCCACCTCTGGCCGGGGGCTTACTCTCCAGCCGCACCTGGAATCCCACATTCCGCCGCAGAGAGGGTCCCAGTTCGTGACTAACACGTTGGGCCACAGACACAGCTGAGATACGGCGGGGCTGAGTGATGATCACATTGCACCGGGCCCCGCGGCCCTCTGTCACGTAACGTTCCAGCAGCAGCTGTGGTATCCGTGTTGTCTTGCCACAGCCTGTGTCCCCTGAGATCACAACCACAGGGTGCTGTTCGATCGCTGACAGGATGGTGTCCCGGTGTGGATCCACAGGTAGTTGGTGAGTCTCCTGCCAGGAAGGCCCACGCCGCCGCCACAACTCCAATAGCCCCTGGCTTAGCCGTAGCTCCTCTCCCTCCGACAGAGGAATGTAAGGCTTCCCTGTGATAGGGTCACTCAGGGGCCCTGTGTCCTTGCTTAAGTGCAAGGGATCCTCGTTCTGCAGCCTAGGCTCCGGGGAGATCCAAGGATTTTCCACGGGGTACTGGAGAGGGCCAGCAACACAGTGAGGGGTGTTTACTCCAGCTCTACAGCCTCAAGAGGGGTAAGGCCCAGAGTGCCCCGGTGCCCTGGAATCCCCAGTTACACAGAGCTGACTGCAGGGCTCACCCAGCCCTCCTACCACTGCAGGAACCTTAAGAAGGACCAACTCAATTCTAGGCAGCTGGAATTTAAAGGGTCAAACTTGGGGGCGGGGAGTGTTGAATTCGAGTGTGGAGAAGGGAAACCAGAGGCAGATAATACCACAAAGACATAGGATACCACCAGGTTTTGAAGTCTGGTGTGGGAAAAGGAAAACATGGAACAAAACATCACAGATGCCTAGGATAGCACCAGGTGGAGCCACGCAGCTGACCTAGGGATGAAATCATTCCCAAGCCAAACCTGCTGACCCGTGCAGGAGATATTGTTGGGACTTTGGCTCCTTAAGTCCCTGTCTGTGCCCACCCCCACTGCTACCCTACTTACATGGTTCAGGTAGTTCTCCATCTTTCGCAAGATGGGCTCTGGCACCTGGATGGTGCAGGGCCGACGCTGCGTCTCGCCTAGCTCTCGCAGAGAGGCCAGGTTGTACATGGCGTGAGTCAGTGGTTCATTGTTTCTATCCACTAGGCCCAGGCTCTACAGAGGGGAAATAAGTCAGGCCCTTAAAAAAGCTGGCCCAGGCACATTCCAAGGAAAGAGATTCCTATGACACAGTGGAAAGGAGGTGGGGAAGAGGAATCTTCCTCTCACCAGTCACATGATATAGAGCTGAAAGGGACCTTAAAAGTCATCTCAGCTGTTCCCCTCATTTTACAGATGAATACTGAAATCCAGAGGTAGGTGACTCGCTGTTACCCAAGAGACAGCCAGGAGGAGAGCCAGGATTCGAACTCAGGTCCTCCAATGCCCAACGCAGGGCTCTTTCTATTGTACCACACTGCCTCTCAAGCTGGCTCAGGTATCCGGAATAGACACAGAACACTGTCTTCTCAAAGAACAATCTCTGGACCTCAGTTTACTCATCAGTAAAATGGGGCAGGGAGTGGGGCTGGTTCTTTTCTACCTTAAAATCTATGACCAGATGGTCTTGGGCATTTTGAACAGAACCACTGTCTTGGAGCAGAACTCAGTATTCCTCTGGATACGTTCTGTGAAGGGAGGTGGCTCCTTTGGCTATGTTAGTTGGACATTCTAGTCCTTCCACATAGCAGCTTCCTCCCTTTACCTATCCAAGCTATCCTACTGCTTGTCTGTGATAACCCCAAAGCAGACTGAGGGTCCCTAAGCAGCACCTCCCCACCTCTTTCTTTCTTTCTTCTTTCCCATTCAGCTCAAACCCTATAATAGCTTTATGAAGGTGCTCCAATCACTGCAGCTCAGTGAACCAGTCTGTGTTAAATCACTTAAAACCTGGCCCAAGTGTTTAAGTTTCATCTGAACAACTAAACAACCATATGCTCCCTGAAGGCAAAAATGGTTCTGTTATACTTTTATGTCTCTCTCATAGCACCTAGATAGCACAATTGAGTCCTGTTCCATGAATAAATGAGAAAAAAGAGAAAGCAAAAGAGAAGGTCTGGATGGGTCTTAATGTCAAGCAATATATAAAGTCTTGACCATTAAAGACTCTTCCCTCAGACATCGTGGATGAGGAAAAGTTAGAAAAATGGGTGCAATTAATTAGTAAAGACAACAAATGGACTGAGCCTGATGGCTAAGACAGACCAGTATCTCCAGTCACCTCCAGGCCAGAGGCCTCTCGGCACCCTCACATCCCTTGAGTCTCAATCTCATTTGTCTGGGCTCACCTTCAACTTCTTGCAAGCCAAGGCAGCTGCTTTATTTTCTGCCTCTGCTTTGCGGCGCCCCTTGGCAACAAAGGTCATGGGACATGGCCAGAGCAGGGTAAGAGTGGAGAGCTTTGTCTTGGTACCCACGGTGTGGAATTGCATGAGGTTCTGAAAGAATATAAGGAAAATAGCTTATTAAGAAACCGTCTGAGAGGAGATCCACGTCAATGGATATTAGGTGGTGCTACAGGGACTGTGAAGTGACCCCTTCTTCCAAAAGATCCCCATATATCAATAATGGTAATAAAAAATAAAACAAAGTTGCTTTTCAGATGGACCCTTGGAACCAACAGAAGAGCTACAAGGCAAGCTGGTGATTCTGAAATATCACCTCAGATCTTCTAGCTGAAGAGGAGCACAAATATCACCCCAAGGAAAACATACCCTGAACTTCCAAAGATTTTACTTTCCATGGCAGGGCAAGGATACTTGAAAGAACACCAAAAATTGCAATTGACCTTTCTTAAGCTCCCCCCAGGAATGGTGTGGGAAATGGGAGGGGAAGTACCAGACAATGGAACTACATGACAAAAGATATTGAAGCTTTTTCCTTGGGTGTAAGGCCAGGCACTACTGCCATCCCTGGGGCACCATCATGTTTGACTGAGAGGACCCACAGAAGGACACAGAAGGAGAGCACCCCTTGGGGCAGACAGTTTTCCAGGCTCCTGCATGCCAACCTCTCCAGTCCTAGATCTTATCTACATTAAGCTTGATTAAATCTATTCATCCCCCCCAACCTTTTAATTAGAAAGGACCTTAAGAGATTTTCGAATATATCCTTCCAACTTCATGTAGGAATCTCCTCTATCTCATCTCCTCTCTCCTTGCTATACTATTTTCTCCTCAGGGAAGTTCTTCACCTACATGGCAAACTCCCATATTTCTGCTTTTCTATAAAATCTATCTCAAACTTCTATATCAGGGTTGACTTCCCAGAATCACTTGGACATACTAGCAGCCTGAAAGCTGGATAGCAAGACCTACCCTTTCTGCTTTGGTCTCCCTTGCTAGGATCTTACGGACTTGAAGATAAGAGATAGGATGCAAACCTAATGCTGGGCACAGACTTTGGAATCATTACTGGCAACCTGCCCAGCACAGACATAGCTCCCATGTTTCTTACAGACAGTCCTGGTCATATCACTTTTTTGCTTTTACAAGTCTTCAATGGCTTCCTAACGCATAATGAAAAACATCTGACCGTCTTAATTTGGCATCCAATCCAATCCACAATCTGAGTCTATACAAAATTCCCAGCCTCATCTCGCACTATTTCCCCTTTCAGCCAAACTAGGCTAATCATGGTCCAAAAACATGCTCTATGCTTCTCATCCACTACGCCTCTTTTCATGACACCCAAAACCCCTTGCCAGATTATCACCTATCCCCCTTTCCTATTTCTGAAATCCAATCCTTCAAGACCTAGTTTAATGGCTTCCTTCAAGAAGCTTCCTCAGTCTTACCTAGTTGAAAATGATCTTTCTCTCCTCAAAACTCACAAAGAACTTGTACTTTTTGTGGCTGTGTTAGTCATATCTTACTAATTAACTGTGAATTCCATGAAGGAGCAAGGCTTATATTTTTATTTATCCCAAGTACTAAGTACAACACTGCATATCATCTTATATTAAGTACTGAATGAAATCTCTCACTACATCCACATAGGAAAAATCAGACAGTTTTGAAGATTTCTCTTTTCCATCCCACTCTCTACACACAGATCCTTCCACATACTAATATCAAAGTTTCACTCATGTTTCCAGATGTCTTCTTTAAGTCACTTAATGATATCCTCCCCCTAGAGTGCAGGTAATCTCCACTTACCTTGGCGGTGGAGGATGAGGTTGCAATCTGGATCACCTTGGCCAGAAGGTTCTTGGGAAGCGGGAACTGGGTAAGTGCTCGGACAGCACTGTCGTCGTCTGTCATCTCAAAGGAGCCCCCTCTGGGATACCCAAGAGTCTAGGTGAAGAACAGTCTCCACCCCTAGTGCTACAATCTAGGGCACTAGGACGATGGAGTGATTTGGGAGTGGGTGACAGGGTGAGTACCAGAGATAGGACTGGAGCTAGAAATGCCTCAATTCTGAACTTCCCTCAGATGGTTCCCTATCAACACTGACCATGTCTGTGCACAAAATATCACAAGTGCTGCTTCAGCTTCCCCTGAGAAAAATGAGGGTACTTTCTAGAAAGGCAATGACTCTCAAATACTGTTTGAAAGCATTTTAGGGAAAGAACACTCTGCAACCCCATGGATGTTCTCCTTTCGTTCCTTGTATAATGGACACCAAAGTCTAGAAACAGGACAGAATTCTGCAGCAGGGGCATCTCTGGACTGAAGTAGGTTGGGCCACTATCATCTCTGGTTTTTCAAGAGGGAGTCTCTGTTGCTATTATTTAGCAAAAAACCAGTCACACAGTTCAAGACCTAGCCAGCTGTTTCCCCTAAGACAAAAAGTAACACTAACAAGTAATTAAGGTACAATCCAGGCAATGAGGAGACATCTGGGATTCAATCAAAGCCAGAACTAGCAGAGATCCTATCAATTTCACAGAAAGTCTCCTGGAAGCAGGGAGTGAGTAGAAATCAAACACACCTTCGGAGAATCCTGCTTAAAACACCCCCATCCTGCCCCCAAGTACTGATGATCAGTTCTCCCTGTACTTCCCCATTAGGACTATACCTTGTGTCCCTGAGTGGAGTGTGAGACTCCTGTTGGGCCATAGACAGGAAGTCGGTAACATCAATTGTCCCTTCCTCTAGCTCTTCTTCTTCCTCATCCTCTTCCTCTCGACCCATAGAGCGGGATAGACTGCTGGGCCCCATTGGCCGGATGCTCTCAGGGTTCAGCTGCCTCCAGGAGTTGGGTGGCATAGTAGGTTCTGGCCGCCACCAGCTGTCAGCCGGAGAGCCAAATCTGTCAGCCAGCACACGGTATTTAGCTGCATCAAAGAGTTCATTTCGGGGTCCCAGAAGGCCCCAGCCCTGTAAGGAGGAAAGCACCCAGGTAGGGGTATCTTTTAGATGATCCAGGTTCCTCTAGGAAAATAGACATGGACTTTCCCCCATGGCAGTGTATCCCAGACTGAGCTCAGCTATAGGTCACAACATCTCCAAAATGTAGTAGAAAAAATGCTGACTCTGGATCAAAAAAACAAAACAAAAAACCTCGGGTTTGAATCCCTTCTCTGGTGCTTAGCAGTTATGTGATATTGGGCATGTCACTTAACCTTACTGGGTCTCACATCTGCCACATCATTCCAAATGAGAGGCTTGAAATCACTCACTCTGCTCTCCATGTGCAGTTCTGCTTGGTTTCAACTCATGGAACCAGATTCCTCTCCCAGGACAAAGTGACCACGAGAAATCAACATGTTGTTTATGCCAACCTAGGATATACTCAACAACTTCTCAACTCTCAGCCTCCTCTCTCCTCTGATTGAAGGGCTTGAGGGTGGAGCACTCAAATCCACCCAAAGTCTTGCTTTACAGAGGGTAAACCCTAGACTTTGCAGGTCTTTCTATTCTTTTATCTACAGCTCTGCTTGGTTTCAATCTGACAGAACAAGTTGACCCTATGCTAGGTATCTCTTGGGGTCACCTCACCCTTTTCCAGCTTCCTTTTGCATGTGATCTTCCCCTGCTAGACTGTAATCTCCTTGAGGGCAAGTAGGGATTTTCTTTCTTTTTCTTATTTGTATCACAACCAGCAGAGTAGTCAGCACTGAGTGGGTACTTTATATGTGATTACTGAATTGGACTAAATGGTCTTGAGATCCTTTCCATCTCTAAACCCATAACCCACAACAACCAACAAAGGACTGTGAGGACGGGATTTAATCTCTGAGGTGAACAGGGTTTGAAAATACTAGATGATCAAAGCTCAACTTCTCGTAACAGTCAATGACATTCACTGAGTGCCATAAGGGTGCCTTGCAGAGCATGAATTCCCCAAAAAAAAGGTAGGAGAAGCTGAGCCCAACAGGAAAAGCAAGTAAGTGAGGAGCATCAATGAAACAGGGATTCCTGGAGATACAAGAGGAAGAATCCATCACCTTAAAAAGCTGGCATGCAGCAGCTGCAGCCTGCCTCTCGGCATCAATCTTCTTACTCCCATAACCTTCCACCTCAACGCTCTTCGGCCACTTTATGTGCAGTGTGACTTTCTGTGGAGAGATCATAAAGGCTTGGGACTCTGGCCTCTTTCTGTTTTTTTCTCCAGCTCCTGGCCAACCTTTAAGGTCTGTGAGAATTATCAGTCAACCCATACACATAGGCTGGAATTTCAGTCACCTCCAAAAAGGTAGAAACAACCACTTCTGGGGACTGAGACTATCATTTTGAGTAACGTGACAATGATTCCTGACAATGAATTAGAAGTCTGGAAAGCCTAAGGTAGATTGTAAGGGCCAGTCATTCCAGCTTTCCCTTTCTAAATGGGACTAAGACCTCCATGAATTGGCACTGACGTGAACTGATTCTAATTCTAGGCTCATAAAGGAACATTTTCCCTCTCATGGTTTCCTTAACTACGAAATGAGAAAAACATAACTTAAGCATCTTCACAACTGCCACAGAGATCAAACAAACCAATGTACACCAAAATACTTAGACAAAGATAAAACACTGCACATAAGACACATTACTAAATTAATTCAGGATCTAAAGGAAAATTAGCCTAGTACAAGAGTCAGATGTTTTTGTTGTTGGAAGGAAGGAATATGTGAAATACTCCTTCCATATAACACTAATAATTTTTCTGCATCTAGAGGAAAGGGCATTTAAAGGAAAGCATGACAAGAATTAGCATGTAATGATTTGATTTTAGATCAAACACAAAGTTCTAAGTCTTCCCACTATTTCTCTTCTCTCTCCTACTCACACCAATGTAGCCTGATCACTCAAGACCACTTTTGTCCAAACACTGCAGGATGAATTAGAATGGGTCTTTGAAAATTAAAAATTTACCGCGTTTCCACATTTTCTGGTCTAACTTCTTCAGTCATTTTTTTCATTCTGTAATCAATTGCTTCCCTACATTCCCTCAATTCTCAACCAACAGAGGAATTCTCTGCTATTCATTGAAAGCAGTTACCTTTTTCTTTGGCCCATTTGTGTGGACATAGACCAGTTTGTCTTTTGCGTGAGAGATGCCAAGGGCTCTTCCGATCACACTGTTGAGAAGGTTTTTGGGCTGTGGGAATTCTTTCAACAAATCCCTAGAAGCTAAGAAGACACAAAACAGAAAATATTACACTGTTTTTAGCAACCCCCATGGCTTACCGTGTGCAGAGTGGCCTTCTGCTAGATCCTAGAGCCAGGGCAAACACGAGGGATGTTGGGGTTAAGATGCTATACTGAATTAAAGAGACGTGGATAACTTGGACCCTTAAAAAAAAAAAGAGGACCAGTTCTTGACATTATAGGGGAGATCAACCCTCCACTCTCTTCTCCACACTCCATATGACTAAGTCCCTAAGGAAAGGTAACCTTATTCCTCTCTCACATGCAATCAGTACTTCCTAAAATAGGAAATGCTCTGCTTCTAAATTCTATAGAAAGGGGTGGACCAGGGTTTTTGAGTAAAACAGAGCTTATCAAATTTCCTGTTAATAATTAAAATAAATTGTGAGAGGGGAAGAGAAGGCACTCATAAAAAAAAAGAGAGAGAAAACAAGGGCAATGCACAGGCCCCTTAGCTGAGGTTCTCTAAGCACAGGTTATTGGAAACCAACAGAGACAAGAGAAGGATTCGCTCAAAGTCACACAACTAAAGAGTACAGTGCTAAGTCCTTCAGATCACAAATTTAGAGCCAGGAGAGACCTCAGAGGTCATCTAGTCTAACCCCTTGAGACTCAGAGGAAGTAAAATGACATGCCCAAGGTCACTAAAGGCAGGATGTGAATCCAGGTCCTTTAATCCTAAAGCCAGTACTCTTTTCACTACACTGCGCTGCCTTTAGGAATGCCAGATTTTAGCTCTGAACTGTAATCCCCAAATTGAAAGCTAGAAGGCATCTTGTACTTTATCTAATCCAACACTCACAGATGAGAAAATGGAGGCCCTTGAGATTAAATTACTTGCCCAAAGTCATATGGCTAATCAACGAAAGAATAGTTAGAACCCTGGGCTTCCGACTTCTTCTGGCTCCATTTCTTTTTCCACTATCCTCCGCTGCATATCCCACCAAAATAAGAAATAACTCTCTGGAAGCAGACATCCAGAGGCCAGCTAGATAGCCTTACCGTTGACATGTGCAATGGGCCTATAGAGGAAGGAACTGGCATGATGTCTCAGCTACCAGAGGAGTAACCTTATTCCTTTGATGTTCATCCTTAGATTAGTTTCAGAGAAGAGAAGGGGGAGGGGAGAGGTGCTTATGTGGACTCAGTAAGAGTCAGACCTACCGTCTGATTAAACCAGAAGTTGTTCTCAGCTGACAGCTAGCAGGTGATAAAGAGGGAAGTCTCAGGGAACTCCTGTGGTGCCATTCTGTCGAGGTACCACTAAGACGGAGGATGGCATCAAGGAGCAGGTGAGCTAAAGTCTCCTTAGTTTTTAAGACCAATGTCTCTGAGACATGTACCTTTAATGTGAACCAGTTCTCAAGGAAACCTTTTGTGTGAGGGCCTTAGTTTACTCAAAAGTATTTACTGAGCACCTACTGTATTCACCGAGTTAGGTACTAAGAGAAATACACAATTCAAGGTTCCTACCCTCTGGGGTAGATAGCACAGATGCCCACATCTACTTGACCCTATACTCAGTACAGCTGGCAGCAGAGTAAGGCCTGGCTCTCCCGGCTCTGCTCCTGAGAACAGGCAGCACCGCAGCCTTCCCCTCCTCAGCCGGACAGAACATGCGGGTGTCCCGGATGCCACCGTCTGCCCTCTCATCCTCCCCAGCCATATCATGGAGCAGCAGGGGGTGCAGTCTCCGCTAGCCCAACAACTCCGGGCGCACTCCCCGAGCTCTCCACGCCCCAGCCTGGGGCTCTACCTCCCACCCTCAGCCTAATCCACACTCAAGTACCCGCAGTCCGAGGGCAGCCTGCCCCGCAAGCCCAACCTCTATTTACAGTGACTCGGAACTGGTCTCTTACACAAGCCTCCAGCCAAGGGCACCCGGGGGTCCAACACCTCGGCCTGGGTCTTATCCGCTCTTCTTCGGCCCCTATTCTCCATCCCCATTACAACCCACTCCCCTCTCGGCCTCCTCGGAAGACCTTGCGGGTCATTAGGTCGCCCCTTCCCCACTGCCGTCACGGTTCCGATGTGCGACCTCCGTCCCCACCCCTCACCTCGTGTCCCTCACTTCTTCGAACATATAACCCAGACTCTACCGGCAAACAGAAGGCGCTCAATACGTGCTGGTGGACTGGTTCGCGGGACCCTTTTCTTCCCAGTCCGGTCCTCAGGTCGCCCTGCTCCAGCCCCGCCGGGGGAGCCCCTTTCGCCGTTAGGCTGCCAGCCTCCTCCCGCCTCTCCTCACCGGTCGCTGCCCACCTTGCCCCCTCCCGGCCTCCGGCCTCGCCGCTCCCTGCGTTCAGGGCCCAGGCCTTAGGCCCCACTCCACCTCCTCCTCACCGTTCACCATGCTCCCGTTCCCGGCCCCGGGCCGAGGCCCGCTGGGGGCCGGGGGCGGCTGCTGTTCGGCCGCCGCCGCCTCGATCTCGTCGAGTTCCTTGGCGCTGTCGGAGCAGGCGCGGGGGCAGCCTGACGAAAGGCCTCGCGACTGTCCCTGACGCCGGGGTGGGGGGGGCGGCAGCGGCTGCAGCCGCTGGGATACCCCGGTCACTAGAACCATGAGCCGCTTGGCGACCGCCATTTCCGTCCCACTCACCCCTGCGCGAGGGCCCGCGCAGCCTCCCCGCCCAGCCGGGGCACACGCACGCGCAAGGATGGGAAGCGAGTGGGCGGCGTGAGCGGGCCTACAGGTCCCGGGGCGCTCGCTCGAAGCGGTGGAACAGCCGGGAGCACAGAGTGAGCCCGGCGCTCCTCTTTCCAAGCGGATCCTGGTTTGGGAGGGGCGGGAGCTCCGGTCACCAGAGGGCAGTTAAGGACGGGGCCTTCGGAGCTTTAGGTCTAGCTCTAGGGCGTCGTCGGGAGGGCTAGAGGCAGAACTGCCCGGAACCGGAGGCGCCAGTAAACACCTTCCACGTGCCGTACGGCCGGGCCCCTCCCCCCGCGGGACACAAAGCCCTCCTCCTGAGAACTGAGTGAGGTCTGATTGAGGGGTAGACTAGAGGAGCGGCCAATTCCAGAGTGGGGTCGGGGAACCACAAACTCCCCTCTCCCCTCAAAACACACCTGAACGGAATGGGGAGGGGGGTGCTGTTTACCTTCTGCTGGAAAACCCAGCCGATCCCTGCCTCCTAGAGTTACGTTCCACTATAGGGGCACTACCTCAAGACTTTCTCTCTGGACTTAGGGGAAGTCTAGAAAATAATGTTTCATGACACAGTGCTCAAACTCTGGATGAAGCCCCCACCCCCAAAAAGGCAAACTTGGCGCAGCCTACCTTTGCCCCCGGCACACCTTCCTGAAATGTCAAACTACACAAAGTCAGGCGGCAAGCTGTGGGGTCCAGTCTCCTCTGAAGGTTTAAAACGCGGAATCGGAGGCGAGACAGATGGTTTTTTAGGCATTAGAGAAGTGGTCTGAAGAGGTAGCTAGAAGCTTCTCTTTAGACGGGCCCTGAACACGGTGTCACCATTGCCCCGCTACCACCTTCATTCAGTTGTGTGCACCAGAACCGTGGGATGGGGCAAGGAACGGGCCCTCTACCACTCATTTTCTCTGAGATGACACCCCAGTCATTATCACAGGGCAAGGTTCTCAAGTGAAAAAAGCTCCCCACCTCGCTACCCTTAGGAACTCTGGGTTATAGGCCTAGCTTTGCCACCAACTAGTTTTACAACTTGGGACAGGCTCTCTTAACCTGTTTCCTCATTGGTAAAATGAAAGAGTTATTCTAAAACAAAGGTTCTTAACATTTTTTAATGTCATTGACCCCTTCTGCAATCTGCTGAAAACTATTAAGTCCTCATAATGTAAGATTTTTAAAAAAAAATTCGGAATGGAAGGAAATGCTAAATTTCCACCAGAAGTTAGTGAAAATAAAGATGTAATTTTTTTCCCCATCCAAGTTTATAGAATCCCTGAAATCTATGTGGTGAAACCTATGGACCCCTTATTGGAATAATATTTTTTATATTCATAATTTTGAGAAATGCTAAATTTCAATTAGCAGTTCATGAAAATAAAGATATAATTTTTCCCCCATCCAAGATCACAAATCCCATAAAAGCTTTCAAGACTCCTTAGGGGTCCAGGAACCTCTGCAGAAAATCTAAGATTTAAGAAGCCCAAAGGGGGTGGAAGGGAAATTCGTGACTGCCACTGGCAGGGCAAGACAGTAAAGAAACTGAGCTCAGAGAGACAAGATGCTAATGATCCCAAGGCTCCAGGGGTCCCAGACCAAAGCCTCTCCTAGCAAGAAGCTTTTCCAGGATGATTTATTCACCTTAGTCTAGGGCTACTCCCCCAATGTTCCTGAGGAGTGTTGGCCCTTCCACATACAAGAAGGGAAAATTCTGGAAGACTGGCACATTCGTAGGCAAGAGTTTTTCATGTCCATTTCTAGATTGAGAATCACCTCAGTGGCTGAATCTGAACAATGGGTAAGCCCACTGTTGCTTAAGACAGTCTTGAAGCTGACATAAGTAATATGAAGGAACCCAACTTTGGAGGAACAAGTTAAAAGGCCTGGTGGAGTTTGTATAGCTTAGGGAGAAGTCTGTACACAGATTCTGTATCCAGGCTCTGATTAGGGAGCTTCTGATCATATCAAGAGGGCCACAAAGTTTCCATGGGAAAAGAAAAGTCCAAGTGACAAACTGCTTCAGTCAGGAATCAGAAAAAATGACATGTAATTCTAGGGACTGAATGTAAGGATTACTTTGTGGACAACCAGGCAGGGAAGGAGGGAGTAAGCATTTACATAGCACTGACTATGTGCTAGGTACATACTATCTCATTTGATACAGAATGAATCAGAACACAGTTGGACAGCAGAGAACTTAACTTCGGTTTGGTCATGTGGCAGAGGAAATTAAAGGTCTTTACTGCTCAGCAATAAGTCATTATTCATTATTTCTTTATACTTAGTACATATCCTAACCTATTGGTGACATTATGTTGTCCATATTACTAATTTTTGTTGAGTTGTTTTTCAGTCTTGTCCAACTCTGTGACTCCATTTGGGGTTTTTCTGGCAAAGATATTAGTTTGCCATTTTCTCCTCTAGCTCATTTTACAAATGAGGAAATTGAGGTAAACAAGGTTAAGTGACTTGCCCAGGGTGGCCCAGCTAGTAAGTGTCTGAGGCCAGATTTGAACTCAGGAAGAGGAATGTCTCTGACTCCAAGACTGGTACTCTACCCACTGAGACACCTAGCTGCTATATGGCCATAGCACTAATAAGAAAAGATAAATTTGACCACCCTTTTCCCGCCAAAAAAGTTCATCAGATCATTCTGTAACTATTCTAGACCATAAAATCTTTCTTCTTCCCTTTTTTTGTAAGGCAATTGGGATTAAGTGACTTGCCTAGGGTCACATAGCTAGTAAGTATCAAGTGTCTGATGCCAGTGCTCTATCCACTGGGTCACCTAGCTGCTCCTAGCTTGCATTTGTATCCCTACAGTACTTAATTAGCACAGTGTCTGGCACATACTAAGTAAGCACTTAACAGGCAGATGCTTGCCAGCTGAATGAGACTGAATGTTGAGGTTGCTACCTGAATATCTAAAGTTGACCTATTATTTGTTTTAAATAAGGCTTCCCATTTTCTGGCTGTTGTGGATATTTGGGTGGTGTGAGATAAACCAATATAGCTCTATCCCTTCAAAATACCAAATTTTGAAAGGAAATAACATTCTGGATCCTTTTACAATTGGCATTAGTCAGATCTCGTTTAAAGAACTGGGTTCAGTTTCAGACACATTCTCCGAACAAATAGGCATGTCTTGAGGAAGGTGACAAAACCATGTTGTATGAGGAAAGGTTAAATAAACTAAGGATGTTTAGCTCAGAAAAGAGAAGACTGAGTGGAGATGTCTTTACTATCTACAAATATATTAACGACTGTCACACAGAAACACGATTAGATTTACTCTGTGAAGCTCCAAAAGACAGCACTAGGACCATTGGGTGAAAATAAGAGTAGGGCATATTTTAGCTCAATATAAAGTATAGAACCTACTAACAATGAGTGTTCCAAAAATGGGTAAGTTGCCTCACAAAGTAGTGAGTTTCCCAATATTAGAAGTGTTTAAGGAGGCTGCCTAATCATTTGCCATAAATGTTGTAGAAGGGACTCTTAAATAAGATAGGATGTTGGAATTAATCACTTCTAATATCTCATCTTAGATTCTCCTGGGGGTCCATTTTAACCATTTTTTTGTGTTCTTAGAGTAGGAGAATATAGTGGGTGTTAGTGACTAAAACAGTACGTCCAGATATGAATTATTTCACTTATGTTTCTTTCTCAGGCAATTTTCTAAGACTTAGTGGTTGAAATGAAGGGAGTTCCCACACCAACAAAATCACAAATGCTTGCTGTGTTGACTTTTGTTTCTTCCTCAGAAGAAAATATGGGGCAATTGTCTAAACTTCCAGCAACAAAGTTGAAAGTCACATATTTTAATATCTTAACCACTAGGGAAGTAAGGTGTGACCTTGGCCAGGGACTTCCCTTCTCTAGCCATGGGTTTCCTTACTTGAATACCAGAGATTGCTACTAACCTGCTTCCTCTGATGGATAGAGAGAGCAGCAAAATCTGTGGCAAACACATTCTTGCAAAAATAAAGTGCTAAGGAAATTCTAAACAATCATACTGCTGTTAAGGATTTAAATCTACTGTTTCTGTGACATAGAAACATATATGTGAGCGTTTGCTTTTCTAGCTAAGAGAAAGAAAAAAAAAAAGGACAGCAAAGAAGCACACATCTGCGGATGCTTTCTGGAGGCACGGCTACGAGGTCAGCAAGTATGGCCCAGGGAACTGTCAATCCATAGAACAAAAGAGCTCAGGGAGGCAGCTCCAGGCTTCTCTAAAGGCCACTGGCTAGCACGGGGCAAAATCAGCTACATCAGTAGCGCACGTAGTGGCCTTCCTCACTTCACGTGCTCAAGGAGGCATTTCCTGACCACAGGTTGCCTGGTTAATCCCCACAGTAACTGTTTTCAAGCTAAGCCAAAGAGCATCCATTGCTCTGAGAGCCACTCACCTGCCATGTTGGAAATGTTAACCTTCAGCCTTTTTGAGTTACAGGGCATTTTAAGAAAGAAAAAAAAAGGGCAATCAACTCTTTTTTTGGGGGGGGGGGGCAGTGGGAGGGGGGGGTTTGGTGTTTCTTTAAACTCTCACAAGTCAAACAGTCAGATGGACTGCATCTCCCTCTTGGTGCCAAACCATGTTTGGAAGGGGCTTTGTAGAATGGAGATGATAGGATAAATTTAATAACATTTACCACTGGAAAGGAGTATTCTCTTACTCCTAAGCATGTTTCATGGTATTCTTAGTCTACAAAGCACTTTACAAACATTTTACTAAAGCTGATACCACCCACCAAGACAAAGACATAGTAAACAGAAATAGATTATCTCAAAGTCAGATGGGACCCATCTCTAAGCCATTCAAGAAAAGACTTGGTTGGAAATGGTAATTTAAAAGGCAGAAAGGGACAAAAGGCATCACTGACTTTTATCACTTTTAAAAAGCATCAAGGAGGAAGTGGGGTGCCATAAGGGGAGAAGACATGGGGAAGGGCAGAAGCCTTAGGCTTCCCAGTTCTGTTCATCACTGAGACCTAAGGCAAGCTATTCTACTTGTCTGTAGCTTCTTGAAATAGCCTCCACAAACAAAAGGAGAACTAAACTCATTGTTAGTAAAGAGCTTTGAGGTGACTCAGTAAGAAATGGGAGCAAGACTCCATTAGTAATTGTGTCACAATTCGTCTTTTAAGCCTTCCAGGGACAAGATGAAGGAGACTTGGCTAAGTTAACACCCTCTGTACCCATTCCTGTTGTGTGCTTAGTGCTTTCTTCTCAGTGCTATATGAACCATGCACAAAAAGAGCGAGGTCCTAGGATATATCCCCACATCCAGACCCATACTGGATTGCCCTCTCTCCCTGGCCACACAAGGGGTGCCAAAAGAGACAACTGAGGTCTAAATCACATGGGTACATGTGAACTGGATCCTTTTGGACTTAGGCTGTTTTCCTTATATTCCTTCCTAAAAACTCCTACAACCTTTGCAAAACCTTTGCAAAAAAGTTCACTCTGCTGGCCCCCACCATGGACCAAACAGGTGCTGGAGACCAGGCTCCTCTCTTACCCCGAGAGATGGTCCCTCCAGGGGCTGGGTTGACACACATCGGTGGAAGGCGGGGTGGGGGGAGCTTGCACTGACGCTGCCTGTGCTGGGTCCGATCTGGGGAAAAAGAGAGGATGTCAGGGTGACATTGGTTTTATCAGTTCCAGTCACTTGGGAAGTTTCATATGCTCCAGAAGATACTACCCACTATAGGACTAAATCTGAAGCATCTACCCAGGGATGTACACCTTTTTTAATGTGACTTCTGTACATAAGGGGTAGGTGGAGGGGTGAGGATGGGGAACAAATCACGGCAGAAATAAGGAAATTTTTTTATTTAGAGTCTAAACTCTGTGGTTTATGAAAGACGGCATGAGGGAATGGGAAGAACATTGTACTAGGAGTCCAGGAAGTTGTAGTTCCACCCCTAAGGAATTGTGTGACCTTGGACAACTTAAAAGAGACCTAGTTCTCTCATTTGTAAAATGGAGATATTTTACTCTCCCTATCTGCCTCACAGTGTTGTTGTGAGGACCAAATGAGATAATGGATATCAAAGTACTTTGAAAAAAGTATAAAGGACTTCCAAAGGTAAGGAATTATTTTTCTTAATAAAACCATGATGACATTCCTTGTGTGTGCTTTGAGTTCCCAAAGTAACCACCTTTGCTCTTACCCTTCAAACTTCCTTCTTTCCCTCATGAGCCACGCTGAAGAAGCCTTAACAGGAAAAGGTGCTGGCCACTGACAATTTTTAGCAATATTTTCATTCTTTCTTCCAAAACAGGTGCTAAGTAATGAATGGTCAGAATGGTATACACCTGAGAAAGATCATCTAGATGAAGAAACTTACAGAAATAAAGGACCAGGGGAAGTAAAGCCAGCCCTACCACTGATGAATTGCGGTCACAAACAACGCAACCTCCCTATTGTCACCTGTCTACATGTCAAAGGAGGACCATTCCCACCAACCATCAAGGGGATGCTGAAGAAACACAATCCACTTATCTATGTACAAATATGTGTGAATAGATAAGAGTAAGCTCTATCATAGTTTGATGGTTTTGCACATCTGCTTAAATAAGCACTTTTAGCATTTAGGCCATAAGGTATAAAAGTTAAAAGTAGTACTTGTCCCTAGGACTGAGAATTTACCTGATCCATGTACTTCAGGGGCTATATGCCTTCCTATTGCATGTTTATGATTTTTCAATGTCTCATACAAATGCTTCCACTAAAAGTCATCATCAGTGCTTGGCGCTGAGCCTGGGATTTTGAAGACTATGCCAACAGAGTTCAAGTTGTGACATGTCCTACCAACTGGAAAGTTTTTTGCTTGATGTCCAAGGACCAGTTTATTTAAGTCAAGAGATATTCATCAACAGATGTTTGGCCACCATAAATTGAAGATTTTCAGTCACAGAAAATGACAGAGACTGTCAACTCAGTTGTAAAATGAGGTTCTTAACCTTTTTGGTCAGGGACTTCTTTGGCAATCTGGTGAAGTCTACAGATCTGTTCTTAGAATAATGTTTTAAAATACATATGATTACAAAGGAAAACAATTACCTTAAAATACAATTGTCAAAATATTAAAGGAAAAAAAAACAAGTTCATGGACCCCAGAGTGAGAACTGCTGGTGTAAAGGAAGCCAACAAAGCAATAAAATCACTTGAGAAAAGACCCTTCTAGCTTTTTACTCACTGACCCTGACATGCTTCCCAGAACATTAAAGTACTAGAAAACCAGATATTTGTATCTATGTTGATAAAAGGCAGGAACTGGCTACTTGTCAAGAATTCAATGGCCATACTTTGAAGCAGACTACAGCTCGATGGGTACTAAAACTCACTGACACAATAGGTCCCAGCATGCAACCAGAAGTGATCTTTCCCTTCTCTGAATTCTGATAGCCCTTATTATCTGCACCACTCATATAGTAGTTCTCATACATTGGGTCGTAATTATTTGTATACATCCCTCACCCAACTAGATTGTAAATGTCTGCATGGGGGCTGTTTTGATTTTCCATACCAACTAGTATAGGGCCTTACATACACAGTAAACAATCAATAAATATCTGTTGAATGAATTAATGAACTAATGCTTCACTCAGAACAAGAAAGCAGATTGCATGCTGGGACCAAGCAAACCAATACTGGTTTGTATGTTTTTCAATGAAGTTTTACTGAATTTTAAAATGTAAAAACCATTTTTAGCCAAAGGTCCCTTGGTTTGCCACACAGACTAATCAATAAATCAACAAATATTTATTTAATACCTACTTTAAATTCTCAAAATCTTCCTCTTAAACCTCATCCTGACATGGAGGTAACCCTGGGTTTTTGAAGATTATACCAGTGGAACACAAGTTCTGATAATTCTTACCAAACTGGAAAGGTTTCATGTACGGGCATGGTGACTGACATTGCATCTGCTGTCTGCTGACTAACCTAGATAAGTATGGAAAGGTTCATCACCGGAAGTCTGAATACCAGGTGATGAGCTTTTTGGTCACAGCAACTTTTTAAGGGGTTGCAATCTGGATAGAATAGCCACAACGATGAAATTATAGATTTCTCAAAGTACTGAGGTGATAGGTGATATGACAAAGAACAACATAGTCCTAGCCCTTAAAGGGCTTACAATCTAGTTCATGCAAGACATCAGGGAAAAAGGTAAACAATTTACAAAAGAAATTAAAAGTTAACACAATAATAGAAGAAACAAAACAAATCATCTTGTGATTTATTGCCAAATAAGTTCTACAGGATTTCTGAGGAAGGAGAGATCACAGTGGCTGAGAAAACTCCACAAAGAAGTGCTTTACACTGAGTCTTGAAGAACAGCATTAGGGAGGGCATTCCAGGAAGACACTGGGTAACCCAGGGTGGCTAAAGAGTTTAGAAAAGTCTCTTTACCTACCAGCTATTGGCAATGTAGTTAGAAATTAAAGAATTACATGTTTTACTAATGACTTTTCGGCCTACAGTTAAGTAAAGAAGATTTAGATGTGGTTAAATCAAGGTATAACATTAGAGAGTATTCTATTAATATGAATAGAACCCAACTGCCAAGCTGAATTTAAATAATGCTACTCGTTCAGAAGGCTTGAAAATTTAGCAGACTGTTCATAAGTGTAGGGAAATAGTAAATCCTAAGAGAATCTCTCCCAGAGCACCTTTTGAGATATGCAGTGAGTCATGTAATCATGACTCAACTGTGTTGTCCAGTATAATCATGAAAAAAAATGTGTTTCTCTGGGAAGAGGAAAAAAAAAATCACCCAATTTTTGCAAGTAACTGAAGAGTCAATGATTCACCTATGGACACAAAGCAATCTACTACTGAAACCTGAATTTAAAGTCGGATCACCGTTGGCCACAATAACCTTAGATTTGATCATCTCCAACCTAGGTACAGAACTAACTAACAAAAGCAGGAGACTGAATAATTTCCTGAGGAGATGACAACGCTAGGTAAAAGCAGCAGAAGCAAAAGACACAAGTAAAAGATATTCTGAATTTTTACACAAGTGATAACTAGCCAAACCAATTATTTTTCTTGCTCCCACAGAACTATGAGCATCTCTCTCCAGTTACTCCAAGAGAATATATAACCTGATATGGGATGTAGAAAGGACCATACACCTTTTCTTTATGAGGGGCTTCTTGCAGGCTGGGTAATGTTTTCTATAGGTTTCTCAGATTCATGCACATCAACACTTGGCATCTAAAGGCTATTAGAATGAGGATCAGCACTCTGCACTCAGTATAGGTTTCAGTGATTAAAGGCCTTAGAAAAGGGCAACTGGGTAATGCTAGTGAAACATTGAAAGGGAATACTGGTATTCACTAGGGAGGCAGCATCGACTCAGGTCAAAAAAATTATGGACCAAGGACCATAAAACCTAGTTTCTGGTCCTGCATAAGTCTGACTTAACGTGTGACCTTCCCAACTTCTGTCTCATTTGAAATGGGGATAAAAATCTGTTTTACCTATCTCATTAAGGTTACCATAAGAACCAAATGAGATAAAAGATACGAAAGTACTTTGTAAAATACAAACTACTATACAAATGTAAGCATTACTAATGATTCTTAGTGCATAGCAAAATGATTCTAAAAGTCATTTTGATTTTCCTCTTACCCTGACATACACATGGTCTTACCTTTTCTAAACGAGTCCAGGCTAAACATCTCTGTCAAAGTGAAAAAGCTGGTATCCTGAGAAGGAAGATGGAAAGAAAGTCAATATTCTTGACCTAGTGATGCCACATAAAGCAGAAAGCTTTGTTCAAACAAAAGACAAAGGAAGGTCTCCATTAATAAGCTCAAATCATTTTCACTCATGTTAAAGATGGAACCTACTACTCTATGATTTTCTCCAGTTTTGATCAGTTTTCTTCTGTTTGAAAGCCACAGAATGACTATTAAATAAATACTATACTCCAGAAATCAATATAGTTCAGTGAAGGAGACTATCATTTAAAGGTTGAAATACCAACTTGTGTTTTTATAACATTTCATGACTTACAAAGCATTTTCCTTGCAAAAATCCTATGACATAGGTAGTACAAGCACTATCACCCCTTTCACAGATAAAGAAACTGAGTCTGAAAAAGCACATTGTTTTCGGATTGCTCTCAGATTATTCTGCAAAGACCCCTCCAAACTGTTGTTGGGAACAGGACTAAGACTTTATAAACTAACTGGCTGAGTGAATTTTGTCTACATGTAGTTAAGTTTCCAGGAACTGATTTGCCTTGTAAGACCTTTCTTAAATGGGGACAGATACTACTGTAATTCACAGTAAAACACATTTTTCAAAAATGAGCCCTTTAGTCACAACAGATTAAATCAAAACAAAAATTCAAATCCAACAAACATTTATTAAGCATCTATTGGGCTAGGTTCTAGGGATATAAATAGAAATGCAAACACCACTGCATTAAAGGAGCAAACATTCCATTTGGATCCACTGTGATTCCAAACAAAGCTCAGAGAAACTAAAGAGAAAAATAAGTTTGTTTCTTGTATTTCCAAAGCAATTAAGAATCTGTGGCAGATCTGGCCCTAGACAATTTCTTATGTCACTGGAAAACAGTTCACCTTCCCACTGGACCTCTGGGTGTTCCCACTTTGCTCAGCCATTGGTCATTAGAGCCAGTGAGAGTAGGCCTGGTGTCATTGGAAACTGCCATACCAAGAGGCCTTGTACTTCTCCTAGTTTCAGATGCTTTCTACAAAGGGGTGGAGTGTAGGGGGAAAATGGCTAATAGGTCACGTCAAATTAAAACTCAACTGCTGATCTCCTGCTGGTTTTTCCTTTGCGTCATAAATCCACAAATTCTCATATGTTTGTCCCTGAGCATTCCAAACCTAGGAACAATTTTAGAAACTAGAAAAATAAACATCCCAGTGATATAGCATATTTATACTTAAAACAACAATTAAAAAAAAACCAAATGCCACAAAATCCACATTTTACAGATATTTTATTCCATTGTAATTTAGCACGACTGGGACTCTGGCAGGGATTTACACCTGAATATTACCTGCTGTACTTATCTGTTCTTAGGTCACATTTTTATATGGGTTGCATGGATAAGAATTTCAAGGTTTTAACAGGTCTGTCTTGATAATGTCTTCCCTTCTACGGATAGTGTTAATGTAAGTATTAGCATGGGGTAAGAGAAAAAAATCTACATCCCTGAGCACTTTGTACCTGTCCTTTAAAAACTTAGCACAATTCTGCCCAACAATAAGAGAATACTCCTTGAGGATAGAGAGGTGTATTAGCTCATCTTTGAGTCTGCTGACATGCACATAGTACACACTTAATAAACATTTGCTGAATTCTTGTTAAATAGAAATAGACACAATGATTTTTTTTTTTAGGAAATAAAATTCTATGCCTATACAGAGCATCTACTGATTGGTCCACAAACTTCTAATATCTTGGGACATATATCTTCTATGTTAACATGAATTTTAACATAGCATCTTTCCACTAAATTTAACTATAAGTCACATCATACATTTAAGGAAACCAGAGCATGATGATAAAATCTAAAGCATCTAAGAGGATTGATCAACCAATAAGCATTTATTAACTCCCTACTATGGACCAAGTTTTTTATGTGAGTTTATTACTATAAAACAGTTACTTCAAAATCCATTCCAGGCAAATCTATTTTTTCTCTACAAGATCCGGGAATAAATTGACTAAATAACAAATTATCTTGTACTCAACCAATTTATCACTGTTTCTTATATAACTTTTTATAGTAAAAAAAAAAATTTTTGGCAACATTAGGGCTACAGGCTTCAGTAGTGCTTCTAAATGCACAGTAGAATTTTTGTTTTTAATTAAAAAGTACCAACTACCTCATTCCGTACTAACTAGGTCTCATTGTCTAATCTCTTCTCAGAGTTGATATCCTGGGAGGTTCCACATAGTTTAAGTTTAGTCATTCCACAGGGTGCACAAGAAAGAAAATACAAGAGAAAGTTGTTTTACTCATTATGTAACATATAAATAGATGTATATTGATATATAAATAGCTTGGCTCAGAACCTATTGTGTCTCTTTAACCATTTATAGACAAGTGAAACTCTATTATGCCAATATTCCCAGCAAATGAACCATCATTCATCTCTAGCCAGATTCATTCTAAGATGTCTCTATTTTGTGACCACTTAAAAAAGCATACATCCCCTTTAAAGTAGTCATAAATGGATTTTGTATCTGTCTAGTACTTTGCAATATGACTAGGCTATAAATTCATCTTGTTTCATTACACTGACTTACCTTACAAGATCAGTGAAAGTCTCAGATTTCTACAGCTTTTGAATGGGAAGTAAATTCTCTCTGCCCTATTCTTCATCACCAAGCTGGGCCTCCTCCTGGGAAGTACAATGCTGGGTCACTAAAACAGCAGTCCACACAAAGAGTGAAAGTTGTTCCCGTCATTGAAACTCATTTACCAACTCTAACAACAAGGACAAGTTCAGTCAGTGGCATTAACAACTCAAGAGACTATAAAGGTAAACACTCTAGCCCAGGCTAACTTAAGGGCCTAGCCACCCTACTCTCCTCCCAAACTTTGGATTATCTTATTGCAATCATTATAACAGCCATGAGGAAAGAGCATGTCAATCAGATAAGGCTTTTATACCCTAAAATAATTTTCCCCAGAGGCATTCTGCTACAGCAGGACCTTGTCCTTAGGCAAAGTGTTTTGAACCATGATTTCATAAAAATTACAATGTGGACTCCACTGACCTAGTTAGAGATTATATAAAGCCACCATCCCAGTCCAGACAGCCATTTTCTAGGGAGTGGGGGGAGGGAGGGGAAAGGCAGTGTTGCAGCCTAAATATTTTTTCTTTTAGATAAAGGTCTTTAAAAAAATAAAGTGAAAAATTTCAGAAGGGTTGCTTAAACTTTCCCTGCATAGAGTAATTCAGTCCAAAGCCTGGGAACAGGACAAAGCTGAAATAACACAATGAGACTAGTATGAGTTTTAGAAGGTAGAGATAGAACCAGTAGAGATAACAGATGCCTGCAGAGTATATGGCAACTGATTAGAACAGCTACAGTGGGGACAAACAGCTCTGGCAAGTCATCCATCTAACAAAGAAAAAGAATCTACCACTAAAGCTTTAAGCACCAGACAATTCACCCCAACAACAGTCTTCTCTTCCTGGCATTTCAGATCCTCTAGGAACTAATTCTAAGTAATCCTCTAAGATTATTTTAAGACTGCAAGGGATCTTCTAAGAAATTAGTGTTGAAATCTCCATGTAGTGTACCATCTCATACCAGCTATCAAGAGATTTTGGACAATATGCTATCTCCATCTCAGCTGCCATTAAGGTCTTAAAAAAGAACAAGTCCTAGTGGAATGAAAGGGATCATAGTGTCAAAGGATGATGGATCCTACAGGCCTTTGCTAATAAATTCGATGGGGGGGGGGGCGGAATACTATATCCCAATGAAAAACACATTGACACTATGAGCAACCTGGGAATTTAGACTAGTGACTCCAAGGGAGTAAAGCAGACCTACCAAGATGAAAGGGCTCATGGCAAACAAAGGACTTTGCATGCTCTGGCCCACCCCCAACCAAATGGTTAAAATAACCACAGGGCAACAAAGCCTACTTTATGCACCAGGCCTACACCCCGCCCCCCCCCACTCCCCCTGAGGGGAGAGTATCCGCAGCCAAACAAAGAACCCTGCATGCATTGGGCTCCCCCAGGGAAGTAGCCGAGGTAGCTGGTGGCAGATCCATGGGTTGGCCTGTACACGCCGGGCCTCCCCTTACAGAAGTGGTCCAGGCACATCATGGCAAACAAAGGTTCCAGGATGCACGGGGCCTTCTCTACTCGTGCAGCCGAGTGGCTCGAAGGGAGCAGACCCTGCTTCCCAGGCCACGGACCTAGCTAGGGCTTTCTCACAGGGGCCGGCGCCCCCCGCCCCCGCACCCCATCCGGGAACGAGCCGTAGGTGCTGCTTCCCCCAGCTCCAGGGGTGCACCGGGGCCTTCCTGAGGTTGCTCCTCTTTCCTCTCAGGAGATCGGCAGGCGCCTGGGCCAGGAAGGATGGGGCTGCAGGCCTCCTCGAGCTGCCCTCTGAGCATCAGGGGCTCCCCCCACCCCCGGAGGTCCCGGGATGCGGGGCTCTGCCCAGCCCAACCTCGGCTTCCCTCCGGGTGCCTCCCCCGGGGCTCCATGGCAACGGGCGGGTCAGACTCCCGCCTCTTAACTGTCCCCATCCCAGGCTGGATCCCCCGATGGGGCCCAGGATGCCCGGCCTGGTCCCAGGGGCCTCCCAGCCTCCCGCTCTTTTCAGGAACAGGGGAAGAACCGCAGGGGACTTCCCCTACCCCGATCCCCTCCCTCGACCCCTTGCCGCGGAGACCTGCCACGGGGCGAGAATAAAAAGCACAATTCACCTGTTGTTACAGATGTGAAACAAACCTCGGTGTAACGCGCATGAGCCGCTTCCACCCAAGTAGGACTACAACTCCCACAAGCGGCAGCGCGGCCTCTTCCGGGTCACGTGTAGGAAGCAGCCTTCTTTCCCCTCTGACCCTCCCTTTTTTCTTTCCCCTTCTCCTTCCTTTTCCCCCCCTCCCCCTTCCACGCTTCTTCTTCCCCGCCCCACCCCCACCCCGAACCAGTCTCGCTGGTTAGTTCCTGGGGGACCACGAGCCCTGGGCTCTCAGCCGGCACCTCCAAACGGCCACTGAGGCTCGCGGGCACCACCAGACCAACCCGTGGGGAGGAGGCCGGCCCCGGGGCCAATGAGAAATGGGCCCAAGGCGGGCAGGGGGCGGGACATCCTGTGTGACACTCTGGTCCTTTAGCGGTGAGGGGGGGGCTGGCGCCGGCGCGAAGAGCCCGGGCCGCCGAGGGGAGTGGGCCAGGCGACGGGCAACAGGTAACGGGGTCCTGAGGCGATGACTGGATCTGTTCCCCCCTCAAACCTTCACCGCGCCCCGTTTCCCCTCCCAGCCGCCCCAAGCAGCGGGGGGCCAGGGACTCTTTCTCCACGGGTTGCCCCTCCCCACTTCCTTTAGCGGCCCCTCCCCCTCTGCCCGACGTTTGGCCCCACCCTCTCAGGGGTAACCTCCAATCCCCCAGCCCCACCAACTTCGCCAGCCGACCCGTTGTGTAGCCTCCAGTTATCACCTAATGCCCCTTCCCTGTCCTCGGGGTCCTCATCTCCCGACTGTTAATGACATGGTACTTGCCCCAGCCCGGGGACCCTTCTCATCAAGGGTCCTCTCCAGGCTCTGCTTCCGACTCCTCCCCGCCCGCTGGGATTTTCCAGCCCACTCCCATCCCTTTCCACCCCCACCCCGCCCTTTCTAGCATCTGACTATGATGGACCCAGAAGGTCCTGAGTCCTTTCTATGTCCACTTGTTCCCTCCACCCCCAATCCTACAAGAAATTCATCCTTAATATTCTCCTAACAGGGTTTTGGTTTTTTAGTCCCCATCGTTCCCATCCCCCGTTTTCCCTCTGGAGTTCCAGGAGCTCAGAGGTGTTGTTATTGACAATTTTGGTGACTCCTATATTACTGCCTTGAGCATGTGAGTAGGGGCGTGCGTCAGCTTCACATCACATAGTCTTAGGCCATGATGCCCCTTAGGAAATGTCAGTATCCAGAATTTCATGGCACCAGTTTCAGGGTTCATTGGAATTCTATAGAAGACTTGATGGTAGTAGCTCTGAATGCAAGTTAAGGGTTCAGAGAAGGGAAAATACTGAAGTATTCTTTTAAGATGTGTGTTTTCTTGGATATGGGACGTATGAAGTCATTGCTACACCATTCTATCTTAATAGACAAACAACATAAATGCGTTTCCTTCTTGAGTGTTTTGGCCTGTGGGTTTCTTGATACATGAAACAAATATTCTTAAAGCAATGGTTTTATCTAATGAGGCATTTTGAAAGAACCAATTATACTAAGATGCAATTGTCCTGTTTCCTGTTATTGGTTTATTTTCCTTATTTTGTCCTTTAGAAAAAAACAACTTTACAAAAGCCTTATCTCCCTTTGTTCTCTCTGTGAAGAAAAGCATCAATTGAATCCAGTCTCCTTCTGTGCCTTTCTAAAGCAGATCTTTGTTCCTGTAGTATAAGTTATCATGCAGCCTAGTTTTCTTGGGGACTTGTACTTTTTGGTGATAAGGCTTAGTTGAAAAAATTTTAATTTTCGAAGAGCTCCAGTTTGAAGGAGCTGAAACCAAAGAAGGCTTCTGATTGAGAACGTAATTTCATGCTGTTAGTTGATCTATAATAGCTTCTTCCCCAGGAGTCAACACTGAGAATGACAATCAGCAATTTAATAACCTAGGCTGAGCTCAGAAACGATATATCTCACAATTTTTAGGCCTCTGACCTGAATTTTAATAATTGAATCATGGTAAAATTATTAAATCAACACACTGAATGATCTTTGTTAATCAGAAAGTATTTACTATGTTCCTGCACTGTGCTAAGCATAGGGGACACAAAGAAAAAACAAAAACAACCCAGAGATCAGGTTTCTAATAAGACCTATAAAATCTAGGAGATTTTTGACCTAGCCTTACTAATGAAACTAAGAATCATAATAGATGCTTCTTCAGGGCTGCAGTGAGCTAGTTCTGTTTTTTAGTCAAATAAAGCTCTACTTTCAAGCTGATTTTTGGGACTTGTGTTTCTTAGAAGTGTTCTGTACATAGTAGGCACTTAATAAATGTTTCTTTAATTTGGATTATTCTAGGATCTTAGATTTAGAACTAGAAGGAGAAATTGGAGCTTACCTAATCTAACCTCACTTTACAAATGAGGAAATTGAGAGAAGGTAAGTGACCTGACCTGACCAGTGTTACACAGGTTAGCAAGTAGCAGAGTCCTCTCATTCAAAATCCAGAGCCCTTTCACTCACTATACCTAGAAAAAGTGACCTTCTAAGCTTTGCATTTCTTCCTTTTTTTGGAAAGCATTAAGGCAAATAACTGATAACTCTGAGATCCGTAGTATATTAGTAACCCCATTTTGCAGGTAAGAAAACTGAAGCAGAGAGCTTAGGTGAATTTGCTGCAAAGTCACATTTAGATAGTACAAGACAGAGTCAATGAAACCAGGTCATCTGAACTTAGGTCTGGTACTCTAGAATATTTCTGAGGAACAAGGAGATTCCAGCCATGGGGGTAAGAATTTTTTGTTGGTCTTGTTTTCATTTCTTAGAGACAGTAAACAAAGGTGGTAGGTGTTAGATCAGGATTGTGATTGAGGGTAAAACCAGTTGGCTAGTGTTATTTACAAAGGGCTGCAATGAATGATTTAGAAAGGGTACTACTGTGAGAAAGGAGAGGCCTATATGTGAATTCCAACTCTGACCCAGCTGTATAGCCTTGGACCAGTCATTTTGCCTCTGCCCTGGCATTTCCTTGCTTATAAAGATAATAATATTTACATTACCTCCCTGGAAGGGATGTTGTGAAGAAAGTACTTTGTAAACCTTAAAACACTATAGAAATGTGAGGTAACTTTTTATCATTAATTGTTTTATCTTTCAAATAGTACACTCATGGCCTCAATACATTTGTAATGGCGATTTTAAAAATTCATTAAACGTATAAGCCCCTCCTTGTGTTCAAATTACTTTGCTAGTGTTATGGGAGATACAATATTCATATAGGTTGCAATCTCTGCCTTCATGGAACTTATACTCTAAAATGGTGATAAAGCATAAAGATGGCTCATCAAAATAATTTGTGATAAATGTTTTGAAGTACAGTATAAAATGCTTTGTGAACTCTGTAGTATAAAAAGGAGCTATCACTAGAGATCTCTTTGTTGACTTTGTTTCATTAATTGATATGCTTTCAGTGTGGATATTCAATCCACCTAAATATATAATCATTCCTCCAACATTTCTCTATGTTTCCACAAACTTACCACAAAAGACTGATTCAACTCAAGGTTCTGCTTTTATATGAGGCCCTTCCTTGATACCCCCATCTATCAATACTTTTGCTCCCACCCAATGACTCTGTATCAATTTTTTATTTACTTATGTATATGTACATATCTTCCCCTGCTAGACTGTAAGCACCTTAAGGTCAGGGAATTTTATAGTAGTCTCCACATAGGTTGTTAAGAAACGTTTGTTCCTCAGTTAATTGGTTGTTTAACTAATGCCATGGTGATAAGTATTTGTACTAGAGGAATAGCCACCTTGTTATGGTAACATAGCTGCCAGAAAAGGAAATAAGATTAGTTTTTCATAACTTGTTCTTGGTAAGCTAATGCTAGCTCAAAGTGATTATTTTTCCTTAAACATTCCCAAACATATTTTAAATGATTTGCTTTAGAGTTTTTCTAGAGATTAACATCAAGTTATTGTACTTCTGTTTTTTCCCACATTTTCCTTCTTATTTTTCAGAATTGAGATGTTTGCCTTTCTCTGTTCTTATGAGACTGAGTTTATGATATTAGTGATTCAGCAATTAAAAGATTATACAACTTCTTTATGTGTACTGGGATAGAATTACTCAGGGCTAAGAGATTCTCTTATTGTCACTTTATTTTTATTTCCTTTATAGCCATGTTTATCCCACTCTTTCCAGTTTCACAGTTCTTTTTGGAGGCAATCAGGGTTAAATGACTTGCCCAGGATCACAGCTAGTATGTATCTGAGACTGAATTTGAATTCAGGCCCTCCTGACTCCAGGGCTGTTGCTCTATCCACAGCACTACTTAGCTGCAGTGGTTATTCTTCTCAAATAAAGAAAATATATAAGCACAATTGAAGTTGAATAATAGTTTCTCTCATCTGTTCATATATCATCTATCCTAAGCAATGAGTGAATTCAGAAAGCTCTGAGTATAGCCACATTTGTTTTTTTTTAAATGCTTTACCTTTTTTTTTCCTCATTAGGATCATTTGCAATGGAATGGTATTTGTCAGAATTTAACTTTTGAGACCCTTTTCCCTATTAGATACTATAGTCATGGTATCTTTTTTCAGATCTGCTTTCCTAAAGTCTAGTGTTTGTGTTTGACCAGGCCCACCATCTTTATGTACTTCTAAAAGAACTGAACCACATTCATATTGTCATTCTTGATATAAGTAAAATGAAAACACATAAAAGATACTTAGCTACTTGGAGTTTCTAGGGGGGGGGCGAGGAAAGACTGAATTATTTTCATTATGTGGCTAAAGGAAGCATTTAATGGGACAACAGGTCATATGGTCCTACAGTGCTCACAGTGAGCATGACCAAACAGAGCTTCTCAGTGAAGATAATTGCATCATGTGCCAAATCCATTGTAGGGTATTAAAAATGTAAGAATTCACAGAAAAGTAACTGAAAGCAAATTTATCAAATTGAATTGAACTTGACAAGATCCTCCAAATTAAGTTAATAGTTATTTGATATTTGTTGACTTTAATATGAAAGTGGCCATTCAAGGAAACAACAAAAACAGTATTTAAAAATATAATTCAGATTCAAGAAGTAACAGCAGCGAACAGTAAAAACCATTGACTACTCTGAAGTCCCATGGTGTACATAATTTTTTTTTAAATAATAGGTAAGAACATGTTGGATGGGGGAGAACTGAATGCCCTTTTGAAAAATGAATTTATTGTGTCTTGACAAGAAACACATATTTTCAGCATCAGTAATCAATGTGTATTCAGAGTGTTATCTCCTTAGGTGTTAGAACAACTGGAAACATAAGTAACAAATTAAAAGAAAGGATAAGTATGGGAAGAGAACACTTTATGTGATTACAGCAGTTACAAGACAACCTGTTTAGAGAGGCTATTAACTGCAAAAATGGGAAACAGGTAAAAGTAAAGACTAATTTTGACTAGCACCATTTTTTTTAAAAGAGAAGCTTAACCAGCACAAAATTGTTTTTGCACAAAGAAAACCTAAAGAACTCCTAAAAGGTCTTGGGCAGGAAAAACAATATCCTTGCCAAGTAGAGAACCTTGGATAACACTGAGACAGTAGTATAGGTCATTTATAAAAATACTGTGGAGTATGATGATAGAAAACTATGGCTAATAGTATCACCATAAAATCATGAGAAGTTTTAAGAGACAATGAGTTTAGAGAGAGTTTGGTGTAAAAGTTGTCTAAAACAAATTAGCATTTAAAAACAAAACCAGATGGACTAAGTAAATTTATAATGGAATAGATTCCCTTGTATTTTATAATTATCTGTTTGTTATCTGGAACAATCTCCCTCCTCTGTTCTATTGACCTCTGGTTTCCTTTAAGTCCCAACTAAAACTCCACCTCCTACAGGAACTCTTTTCTAATCCCTCTTATTTCCAGTACTTTCCTCCTTTTAATGATTTTCTATTTGTTCTATTCATAGCTTGCTTCGTATATATTTTGTTTGAAGTTGTCTCTCTCATTAGATTGTAAATTCCTTGATGGCAAGGACTGTCTTTTGCCTCTTTGTATCCCCAGTGCTTAGCACCACAGTGCCTGGCACATAGTAGACCCTTAATAAATATTTATTGAACTGAATTGGAATGATGATTATAGTTCAGCTATTAGCACAGTGCCTTTTATATAGTAGTTAGTATTACTGCATTGTTGAATATTTGGACTATAACACTTTAATCTCCAGTATAAGAAAGTGGCAATGGCACTTAAGAAGATGAAGTTGAGGAGAATAGTTGTACCTGTTCACATAAATCCATGCACACAGTATCTAGACTAGGTGCTGCAACTGTATGGGCATTCAGGGAGCAACTTTGAAGGTAAAGGGGAAAGATCCCAAAAGGTGCTTCAATTTTTTTTTAAAGCAACTGAAAAAATAAGAGAACCTTATATACCTTTTTTCCTCATCTTAGCATACCTTTACATGAATGATCTATGCTGATGAAAACATGAGAAAAGAACAGATAGGCTTCTGTAGATGATTTCTACAGGAGATTACATTTTTATAACCACAAAATTGAATGAAAGTTACAAAGAATACAAAATGTTGGGATTTTTGCCCATTACTTATCACCTGTTTAAAAGAAAATTTGGGGGCAGAGCCAAGATGGCAGCTGGAAAGCAGGGACTTTCCTAAAACTCTCCCCAAGGACCCTCCAAACACCTATAAATATGGCTCTGAACAAATTCTAGAACTGCAGAACCCACGAAATAGCAGAGGGAAACAGGATTCCATCCCAGGACAGCCTGGATGGTCGCTGGTAAGGTATATCGCACCATGCTGGGAGTGGAGCAGAGCAGAGCCCAGTGTGGGCCACTCTTGGATGAACCTGACTGGGAGCTGGGCAGAATAGGCCCTAGCACCCTGATTCAGTGAGCTGTGGCAGTTATCAGACTTCTCAGCCTCCAAACATCAAAGAGAACAGAGAAGGGTAGTGGGAAAAAACTGTGGGGACAGAGTGAAAAGAGTTCTCGGTTGGACACTGCCCCGGGGGCAACTGAGGTGGTGCAACTCTGAGGCTGCTTCAAGAGCTCCAGTTGCAGTTGCTTCCAGCCCCAGGCCCACCTGGTGGGAGGAATTAAGTGGCAGATCATAGTAGGAGTGCAGAGCCCTACTGAGTCCTGGTTCGGGTTGGTGGTTCTAGGGGGAGGAGGAGCTCTGATGTGGCAGAACTTGCTGTGTAGAAATAGCTCTGAAAACAACAGCACAGCCCCTCAAGCTTGGGACAAAGTACTCTCTACAAGCAGTCATAGCTTTACAAAAAAAGCTCGAGGGTCAAGTAGTTGGCTGGGAACATGAACAGGCAGCGAAAATGCTCTCAGATTCAGACTCAGACACTGGAATCTTTCTTTGGTGACAAAGACGACTAAAATATACAGCCAGAAGAAGTCAACAAAGTCAAAGAGCCTACATCAAAAGCCCTGAAGAAAAACATGAACTGATCTCAGGCCATGGAAGAGCCCAACAAGGATTTGGAAAAGCAAGTTAGAGAAGCACAGGAAAAATTGGGAAGAGAAATGAGAGTGATGCAAGAGAACCATGAAAAACAAGTCAGTGACTTGCTAAAGGAGACCCAAAAAAATACTGAAGAAAATAACACCTTAAAAAATTAACTCAAATGGCAAAAGAGCTCCAAAGAGCCAATGAGGAGAAGAATACCTTGAAAGGCAGAATTAGCCAAATGGAAAAGGAGGTCCAAAAGACCACTGAAGAAAATACTACCTTAAAAATTAGATTGGAGCAAGTGGAAGCTAGTGACTTGATGAGAAATCAACATATTATAAAACAGAAAGGAATGAAAAAATGGAAGAAAATGTGAAATATCTCATTGGAAAAACCACCGACCTGGCAAATAAATCCAGGAGAGATCATTTAACAATTATTGGACTACCTGAAAACCATAATCAAAAAAAGAGCCTGGATATCATCTTTTAAGAAATTATCAAGGAGAACTGCCCTGATATTCTAGAGCCAGAGGGTAAAATAGAAATTGAAAGAATCCACTGATCCCCTCCTGAAAAAGATCCCAAAAAGAAAACTCCTAAGAATATTGTTGCCAAATTCCAGAATATCCAGGTCAAGGAGAAAATACTGTAAGCAGCCAGAAAGAAACAATTTGAGTATTGTGGAAACACAATCAGAATAACCCAAGATCTAGCAGCTTCTACATTAAAGGATCAAAGGCTTTGGAATATGATGTTCTAGAGCTAGAATTAAAACCAAGAATCACCTACCCAGCAAAACTGAGTATCATGCTGCAAGGCAAAATATGGATTTTCAATAAAATAGAGGACTTTCAAGCTTTCTCAGTGAAAAGACCAGAGCTGAATAGAAAATTTGACTTTTAAATAAAAAAATCAAGAGAAGCATGAAAGGTAAACAAGGAAGAGATATCATAAGGGACTTATTAAAGTTGAACTGTTTTGTTTCCATTCCTACATGGAAAGATGATGTGTATAATTCATGAGACCTGAGTATTAGGGTAGCTAAAGGGAATGTGTGTGTGTGTGTGTATAGACAGAGGGCACAAGGTGAGTTGAATATGAAGGGATGATGTCTAAAAAAAATCAAATTAAGAGATGATAGAGGAATATATTGAGAGAGGGAGAAAGGGAGAGATAGAATGAGGTAAAGAAAAAGCAGTTCATTGGAAGGAAAGAGGGGGCAGGTGAGGGGGAACAAGTAAATCTTGCTCTCATTGGATTTGACCTGAGGAAGGAATAACGTACACACTCAATTGGGTATCTTACCCCACAGGAAAGAAGGAGGAAGGAGATAAAAACGGGGGGACGATAGAAGGGAGGGCAGATAGGGGGAGGAGGTAATCAAAAGCAAACACTTTTGAAAAGGGACAGGGTCAAGGGAGAAAATTGAATAAAGGGGATAGGATAGGAAGGAGCAAAATATAGTTAGTTTTTCACAACATGAGTATTGTGGAAGGGTTTTTCATAATCATACACATGTGGCCTATGTTGAATTGCCTGCCTTCTTAGAGAGGGAAGGGGGAGAGAATTTGGAACTCAAACTTTTAAAAGCAGATGTTCAAAAAAAAAAGTTGTTTTTGCATGTAACTGGGAAATAAGATATACAGGTAATGGGGCATAGAAATCTATCTTGCCCTACAAGAAAATAAGGGAAAGGGATGGGGGGGAGTGGGGTGACAGAAGGGAGGGCTGAATGGGGAACAGAGCAATCAATATATGCCATCTTGGAGTGGGGGGGAGGGTAGAAATAGGGAGAAAATTCGTAACTCAAAATCTTGTGGAAATCACTGCTGAAAACTAAAAATATTAAATAAATTTTTAAAAAGAAAAAAAAAAGAAAATTTGCAACCCTGAATGTTATCCTCAGAAAGATGTCTTCTATGCATATATTAACATTTTTTTAAAAAATTCTGAGATGAATGTGATTGATCATAATTAATGATTTGCTGAATGCTCTTGTTAAGGGAAATGGAAAACTAGGAGGCATATGCTTACCGCAGGTGTTAGCGGATGTAATTTATTATACCTGTGTATTGTCTAAACAAAGAAATTCCTTACTGATCTTCAGATACTATACTTAAATGATATCGTAGTATTCAATATCATCGAATCTCCAGTGAAATCCACACAATACAAATGATATTGATCTAACCATCCACAATAAAATAATAAAGTGAATAAAATATGCTTGACCTTTGGCATACCAAGTGGGAGCCAGCACCTCCCTCAAGGGGTTTGTGATCGACCAATGGGAGTTAGAAATATGGGTTGAATGCTACCCTCCCCATGATAACCAATCTGGGGTCTTGTCTTCCACTCAGTGGCACTACTTCCTTTGCCTTTTATCTCCTGAACACACACTCACTTCCACCAATGGCTTGTGGCTGGGCAAGCTCTCTTTCCTACTCCTACCTGTCCTCCACACATCTGCCAATAGCATGGGATATTCAGAAAGGTACCCCATTGGTTCAATTGAATATACCACTGGTTAAAATAGTGTGTTGACCCTCCTGGCGCAGGGAGCTTGTTGCACCTGAGGAGTTCTGACTCCTGAAGTCCAGAACTTTTATGACTTGTACAAGCCAGAAGGTACTTTGGAGGCTTAGTCCTTTAAAACATGTTTCAAAGACAGTTTCATTGCCTTTTTAAGGAAAACCTCTGCTAGCTTACATGGAATAGATATTGCATCTGCCACCTATGCATTTCTCTACTCAGTAAACTCCAGTGGTTTCCTGTTCACTGTAGGGTAAAATGTCATTTCGTCTTTATCCCATCCTTTTTAATTTTCTTTTTTGTGTAAGTTTTATTATATATGTATATATAATATATATAATTGTTAACATATGAATATATGCGGTAATACAAGTATATAACTTATAAACATGAGGGTTATACTAAAAAAATTTCTTATAGGGGTACATTATCAAAATAGTTTGTAAATTACTGGCCTAAATTATGATTTACATCTAATGATGCAGCTGATCACATTAGTACATCAAAGTATACAACTGAGGCAAATGCTAAAGAGAGACTATGAACTGGGCCTAGAATTAAATAGTAAGGGCAGGTTAATGTGGAATGGCTCTCTGGAAGGGGGTGAGGGAAGGAGCAGGGGGAAATTTAGGCAATGTAAAAACATCCTGAATACTGTGTGAGGAAAGGACTACTGTGACCTCAGAAGAAAGAAAACTACAAGTGGCGTAAAGGTCCGGGAAAAGATGTGTGGTTGGTTAAAAAAAAATGTGCAATACATTTCCAACCAAAATGTATCTTAGAAATGGTGTCAAAACATCAAGGATGTGTGTGGTTCTTAAAGGAGGTCAGCTATTTAGGTATGATCTGGTTGCCATGAAAGCTAATGCAATCTTAGCTGATCAATAGAAGCATAGTGTTCAGGATAAGAAAGCTAGTAGTGCCACTATATAATTTGGAACTCATCTGAAATGTTGTGTTCAGTAGTGAGGCTGATGACAAATTAGAGTTAGTCTAGATGAGAGCAATCAGGCTGGTGAAGGAATAAGTACAACATTTAGGACTCTCTAGAATCTAGTTGTGAGATACTAAGTTCACTGGAGGAATTCAAAGAGATGCTACATATCCTGCTAGGGATGTCATAGAAAGATTTCCTGTATAGGACAGGGAGTAATAATAAATTCCCTTTGAATTCCCCAGTTGCCTACCCAGAAATGAGGAAACTCGATAAACTTAATTTTTCTTCTAAAGTACTCAAAACCTACATGTAAATAATTTATTTATGTGAACCAAACTGTTCCACTTTTTATAAGACTCTTGTGTTTTGGCAGAAGGGAAAGAAGTTAGTCTATGGTTTGAGGTTTTTTTGGGGGGTTTGATTTGCAAAAGATTTGCAAATGTGTTACCTTTAACTTTTCCTAGCATTTGGTTTTCTGAATGCAGTGCGTTTAAGGAAACTCCTTTTAAAAGCTTTCACTTCTGACTTGTGAGATAGCAGCCTAGAAAAGGAAAAAGTTCCATTTCTAGTTCAATTTTACAGTTTGCCTTTGAATACTAAAAATAAGGGTAATGAATGTTTTGCTTATTATTTTAGTCAAATGATTCAGTTGGTAGAATCTTTATATGAATACATCTATAGTTACCAATAAGAAAAACACATTTTGATTTCAAAAGTTCTTTCTCAGGCAGCAATTAAAAATTTTTATAGTTTTGGTTTCTTTTGGCAAGAGAAAATAGTTTCTAGATCACTCCTGAAGCAAGTACTCTGTCCATCTATGCAGTTACTCAGGGTACAATTTTTATTTTTTTTTTTTTGTCCAGACTCGTATTTTCATTAGTGTAAGGAAGTACAGGTAAAGAAGGACCCTCTACCAATGCAAATTGGCAGCTGTTTTATGAATTATAGGCTTAAGTGAGTTGCCTGGACACAGGGTTAAGTGACTTGCCCAGAAGACATCATAGTCAATATGTATGTGTCAGAGGTGGGACCTGAACCCAGTTAACATTTCCTTAGTCTTTTCCATACACTATGCCATTCTGCTTTCAGAGTTCGTAATATTTTTCTTTATTAACATGGTTTTAGATTGAAGGTCTTATTGAGATGGTTCATATTTTGAATTTTTCTCTTGGGATTCTTTCTTCTCCCTCTTCCAAGCATGCTTTGTGTATTTTTTGTTAGTGATCTTGTCAGTGACGTCTTGATAACATAGCATGGTTTATTTAATACAGTGGCTAGCCATCTTGTTGGTCTCAAGACTCCCTCACTCTCTTAAAAATTATTAAGATTCTACAAAGAGCTTTTATTTTGGGGAGTACTATCTATCAGTATTTACTATCTTAGAAATTAAAATGTTTTAGTATTATTATGAAAATAATTTTACTTTGCAGACTCCCTGCAAGAATCTCAGGGGATCCCACTTTGAGTACCATTGGTATAATAGATTTTCTGGGCATGAAGTCAGGTTATTTTGATTGAAATCTTAAAATATTTAACTGGCTTCATGACCATCAGCAAGTCACCTAATCTCTCAGAATCTGTTATTTTAAAAATGGAAACAATAATACTTGCAAGACTTATTTTACATATTATTATAAGGAAAATGATTTGAAAATGTGAACGTGTGAATTGTTATTATTCTCCCCTTTTCATCTTTCATTACTAATGTTTTTATATATCAGGATAGAAATTATTTTGAATATATTGCTTAGCACAAGTCTTCCCACTGACTTCCAGCTAGAGATCTGGAGACCCAGAGCACTGTTTTCATTATATTGTGTTGTGACCTGGACCCAGATCTCCAACTTTCTCTATGACACTGCCTCCAAATAATAGTTGTTTAAAAAGGCCGATTCTCTTTATTCCCTTTTTATTTACATATATTCTCTTTCATATAGAAAATCCTTTTTAATATGTGAAATTAGAAATTATAGATTTTATTATTAAATCTGAAGTAAAAGTAGTCATCAGATTGTTTTGATAGTATGTTGATAGACAAAATTTAAATTGTATGTGGATATGAGTTGAAGAAATGTAAAGGAAGGTTGGAAGAAATGGCAGTTTTGGTTATCATGATAGTTGTTAGCTATCACAAGACCAAAATAATAGTTTATTTGCTGTGGACAAAAGAAAAATTGGAATTTTTTGTTTTCTTTTGGTGGTTAAGGCATCTTCCTGTCAGATTTAACATATCAGCTGTTACGACTTGCCTTTCAGAAGATTTAAAAAGTATTCGGTTTTCCTAGGGAGCTTTAAGTTTGGCATTAACTTTTTCCATAGCTCTTTGCTTAAACTTTTTCCCCCCACTTTCCTTATTCTTGACCAAGGCAAGAGTTGGCTTTGGAGAGAATGTATATAAATTGCTTTGCAGATCTTAAAATTATATATAGGTATGAGCCATTATTAATATCACTGGTATTTTCAGTATCTGTACACAGCCAATCTTTTGTTTCTGGTAGGCTGTGGGGCCTGTGGACTGCATCACTAGCTACTGTAGCCTAATTTGGTTAGCCAAAAAAATACGAATGCCAAGAGAAACTAAGTTAATAATAATTATGATGATGATAAAATGAATCTTATTTCAGTGTCAGCCTATCCCATCTCTTCGGTGTAGTTCTTCTTTTAGTCACAAGAGGCCAGCAGTGTTTATTAATTAGTTCATCTTACTCTCAGAACCTCTGAATTTGACCCTTTCTTGGAAGACTTATTTTTAAATTTCCGATCATTTTTCAGCACAGTTAAAATTTCAGGTTGAAAAAACAATTGTCAAAGATCTGTTTAAATGAATTGTAAATGCAACTATAGAAGAAATGGAGTTCATATACCTTTTAATGCATGGGATGTAGCTAGTCAGTTGGAAAGATAAAGTTCTCTGAGTGGAGCTAATAGTTAACAAAATATCCTACTCTGTTGAAAACAGAGACAAACAGTTTGTATATAATTACACAGCCTTTCTAGAATTTCAAGACAACTGAATTTGTGTATTTAGGTGGAATTTAGTTCCTTTAGAAACATTTGTGAAACTTTCTGTTTAGGTGTTGACCCTGGAAACTTGAGAACAGGTAGCTTGTTCTAGATTACCTCTAAGCTCTCACTGGAAGCAGTACTTAGGAGTTTTTGTCTTTGATCCGATTCTGGACTTCTCTGCTAAAATGATCAGTTCTAGGTCAACAATTCTCTAAAAATAAGCTAGGTCTCAAAAGGTCCTTGAATATAGTAAGTGTTTTCAGGTATGGCCAGTTTCCCAGTATACGTATCTTCTCCCCTGTGCTACTTTTCTACTTATTTATTTATTTTAAATGTGATTTTATTGTTTTCTGTTTCTTACATAACCATAGTTATCCCAAGTCTCCCTCCACCTTTACCTCCCAGAGAGCCAAACCAAATGACAAATAGGTGTTTTTTAGAGAAGGAAAAAAAAGTCAGCACAACCGATGGTACATTGAAAAAGTTTGAAAACGTAATGTGTAATACCTTCTTTCTCTCTCTCCTTCTTTCTTTCATTCTTTCTTTCCTTCCTTCCTTCTTTCCTCCCCTTCCCTCCCCTCTGTCCACATAGGGTATCATACCCTTACCCGCAGGTGCTGTGCTCAGAGGAATGTAAATTTTGAGCTCTGGACACTTGCAAGATATCTTGGTGTTTACCCGCTATATTTTTTCTTAAGGACGATGCTTTAAACCCAAATCACTCTGGCTCTCATTGATTGGCCAATAAAGGTCCCAAGCCAAATCCCACTTGGTCGGTGTTTGGTCTCTAATTGGCTCAGTGAATGTAAATAGCAATTGTTTGTTTTGGCTAGAAACCCAGAGGGTCTTCCCCTCCCAGATTGATTTTTTTCCTGGGGTGGGGGGGGTGAGGGACTAGGTGAAAGAGGCCATTCTCTGTCTCATTTCTTACCTACCTTTAATCACTGAATAGGCTTTGCCTCAGTCAATTAGGCCAAGGTCTCCCACCGCATCCAGGGCCGTCTCCAGTCCTGATCTATGTCTTGGCCCAGATGGCTCACAGAGGAGAAAGTGAGGCTGGTGACTTTGCACAGCCCTCCTTCACTTAAATCCAATTCACTTGCATGTCATGGCATCGCCTCCAGGCTGTCATGGCCCTCTGAGAACAGAGGACAAACAACCACAGTAAGCTTGATCTTAATTTTCTGCTATGTCATTCTTGCCATTTACATTGTTGTAATTACTGTATATAATGCTTTCTTGACCCTGCTTGCTTCTCTTTGCATTGGTTCATATAGATTTTTCCATGCTTCTCTGTATTCATCACACACATCATTGCATACAACGTTCATGTACCACAATTTGTTTAGCCATTCTCCATTTGATATGCATATACGTTGTTTCAAAGTCTTACCTATCACAAAAAGATGCTGTTATAAATTTTTGACTTGGGGATTTTTCTTCATATTGATGGCTTCCTTGGGGTATAAGCCCAGTAATGGAATTTCTGGTCGTGGGCCATTTTATTCACTTTATTTGCATAATTTCCAATTGTTTTCCAAAACAGTTGTACCATTTCACAGCTTCACCAGTAACATATGCATGCCTATCCTTCCACAACTCCCGAAGTTAAGACTGTTGCCATTTTTTGGTCATTTTCAGAGAGCAAAGTAAAACCTCAGGGTTGTTTTGATTTGCCTTTCTCTCATTAATGATTTTTGAGCATTCTTTCATATGTTTGTGAATACTTTGCAATTGTTCTTTTGAAGACTATTTATATCCTTTGGCCATTTATCAATTGGGAAATAGCTAGTAGTCTTAAATGTATTTTTAATTGTTTATATATCTTGAATACCACACCTTTATCAGAGAAATTTGATACAAAGATTTTTCCCCCATCTCACCACTTCAGTTCTTATTCCAGATGCATTAATGTTGTCTATGCAGAAGTTTTCAATTTCAGTTAATCAAAGTGATCTATTTTATATTTTTTGTTTACCTCTCTCTTGGTTGTTTAAAAATACTTCTGTCCATAGCTGTGATCTGTTCCTCTTCTAATCTTTTATAGTATGATCTTTAATATTATGGTCATGTTTCCATTTAGAATGTATTGGGGGATATGGCATAATATATGGATCTAAACCTAATTTCTGTCCCAGCAGATTTTTTTTAGTCAAATAAGTTTTTCCCCCTAAGTAATGCTTTCTACTTTATCATATACTATGTTTTTGAGTTTTGTTATTATTTTTTTTAATTTATTTTTAGTTTTCAGCATTGATTTACATAAGATTTTGAGTTACAAATTTTCTTCCTATCTCTACTCTCCCTCCACCCCAAGATGGCATGTATTCTGATTGCCCTTTTCCCCAGTCTGCCTTCCCTTCTATCCCCCCCCCCTCCCCCCCCCCCGCTTATCCCCTTTCCCCTTACTTTTTTATAGGGCAAGATAGATTTCTATCCACCATTGCCTATATATCTTATTTCCCAGTTGCATGTAAAAACAATTTTTTTTAACATTTGTTTTAAACTGTTGAGTTTCATATTCTCTCCCTTCTGCACTCCCCACCCATTCTCCTTGAGAAGGCAAACAATTCAATATAGATTATACATGTATCTTATGCGAAATACTTCCATAATAGTCATGTTGTGAAAGACTAACTATATTTCCCTCCATCCTATCCTGTCCCCCTTTATTCAGTTTTCTCCTTTGGCCCTATCCCTTCTCAAAAGTGTTCGCTTTTGACTACCTCCTCCACCAATCTGCCTTCCCTTCTACCATCCCCGCCTCTTATTCTCTTCCCCCTACTTTACTGTACAATACCCAATTGAGTATGTATGTTATTACCTCCTTAAGCCAAATCCGATGAGAGCAAGATTCATTCATTCCTTTTCACCTACCCCCTCTTCCCTTCCATTACAACAGCTTTTTCTTGCCACTTTTATGTGAGATGATTTACCCCATTTTATCTCTCCCTTTTTCCTTCTCCCAATATATTCCTCTCTCACCCCTTAATTTTATTTTTTTTTGGATATTATCTCTTCATATTCAACTCATCCTGTGCCCTCTGTCTATATATATGTATATTTCCTTCAACTACCCTAATACTGAGAAAGGTCTCATGAGTTACAAATATCATCTTTTCATGTAGGAATGTAAACAAAATAGTTCAACTTTAGTAAGTCCCTTATGATTTATCTTTCCTGTTTACCTTTTCATGCTTCTCTTGATTCTTTTATTTGAAAGTCAAATTTTCTATTCAGCTCTGGTTTTTTTCATCAAGAATGCTTGAAAGTCTTCTATTTCATTGAAAGTTCAAAATTTGCCCTGAAGTATTATACTCAGTTTTGCTGGATAAGTAATTCCTGGTTTTAATCCTAGCTCTTTTGACCTCCAGAATATCATATTCCAAGGCCTTTGATCCCTTAATGTAAAAGCTGCTAGATCTTGTGTTATCCTGATTGTATTTCCACAATACTCAAATTGTTTCTTTCTGGCTGCTTGCAGTATTTTCTCTTTGACCTGGGAACTCTGGAATTTGGCTACAATATTCCTAGGAGTTTTCTTTTGGGGATCTTTTTGAGGAGGTGATTGGTGGATTCTTTCAATTTCTATTTTACCCTTTGGTTCTAGATTATCAGGACAGTTTTCCTTGATAATTTCTTGAAAGATGATGTCTAGGCTCTTGTTTTGATCATGGCTTTCAGGTAGTCCAATAATTTTTAAGTTATATCTCCTAGATCTATTCTCAAGGTCAGTAGTTTTTCCAATGAGAAATTTCACATTGTCTTCCATTTTTTCTTTTTTTTTTATAATTTTATAATTTCTTGATTTCTCATAAAGTCACTAGCTTCCACTTGATCCATTCTAATTTTTAAGACAGTATTTTCTTCAGTGGTCTTTTGGACCTCTTTTTCCATTTGGCTAATTCTGCCTTTTAAGGCATTCTTCTCTTCATTGGCTTTTTGGAGCTCTTTTGCCATTTGAGTTAGTCTATTTTTTAAGGTGTTATTTTCTTCAGTATTTTTTTGGAGTCTCCTTAGCAAGTCATTGACTTGTTTTTCATGGTTTTCTTTCATCATTCTCAGTTCTCTTCCCAGTTTTCCCTCTCCTTCTCTTAACTTGCTTTTGCAAATCCTTTTTGAGCTGTTCCATGGCCTAAGACCAGTTCATGTGTTTCTTGGAGGCTTTTGATGTAGGTTCTTTGACTTTGTTGACTTCTTATGGCTGTATGCTTTCATCTTTGTCACCAAAGAAAGATTCTATAGCCTGAGACTTTTTACACTGCCTGCTCATTTTCCCAGGCAATTACTTGTCTTTTGGGCTCTTTGTCGGGGTATGACTGCTTCCAGAATGGAGAGTGCTTTGTCCCAAGCTTCAGGGGTTTTGTGCTGCTGTTTTCAGAGCTATTTCTATTCGGAGGTGGTATGATACTCCTCTCCTGGCCTGTGTTCTGGTCTGTGAGTTCAAGCACTCCTTTTTGCTGTGTAACTACTAGGAGGACTCCCTCTCCACAGACACAGCAATCTCTGCCACATCAGTGTTCCTCCTCCCCCAAGAACTGCCAAGCAGGACTGCGACCCAGATCCAAGCAGGGCAAAGCAAGAGAACACTTCCTCAGCACCAGCAAAGAGATCCCTGCACTCCCGCTCTGATCAGCCACCTGATTCCCCCCACTGTCTGTGGGCCTGGAGCTCTGGAAGCAGTTGCTGCAGCTGTAGCCACCTCCATCACCCTGGGGCCGGAGACTGACCAGGCACTTCTCTCACCCAGGTCCAGGGTTTTTCCACTGACCTGCTAAGTCGTCTTTGGCTTTTGTGGGTTGAAAAGTCTGGAAACTGCCACAGCTCAGTGATTCAGGTCCCTGCGGCCTGCTCCACCTATTCTACTCTGGCCTGGTCTGTTCCCATGTGTCCCATGCTGGGTTGTGCTCCGCTCCCAGCATGGTGCAATAGACCCTTCCCATTGACCACCCAGGCCATCCTGGGCTGGAGACTTGTTTTACTCTGTCATGTCATGGGTTCTGTAGCTCTAGAATTTGTTTAGAGTCATTTTTTTACAAGTATTTGGAGGGACTTGGGAGTTTTATTATATTTCAATCTCCCTTCTCTAGTCTATTCCATTGACCTATATCTCTATTCTTTAACCAATACCAAATGGTTTTGATGACTGATATTTTATTATACAGTTAGCAACAGCAATAAGATGAGAAGTAAATTAAAGGAATAAAGATAAGTAAAGAGGAGATAAAACTATCCCTGTTTGGTGATTATATGGTGGTTTACTTGAAAAATCCTGGGAAATCAAGAAAGATCCTAATTGAGATAATAGCTTTAGCAAAGTTGCAGGCTACAAAATAATCTTCAAAAATTAATAGCATTTTTCATATTATAATAATAAGACATAAGCAGTCATAGAAAGGGAAATCTCATTATATATAACTACAGAATGCATAAAATATCTTGGGATTGATGCCTCATCCCCCAAAGCACACAAAAGACTTGTATAGATTCAATTATAAAGTGTTCTTTAAAGAAATAAAGAACAATTTGAATAGCTGGAGGAATATTCAGTGCGTATAACTAGGCCATGCCAGTATAATAAACATGACTGTACTACCAAAATAAATCTACCCTTTTAATACCATGTCAATCAAAATATCCAAGGACATACTTTATAGAACTTGATGAAATAATAACAAAATTTGTTTGGAAGAACAACAGCTAGAATATTAATTCTATCCAATCCAATAGACATTTGTTAAATGCCTAGAATATGCTGGGCACTGTGCCAAGTCCTGTGGATCCAGTTAATAGAAAGATGATCCCTGTCCTCAACAAGCTTATAATCTAAAGCAGGATACAACACACAAAAGGAGGCAGGGAAATGGGAGGGAGGGTGAGGTTTTGTAATGGAATGGGGGTGAGGGTGCAAGGTGGCAGGCTTGGATGATCTGAGAGTCCAGTTTCAGCCTTCTATAGGAGAGGGTTGGGATGAGTTTGTTACTTTACCCTCTAAACAAGGGAGAGGAGGCTGAGGGAGATGAAGTCACATCAAAGGAAAAGATGAAAACATATTTTTCCCCTTCTAATGGAGTCTTTAGTTCCCATGGTTATAATATTAGTCCCCCTCACCGAAGCCTATTTAGTTGTAAATTATGTGGTTAGATTAAATAACCCATAAAATGAGCAGGATGAATTAATTGATATCTAATGTTCCTTTCAGGTTAAAATGGTCAGTGAATTTTTTTGTGCTTTTATCCCCACTATTTATCATAGTGCCTTATACATAGTAGGCACTCAATAAATTTTTTAAAAAATTTAATTGATTTCCTGACCATTAAATTCCTTTCTGACCTTAAGGTTCTCTTGTTTGATTAGGACACAATCAGTGTTAGAAACTGTGGATATGTTCAGATTGCAGTAGCCTTCTTCCCTAGATTCTCTTCCTGGCGTTTCTTGGTACAGCAGAATGAGCAATGAATTTGGAGTCAGAGGCCCTTGGTTTAAATCCTTTTTCTGCAAGTCATTTTAACCTTCCAGGGCTTCAATATCTTCTAATTGGAGATTGGATTGGATGACCTCTGAGGTCCTATAATCTCTGATCCTGTGATAGTAGCACTTCAGCTGTATGTTGTCTGGGATCAGTTCTCTTTCACTGTTGCATACTGAGGAACTAAAGCTATTCTTCTGATTCCTTCAAGGCTATCTCTACCATCAGTCACTTCACCCTCTACTTTCTACCTTAGTAACACTGGAACTCTCTTCCTCATGTAGAAGCTTGCCTCTCTCAAGAATCAGTTAAGAAATTTATCCCAGGTATTATAGAAGCATCCTAAGATTCCAGGATTCTTTATAACTATACCAGCTATAGAATCACAAAGTTCTTCCTCTGCAGTGAGATGGAACAAGTGCTGACAGGGCAGCAATATGGAGTAATGGAAAGACTGTTACTTAGCAGCAGGCTTGTTTTGAGTCCTGGCTCTGCCAGCTGCTAGCGTTGTGACCTTGGGCAAGTCACTTGATTTTTTCGAGGATATGTTTCCTGTTATATAAAATGAGCATAATGATTCTTATCTTTCTAGGTTTGTGAAGATCACATGAAATAAGAGATGAGAAATTGCCTTGAAAGAGGCAAAACTTTATAGAAATGTAAAGAATTAGAAGGTTAGAAATACCTCTGACAATCCTTTCGGCTTATTTGAACCCCAATAATATCCAAAGCATCCAAACTGCTTTGCTCTACTCTAAAAATGCCCTTTCCTGTCTCAGCAACTTCAAAGATTGACAAATGATAACTTTTCTGTGGTGACAGGATATCTCCAACCAGAGCAATGGGATTTCTCTTATCTTGATATTCCAGGGACATTTGCATCTTTCGATTATAATCTCTAAATGACACTACCTTGTCAGTTGTCTTGTTCAACTAAGAAACTTCCTTATGCTATAGAGATTATAAACTGGAGTTTAAACCTTGTCTTTCTTTTTTCAGTAAATCAGAAGTTTGCTTCTGATTCCATGATCATGTGTCTGCTAGCTTTAAGGGAATAATCAATATCAATTATGTATCACCTAGCCTGTTTGCCTCCTTTAACCAAACTTTCAGGTTGACACCTCACACTGGTAAATATAACCATAGATAGATTCCAGGAGAGGTGACAGCTGATTAGAATGGGATCCTAGTGCTAGCCATTGCCAGCATTCAGGCCTACTCTGATTTGTCTTCCCTCTGTAGTGGTAGTGGAGTTCTGTTGACAGTTCTTCATTGTTGGGCCTGGAAGGCTGTTTACATCTTGTCCTACTTGCATTCTTAAGCCCTAGGACATCTTTGCTAGGAAGCTGTTGAAGTTGTTAGCTGCTTGCCGACAGATTGTATTGTAAGCTTCTTAAAGGCATTGATAATGTTTTAACCTGCTTTTGCATTATGCTTATGGGTCTGTAATAATTATTGTAAAACTTTTTGTCTCTAATTTCCATTATCAAAATCTTGAGCTTTTTTTTTCTTTTAAAGCAATGGGTCTGCCATATGTTAAATAGTCTAGTTGGAATAAACTAGAAATTATTTGATTTTCACCTATTTTGAAACTTCTTGGCAATTCTGAAGGATTTGGCCAAAAGAGCTTAATTACATCCTGAAGTTAAAATTGAATTTTGGAAGATTATTTTGAGACCCTAGGATTTAACTACTCCTCAGTTGAACTTTCCTGAGTTCTTCCTTTTCCTTAGTTGTCTTGAAACTAGTGATTCATGACTGATAAGGATACAGACAGTGCACAAAGAGTTAATAGTAATATTAAGGGTTGCTTTTCCAGTACTTTGTGAAGCCCGTAGTTTATTCTGTAAACTGAAGGTGCCCTAAAGTCTTCTTCTCCCTTATCTTGAACCTGTACCAAAAAAATTTACTTTTGTCTCCCTTATGCTTTGTTCCCTGGGTCCTTTAATTTTTAACCTGTATCCTCCTGCCCTGTCCTTAAATTCTTAAACCCCAAACTTCTCCCTTATGATGGACCACAAAATTCCTTGTCTCCCTCATCCTGGATCATTAATTTTCCTCTGTCTGCCTTATCCTGTTCTTATAAAAACAAGCCGCTGTCCCTATGTAAATTGCTAGTCCTTCTTCCAGGGCTAGCCCGCTGCTTTTGCATCAATAAAGCTCCCCTTAGGAGAAAATCATCGAAGTCAATTCTTTCACATATGAACCTGCTCTCCCAATTCTGACTATCATTTCCTTTCTCCAACTTAAAATTTTAAGGCATTAAAAAGAGTGAAACTATTATTATCAGTTTATTGTTGCAGATGCCTGGTCACTGCTTTTGGTGACATTTTATTTTTGGTTTTGTTTGTAGTTGGATGACAAGGCTTCCCAACTTTCTTTGGGATTGAACAGTACATTATTACTAATAACAAGAGTTCATGTTTGTACAGCACCGTCAAGTTTACAAACCTCCTGGTGAGGGACTTAGCATAAGTACTAAGTACTACACTATATCCTTATTTTACAACTGAGAAAACTCTAAGTGACTGTCCCACTGTGAGTCAGGAAGTATTAGCTAGAATTACTTGTGACTCAGTTCGATCCTGCCAGTTGCTAGTATTTTTACCATATTTCTAGATTTTGTGATTAAAGGGAATAGAACTGGGAAATTAACTCATGTAGCTATAACTCCTATTAGCATTTACTTGAACATTGACAAGATAAAAAAGCATTACATGGTGCATTGTGTAAAAATTTAGCCCCTGGCCTTAATGTAAAATCCATCATCCATTCATTTTTAAAAATAACATTTTTAAGGCACATGTCTGAAAGTTACTCCATTCCTCCAAAGCTTTCAGTGGCTCTCTCTTGTCTGTATGATTTTTATCAGGCCCTCCATCATCTGTCTGCAATGTACCTTCCAGCTTTTTATTTTATTTTACATTACTTTCTCTCTTACTTTATAACCCAGCCAAAATGGACTTCTAGCTCAACTGTTTCCTGCCTTTGTGCATTTATAAAGTCATTTGTTATACCTGGGACGCATGTCTTCTTCATCTCAGACTGTTAAAGTCCATATCTTTCTTCATGGCACAGATCAAGTGCTAACTCCTCTGTCAAGCTTTCCTTAACTTCCCCAAATGGTAGTGCTCTCTTTAAGTTACCTTCTATTTATCTAAAAGTGTGCATGTTGTATGCCTCCTCCCACTGCAGTAGAATGTCAACTCCTCGAATAAGATTCTAGTTTTGTTTTTTCTCATTACCTAATATAGACAACCCTTTGCGTATAGTAGATGGTTTAATGAGTGTTTGGATTGGATAGTTTTAAAATAGGGCCTGGATTGTGCAGTATTAGACCACAGAAGAGGTCAGACCACAAGGAAGCATATAGTAGTGAAACGTCATTAGGTTTAGAGTTAGAAGAGATTTAAGTTTAAACCCAGGCTGTAGTTGTTACTGTTGTGTAACCATAGGCAGCTCTCTCTCAGTGAGTCTCAGGTTCCTCTTTTGTAAAATGGAGAATATATACCCATAGTACCTACCTCACAGACTTGTTATAAAGATCAAATATGATAATTATATAAAATCTTCATCTTTCAGGCAAATTGACGAGTAACTAAGCCCCGTTTTTCATAATTTCCTCCTCTTTTTCTGACTGAGCCACTCTTTTCCTTTTGTCCCATTTCTCTAGTCCTGTCCTGGCTTCATTTCCTCTACTACCTAGCCCTGACATAGTGGTCAGCCATTTCAAGATTATTTTCATTCCCTTGAATATTAATAGCATTTATATAACACTTTAAAGTTTAAAATAGTTTTATTTATGTTATTTAATTTGATCCCTTCACCTTCTTTTCTTTTGCCTTTGTAACCTTGCTAATAGTCAATCCCGGTCAATGTCTTCCTAAAATATGACTTCGGATAAGTCAATTAACCTCTATGGACCTCATATGTAAAATAAGAAGTTTGGACTTTTTGACCTTGAAACAGTAAGGCAATAATAACAATGTAGATGATAATTGTCAAAATACCTATGTAGTTCTGTATCACAAAGTATACAAGACTCTCCACATAGAAGGTGGAAGAAGAAAACCATTTATTCAGACACCAGAGAACCATATCCCATAACCAAATGCTCAGCTCCACAGCCAGTCAGTCCACTTCATTGTAACATCAAGGAACCCAAAATATTCAGTACAGAAAATCCCAACATGGAGCCTCAACATCCCAAAACCTCTCCAACTCCCTGTTGGGGTTTCCCCAAAGACAAACTCACAGTACAGCTAAGTCAGCCTGTTCAGTTCTAACAATTATGAGGGTTGCTGCCAGCAGCCACACTCACTCACTCACTCTCTCTCTCTCTCTCTCTCTCTCTCTCTCTCTCTCTGTCTCTGTCTCTGTCTCTGTCTCTGTCTCTGTCTCTGTCTCTGTCTCTGTCTCTCTCTGCATTTTCTCTGACATAACTTCCTTTTCCTGTCAGGAAGTTTCTCCCACCACATGTGTCTTAGACTTCCTATGATATAAGCAGGTCACATGGCCTATTAATGGGTGGGAAAGATCTTCAAATCAAAATTGCTAATACAGACCTCTAAGGTCCCTCTAATTCTAAATTTTTATCCCAAATGGATCATTTAAAACTGAAATAAAACATTCCAAGTATAATCTTACCAAGATAGGACAAGAAGACTGTTATTTTAGGTTGCCATTAACATAATTTCATTTGGGGTATCTGTTTCATTCTTATCATCATCCTTTTAATCCTTATCAGTTATGAGAACTTAATGTCATACCTGCATATATGAATTAAATTCATTAAGCATTTATTAACCATACACTATATGGCAGTCACTGTGCTAAGAACCAGGGGTGCATGATAAAGCAGTCTTTGCGCTTAAGGAGTTTATAGTCTTTCAAAGGAAACATATACAGATGAGTAAATATCAACTATATACACAGTCCTCTCTGCAAGCCCTCACACCAGAGGTTCTAGTCCTTCCAGAATACCCCTTTTACCTCATTTATCCTAAAGGCGCTGAAACTTCTTGAGCATGTGACATAGTCAGACCTGTATTGTAGGAATACCAATTTTGCATCTATGTTGGGGATTGATTGAAGAGGGGAGAAACTTAAGACAGGAAAAACAATTAGAAGGCTATTGTAATCGTTCATGCAAGATATTTTTCAGAAATAGAATGGACAGAACTTGGCAACCGAATGGATGTGAGGGGTGAGGTAAACATCTTAAGTGATGAGATGCTTGCAATCTCTCAAAGACTGAGGAGTAAAGACTATATTGGTTTTCTATTTGTAGCACAGTGCTTGGCACATAGTAAGCACAAAACAAATGTTTGGTTTTTTTTTCATTCATTCAGTCCCTACAGTTGTATTTATGATATAGCAACACAAGTATCCATTGGTGAAAACTTCTTTTGAGTCCCATGACAGATTAGGGCCAGGAAGTGCAACTCTGTTTAAACACATTGCTTTAGAAGAGGAGATGGGGCATTACTGAATACACCTGGAATATTTTGTCTTAGTGAAGAGTTTGGTAAAAGGACTCATAACTGTGTCATGTCATATTAGATCAGTTGATGGAACTGGGTGAGAGGGTTCTGAAGAAAAGATGTTCTAGTGAAGCACTTGAAGGTTGTCATGTGGAAGAAAGATTAGTTTTATTCTGCTTGGTCCCAGAGAAAACTTAGACTAATGGATAGATGCAACAGTAGGGCAGATATCAGCTATCTGAGGAATAATATGGTAATAATTAGAGCTGTCCAGAAATGGATATTCTTTGGATATGGAATGGAAATGGAAAATTTCCATTTCCAAAAATGGAAAATTCTTTGAGAGACAGTAAACATCTCATCACTCAAACTTACTAAACACCTACTATGTGTAAGATACTATGTCCAGCCAAGACCTTTTTTATACTGATTGTTTCCTAGCCATCTTTTTCCTCTCTTGTACCTGTGCAGTTGACTTTATCAACTCAAATGGTAGGATTTTACATTTATTCTTATTTAATTTAATTAATATTCAATGCCTAATTATTTTGGATTCAGTCTTTCATCAAACATTTTAGCTATTCTAGCTTCATCTTCAGAAAATTTGGTAACCATGTGATCTGTATATTCATTCAAGTCACTGATAAAAATACTTAACAAAAGTGAGTCTAGGATAGAGCCTTATTAACATTATGAAATTCCATGGGAATCCTCAAGATTGACATTAATTCAGTAACTACCACCCTTTGATTCCAATCATTCAGTCACTTTTGAATATACCTAACTGCTATCTTGTCCACATCTCTCCATTTTGTTCACAAGAGTATATGAGAACTTTTTTAACCCACATTGCTGAAAATAAGATGAACTACATCTAAGGAATTCTTCTAGAGGAAATTCTCTAAAACCAGAAGCAGATGATCAGTTGAGGAATGGCCAAATAAGTAGTATATGACTGTAATGGAATATTATTATGCTATAAAAATGATTAGAGGAGTAGGTTCAGAAAAATCTGGGAAGATTTATATGAACTGATACAAAGTGAAGTGAGCAGGACATTGTACACAATAATAGCAATACTGTATGGTGATCAACTGTAAAATACTTAGCTACTTTGGTTTTTTTTTTCTTCCTTTTTTTTTTTTTGCAGGGGGAAAGTCAGGGCATTTGGGGTTAAGTTACTTGCCCAAGGTCACACAGCTAGTGTGTCAAGTGTCTAAGGCCAGATTTGAACTCAGGTCCTCCTGACACCAGAGCTAGTGCTTTCTTTACTCACTGCACCACCTAGCTGCCCGAACTTAGCTACTTTGATCAGTATAATCTTCCATTACGATTCCAAATCTTGATGATGATCCAAAGAGAGAAATGTGAGTGTAGATTGAAGCATATTTTTTTTCCAGTTTCTGTATTTCTCCTCTGTGGTTTTTTTTTCTTTTTTGGTAACATGGTTAATATGGAAATGTGTTTTTCATGACTTCACATATATAATGATTATCATATTGCTTGCCTTAATGGGTGGGGAAGAGGCTGGAGAGAGGGAGAAGATTTGGAGCTCAAAATAAAAAATTGAATGTTAAAAATAAATAAATGAAGGATTAAATTAAAAGTGCACCAGGAAAAAATAATAAAACCAAGGACAGAGAATGAAGCATGGAATAGTAATTGAGTGTGTTTTGGTTGTATATTGAATAATGGAGAGTGAACATGAAGAAGAAAAGATGGATCTTACTGTCTACTACAGATCTTAGAGCCCAGTTCTGTGTTTAATGTGTATTATTGAAGATCCAGGTATAGATCCTGCAAGCAAAGTTAATGTTTACTGCATAAATAATGAGTTGTAGGACCAGGTAAGAGTAATCAAAGCAGAATGGAGAGATAGTGGGCTCTGGGTCCTGTGATAATCCTTATATATCATTGTCAGTATTTTGTCATCTGTGATAATTGAATCCTGGCAGATTGAATCATTTGATTGGCACAGTTCTTTGTATGGGGAATAAAAGAGAACTTAGGGAGAGAACAATTGTTCCACAGAGTCTGGATAGGGGCATAAAGGGTAGCAAAAGAGATGTGACTATAATGTCATGCGAAGCCAGGTCATTTTGTTTGTTTGTTTAAAATATGCTGTACTTGTGATAAAAAAACCACTAAAGAAACTTTTCATTTCCATGAGTATTACAAAAAACAAATTTAATTTTATAAAATTATTTATATACCTCTTGAGTGACAAGGGAAAAGACTATAAAATAGAAAAATTTTAACTTGACACATTTCACCCAAGTTTTCTCATGATGAAAAGAATACAAATGGCTAATGTTTTTAAAACAATAAAATTCTGTTCAGTAGTTGTGGTTTGAGAAAAAATGTACTAAATTAACAAGTCATAACAATTTAAGCTCCATAGTATCATAAGATTTAGAAGCAGAAGATACTTCAGAGATCATCTAGTTGACCCCTTTGTGTGGGGTGAAAAACCCTCAGTAATTAAAAAAAAATTTTAATAAAGAGCCATCTTGGAGTGGGAACAGAAATAAATTTTATTCAGTTCAGAAAAGGGTGTCCTCTGCCAGAATGGGGCTAACAAGAAGGAGGTGGAGTACAGAAGGCAAGCAGGGAATTATATACCCTTGTACAAACAATTCTAAGAAACCCTACCCCAGAAGCTGGATCCCCATTTAGCAGGGTCAGGTGGCCTCATAATCTAACCAGGAATAAGGAAATAAGTTTTTACCCAATATAAGCACAGAAACTACAGAATTACCTTATCGGGGAAATAGGTGAGGGGAGAGGGAGAGGGGAATACCATAAATCTAAAGAAGGAGGATGGGGAAAAAGGGGAGGGGGAAATCCTCTTTTCTCTCTCTTACTGTAAAGAAAAGCAAGTCACAGTGACCCTATTCTTATTTGGTAAATCTTTAAACCAGAACTAGAAGAAAGAACAAAAACTTCATGGGAGAAAGACCTTCCCAAAGGCTAAATAATCAGATTCCCACAGGCTCGAATTTATCCCATTTCCCTTTTCTCTAAATATTGAACACATTTTAGATATAGATACATATATATTCCCTGTGAAGTCTTCACACTTTATTCTCTCACTACCTCACATATCCCTCATTTTACAAATGTAGAAACTGAAGCCCAGAGAGAGGAAGGTATCTTGCCTATGATCAGTAGTAAGTGATAGGACCAGGATTCAGTCTGAGCTCTTTTCTGAGTCCAAGAGTCCGGGGCTTCTCTGGTCTTGTTCTTGCTCCTAATATGACTTTAAAAAAATAGCAATCTTTTTTGTTTTCTTTGGTGTTCATTATAAAATTTATAGTTAGGAGTGTTGTTGTTACCAAAGTTGTTACAGGCCTCTGACAATATTGCAGTAATCCTTAAGTACTTTGCTTTCATCTTCTCTATATGTCTTTAAAATCTGAATTGGTTGGTTAATTCTTATATAATCAAATTTATTACTTTACCCAGTTTCTTGGTGTCTTGCTCATTGATGTTTGTTTATGTCATCCATAAGAACATTCCTTCTCTCATGAGTCAACCTTCCCTGTAGACTCTTAGGCCAGGGGATGCTAGCTTTCTTTTCTCTTGACTTTTAAAAATCTACTCTCCCCACATCTAGGATACATTGATTTTCCCGTATCTGTCAAAATAGACCTATCAAATAGATATCTATCAGAATAGCTCCAGAATAGCAGCTCCTGTCTTTAGTTTCTCTTTTGAAGAAGGAAGTTCTCACATTTTGATTTTCTGGCCTATTTGCCTTTGATCATGCTGATCACCTGTGTCTAAATGCCTCCAAAACTTTTTGAAACTCTTATGCACTTAGAGTTATTTTTCTATTCATTTTCTCCCTACCAAATCATTAGCCCTGGACTGTCTTGTTTCATCCTCAGTGCCTATTATGGTGCATTCTACCTCCTAGGCACTTAGTAAAAGTTTATTGAATTGGATTAAATGAGCTAGCACAATTGGATCTAAGCTAGATACTAGATCATGCTCTAGGCAATAAGTATTTAAAGCAGACTTTAGCAAGAGAGCAGCTGGTGTGTGTTTGTTTTGTAAGACAACTTAGGTTTTTCAGTTCTTTTAGACATTGCTTTCTAGTCTTGGTATTTCAGGTTCCAGGTGTATAGAAGTCAAGTTTTTCCAGGTTAAAAAAAATAGAATGTCTATTTATAATGGAGGAATAAACATTTCCAGTGTTTAGTATGGTCAGCATTCCAGAGCATCTACATCTTGTACCAGTTGGCCTAGAAAAAGAGAAGGCCATTTGCTAAATTGGAATAAGAGTAAAGGAAGTAGTAGAATACAGAATCCAGTCAAAGAAGCAACCTAGGAAACTCCACCTGCTTCACAAGAGAGCAGAAGTTCTTAAGCTTTTTTGTGACCGAGTGCTCCCCTTTGACAGTCCGGTGAAACCTATGGACCCCTTCCTAGAACCATTTCTCTAAGTGAACCAAATGCAGAGAATAACAAAGAACGCCTGTCCTAAGAGGAAACATTACTTTTTAATTTTAAGCATTTACTATGTGCTCATCATACCTGTTGATGGACTGCATATGTGTCTTGCCAGCTGAGGACCAAATTTGCTAAATCAGGAGAAGTCCATCACTTCTGGGCTGGGGAGACATGAAATTTTCAGGAACTTTAACTCTCTACTACTTGCTACTTAATAAGCCATGAAGAGGCTGTAAGCTGGGCTGGGGGAGATATTACTCACACCAGAGAATTCCTAGAGCCTCAAAATAGTGATATGTAAATGCCTGGGGTAACCAAGGAGAGAGAGAGAGGGAAGAATCAAAGACAGCCTCTAGGATTTCTAGCCTAGAAAACTGAAACAGCAGTTGTGCCTTTAGTAGATTGGGCAAGTAGGGAAAGGTAGCGAGAACATCAGGGCATATTTGGACATGTTGAGTTTCAGGGGTTGGTCAGTTGTTCCTTTGTAAGCTAAATCCTATGGTTCTATGATTTAAATAGGCATGATCTTTTTGCATTTGGAAGTAGAGATCTGGAGCTCGGGTAGGACAGGTCTAGAAATATTGTAGGAGAAGAATATCACCTTTAACCAGAAAGAGAATCTGAAGTATTCTCTCCCCTTGAGTGTGTGGGGAGGGGAGGGACGGGGTCAAGTTTCTTGCAGAAGTACAGCAAGGATCTTAGAGTAGATCAGCATGCTCTCATAGACCAAGAGTTGGTAGAACTAGGGGCCTGTGGCTTTTTCCTGTTTTGGGTTCCACCAGAGCTGTAATATGTTGAAGATTCACATGATAGTTGTGGGGTGGTTTCCTCCAGCCTTTAGAATTAGTGTTCCTAGAGGCCTGCCCACAGTTTGCCCAGTTTCTATCATTCATGCCCCACCTACTGGCCTAGGTTCATCAACTTCTTTTGGCTCACCACTGACTCACATAATTCTATGGGTGGCTCTGTTCTGGTAGGGAAGTTAATGCTGCTCTCCTCTCCCTGAGTACCATCTTCAGACTTTTTTCCCAGCAGGTTCAGAGCAGGAACATGGTAGAGAATCTAGGTGACCATACCTCAGGCCCTGGGACCTAAGATTTCACCAGCTAGTAGGCAACATCTTCTGTGAAGCAGTTGGAATTGAGCAGGTTAATATTCCCACCTCTCCCTGAGATAGGACTTCATTGAAAGTCTGAAACTTTGCATCTTCCAGATCCCAAAGCACCTCACAGATCTGTACCTCCTGGTTCATTGGGCCAGGATTCTCACCTGATACTCACACCTTGTTCAGTTTAAGAGTTGTAAACCTAGTCATGAGGATCTCAGTTCAAATCTGGCCTTAGACACATGGCACTTACTAGCTATGTGCCCTTGAGCAAATCTCTTAACCCCAATTGCCTTGCCTTCACCCCTCCAAAAAAAAAAAAAGAATTGTAAACCTGCTAAGTCATTTTTATTTAGGCCTCTTGCCCCTGTCTCTTCTTCCCCCATCCACTGATACAGTCACAACCTTTACCCTGTCTCAGTGACTACGGGTTCCTATAAAAGAAAGACTGTTCATTATCTGACATTCTTTCTTCTTCGTTGGTTCTGTTTCTTGGAAGTACTTACCCTTAGTTACTTCTTTTTAAAATCTGGTTTTATTTCCAGAGACTAATTTATTCCCTGGATGTAACAGTTGTTTTTTCCCTTTGTTGAAGTTATCCTTTTTTATCTATTACCTCAATCTAGATTTGGGCCCTTGATCGGTATATTCATATTCTTAAATTTATGAATTTAAAATTAGAGTTTGGTCAACTTCATTAAGTTCCGATTTCAAATAAGTATGCATTTCTCTACTTTTTGTCTAGGCTAAGATTCATTCTTGGCATTGAACCAAGCCAGTAAAAATTTGGGGGAGTTGTAGTTTGTGGAAGTGAGAGAGGACTATAGTTCAGTGAGTAGGTTTGTACTAGGGCTTTTTAATGAATAAACAACCATTCTACATTTTTAAAACTTATTTGGGTAGATATATTAAACATACTCAGTACCCATGATAAACATCTGCACATACTTCAAGATTATCAACTTTTAGGAATATGATACTTATAATAGTACTGGTAAACTATTCACTTTTTTCCTGTACTTTTACAGGTGGATTTCTGAGATGTCTGGTACTTGGTGTGTTTTCTTCATTGAAGTTTCCATGTGGATTATAGTTTTCAAACATGCCGCTTTCTTCAATTTGTGGAAGAAAGTCGATATGATAGGCTGTCATTTGACAGGAAAGGGGGTCACCTGAAGGTAAGTATCATTTTCTCCTTGTCATTTACCAACACATAATCTTTCCTTTATCATAATGACAGAGCATATCCGATGTTTGATAATCGAAATTAAGATATCTATAAATGAAATAACTAATGTGCTGGGAGAGGGAGTCTTTCAGAAGAGGCTTAGAATAGCTGTCCTTCACTTAGAAACTCTAGTGATTCTTATTGCTGTCTATTCTGTGCTCGAGGCACACAGGAGGTCTCTTAGAGTCACGTCTTTTATTGTTGAGGTGACCGATGTACTGAAATGAATTTGCATCTCAAGACTAGAGAAGAAAATACTGAACTATACGGAAGTACAATTGCTTGTGATAGTTCAAAGTCTATTAATAGGAATGAGGAGAGAAGAGACCAAAATGATTATTGAGCCATGGTTATACATTAATCTTTGAAAGTTGAGAGAGGCAGTAAGGTTTGGGAAAGGGACTAGAAAGGGACAAATATTGTCCAGATTTTCAAAAAGGGAAGAGAGTAAAATCTGAAAACTATAGCCTGGTGACCTTGACTTCAATTGCTGGCAAAATTCTAGAATATTATTAAATGGACAGTTTGAGAACATCTGGAAAAGAAATTGATTCCTAAACATCTTCATAGCTTCATCAAGAACAATTTATATCAGAGGGAGAACTTACATTAGTCAAATCACAGAACCTGAAAAGAATAAAAACTAAATCATAGGGGAAAAAAAGAATAAATTATGCCCAGCTAATCTCTTTTCCTTTTTTTTTTTAAAGTAAGGACTAGACTGGTAAATAAAGGAATAGTGTCGATATAGTGTATATTGTAGCAAAACATTTGATAAAGTATTTGGTGTTAGCAGGAGCTAATTCTATTCCTCTGAATCTTTAGCGGTTTCCAGTGGCTAATGGTGACTGAGTCCAGCAGAAGTCTCCTGTAGCTCTAACCAGCTCTAACCAGTGGCAAGCCCCAAATTATGTTATACAGAGCCAAGCTCAGGTCAGGAAAATGAAGAACTTAGACCAAGAAGGCAATAATTAAATTTCACCCTGGATCAGAGCACCTTGGGTACATTAAAAGCTTACAGGTCTCCAACCTTTTGTTATCATATTATCAAATGAGATATTTGAAAAGTGCTTAGTACAGTGCCTGGCACATAGTAAGTGCTTAACAAGGGTTCCATTTCTTCTTCTTTCTTCCCATCCACTGACTGCCTGAGCTGACCTTGAGATCCTTGAAGAACACAAGATGTAATACTTGGGAGAAAGCAATAATATGACCCAAGACAAAAAACAGGACCATGTTTGACACAAATATTCACATCAGAAATGCACAGAGCCTGGCTCTAACACAAATTCTGATATTGGGAATAAGGCAAAGAAAAGCAGAGAAAAAAGAATCCCACCATACAGAGCTATTACGGTGACAAGAATGCCCTAGACACAAATCCAGAAGAATAGAATTATTACAAAACATGTACAGAGAAGAGCCTCAAAAGCAATTATAGATTCAACTAGAATTCCTGGAAGATCTGAAACAAGAATTTTTAAAAATTTCTCACGCAAGATTCCTACAGCACAATAATATCCAGTTATATAGATAAACAACAATTTATTCATCCATCCCCCAGCTATGACTGTCTCTTGGGGCATTTAACTGATGCTAAACAGTTGGCACAACCAGGAGTCAAATGAAGCCCTGAAACCTTCTCACTCCACAAATATTTGATCCCTGTGCCAAATGGTGATGTATAGAAGCCAAAGGCAATACCAGTTTATGGCACGAATTTATTTGCAGAGCATTATTTTAGAAGATGGCAGAAAATTACCTGCAGTTGCTTCACAAAACAAGGTGGTTAAGGGGAATGCTCTAATGGAGGGCTTTGTGTGAGCCACAAGTAAACCAGATCTTCCTTAGAGCATATGTAGAGTAAACTAGAAAGACAGCAGATAGATATAAAATTGAAGAAATATACTCATATTTCTAGTGATCTGTTCATATTGATGATGATAGTGGAATCACTGCACTTGAACTCTATCTCTGTTGTACCTATTTTACTGTGTGAGAGAGAAACAGTCACTGACTTCAAGAGAACGAAATTGGGTAGAGTGGCAGGACCAACTAGATAGGTGCAGAAGACATCCATGATGGAAGCAACATAATTTTAAAGGCATCTAAGGAGTGGTTTACTTAATACTTAAAAGTTGGAAAGATTTTTAAAAAGCATAGATATTAATGACCAAAAAGATATGAATAAATACTAATCCATATGCTACTTTCTTAATACTATACATTTTTTTATGAGAATAGTCTAAGCACATATTGAGTTTTGTTTCTTTTGTAAAAAAAAGTTTCCTTTGTGAAAGTGATAAGGGAACAAATTAGCTCTTGTAGACAATTTTCTATGACAGAACATACTTTTACAGTCATAACTAACTGAAAAGTTTAGAGAAGTTAAGATTCTAATGTAGCTGATTACAAAAAAGCATTCAGTCTAAATGCTAACAAAATATAGCTTTAAAGGCTGTCCTGAAAGAAAAAAAAAAGTCTTCCAGAGCACATATTAAAATTCCAAAGCACAAATTAAAATAATAAATACTATTAAAAAAATTCCATGACAGATAGAAACCCAGCAGTAACTTTGTTCAATAATCTTCTGAGTTGACGTCATGTTAGGTACAAAACAGGAAAATCTATGCTTAAATAAGATGCTTGCTAATGTTGTGGGGATGTCCTGCATATGGATCCAAATTGACAGAGTCTTATATCAATGTCACGATCACAGAATGTTTCTATTCTCCAAAGATGTTTTAATTGCCTTGAACCCTAGAATGTTACCAAGCTTCTTCATAAACTATGTGGTCATTTGAAAGTAATTAGCCTATTTATACAAATTAGAAAATCGAAGTGAATGAATTTTGCACATTCCCTAGATAATGAGATTTACTTGGACAGGTGGCTTATTGAGTTAGTGTAGGGACTGGCAAACTAGCAATAGGGCAGGCTAACTTCTAGACTAACTGAATGCAAAAGAGTATATTGTCCATAGTTATTGGGTCATGGTTCCAATCACTTCTAGTGGATGGAAAGGCTATAATCTTAACTAGATAAGAGTTAAGTTTATCGCCCTTAATCCACTTTCATAAAAAGATCTTTTGTCCTTAACATACCCCACCTTCAGACAGTAAAATCTGCAAAGGCTTTTTAGTCTAGAGAAATCTAATTTCTTCATCTTTCTAGAGAAACTTGAAGTTTTTCATATGCATATGCTTTCGTATGCTAAAGGCAACTCTTTCCCCTGACATATATATTTATGTAAAGTGACATATTTGTTTCATCCAATCAAATTTTTTTCTTAATAAACAATAAACACTATTTATTATATAAAGTTTTATTATTTAAAATTTTAAAAATACGTATGAACAAAACCAATGCAACTGGAATAAGAAATGTTGTTAAATGGGAGAAAAAATCTTTGCATCCTACATCTCTGATAAAAGTCAGGTACCCCAAAGTGGTAGGTGAGAGGAAAAAAGGGTCTATGTATACTAACATCTTTACAGCAATACTTTGTAGTACCAAAAAACTGGAAGAGATGGGAGAGATGGGCATTCTTGACATTAGATAGAGCATGAGCAACACTGGAAAGATTAATAGTAAATTCAACACTATGCTTGAAAAATACCAAACACTCCAGTTGGTCTGGAACATATAGCATAGTCAGGTAGTATGAGTAAAGGAAAAGAAGTTAGTTGGAAACAGATTGTCAAGTACTTTGAATTCTAGGCTAAGGAATTTGAAATTTATTTATGTGTCAATAGAGGCACTGAATGTTTTCTTCCAGTGGACTGACATGATGAAAACCAAGCATTAGAATGATTAAACTGGCTACATATTGCTATTGAATGGTTTGGAGAAGGGAAAGCTTGGAACTATGTTCAAGAAGGCTATTGCAGTAATACAAGTGAGAAGACATGAGGTCTGAATTTGAGCAGTAGTATTGGTAATAGTAGAGGGTGAGTGGATGTGAAGGATATGAAGAGAGAATATATAAGACTTGACAACTGATTGGATTTAGGTAACTGGTGATAAATAAAAGATGACTCCAATGTTTTGATCGTGTATGATTTTAAGAATGTTGCCATTAATTGAGATGAAGTTAGGAAGAAGACTGTGTATTGCAGAAAGACTATGTCACTTCTGGACATGTTGAACCTATGACACTATTAAGATATCTAAATAGGATAGGGAGTTGGAAGTGCAAGTCTGTACCTTGGAAGAGAGATCACTTGTATTTTCATGATATGATACATGCATGCCAGAGATAATAGTGAAGGACTCAAGATGTAGTCAAGAAAACCTTGGTCAGTGACCTTATGAGACAGACATTGGTGATGTTAAAAAACAAGCATCTAGATAAAAATAATTACTAAGTATTGTCATAAATGCTCAAAAAACTATGTATTTTAAACATAGTTTTTTTTAAAATATAGTTCCTATTGAGGAAAAGAGGAAAGCCTAATTTGGAAATAGTTGTGAGGTTTAAAAAGTCTACTTTCCTGGGAGTCAGTAATATACTGTGGACTTTGAGGAAATGCTGCTAAAGGGCAACTCTTTTCCCTCATGTACATTTACATCTACATACATAAATGGTATAACTGAGTGACTCCTACATTTCCTGAGCATTACAGCTGATTGCAATTTTACTATAATCATATTACAACTAAGGACAAAATTATTTATTGTCCTCATCACAGGATAGCAGTTTAATTATTCAGGTTTATGAAAAATATTGAGTGTTCTTTGGTCACTGGTGTGTTTAATTTTAGCTCTAGTCTACGTATGTATTAAGTATTTGTCCTTAGCCAAAATGCTTCTTAATAGTTATGTTTTTTTTTCAGTTGAAGCATCGCAGAAGTATTTTGTTAGAATTCAGAAAGTGACTATTTACTTAGAGCTCTGTATTGTTTGTAACTATCAATACTCTCAGGTATTGTTGCCTAGAAAGATTGTTTTCTTTCCTACTACCAAGGGAAACTGCATTCTAGAAGTATATTTCTAATTTTCATATGACCAAGGACCATAGGATCATAGATTTTAGAGCAGGGTAAGTAGACCGTTAATGTGATATAATTTGAGGACTACTAAAAGTTTTGCCTGGCCCAAAATCTCTTTTTTCATCAACCTGTTAGAGGACTTGAAATTCCTATTATTTCTTTGAGTAAGGTTGTTGTCTCCTTATGAATCACTTATTATAGTACAAATTCTCCTGAGAAGGTCATCTTATAATTAGTCATTAATGCCACCTTGCTCATGAACTTAATTTTTCAGGTTAGTCTTTGCCTAGAGTAGGGATCTGAAGTGGGGAAAATCAAGAGCAATTTAGGTGTGAGGGAGGTGGTCAGTTAAAGTCAAGAGCATGTCCTTGTTCAGGGTACCCATGCCCAGGTGTAAAAGACTACTACTAAAGGAGGACCCTGGGATGTTCTTTAGCAGTAGAGTGCCAGATGGGAGAAGGGGCATTATCTGTCAGATCACTCCTCAGTTGCCTTTGCTTATTCTTCATACTACTTGTGCCTACTAATCAGGCATAACCCTTAAGTCTCTGTTTTCAGTACTCTACTGTTTTTACTTTATACTACCTCACTTGATGATTTCATCAGCTTCCATGAATCCATTTATCATATTTATGCAAATGAATGTCCGATTTATATATCCAGACCCATCCTCTCTCTCCTGACAATAGATATGTGGAACAAATTGCTTTTGGGACATCATGAAATTCAAATGCAACATGTCTAAAATAGAACTTACTATCTTTCCCCCCAGACCTTCCCTTCTACAAACTTTCCTATTACTCCCCAGGACACTACTATCTTCCCAGTCATCCCTGCCTACAACCTGAGTCATCTTCAACTCTTCGCTATCACCCACATATCTGAAAGCTCTTGCCAAATCTTGTCCCTACTTTCACAGTATCTTATATATCCCCTTTCTCTTCGTTCATACAACCACAGCTGTAGGTTAGGACTTCATGAGCTCTCATCTAGAATATTGGAATAGCCTTCTTGTTGATCTCTCTCCCTCAAGTATCTCCCCACTCCATTCTATTTTCCACTCAGCAGCCAGAGTGATTTTTTCCTAAATCATAGATCTGATCAAATCACCCCCATCTTCAGTGAGCTCCTGTAGCTCCATTACCTCTAAGATGAAATATAAATGCCAAAATTTGGTCCTTAAAGCTCTTCATAACCTTACCCCTACTTACCTTTCTAGTCTTTTTACATTTTACTTCCACCACTCTCTGCCCCCCCTCACCCCCCAGCTCTACAATCTAGCAGCCACCCTGGCCTACATTCAGTTCCTATCTTCACACAGTTGGACTGGCTTCACCCACTCCTGGAATGGTCTTCCTCCTCATGGCTGACAATTAGTTTCCCTGACTTATTTCAAGGCTCAAATCCCACCATGGTCAGTAGGCCTTTCCCAGCCTCCCCAGATGCTATGGTATTGCCTTCTTGAGATTGCCTTTGACCTACTCTGGATATACCTGGTGTGTATCTATTTATTTACATGTTGGGTCCTCCATTACAATAGAAGCTCCTCAGAGGCAGGGGTTGTTTTGGCCTTTCTTTATGTCCCCATTGATTAGCACAATGACTAGGATGTAATTGGTGGTTGTCGAGTGACCAACACTAAAAATAAACATCTACCTAGTTTGGTTCAGGGCTTGCCATGTGTACAGTTGAGTGTTTTTATGATAATATGGTAGTAACTCTGATACATCATTGGACACATAAGTCACCAAGGACATTAGCTATTCTTACCTGCATTGATGGAAGAGAGCAGTGGGTACTTTGCTTTTGATATTAAATTTGCTGGCTACCTTTAGGATGACCAGTAAACTCTTTCTTAATTGCTATATCTATAACCTTTTCCCTGATCTACTTCTTTCTTGACTTTTCAGCAGCATTTGATATTGTTGATAGTCCTGATCTCCTGGATGTGCTCTCCTTTCTGATTTTCTTGACCTTGGTTTCTTTCTCCACTGTTCCAAACACTTAGCAGGATGTTTAGCACAGTACTTCCAGCATACTAGGTGCTTAATTAATGCTTGTTACAGTTGAATTGACAGTCAAATTGAACCTTTAAATTAGGCTTATTTTATTGATTCCACCTTTCCTGGTTTGCATAATTATGTGGCTTTTTTTTCTATGTGGCTTTTTTAGTGTTTGGGTCCATAAATGTCTGAAATAAATTTATGCATTTGATTTATTTTTTAAAGGCAACATTTATTTTTAGACATAAAAACTGAAAAGTTCACAAGACATATTTCACATTTATAGGGTGCTTTTTTGGTTGTTCAAAGATTCTTTTTTATCAGCTAATTTTTATTCCCCATTTTCTTTGCTTTGACTGTTTTTATTCCTTAGTTGCTTTATCTTATCTGACTCTGAAAACCAGTATTAGTGACCATCCCAGACAAAGGATAATTTGATATCTGTTATACATAAGGTACCATAAAGGTACTTACAAAGGGCAGGAGGAAACGATGGTGCCTGATAATATAGAGGTGCAGCTTTTCATTTTTTCAGTTGGCAGAAAAACAAGAAAGGGTTTTTCAGAAGGACAGAGTATCATACTTGTGAATTAGTTTTCATTTTAAAAGACAGAATTTTGTGGTAAAAATAACATATATCCTTTAGTATCCATACTAATGGAAGGAAGTAGTTATTTTTAAAATACTTTATAGTAATGGATAACCACTTGCTTCTTCTATTAAACCAAGTGAAAAAGAATAGACCTTAGGAGGAGACAGTTGACTTCAACAGGATGGAATATTTTTCCATAAATTTTACTTTTTTTCCCCTACTTAGATGATTGTAGGAAAGATACATGATAATAGAAGAAACATAGAAAGTCATGTGGCATAAAGTATATAAATCGATTTTTAAACTTTAAAGTGTTATATAAACATTAGCTCTTGTAGATAAACCTAAACTTTCAGAAGTGCAGTAGACCTAAAAGAATTTTTTTTCTCTAAAGGTAAACAGAGAAAGCTAATTCCTCATTTGACTTATGGGCTGTAATTTGGGGCAGCTTTTATCACTCACATCAACCAGACTTATGTTTTAAAGACTGGCAGGGAAGGAAGTACATTTTTTTTTTCCTTTTTCATACTACTTCCTTACCCACCCTTCCTGACTGAAGCTTCTCCAACTAGAGCCTTGGAAGTATTCTTTTCTATAAACAGGTAAAATAGGATCTTGATCTAGGAAGATGGTCTTTTCAAGTTAAAATAAAATTTCTTAAGCCTTAGAGGTAAAGCTTCTTCAGTAAAAAACTAGGTCGGGTAGAATTCTAAAATTGAAGTAGCCAAATCAGCTTAATTTAATTAGTAGCTTATTCTCTAAATTTATATGATTATGTAAATTGTTTTAGGTGGTTCTTTAATTATTTAGGTCTCTGGATTGTGAATGATTGTCATATTGTGTCATTCTGATCTTTAGACCAAAAAATCCAAGAGAACTTTCGAGTACCTTAGGAGAGTCCATTGGTTTCAGAAACTTCTGGTGAAAAATATTTTTCTTTCCACCAAGGACAAAGGTGAATTAGAGATCCCTTTCCTGCTCAAAGTAGGTTGCTTTTTTAAATGGTGATTTTTCATTTATTAGTTACGTTATTAAATGTTGCTATTGACTTATACTAAGTCTTGAAAATTTTTATTGGATGTCATACCCATCTTGGGTCAAAAGAAATATAGGAAAGCAAACACAATTAATTTCAATTGTAGCTTGACCTGTGAAAATTGCAACTATAACTGCAGTATAAATTGTAACCTTCCAGAATCAGTAATTTCATTAATGTGAATTCACCTCCTGCATATTTATACAGTTACTTGTAAATACAATTTTACAGCTTCAGTTCACAGATAGGGAAACAGAGGAATCACTTTAAAATTGTAACTCTACAGGTTTTGAATATGCTTTGGTAGATTGACTCCAGATACTTTATTCACTTCGCAGTTATTTTGAATGTGACTTTCTATCTGTCTGGATTTTTTATTACTGCATAAAGATGCTATTGATTTTAGTGGGTTTATTTTGTAGCATGCTACTTAGGATTTTCTAAGTAAACTATCATGTCATCAGTAAGTGAGTATAATTCTGTCTCTGCCTATCTTTAAGCATAGGGTGGGGGAACCGGTATCCAAAAAGGTGGGTGTAGTGGAGAGACAGAGGCCATGGACCCAGAGATGAAATAATCAATGGGCAGGAGAGCAATCATGTAGGAAGTAAAACTGGACCGTGCGATTTGGACACAGAGTAACTTATGCTATGAGGCACTGCTTCCATACATATTACTTGCCTCATAAATTGACACTTAAAAGAGTGGAGATGAACAGAAAAAAAAAAAAAGACAAGGAGACTGCAGCTATGAAGATTATAATATAAAAATTGGTTCGACAAGGAAGTTCAAACTTCAGAAATTTTAATTCCATGTGCAATGTAAATTACAGAAAGAATAAATAAGAATTAGATTACAGATCATAGAGTAAAATTCTAAAGTAGACAGGGAGTGAGGAGCATTAATGAACAGACCAAAGCAATTTTTGGAAAAAGTCACAGAAAAAATAACTAACAAAAGAAGTTTTGGTGTGTGGGGAGAGAGATTTTGAACTAATCACACAACTGAGGAAGGAAAAAGAAGAAAATAAAGGGAAGTAGATAACTAAATTTTAAAAATCAGTAATTTAAAATAAAATCCTAAAACTTGGGAAAGGAAATGGGGAGTAGGAAGGAGAAGAAAGTCAGTGGGAAAAAGGTTGTGTCAAATGGTTTATGGAAAACCCTCATAGTCAATCATTCTCTCCTCCCCAACTCCTGCCTTCATGCTAGGACGGTTAAACATAGACTGATACTCAAATATCCTAACTTCCCAGTTCCTCAGTTTATTCATTTCCCATAACTTAGCCCTCCACTCCTTGTCACCAGACACAACATACCCTTGGTCTTGCCAGTATCACTGTTGTGATCATGAATTCTGAAATTCCTTTGTCTGATCATAATCTTTTTTTTTCCATACCATCTTTCTTTTCGCCTTATGACACTTAACCCTCTTCTGCTGTTCTACTGTTACCTCTAATCCCTCCACCCTTCAGTTCTTTCCTAGGCCATCATCTGAGCACTGGCTACATGCCCCTCACTTCCCTCTTTCCTCTGCAATCAAGTGCTGTTGCTGATGATGCTTTACCAAGCTCCAAATCTTCTTCAGTTAGTAGCCTTTCTGTTATAAGAAAACTATGCTGCTTGCTAATTTGTCATTTCTTTGCTTCCATGCATATTAGATTGATATGTGATATGGTGTCCGTAGAATTTTTATGCTCTTTAAAATATTAGATCATATTTGTATTTGGGGTGGGAGGGGCAGCTTGTAGTGGAGAATTGGCTTCACAGTGTGCTTCCTGAGCACATTTAGGTTTACATTGGTAAAAAGGATTTTCGCATTGGAAGCTTCCTTTAGCAATGAAATCACAGATTCAGGTCTCCTTTCTTCCTTCCTTCCAAAACCTATGTTTGTCGATTAAAACCTTCTGCTTTTAAAATGAACTTAACTAAAACTAGCGTCTGTGATGTTTGTTGCATTTAAAAATTCATATCCTGTGTATTGTTTTTTATATATGATGATGGCACCTGGTGAATGGAAAGTAATACCATTAAATGCCACTTGGACTGTAATTAGCTGTTTTTTAATCCGCCACGAAAAAGGAAATCTTAGTGCAGTGGAAACTCAGTTTTCCATCTTTGAGTTATCTGTAACCTACACTTGATTCAGGAATGACCTACCTCTGGCCAGTACACTATTCAGAGAGTTTGGTCCTGGGTAATTTAGACCCTGTTCTGTCTGTTCCAGAGGTGTTTGTAAATCCGTTCCTTTTTTTGATGGGTCATATTCAGAATATTTTCAGATCTTATGCATTCCACATTTGATTATTTGAATCTGGGATAGTAAGATTAACTGCTACCATTATCATTTGTGGTAAAAAATGTAAAAACACTGGAATGGTTTTCATTACACAATACAGAATTTTGAAATTGGGTAAAAGGGCATTGTGTTGCTTTTGTAATTTTTTAGCACCACTCTAATATTTTCTTTTTAGGGAAATTGATTTTAAATGTCTATGTTATCTGTATTGAGTAACATAAGACTTATAGTTAGAATTTTAAAGCAATACTTTTAGCACCAGTCTTCAACTTTATTATTTGTAAATTTCAGTATCCTAAGTTTTCCCGATGAGAGATCTCATCTCTTCCTCCTACCCAGGAATTTTGTCTGCTCAAACTTCATAGGAAATACAAACTACCTTGACAAGATTTCTGGGTGTGTATTCTTTTATGGAGACGGGAATCGTTAAGTCTAGCAGTTCCTTTTAGCTACAACTTAAAAGCAAATTCTTTTGCAGGTTTAAGCAGATGTCTGCGCATTTAGTCTTAGATTCCAAATTTACCAAGCAAAACCCTTTCAGAAAGCACAACCTTTTTACAGTCATTCTATCCGTAGGGTCAGTAGTATGTTATCACACAAAACTTGGCTTTACGCAATATCCTGTTGTGTTGATGGTGCCAGGGAATCTGACGTGCCAGACTAAAGGGGTGCAACGCTGAAGTAATCCCAATAGAAACAGCACTCTCGTGGGGGCTGAACACTCCGAGAGTTATTTATCAGCCCCTTCCTCATCCTAGAAATAGATACCTGCAGTTGGAACTACTGCCCTTCGGGATGCTGGCCGCGGAGGCTTCCACCTTTGGCCCCAGGCCTCTGCAGATCATTAGGGGGAGGAGGTAGACCGGGGCCGCGCTCCATTGGTTCCCGCGCTCTATCCCCTCTCTAATGAAGGCCTCTCCCCGCCCTCTCAATGGCCCTTATTTCCTGAACCCGAGGGAAATGCCCGTCCAATCTAGTTCCAGGGGCGCGCCAGGGCGGGCTGGTATTCGAGCCGAGGTCTGGCGCGGGGACGCGCATGAGTGGCGCGTGCGACCGGAGCCTGAAGCTCGCTGGAGGGGAGGATTAGTGACGGGGTGGGTGGGGAGTGAATGGAGTATTGTTGTTGTTCCTCCTCCTCCTCCTCCTCCTCCTCTTCCCTCCCCCTGCCCCGTGGTTCCCCCTCCCCCTCCCCCCCCCGCACCCGCCCGTAAGGGTGAGGGCGGGGGAGAGGCGGCTTCTAGCCTTTGCTGCCGCCACCCACCGCCCCTGCTGCTGAGGTTGCTTATGTGGCCGAGGGGAAGAAGCGGAGACTGATCCGGCGGAGCGCCGCCTCTACGCCTCGGCCAGATGGGGCGGCCGGCTGCGGGCCGCCCGCACTAAGGAGCCGGGCCTGAGGGGAAGGAGAAGACGATCCGCCCTCCCTCCCCGAAGACCCGCATGGCGGCCACCTCCTCGGCCATGGCCCCGGCTCTGACCGAAGCCACCACAGCCTCCGCGGCGGCCGGGCCCCGTTCCCGCGACTTGCTGTGGAGGCCGGAGGCTGGAGGCCGCCGCCGAGATCTCGGGCCCGAGCAGCAGCAGTCTCTGGAGGGGGAGGCGGCGGCACTGAGGGGCCGGCAGGCAGCGCTGTGGGGCCGGGCGCGGAGGCTGTGCCGTAGGCTGCAGGTGGTTCGAGCTCGGCAGGTGGAGCGGCACGTCCGACAGCAGCTGGCCGGCCTTTGGCGGCACCTGGCCCCCGGGGCCGAGCCGCCCTCGCCGCCGGCGCCGGCTCCCCCGCCCGCAGCCCGGGCTGCGGAGCTTCAGCGCCTGGTGGGCAGCGCCACCGCCCTGCTTCGGGCTGTGCAGCGGGACTGCGACTCGGACGCGACGGACACGGGCAGCGGCAGCAGCTGCTGCAGCAGCGGCAGCAGCAGCATTGGCAGCGGCAGCAGCAGCAGCAGCTGTTCCTCCGGCGGGGAGGAAGAGGAGGAAGAGACCAAGCTCCAGAGCCAGGCGGGCCCGGGGCAGCCTCCGCGTTCGCCGCCGCCGCCGCCCGCACCCGCTGGGTGAGTGCCGAGGCGGGAAGGAGGCGTCCGGAGAAGCAGCCGTTCCCCTTCTCCGGACCGCCGCCTCAGCGTCGTAGTGCTAGCGGGTGCTGAGGCGCCGTGGTCGGCGGCCAGGGCGGGGTCGTGGGGCCGCAGCGCGTGGAGGTGTGAGGACGGCTGCTCGGCTCCTAGAAGGAGGGAGAGGGCCCTTCCCTTCTCCAGCCTGGCCCGGTGCGTGGCCGGTCACCGCCCTTTCTCCTCGGCCCACGGGGCAGGCGGGCGTGTGGCGCAGGGCACTTTCCCAGACGCTCGTCATCAAGCTCCATAACTTCATGGCCTCTTGCCTGATGTTTTGCCGACCTTTCCTCTCCATAGGCGCTTGTAATCAGTTGGGAGTGTTTGTCTAGGTAGTACGATAGCAAATTCAGTCAAACCTTCCACTTAATTTATTGAATGTATTGAACAAAAACGGTTTGGTTTTCCCCATGCTGGCCTGCCATCCTGACGTCTCACTGTAACTCGAGTCTGGAATTTTCTGACTGGCTTAATTGTTCTGCCCTCTAAAGCAAGTATTGGAAAATAATCTCTAGCCCATGGCTAACAGGAAAGTTCCACCTTCTTCCCATTCCCTCTCCCTTCTGTATTTAGGCATAAAGGAAATAATCTTCCTTTGGTAAGTAGCATGTTCCAAAACCAGCTAGACACGGGACAATTTTTAATTTGGCCATTCTTTCGATCCAGTAGGTATCCAAAATTTTTAGCGATATGTTGTTTAGGTTAGAAAATTTATGTAGGCCTATATTTTCAAGCATTAGTAATTTATTTGCTTAATTATTAGTTGCAGTTTTAGAGATTGCCCAGTTGAAGTTTTACTGCTTGCAGACTTTTCACTTTTTTTTAGGAATTATTACCACCTGTTTTTCAAAGGCCATTGGCAACGGACAGATCCTTTGTGATTTTTGATAGTTTCCAGAAAATACCAGAGACAACTCTGCAAGTAACATACCATCCTTTCATTGAACTAACAGTAATAGAAATACACTAATGTTTTACAGGAGTGGGGAACCTTGTAGGTCCTTGGGTGTAGCCTTTTGACTGAGTCCAAGTTTTACAGAAAACAAGTCTTTTTATTAAGGGGATTTGTTCTGTGAAGTTTGGATTCAGTCGACAGGCCTCACTTGAGAACCTAGAGGACCACATGTTTCCCACTCCTCTTCTATTTAGGATTTAGAGACGTAGCTATCCTTTCAAGAGTGGTAATTTTGCCTAGAAATGTATGTAGATTTTGTCTTTACAGTGTAAGTCCACGTCCTTTAATAACCTAAATATTGCTTCCCAAAGGGAAGTCTGGGTAAGCCATGAGATTTACTTTGTGTCATTCAAGCATAAAGATGTTTCCAGGAAGTAGAAATTGGTGGTGATGGCTTTGGAAGGCAAGGATTTGATGACGGTTTGAAAAAGAATTTTCTTAGAGGAGAGCAGTGAGTGGTAGCTGAATAGGAGAGAAATTATTTGGCCTATGAGAAGGGGAAAATGGGGCAAAAGATTAGGTTAAAATATAAACTGGCTGTCAACCATAAAGTTATGAAAACAACATTGTTTTTAAAAATATACTACAGTTTAGTATGATGCCACATAAAACAAAAGTTGGTAACCACTGGCATACTGTAGCATGAAGCCTCATAGAGATTTGGAAATACTTGAATCTTGAAGAAGCCAATCATCTTAATAGCTGAACTCACTGCTTTTCAGTAGGATTATATACCTAAATTCTCATTGTCAAAAATATGTTCAACTTATTGATGCACTTTTTTTTGTCTCTTTTTATAAGTTAAAATATTAGATAATACACTTTAAAAAAAAGTTTCATCTCTATAGGTACTTAGATTGCAAACCTCTCTACACTTAAGTCTTAATGAGTTTGCTATGGCCAAATAAAATTCATGACCTCCTGGGCAGCCTGGTGATAGGCCTGCTTGAATTTAGCCAGCTAGACTGATTCTTAGTTTTTCCATCCCCAGGCTTTTTTGCAAAGCTTTCCTCCCTCCGAAGAGCTTGCCAGAGCTTGAACTCTTCTGGCAGAGCCTCTGAGAATTCAGGGTCACCTACAATAACAGGATGAGGCATCAGAGTAAGACTTTACTCTGAAGGAGGTAGTATTCTAGTGGGAGGAAAAATGTAAGGGTAGCTTCACTACTGCATTACTATTTGATATTAGACACATTTCAACATTTTCTTAAATAAGGCAGAAAGGTGACTAGCTACTGTGAATTTACTTAAAGTGAATTTTATGAACCAGTGCTGTAGGATGGATTAGCTTAGTTATGATATTAAGCATTATCTCCATTTTTCATGGACAGAAACTATACCCCTAACCTCAACAGTCAGTGGTTTTTAAGCTGTGTCAAGTCATCATTACAGGATCTGTGCAATAGTGTGTGCCTAAATAATTGCAAATCCATCATCACAACTAGGAAAATAATTTAGAGTGCATCCTGCTTATATAGGTTATCATTATACCCAAAAGACAGCGTTTTGGGAGTTCATCGTGCTTGACTCTAAGCTCTGTTTTTGTTTTTCTTTATTATAGTGAGTACTTGGCCATCAAGCTAGCAAGCATTTCTTAAGCATTTAATATGGTCAAGCTACTATGCTAAGTGGTAAGGATAGGTTATACCTGCATTTCCTTTCTTAAGAATATGGTGTTTGTACTATGAGAATTGAGATGCTCATTTAATTCTGTTTCTAAAGCATTATTTTATGAACAAACAGACCCTTGGAAAGGTTGTGATTTGTCCAAGATTACAAAGTCTCTTCCCACTATCCCATACTCCAACTTGTGTAAGCAGAACTTGGCTTTTGCTGAAGAAAGACACTTGTATTGGAAACAGTTGGACAAAAAAAATGCACACTAATAAGTGAGATTGTGTACAGATAAGGGTCACAGGAATTCATAGAGTAGAAAGGTCAGTGAAGATTGATTAGAATTATCAAGAAGATTTTGTGGTGGAGGAAATGAAACTTGAAATGGCCCTGGAAGGAATTATATTATTTGAACTCTCCTAAGTGAGCTTTGAGGACAGCATCCTAAGGAGTGGACCTGTTCAGGATGAAACTGGAGTGGAAGATTTCTTTTGGAAATAGTAGGAGATAAGAAGGAAGAAGTGAGGAAGATGCAGTTGATGAAGGGTTTGAAGTGATAGGCTTAGCAGTTTAAAATTCATCTTTTGGGCAGTAGTAAAATATAATATCTTGAGTACAAGAGTTATGTTGTGTATAACCTATATCAAATTGCTTGCCTTCTGAAGGGGGGAGGGAGAGGAAGGGAGAGAATTTGGAACTCGAAATTTTAAAAAATTAATTTTAAAATTTGTTTTTACATGTAATTGGGGAAACTAAAATACAAAATACAAATAAAGTTATGTTTTAAGTGTTTTAGATTAATTTGGTTGAGTTCTATCAGAAGACTAGAGGTAAAAGGGACCTCAGAGGTCATCTAGTCCTACCCTGTTGTTTTATAGAGGAGGAAGTTGCACCCCAAAGAGGCTGTGACTTAGCCTGATTGCACAGGCTTTCTAGGTCTAGATCCCGTGCTCTTTATCCTATACCATGCTATCTTGAAGGGACTCTACTGTAATCTACAAAAAAAGTGATGAGGCCCTAGATTTAGGGTATTTCTAGTGGGAAGAGCAGGAAAAAGGAAAAGATACATAAGGAGACTTAGAAAGGAATAGTTTGTGACTGAATACTTCAAAAATCTCTGAGTTCCTTGCCATGAGTATTGCTAACACCAGTGCATATCATGACTTTTTTGTGTAAATGATTATGAGTTTCTGTGGATGAAAAGATTAATCACCTCATGAGCAGCAGTCTAGAGAAGAGTGTCTCAGACATACATAAGCTGTTGCTTCCCAGCATAGACTTACAGTTCTCATGGTCGTAGAATCATAGATGTAGAGTTGGAAGGCACCCTAAAGGTTTTCTAGGCCAGTTTCCCCATTTTACAGATGAGGAAACTGAGGTCCCCACGAGGTTAAGTGATTTGCCCAAGGTAATCACTCTTAACGCTTGAAGCCTTTCTAACCTTGCCAGGGATCTCAAACCCCTGAACAATTGTAGGTATTGGCTGTGCTGCAGGGAATGGGTACTGCCCTTCCTTGGTGTATGTCTTGCTCTCTGGACCAGATAACCCTTAATACCTAAGAAGGCAGCTTTACTAGGTGCCTGTTTTGCTGATCTTGAAATAGTAACAAAGAGGTCTAACACATGTATTAACACAAAAACCTGTGGTGCAATTAAAAGGTGATTGAGTGGGCATTTCAAGGTGATAGAATATTTCATTGAATCTTCATTTCCTCCATGTAGTTATTGCCTCCTACCAGGAAGGTTGAAACCTGATCAGGACTCATTCTGAGTAATTCCTGTAATGTTCTCCCATAAATCATCCACTGTATCAACCCCAAATGTTTTGAGATTCAGGATTTTCCTGTAGGTATGATACTGTACTAGTGCAATATGTGGGTACCATCTGTTACCACTTCTTTTGCTGCATGATTAACCAGTCTCTTTTTTTGGTCATATGTGTCTGATAGTTTATGCCACTTTTCCTATGAAATTCCCTGCTGATATTGTGCTACAATTCAATCACACCTCCCATGTCTCCCTAGTGTTCTTTAGATGACGTGCAATTTTAATTCTTTGCAGTTAGTAGTATTCAATCCAACAGACATTCATTAAGCACTTAATGTGTACAAGGCACTGTTTGAGACTTTGGAGACACAAAGACCCCATAAACGTGGACTTTACTTCTAGTAAATACAAAATATGGTGAGTAGAGCACTGGCCCTGGAGTCAGGAGGACCCGAGTTCAAATCCAGCCTCAGACGCTTGACACTAGCTGTATGACCTTGGGCAAATCACTCAACCCCAATTGCCCTGCCTTCCCTCCTCCAAAAAAAAAAGAATATAAATACAAAATATTAGGAAATAATTTCAGGAGGGAAAGGGCAATAATTAAACGTGATAAATCAGATTGGGAGTAAAAGTTGACCAGAAAACTGAGATTGATTAGTGATGATACAGCTCGTTAAGGTTTGGAAAATGCTTTACAAATATCTCATTTTCTCGCAAGAACTGAGAGAGATGTGCTATTACCTCCATTTTTCTCAAGAGGAAACTGAAGCTGAGGGAAGTTCAGTATTTAGCCCAGGGTCACACAGCTAGTTTAAAACTCAAGGTCTTCCTGACCCCAAGACCTAACACTCTTATCTACCACACCACCCAGGTGCCTAGGTATATTATCTGATGTCTTCTCTAACATCTACTTGGTTACTGTTTTAGTTCATTCATTGATATTTAAAGAGCTCAAAAAATAATTTAAAAGTACTTTCAGTTATCCAGTGAAGTATGTATAGTACAAGTATTGTCTCCTCCAATGTAGTGATAAAGAAACTAAGGTTTCTAGAGGTTTAGTGATTTAGCCAGTCATATACAGCTAATAAATATTATGACAATGGGAGGTAGAGGGAGGAACCTTTAAACTCGAGTCAAGATAATTAGGTTTGAATATTGACTGACAGTTACAAGCTTTGGTATCACAGGTAAGACTTTTAACCCCTGAGTCTTAGTTTTCTCTTTTATAAAATAGGGATAATGTACTGGTGTGAGGATCAGATGAAATAATGTGTAAGTGCTTTGAGAGCCTTAAAGTGCTATATAAATGAGAATTATTGTTACAAGGTGCTATGCCTAGGTCCTGAAACCTTCAGTGCTTTTCTGGTTATCCCTTCTAAACTCCTAACTTCATGCTCTCTAAATTATCACTTTGCAGTTGTAGGAAATGAAAGATTTTATTGTGAAATATAAGTCGAATATATGTGTCTTGAATAAAAATTGATTTTGTTTAATTTTATTAATCCCTAGTACCTAAGAGGCACCTTGGCTTAGTGTAAAAGAGGCAGGTGTAGGATCAGGAACAATTGAGTTGTCTCACCTCCAGAGTAATGTGACCTCTGATTAAATTACTTAACTTATAAATGCTTCTGGCAGCTCTTAAATTTACTAAATTACTGAACTTTTGCCAGTCTTTCTCTGGAAGAGGGGTGTCCTCACTAGGAGCTCCTTAGGGTGACTAATACAGTTATAGGCCTGCCCTCCTTGGCCTCCAGCTAAATCCTTGTGCCCATATAGGGCCTTATTCAGGAGCTTTTAATAAGTGTTTGTCAAAATAACAGTTTATTTTTGATACCATATATCTGTTATTTTAGGATTTAGATCAGGGGAGACCATCAGGAATCAGATCAGGAATTCAAACAACCTCATAGGTGAAGAATTTCACCAGGCCAGCTTCCTCTGCTGCTTGTGTGGCCTGATGCAAGTTACTTAATCTTTCTGGACATTGGGGTTATAGCTAGACTAAGTGACCTGTGAAGATCCTTCTAGCTCTTATAGCTATGAAAGAGAAAGGAGAAGTTTGGTGCCTCTTTTAAAAAAAAAAAGCCTCGCTGCCTAATGTACCCTTAAAATAACAGTCCGGTATAAAAGCTCTTATGTGACAAAAGGGTAGCGGCAAAGATGTTGCTGTTGTGACTTACGTAGTTCAATGTTGGCAAAAATGTTGGCTATGTTGAAATGCCTGTTTAATGAAAAGCTGAAAATTCAACTATCTGACAAAAAAATTCAGTCATTGACATTCATGGAAGTTTACTACATGCTTTGCAGCAGTAGCGGAACTAGAGAGATTATTGATACTGTATAATTCATTCTAGCTGGAACGAAAATCTTATTTGTAACTCTGGGCATAAAAATAAATGCCGTATTTAAAAGTCTCTTGCTTCCTGGGGAAAAATTTTTTGTAGGGTTTTTATCTAGTCATCTTTCGTAGGCTCCATAGTGCTGAGAGTATTGGTGATGGTCGAATACTTATTGAATATATTAAATACCACATGAGCTGCATTCCTTCTTAAAGGAATCATGTTTCATGAACAAGATACACCGTCTCTTGGCTCCAGTCTTTTTCTCTCCCTGTCCTCATTCTTAGAAGGCTCTCCATCTTCAGCTCAGCCTACTGGCTTCCTTAAGTCCCAACTAAAATTTCATCTTTTATAGGAAGCCTTTTTCAACCTCTCTTAATTCTTAGTGCCTTCCTCTTCTTATTTCCTATTTATGCTGTATTTAGTTTGTACATATTTATTTGTTACCTCCTCCATTGCATTCTGAGCTCCTTGAGGGAGGAAGTCTGTCTTTTGCCTCTTTTTGTAAACCTATTTATTAGCATAGTAGGTGCTTAACAACCAACTGAATCCTTTTGAAGAATCCTGTAGAAAAAGAAATGCCTCCAGAATCTTTTGTGTGCAGACAAATTAATTACATTTAATTCTAGCATTTTCCCTCTTTAAAATTATTTCCACTTTATCCTTCATATGGCTTGTTTGTGCATATTTGTCTGCTTGTCGTCTCCCTCATTAGATTGTGAACTCCTTGAGGAAAAGGGACGTTTTGTGCTTCTTTTTGTGTGCTCAGTGTCTGGCACATAGTAGACACTTACTAAATTTTTGTTGAGTGACAAAATTAAAAATAGTTCTTGATTTCAGTGAGCTTACGTTCTACCAGAAAGGGCAATGCAACATGTAAACAATCTGGAATTAGACTAAAAAACTTATATGTCATAATTCCATGTTTGTTTTAAAATACATGGGTTTTTTAAATTTTATTTTTGGAGGGGGGAAGGCAGGGCAGTTGGGATTAAGTGACTTGTCCAAGGTCACACAGCTGGTGTGTCAAGTGTCTGAGGTCAGATTTGAACTCAGATCCTCCTGACTCCAGGGCTGGTGCTCTGCTCACTGTGCCCCCTAGCTGCCCCTATGATAGGTTTTAAAGCTGAAATTCAGTGTTGTGATTTAGAAAGCTTCTATAAATAATTAAAATCCCTACCTTTGACTCTTTCAGTGACTTATCACCAAGAAGAGTGAAACAGTTTGTCCTCCCTTATTCTCATTCTATAAACTTTTCTCTTTAATCTTAAAAATTCAGTTAATCAGGTATTTGTTAAGTTCTTGCTAAATGTTATGAGCTATTCTAGACACTGGAAATATAAAGGCAAAAAAGTTAACTATCCTCCTGCTCAGAAGGACCTTACATTTCTGTTGTTGTTTGCGGGGGGGGGGGGGGG
>CM053624.1:306091100-306123651 GCA_028646595.1 Phalanger gymnotis
AAATGGAGCATTACAAGAGAAACAATCAAAAGGCCAGTTCGGCAAGGCCAAAGAGTGTGTAAAAGGAGGAGAGTACAACCTAGAAATGTAGACTGGAGTATGGTTGCGAAAAACTTTAAATGCTAAACAGAAGTTTGAATTTTATCCTAGCAGTAGTAGGGAAACATTGGAATAGGAGATAGTATAGTCAGACATATGCATCAGGAAAATCACTTGGACAGCTTTGTGGAGTAGAGAAATAGATTTATGAGGAGGCTGTTACAATAGTCCAGTTGAGTTGTGACGAAGGCCTCGCTGGAGTGGTAGCCATGTGAGTGGAGAGAAGAGGCAGTTTCAGGACAGATAGGAAGAGATTTACTGATTGGATATGTGGGATAAGGAAGACTGAGGAAATGAGGATGGCTTCTGATGAGTTCTCTTGAACGTATTGAACTAAGATGTCTATGAGACAACCCAGTTTAAAATGTCTAATGGGCAGACGTGGGGCCGGAACTCTGGAGAGATTAGACCTGTATATGTAGAGCACTAGACAGCTGATGAGGTCACCAAGTGAGAAAGTGTGGAGTATAAAGTGAAGCGAGACCAAGACAGAGCCTTGGGGTGTGGCTGCCGGTAGAATGTATGATATGAATGAATCTGTAGCAGAGGAAAGTGGGAAGTGGTCAGACTGGTAGGAGGAAAAGAAACCAAAAAGTGCAATGTCAAAGAAAATCCAGAGGATGAACATCCCAGAAAGAGTGGTCTGAACAGTATCATGTTGCATAGAGACTGAGAAATGTGAAGATTGAGAAGAGGCTATGTGATTTAGGAGTTAAGAGATCATTAGTAACTTTGGAAAGAACAGTTTGAGTTGAGTGATAAGGCTTAATGTCAACTTGCAGAGCATTTAGAAGTTTAGAGGAGAAGTGGAGACATTGAGGGTAGATGACATTTTAAAGTAATTTGAGAAAGGAAGGAATAATACATATATGATGATGATATGCTATAATGAACATCTTTTTTTAGAATGTGGAAGAGAAGTGTGTAGGCAGCAGGAAAGAAACCAGTAGATAGGGAGAGAGAGATTGAAGATTAGAAACAGTGGGGATGATAGAGGTGCAGTCTGTTGGAGAAGGTAAGAAGGGATGGGATCAAGGGTTCAGTGTAGCCTTGATAAGAAGAAAGGAGAAACTAGAATAAAGTAGGAAATAGAGGATGCTGTCATCAAGTTGTGAGACAAGTAGGGAAGAAAATGGAACTGGCAGCAAATGGCTTTTATCTTCTGAGGCAGGTTCTTCAGTTTAAAGAGTAGAACAGGCTTGAAAAGAGGAGGGGGAGAAAGAAATAAACATTTATATAGTTCCTGCTGTGTGTCAGGCACTGTGCTAAACACTTAATAAATATTATCTCATTTGACCCTGGTAACAATCCTGAGAGGTAGGTTATTATCCCCATTTTACATTTAAGTAAACTGAAGCAGAGCTTAAGTGGCTTGCCCAGGGTCAAATATCTTGCTAGGTGGTGTCTGAGACTGAATTTGAACTGAGGTCTTTTGACTCCAGGCCTATTGTTCTATGGCTGCGCCATCTAACATTCTCAGAAGTAAGATAATCAGTCAAATGATTGTCTTGATGTATAGTATGAAATAGGTAACAGATTTCTAGTGGATCTTGTGAGCGCAGTTTCATGAATTACTCTAATTCTTTTCCACTTCATGGAGTTAGGGAAAGAGGAGGAAGTTAGTAGAAGTAACCCAGGGTCAGGATTTGGCAAAGACAAGGGAGCAAGAGATCCAAGAATAGGAGATACTAGAAACAATTCTCACTTGTGGTGACCACTGGAAATTGGATTCTCCTGCCAGCAGCCAGCAGGAACCCACTAAGGTCTACTGCTGCAGGCATTGAAGCTGCTGGGGGTGGGGGAAGCAGGCACTGAGGTACCTCCAGCTCTGGGTATAGAGCCATGGAGGGGGGCAGGGCCACAGTTGAACTCCATGAGGGAAGGAGGAGGTCTCCCAAAAGGTCCACTTATATGGTAAGCAAGAACTGTCTGTATAGAGTTGAACTTGCCAGCTATGGGATTGAAATTGCATGAGGGATGGGTAGGGGAGGTAGTGTAGCCATAACAGATAGTGACCTGGAAAAATACTAAGGACTAAGAGATGGAAGGCTCATTTGTGGTGAGGAAGAATAGCTTTAGAAGAGCAAAAAGAAGAGTATAGGAAGAGATGGAATGTTGGGTTATAGTTGGATAATGGAATTTGAGTCCTTGATAAAACTAGTGAATACTCGAAGGGGAAGATTAGAAAAGATCAAGGGTATGACTATACCTGTGTGTAGTTGGTGTAGAGTAGAAGACTTGGTAAGAATGAGGAACTGGGAGGTTGTGGTGTTTGATGGAGCTTCAATATGTATGTTGAAGTCTCCTAGTTTGAAGGCAGTATTTGGAATGGAGAAGGGAGACCAAGTGTCAGACACTGAACCGATTGAAAAAGGAAGGAATATGTTCTGCAGGCCAGTAGGTAATAGCCCCTAGGATCTGGATTGGGTAAAAAAAACTTGGATAGAGTGAACCTCAAAGGAGGAGAGATTATATCAGCTAGGTTACATGCTACAGAGAGGTCAAGGAGGGTGAGTATTGACTAAAGGTTATTGGATTTGGAAATTGAGAACCCCTTCAAAGAGTTATCCTTAGGATTAGGCAACATCAATGAAGATTTTTTTTTCACTGTACAATGGAAAATTTAATGTTGGTGGTTGTTAAGGATGTTGATGTCATATTGTGGCATGTGCCTATAGTAGACCACAGCATCTTCTTTTGTAATAGATTGTGGTAAACGGTGCTGATATACCTTCTTAGTTTCAAGACTGAAATTAGATTAAAAAAATTAGACTGAAAAAAGGATTTATTAAGTTCAAAGTATTATACTAAGTGCTGGGGATACAATTAAAAAAGCTCTTAAAGAGCTAACATTCTAATAAGGGCTTGTGAGAACATGTAGGAGATTTTAGTCGAAAGTCAAAAAGAAAGACCTTATGGTCCTTAAGGTATAGCAGATAATGATGTGTCTTCAATGTTATTTCCTCCAATAAAAATCATACCTTTTCCTGATGTTTGCAAGAGCCAAAGATTTTGGTTGCAGGAACTTTATTTTCTGAGTATTCAGTAGCTTTGTTTGCCAAGAAGGCAGTGGTTGACAAGGAAAGGCAGAGTCCACAGCACCAGTAGAAGAAGTTGCCAAATTACTTCTCCACAAGAGTTGCTTCCCTGGATTACGGCTTTGGGAGTCAGGTTGGAAGGAGGACCTGTGTTCTGGGGAGTGATACTATTCCTAGAACTCTGGGTCTTAATTATGAAGGAATGTATTTCTAACCTTAAACATAAATTACTTAAATCTTGCTTGTGGGTTTTTTCTTCCTGATTATATTTTGGAGAGGTCTCTCTCATTTAATAAAAAATTGTATTTCTTCTCTTTCAACTTGTTTTAATTATGTAGACAAAGCTCTATTTGCTTTTATTCTTTGTCTAGATCACTGCCGCCTGTAGATTTCAAAAACAAAAGGAGCTGTCCTTCAGTGTTTATGATACAGTATTGAATTTTTTAGGCATTAGCTATCAATTTGGCTAGCAAAAATCAAACTTGTTTTCCTTCTCAGTTACCACCTCTTTCTTTATTACCTTCATTCTCTTATGTAGCCAGCAGCTATGTAGGTTCTTACTTTTCCAGAAAAATTCATTTCATGTTTAGGCTGAGAAAAAAAAAAGCAAAGTAAATTCCCTTTACGTAAGTAGTATTGCTATTTATGGTAGTAAATGGGCTTTGTGAGTGGCCTTGTGTCTGTGACTACTCCTTTGGCACCTTTCCCTCATTTACCACTTAAGTATTTACCAACCTCCTTTAATAACGTCCTATTTGGATACCTCTCTCATCATGGTATAGAAATGATAAAACATTCTAAGGACTCTATCCTGGGAACATCCAGCTTTGCCCTCGTCTGTCAAGCTTGAAGAGTCTTGTGTATGAGTTCAGCACCTAGATAAGCCAAGAGGTTCATTGCTTGGAGAGGTGGTAACCAGGGATGACCTTTTGCCAGCCATAGAATTTCATGAACATAGAAGGCAGAGAGTGTCCCCCACACAATAAATAGTGATGATCCACTACATTTTATGCTATCTCAGTTAGATCTTCAGCAAGGCATTTATTCATCTCGTAGTGACTTCTTGTCATATTCCACATGGGTTATTCTAAACCTCAACCTTCAGTTTTATTGATAGGCTAATAATTTATCCGTCCCCTTAGCCATAGGAACCCAAGCCTCCTCCTTTACTGAGAAAATTGATGCTATTTAATACACTTCCCTCTACCAGACTTTAAATTCTGTGACTTCTCCCATTTTCTCTGAGGACGAAGTGTTATTTGTACACTACATAAATGTTAGTTTATTATTATTACCTAATGCTCCTGTGTGTGCCCTTTATCTAGTGTTCTCTGGGTCTTTGTTACATTAATAATAATTCTTATTTTTTCTCTTATCTTCCTCTATCCCCTGTCCCCTTCTTTTCTCTCTCTCTCCTTTCCCCCTTAAGCAATCTGTACTATTCATTTCCTTCCCCCAGTCCTCCCATACACACATACTCCTTGCTCTAGGGCAGCGTAGTATCTTTAGAAAAAGTTATAAAATGAGACTGATTCCATCCATTACAAGTAAGTGGACCTTCATTGTTGCTCAGCAGTTTTCTATCCTTGTAAATACCTAATAGCATGTTTCACAGGCACTGTTCCAAATCTTTCCTCCTTTCACCCCTGACTATAATCCTATACCCCCATGGAGTCTTCCTCTTTTGTCTTCCATCTCCAAATAGCCTTTGACATTGCTGCTAGACATATCTTCCATGTGCATGAAGATGGTAAAGTTACTACTCTCAAATCTACCCCCTCTCCTTTTTTTCCTAATTGCTGGTACTGTACCAGATAGCTTTTATGACCACCTACTTTGGCAGTTAACATACAGAGTCTTCTAACAGGTCTTACGAAAACCATTACCTCTGGCTCCAAATTGTCTTTCATGTCACTGTCAGACATCTCCTTTATGTATATGTTCAGTCACACAAACTTTTGAGTGACTTCGTGTTGACTGCTCACTGGGAAAATGCAGATGCCTTTTGTCAAGGTCCTCTTATGCAATGATGACTTAGTTCCATGGTCCCTTGTCGGTCTTATTTTGTACTTTTCCCCTATGTTCATACTTATTTCCATTTTTTGCATACTGTCTCCTTCTTCAGAATGTGAGCTCTCTGAGGCCAGGCAGGGTTTTCACCTATTTTTGTATCCTAAGCAGTTAGCAACGTGGCTTATAGTAGGTATTTAATGTCTGTTGACTAACTAAAAGAGTGGTAATGCCTTCAGTAGAAATAGGGAAGTTTGGAGGTGGGGAATGGTGAAAAATAGTAAAAAGTTCTGTTTTAGATGTGTTGAGTTTGATACATGTTTGTAGGTCATACAGTTTGAAATGTCCAGTAGTTAGTTGGTGATGTAGGCCAGATATTCAGTCTGGGGCCATTGCAACATTACTTATAGGTGCAGGTATCCTCCTAATTCAATTAGGCAGAACTGGGTATTGAGCAATAGAGCAGTCAGTTGGCATCTACACCTCATGCACATTTAGGCTCCTCTATACTTAATTTGAGATGTCTTCTTGCCCTGCTTCACAGTGTTTACTTGGGCTGGAATATTCAGTGACCTCTTAATGGCCAGATGCCAGTGTCACTTACACCTCTCTGTCTTCCTCTGCTAACCTATACTGGAAAAATGACTTAATTTTTTTTGGATTTGGTTACATGCGTTTTCTAGATCTCTTTGGAGGTGGAGGGAGCTTGTACTTCATCCTTTATTCCACCATCTTGCCTCTGCCTCCCTTCCTAAATTCTTAATATTTGTCATTTATATCTCAGTAATATTTTCGTATTCATATTCAGTCATAATGCTTACTGGTGAAATTCCTGGCTTAAAGAGTATTTACATTTGAATGACTTTTCTTTTATAATTCCAAGGTTTTTTTTTTCCCATTATGATTGGAACAATTCCCAACTCTACCAACAGTTTGTTATTTTTGTCTGTCTTTCTACATTTTCTCCACTAATAATTTTTTGTCCTTTCTCATCTTTGTTAACCAATGAAATGTGAATTAAAACTTTAGGTGGTTTATTTTTTATTTTTTACTATTAATGATCTGGAACATTTTCCTTTATAGTTGATAACTTTTCTTTCGAAAATTGTTTATTGATACCCTCTGACTCTAATTCTTAAATATGTATATCAGTTTGTAATATAGCTGTAAATTTGTGGTCTTGTGATCTTAGATAGCAGATACTTGATTTGAAGGTTTCTTTCCCCAATAATTAGTTATTTTTCATATTCCAACTACATTGGGTTTTTCTGCAGAAAGTTTTTTTTAAGTATGATCAAGTTTATCTTTATTTAACAACCAACTCTGTTCCTTGTTTAGTTAAAAATTCTCCCTTAACCATAGTTGTAGAGGTGCCTTTTTCCATTCACCTCTTTTTTAATGGTATAATCTATTATTTTTATGTTATATTCCCTCAGAGTAGTTTATTGTAGAGTGACATAGGGATGTTGGCCCGAGCCCTTTGTCTTCCAAACTGTTTTCCAGTTTTCAAAGCATTTTTGTCCAAGAGCCATTATTCTAAAAGAAATTCTTGGGTTTATTGAACCCTAGAGTACTATATTTTGATTGCCTACTCATTATGTTTCCCTCTAAACCCACCCATCTTTAAAACTGCAAAATTCCTACTGATGGTATTACCGTTCTTCCAGGCATGAAAGTTCACAACCTTTATAGTTATCTTCCTTGACTCTTACCTCTCGTTTACCTTCTTATAGCTAATCAGTTGCAGAATCCTATTGATTCTGTTTCCATCCATAATGTCTTTCTTATCCACTCGAATTCTCATTTATTAGGGTACATCGTCCCTAAGTCAGTCCCTCCTAACCTGTGGCCTTCATTAGTTCAATTGCCTTCTAATTGATGACCCTGTCTCTCTAGTCTTTCCCCTTTCCAAACCATGTTAACACGTGGCTGCCAAATTGCTATTCTTAAAGCACAAATCTGAGGCCAGGTTACTTGCCTGCTCAAGATGCTCACTGTTAACTGTGGGGTAAAATTAAAACACCCTTGTTTGGCATTTAAAGCCCTTCGCAGGATGTTTCCCATCTGTCTTTCCAAAGTAAGTACATATTACTTTGCCTTTGCATTCTGTGTTCCAGGCAAACTTATCTAATAGCTGTTCCAAGTAGGAGATGGCCTGAAATGATCTTGCTCTTCATCTTTATGTCTTGGAACTCCTAGCTCTCTCCAAGATTTAGCTTAACCACCACCTTATTTAGGGGGGAAAAAAAAACCTTTCCTGCTTTCCCTGGTATTTGACACCCCTGTCCTCTGAAATTACTTTGTATTTATCTTTTATATATTGGGACCTTTTTATTTATTTTTATTTCTAGCACCTAGATAGTATTTGGCATATAGTAGGCATTTTTTCAAAAAAAAAGAACTTGTTGAATTGCTCAGTTAATAATCTTTCCTAATCTGCTCCATTGATCAACTTTTCTAATTTTTAACCAGTATTTAGTTTTAACAAGTAAATAGTGATGATGATTATTGCTTTATTTGATTTGGGTTAATGCTAGGCCCCTTCAATTCTCGTTTTTTCATTAGTTCCCTTAAGATCCTTGATCTCAACTTCAAGATAATTATGTCTTTCTATAAAGTAACCCCTTGGTAGTTTAATTGGTACTGAATGTTTAATTTAGGTAGTAACCCAGCATATACCGTATCTCTACATTTATTTGTCTTCCTGTATTTCTATAAATAGTGTTTTATAATTTTATTTATGTCTTGAGTGTGTCTTAGTTGATTGACTCCCAGATGTAGTTATTTTTGAATGAAATTTCTTTTTCTCCCTCATTCTTCTGGATATTTCTAGTAATATACAGAAAGGTCAGCCATTTTGTGGTTTTATTCTATACTTTCCTACTTTAGTAAAGTTGTTGTTTCAATTAATTTTTATTTCACTGGGTGTCTAGAATTCTCTAAATGATTGTATCAACAGATAAGAGGAATTTTCACTTGCTTGTGCTTGTTACCTGAATTTCTTTTTCTTGTCTTTTTGTTATAGCTAGCATTTCTAGGTCCATATCAAATAATAGTAACGATAATTGACATCCTTACTTTACCACTCATCTTATTAAAAGGACTGCTCGTAGGGTCTTCATTACATTTGATGCTGGCTTTTGGTTTTAGATAGAAACTGACAGATGGCTAGCTAGGTGGCACATTTGTATTTGTTTGCCTAAAAGACTATTTTGTGGAGAATTCACACAAGGCAAGTGCTGTGCCAGAGATCAGAAGTAACACAAGGACATTCTGAAGAACTTTGGAATCTGTTGTGAGACGTGGGAGACACTGTAATAGGATTGCCCAGCATGGCATGCCCACATCAAAGAAAGCACTGAGGTCTATGAGCACAGCAGAATTGCAGTAGCTCAAAAGAAAAGTGAGTTGTGCAGATTTAGAGGCCTTTCCACTGCCAATATTCATATGGACTATTCATGCTTGACATTCTGAGCCTTCTGAGTTCATATTCAGCCACAGTCAAACACACCATGCCCTGACCACCCTACATAGTAATATCATTTTGGTCCTCTTTGAGCATGAAGGACAACCACTGTAGTGATTAGGAGTGCTGAGCCTGGAGTTGACCTGAATTCAAATCTGGCCTTAGAGACTACATTTAATTAACTTGCCTCAGTTTCCATTTCCTCAAATGAAAAATGGGAAATGATAATTGTACCTACCTTCCAGGATTGTTAGGATCAAATGAGATAACATTTATAAAATGTTTAGCACAGTGCCTGGCACATAGTAGGCACTTAATAAATGCTTGTTTCCTACCTTCATTGTCATAGTAAGAATTATTATTATTTTTATTACATTATTTCTATGCTTTTAATTTTTAATATGAATGTTATATTTTATCACAGGTCTTCTCTGTCTCTGTTTAAAACATGAGACGTTATTGTCTTTTTTATTAATTTTATATTGTGTTGATTGTATTCTTAATATTGAACCATCCCTAAATGCCTGGTACTGATCCAACCTGGTAAACAATCTTTTAAATATATTGATGTAGCCTCTTTTCTAATATTTTATTCAATAGTTCTACATTAATATTTGTAATGATGTTTGTCCGTAGTTTTTATTCACTGATCTGTTCCACTGCAATACTTAGTAAATATTTTTTTAAGGATTGGAACAGTAGCTTCTTGTGAAATGTACATTGGGATGACAGTGGAACAAAGCAAAATTCTCACGAATGAAAATTATAGCAATACAAATCAGCTATCCCCGTGGGGAAGAAAAGTTGAAGGTGTCTGTCTAAAGGGATATTTAGGGAACTCAGAGGTCATCTTAGTTATTTTTAAAGGTCACATGTAAAAGATTTAAGCTGGGGGAGCTAATAGAGGATGAAAACAAAAGTGACAAGTGTCTGTAAGAATAGTAAATAGCATTATAAAAGGTCAGAATGATGTGAGGCTGATGAGGAATACTTAGTGTTCAATACACAAGACTTTAATTATGTTAGGGGCAAAATGAAAATAAAAGAGAGGACATGACCCCTGTTTTGGATGGATTTACCTTTATGAAGGAAAGAAGGTAGAAATACTCACTTCTTGTTTTGCTTCTGTTTTCTTAGTTGAAGAGTGTGATTTTCCACAGTGGAAGGATAAAGGAAAATGTCTCAGAGTAAGTTCAAAGCCAGATAAGAGAAGAGGTTTTAAGAGTTCGGATAGTTGCTCTTAATTAGATTAGATGGGATGCATATTAGGGTGCTAACAGAACTGCCACGTGGTTGCCTTGCAGTAATGAGGCTTTAGCCTTGAAAAATCAGCTAAGATCTGACTTGTCACCTTCCCACCCTAACCCCTCCCCCTTAAGAAAGAACACAAGAAAAATAATTGCAAACATGTATCCTCCGTCAAAAGAAATTGTCTACGTTGGCTCCCCCCCCCCAAAAAAAAATTTGTCTACTTCTGCATTGAGTCTTTCATCTATTAGGAGGTTGGTAGCATGTTTTCATCAGTTCTCTGGAAACCTAGTTGCTCAATGAACTGATAAAGAATTCCACACAGTGGGATTCCATCACACACACACACACACACACACACACACACACACACACACACTCACAACCCCCTTATCACTCACACACGGGCACACACCCCTTGTTTAGCCATTCCCAATTTATGATCATTCCTTCAGATTCCCACCCTTCACTACCTCAAATAGAACTATAAAAATGTATGTACATCCACTGAGTTTGTTTTGCTTAGAACTCACCCTTATACACACCCCTTCAGCTGCCCTTTTCCATTGAGTTAAGTGGATTTTCGTACCCAACTGTGGGAATATTTATCCTTCTTTTGACTAGTTCAGATGTTCAAGTGTCAGCCACTCACCACCACCCCCTCTTCCTTTTTTGTATAAATGTCTACTTGTACACCCTGATTATGTGAAATAATATTCCCTAACTTTCTTTTCCCTTCCCTTCTAGTGTATTCCTTTTATGTTTTCTTTCCATTCTTAAGATCATCAAGACATAATAATAGAAGCGCTTTCAGGCTCTAATTGGACTCCTGAAACACTGATGATTAAAAAGGTCCAAAGGGACACATGTTATCATCTCCCCATATTTAAATAAAAGCAGGTTATCCTTGTTTAATCCTTTAGTTCATTCAGTTTAATTCATTTATGTTTACCTTTTTATACTCTTCACTCCTGTGTTTGAACTTCAAAGTTTCTACACAGCTCTGGTCTTTTCATCAGTAATGCTTGAAAGCCCCCTATTTTATTAAAGGTCTAGGTCCATTCCTTCCCCTCTAGTATTATGCCCATTTTTACTAGGTAAGTTATTCTTAGCTGAAAGCCCCAAAATTTGTCCTTTGGAATATCATATTCCAGATTCTCTGCTGCCTTACAGCAGAGTACCTGCTAAATCATGTATGATCCTGAATGTGGCCATTCAGTATTTAAACTCTTTCCTTCTGGCTACTTGCCATGTTTTTTCTTTGACCTGGAAGCTGTGGATTCTGGCTATGGTGTTCCTGGGAGTTTTCATTTTAGGATTTCAGGAGGTTACTGAAGGATTCTTTTTCTTTTTTACTTTGCCCTCAGGTTCTAAGAGATCTAGACAGTTTTCTTTTAAAATTTCTTGAAATAGGTTGTCTTTTTTTGGTCGTGGTATTTAGACAATCTAGTGATTCTTAAATTTTTTTTCTCCTTGATCTATTTTCCAGGTCAGTGGTTTTTGTTATGAGCTAGTATCATACATTTTCTTCCATTTTCCAGCTTTTTTACTTTGTTTTAATAAGTTGTTGGCTTCTTTTTGGTCTATTTCAGGGATTGCTGGTGCAGAGTTTAATACCTCATGCCAAGCTGTTAATTCTCTTTCTAGTTCTTTCTTCCATACCTTCTATTTCATTCCTAATTTTTCCCTCAAGCACTCTCATTCCATTTTTATAAAAAGGGTTTGTTTTATTTTTTTTCTAACTTCATCTCTTCTAGGAATTCTAGCTGAGTTTATGCCTAAGCTGTGTTTTTCTCTGAGGCATTGCTTATAGATGATTTGGAGTCATTCTCTTACGCATTTGTATTTTGAGCATCCCTGCCACCACAATGGCTAATTATGGTGTGGTTGTTTGCACATTCTTCTAAACTACTTACTTACTGATTTCAGATTTGATGTTAGAGAAGAGTTCTGCCATACTTAGTGGAGGGAAGGTCTAGGCTGGTCCTGTTCCTGCTTTCTTGGATTACTGTTTGATAGTCAGTCATTTTTCAGTCCTGTCTGACTCTTTGTGAACCCATTGGGGTTTTCTTGCTAAAAATAGTGGATTGGTTTGCCATTTCCTACTGTAGCTCATTTTACAGATGAGGAAACTGAGGCAAAGAGTTAAATGACAAAATGATCTATTTGTGTCCAAAGCCCTTCATAGCTTAGTGCCCACCTTCCTTTCCACACTTCTTAAACCTTACTCCCCAACACATACTCTTCAGTACAGTAACACTGGCCTCCTAGCTGTCCTGTTGCCTGTAAAACATCCATCCTCCACTCCAGCTACTGACCTCCCTGGCTTCCTTAAAATCTCATCTACAGTCCTACCTTCTATAGAAAGCCTTGTCTTAGCCCCTCTTAATTCCAGTGCTTTCCCTCTGTTAATTATTTCCTTTTTATCTTATATGTAGCTCTCTTTTTATATATTTGGTTGCATGTTGTCCCTCCTCATTAGATGGTGAGCTCCTGAGGGCAGAGACTGTCGTTTGCCTCTTTTTGTTTCCGAAGTGCTTAGCATGATGCCTGGCACATAGTAGGCACTTAATGTTGATTGGTTAATTGTTTGTTGATAATAATCAAGTAGCTAGAAAATCAGGTAACCAATCAGCAAGCATTTATTGAGTACCATTTATTAAGGCACTCAGGATACAAAGACAATGAAACAGATACTGCCCCCAAGAAAATTAACTGGCTACTCTGTGCCCAGGCATTGTGCTCAAGATGTGGAATTTGAATTTAGGTCTGTTGACTCCAGAGCCAGCATTCTTTCCATTGAGCTTTAACATAAATGAAAATTACAAGGTTTTATTATTAAACAAAAATATTTTCCATCTTTAGTATTTTCCAGCTGTATCCTGATAATGTAATAAAGAGTGAATATCACTGAGTGCAGTGAAGCATGGAAAGACTTACTGGAGCTGATGCAAAGTGAAGCAAGCAGAGCCAGGAAAACAATATACACAGTGATGACCACATTACCAATGGAAAGATCAAGAACAAAACAGTAAAAAATCAGCGGCTCTCACGGGGAAAAAGATTTATGTGGGGGAAATATAGATGACATAGAAACAAAAATCATTACTGAAAATCAACTTATGTACTTAAATCATGTTTCCTGGACTATTTTTCTGGCTGACTGGTAGACACTCACAAAGTCATGTTTAATTCTTAATGGATGTTAAGTGAAGTCATTAATCATAACCTAATGCTCCATCTCATTTCATTTGAGGGATTTCTGTGGAGCTGAAGGTTTCCAAAAACTTTCCTCATCAATTAGCAGCATCTTCATTTTATGAAGAAGGAACTTGAATGACATGACCAGGGTGTACACAGCTAATAAATGTAACAGCTAGAATTTAAATTCATGTCTCCTTACTCAGAAGTCCAATGTTTTTTGTTCTTCAACACACTCCCTCCCATCCTACCTAAACAGCCTTTTAAAGTAATTGTATAGTTAGTAAGCTTTTGCTCTGTTCAACTCGGTTATAAGTAGATACTACATGCATACAGTGAGTGTACTGTGGGCCATGGGTGACAGAAATATAAGTGATGCCGCCATTCTCAAGGTGATTTACAATCTAGTATTAGTAATGAAGCAGTTTGGCATAATTGAAAGACTACCAGGTTGCAAGACTGAGGGACCTGGTTTTGAATTCCATCTCTTCTATTTGGCTCTGTCTTAGAGTGGGCAAGCCACTAAACTTCTGTGAGCCTTAGTTTCCTCACCAGTAAAAAGAGAAGGTTGGACTGGAAGATCTCCAAGTTCACTTCTAGCTCTGTGTTTTTTATTTCTATGATGATTATAGTTCTGAAAGGTTTGTAAAGTGCTTTACACAGACACCTATTTGATCCTTACAACAGCTCTGCGAATTAGATACTGTTCTCCTTAACAGATATGGAAATTGAAATTCAAAGGAAAAATGAGTTGCTCTGGTCACGAAGCTAGTAATAATATGGTGGCGGAAGGATTGGGACCCCAGACTTGACTCCGCTATACAACTCCTTCCCACGGAGGGCATTAATTCTACCTGTAAGGGTTCAGAAGATTTAATCCCTGGAATCAGTTCTAATATTCCTTACTGCCTCATGGAATCATCAATTCCTATTTGACCCGTTCTGATTTTCAGGAAGTTCTATGCTTGGTTAAAGTTTATCACTTTCTTTTCTAAGCTATATATTATACTTCCATTCTTTCCTCCTGAGCTTTATTTTTTAATTCTTTACTTCATTTCTTCTAGGTATTCATGTAATATTGCATTTATTTTAGTGATACTCTCCTAGGTTGGAGTTTTGAATGTCTCGTTACCTACAGTAATTGTTTACGTTGGTCTGTGTTTTCTTCACTTTATTCATTCTCCAGCCTTAGTTCCTGAATTTATGTGGCTTTGTGTCTGGTCCATGCTCTACTTCCTACTGTACTAGGTGGTAGAATGGTCCTCCCTGCTTGATCTCACTTTGTGGTCACCTTGTTCCTATGCTGGCCTCTCCACCCCCTTTTTGGTAGTTGAGAACACTGAATTTTTATGGTCCTTTATAACATCTCAAGGCAATATACTGAGCACCTTCAAGCCCTGGGGTATCCTAGTCTAAGCAATACCATACTTAGACTGGTCACTGCTGCTCCTTAGAGTTTCCAGTGTCCCTACTCTAAGTTTCTGACTACCCTGGCACTTTCTTTTGAAATCCCTCTTTTTCTTGCCCCTGACGAAGAAACCTCCTTACTATACATGTCTCTGGTTTACTTTTAGGCTGGAAAACTGTAGGTGTATTTATCTGTGTGATTGTTGGCCCACTTTCTTGTAGCCTATGGGCTCCTAGCTGACTTTTTATGAAGTTTTGAATGAAAAAAGACACACGATTTCTTTGATTTCTTGATCATTATTTAGCCTGATGCATTTGTTTGTGTTTTTACTGGGGTAAGTGTAGAGAAAAGTGGAGGGTTGGGAGGAGGGAAGGTAATGAGTTCTGCTTTAGATATATTGAGATTTTGATGTCCAAAAGGCATTTGGTGAGCTTAGCGGGCTGGATACAGAGATGATTATTGAACCTTTGGGAGCTGTTGAGGTCTCCAAGCAAGATAGTATATAAAGAGGAGAAAAGAAATCCTAACACAGGCCTGTGAGATACTTACAATTTGTGGGCATGACCTGGCGGAAGATACAGCAAAGGAGACAATAGATAGGTCTGACAGGTAGGAGAACCAGCAGAGAGCAGTTTCGTAAAACCTCCAAAAAGAGAAAACATCCAAGAAAAGGTTACCATCGGTTCCAGAGAAGGCAAGAGGGATGAGAAAAAGACATTAGATTTAGCAATTGAAAGATCATTGACAACTTTGGAGAGAGCAGTTTAAGTTGAACAATATGGTTTTAAGCTAAGTTGCATAGGGTTTAGGAAAAAGTAAGAACAAAGTATAGGCCCCAAATATAGGTAGTGTTCTTAAAGAGTTTAGCCACCTAGAGGAGGAGGGATGTGATACAGCTATCACTGTTGGGACTGTGATATCAGATGTTAAAGAAGATATGTATTTTCCCTTTGGATAAGAACTAATAAAATAACTTTTTCTACAATTTTTTTTGAAAGGGGTTAGGTAGAAAATAATTGAGTATTTGTCCTTTTTTTCCTAATTAAAGATCTGGAGATTTTAGTGCATTGTAAACTCAATATGAATCAACATTTTTGCCTTAGCCAAAAAAGCTAATGTAATCTTAGGCCATGTTAATAGAAGCTTGATTTGCAGGGCAAGAATAGTGATATTACTGTGGCATTTGGCCCTGTTACCACCACATTTGTAGCATTGTGTTCAGTTCATAATTGCACAGTTTGGAAAGGGCATTGATAAGATGGGACAATCCGCAGAAAAGCAACCAGGATTAAATTTAAGAGTCTTACTACATGCTGGGTGAGGGATGCTAGGGATATAAAGACAAAATGAAAAACAGCCTTGCAGAAACTTATTTCTACAGAGTGAAGGGCCTTCAGTAGTATTCTGAATGAGGATTTATTGTAGAAACAAAGAGCAGGAAATAGCATGGTTTAAAGAAAAGGAGTGGATAAAGTCAAAGGACTGGGACTTGAATTCCACAAGTTATTTTTGACCTTTGTAGATCTGTTTACTCAACTGTAAAATGAGGGGGTTATACTAAAAGACCTCTTAGGTCTTTTCCAACTATCAATTTATAACCTTATAGTTAGCCTGGGGAAAATAAGTGACTTAGTAGGGGTATGAGATGATTCACTTACCCTTGTTAGAGAAAGAGCTGAAAACCACTTCGTCGCCCCAAGTCCTGTAATAAGGCATATAATTTCTTTCATTTTCTATGACTTTGCTACATTTTGTTTTGGCTTCAATCACTTCTTAACAAACAACTACCCCATAATATCCTTTCATTAAAAAAAAAGTGAAATTGACTAAAAGGTAAGAGTAATTGGGACTATCAATACATGTTATTTTCCTTTCTAATAGTTCATTTCTTGACCATATATATGTGCCTTAATTTTAGTTATTTGGAGTTCCATTGTATTTATGTTGTTGTTGTCACCGGGTATGCTTTTGTTTTTTGGTTCTGCTTTCTTTAGTTTGCCTCTGATGACTTAAAGTCTGCCCATGTTTCAATTCTTCATATTTGTTCTTTATCGTGCAGCAATATTGCATTCATATACCACAATTTTCATTCTGCAGTTATTGTGGATATGTAGTTTATTTCCAGATTGCTATTTTGGAGGAATATTCAGTGCTCAGGGCTGAAAAGTTCCAATGTAATAAAAATGGTAATGCTATTGAAATTAATTTACAGATTTAATGCTATTCCAAAATACAAAGGAAGTACTTTGCGGAAAAAGACAAAATAACAAAATTGTCAGCTGTATGAAAGAATGAATGCTCCAAAATCACTAATAAGAAAAATGCATACAACACAACTTTGAGCTTTTTACCACACCTCTAGGAAACTGGCAAAAATGTGAATGGTCAATGTTGGAGAAACCATATAAAGATAGGCACACTGACTGTCAGTAAAACTGTAAATTGGTCTCACTGTTCTGGAAAGCAATTTGGAATTATACTAAGAAATTAATAAATGAATTAAAAAACACTTATTAAATGCTTATTAACAGGCAGAGCACAGGGTTAGAACCTGGGGATATTAGTGGAAGAATGAACAGCTACTGTTCTCAAAGAGCTTATACTCTAAGGGGGGTGAAAATACATTTAAGCTACAAGCCAGATGGAAAGATCCCGTTATCTTTAGAGTACAGTAGTAATACATGTTATTTAATGTAATTTTGCCTGATAAAATCACATCTCTTCTGATGGTTCTGAGAACTCCTCATCTCCTCCTCCCCCCCAAGGTTTTCAGTCGCTATAGTTGCTGAGGAGGCAAGAGACTACAGCTGTGGGGATGATGTTTCCAAGACATGTAGTAGGAAGAGGACCAATGCAAGGGTAATACTACTCCTAGCACTATTGGGCCGATGTAATCATTAGTGGCCAGTAGATATCCCAGTTAGGAAGGGGATTAAAATAATCATACACTTTGAACCAGAAATTTTGCTGCTAAACATATATCTCAGGGTTAGTGACAAAAAGGTCCCATATGTACCCCCAAAATTTAAAGCATCACTTTTTTTGGGCAGTAACCATTAACCATGAGTGGAATAGTGAAATGGTGAAGCCCCCCAACCCCAGTATGGGAAAAGACCTTATCTCTCCTACTATCCACACCCCTCCCCCTACCCTGCACATCTTCTATATATTTAGAAACTGCTCAGCTGAGAAAGTAGAGATAAGAAATTACATCAGTAGACAGACACCATCAAAGGTCCCGTTTATCTAGCTTTTGCTCCCTTTTCCCTGGTCTTATACCTGTCTTTTTGTTCTCTGTTGCTGGGAAAAGATTTTGCATTTAGAATGTGAGCTCCAAATCCAGTCAATGGGAAGAGGAACCATTGGGGCATGGGGGGGGGACTCTGTGTTAGGGTCTACATAACTTGCTTTGAGCTGTATGCCTCCACCCCCCCCCCCCCACATGCTAGCATCATCTTGGGCCACGCTGACGTGTGTCCTTTCTCATGAGAAAGCAATAAATTCCTTTTTGCCTTTTCTCAAGAAGTCTCTATCTATTTTTAATGTGAGTAGTGGTCTCTAACCTATACAGTTTTGGTGTGTTGGCAGGAAGCCTGTTTTTGGGAGGGGTCTTCACATACCAAATCCCAGGGCAGGCGCCTGCTGGTGATTGCCATGGCCCTGGGACTTTGGTTTGTGAAAACCTTCTTCCTGATTAGATAAGGCAAAAACAAAACTGGAAAGGAGCTCCTGATAGTGTTAGAGAAGCCCACCAGGAGGAAAGGCTGAATTGATCTGGTCATGTGAGTTGTGCACATGATCCCAGGTGAGCAAGATCCGTGAGTCCTTTAGAGGGCAAGACTATTGAGCAATTCCTGGGTGACCTGGGGTTAGGGCAAAATCGGGTGAGCCCCCCATTTTTGGAAAGGGAGAGTGAGATCTTGTGTGTTGGTAAGCAAAATGGGCTCCTTAGCACTTAGTTCAACAAGTGCCCTTGAAGAGTTTGGCTTTTGTTTGCTTTGAGTAATTCAGCTATTTCATAGAATCTTACTAAGTGCTAAGCCCCAGGCCCAAACCCCTATTAGGCGTAAAACCTATGTGGGTGTGGATTGGCAACTAAGGTGGGGCCCAAGGTGGGACTAACTCCAGGGAGAGCCTAGTTTACATGTCTGGGACAGCAGAGGCTCTTAGACCACATGGGTTTAAGTCACCTCTTTGTGACGATTTTAGGTCGTGTGGGTGAGTCGCATGTGTGACTCACCCCTGATGCTGACAAAGATACAAAAACCAAGGGTTGGCCTCCTCTTCCTTGAAGCTCTTTGCCACAGCAGTGGTGGCGCGTGTGACTCTGGGCCAGCCCTTGTTCTGAGCTCCCCGGCTGAACCTAGATGTTGGTAACTATGAATTGTATTGGGTCTGTCTGTTAATGTTTGTAATTTGTTTGTATTTTGCTCTGAAGTTCAGTATGCCGGCTTTTTCCCCTGAGCTAAGTGAATGATACTCGTGTGCTGAATTAAAGTAAGCTTGCCAACCCCTTTCCCCTGCTTTCCTTAGTTAAGCAGATCAAAAGAACCTGTGTTTTTGCGGCATGCTGGCAGCTTTTTGGGTGCTGGCTGTGGGTGGATCTTTCACCCCCACAGAAGCTGCTAGCCGGATTGTGGAAACCTCCTGTGAGCCTTAGCCCGGGGTTAGGGCAAGATCAGGTGAGCACCCCTTTTTTGAGAGACCAAGATCTTGTGAGCCTTAGCCCACTCCCCTTGGCAAGATTGGGTGAGCCCCCCTTTTTTGGGAATCGAGATCTTGTGAGCCATAGGTGGAACTCAGTCTAAGTTGGGTGGGGCAAGATAGGGTGAGCCTCCTTTTGGGAAAAGGAGAGTGAGATCTTGTGAGCCTCAGCCTGGGGATGGGTGGCAATAACCCACTAGGGGATAGATTAGCTAATTGGGAGTTACCAAAGTACAAAAGGGAAAGGCAAGAGAAAAGAAAAATGCTGGCATTGTCTAATTTGTGCAGTGGATTTCCAAGAATCCTCTCTGTACTCTCTGTCGTTTTCTGTCTGTATCTGTTTTGTGTATCTCTGTGGAATGAGTGTGTAATCTGACACCCTGTAACGTCCACTATCTCTGTCTTTCTCTTCCTGACTCCAGTCTCCTCAGAGGAGCGGGTGGGCAGGGGAGAGGAGAGAGAAAAGCATTTTATCATTTTGATTATATGATGGAAAAAGGCAAATTGAAAAGGGAGATAAGATATGGGCAGTTTTAAAGGGACTTTAATCAAAGTCAACCAGAAGGGATAAGTGTAAGGAAAGTATAATCTATTTTAGTAGAGGTTTTGAAAGTAAAGAGATTTGAAAACTCTTGAAGAGAGATTGGAAAGTATTCTCTTCCTCCTTCCTGCATCTCAACTTTGGCCAAGTTGTTGAATGTAGAAGAGAGAAAGATAAGGAGGAAAGGAGAGTGAATCTTTCCCCCTCAGATCAAAGGAGGCAGGCTGAATAAGCCTTTAACCATTCCCTGCCTTGCCTAAAAGAGAAAATTTTTTGTGTAACAATACTCAACTAAAAAAAACTGAATTCATTCTGGTCGTATTTAAAAATATGAAAAGTGCAATGTGTCATTCCTAATTTAATGCTTAAGATAGGTTAGAATTTATTTTACTATTTGATACTAAAGTAAGATTAGTAAACAAAAATCTTAAGCCAGTTAGAGTAAATCTTAAGACAGTTTAGAGTAAAAAGGCTGATAGCCTAATTTGTTTTTGTTTTTTGGAGCGGGGGAGGACAGGGCAATTGGGGTTAAGTGACTTGCCCAAGGTCACACCAGCTGGTAAGTGTGTTAAGTGTCTGAGGCCAGATTTGAACTCAGGTTCTCCTGACTCCAGGCTTGGTGCTGTACTCACTGCACCACCTAGCTGCCCCTTGATAGCTTAATTTTAAAACCAATAGATAAAGTTCTGGAGAGACAAAAGGAATTATGTCCACCCACCTTTCGGGCTAGATCCATGGGTGGATTCTATTAAATCTAATGTGGATATTGGCTATGGTAAACATTGGTTATTGTGAGTTGTTATTATTACTGTTCAATTAATTATCAAACTCCTCTGCCTAGAGGGGAAACTTACTATATACCTTGTTAGGAATGATTCAAATTCCTTAGGCTTCCTTTTTACCTGGGCCCAAAGAAGAAGTTAGAATACTGGCCCAGTGCATTAAACTAACCTGATTAAACTTTCCCAAGATGAATGTGAATGGGGAGCTGAAATATTGAAAAAATAAATATATATATGTATATATATGAATTTGTGGATAATATTCCCTTATAGAGGGCCAAGGATATTAAACTTAGAAATGTACATTTGTATAATTTTAAAAGTACATAGTTATTTGGCATTAAGAAATTTATTAACTATATATAGCCCTAAGAAAGTTCTATTTAGTTTACTGTTCAGTAAGGGAATGGTGGTGGAATTCATTCCCAGGGATATTCCAGAGATCACATGATTGTAAAGGTGCTTGGCACAATGCTTGGCATAAAACAAATGCTATCTGAACTTAGACTGTGTAAAATATAATTTCTTCACATTCGTTATCTTTATGTGGATTTTCTTAGATGTGAAATTTATGTCGATGATGAGATGAATCTGGAAATACATCCAACCCAGACTGGTAATGAACTCATTTTGGTTTTAAAATTTAAATAGATGATAATTATTTATAGTATTACTGTATTTCTAAAATTTTCCTTTATTGCATAATTTGGAAAAAAAAACTGTCATCTTTATTGTCAGAAAAGCAATTTCTCTTATAATCTAAATATTAGGTTAAGAGTTGTACTATAAAAAAAATGGTGAATGAGTTAGGAAGCTTTTAAGTCATTCTGTTTGACCATGTATTATAAAATTTTGAAGTATTGTAATTTTAGAAATCATAAATTACCAAATTTTGTCTTTATTTAAAGGGATTTTCAGTTAAAATTGTTTTGCTATCATGTAGGAAATTTGTGAGATTGTTAACTAAGCTGTTGGGATTATTGCTTTTAAACCAAGTATTTACAAAGTATGTTTAGTTTTCTTTTTTTTTTTCTCTCTTCAACTATGTGGAAAAGGTTTGGTGATCAAATTTAAAAATTATTTAGTACTTCAGAATTAATATCAGGATAAATGGTAAGCTGTTTCTGAGAAAGGGAAATATTTTTATGAAGAAATGTTTTGTAAAATCCTTTGCATGATTTTTAGAAGGCCTACTAAATCCCTATTTGTAAGCTAATCTGTTGCAGCAATTTGATGTTGATTACAATTATGTCCAAACCTACTGTGAATTTTTTAAAAATTTTATTTAAGTTTCACTCCTAGGGTTTTTTTTTAATTAAGATTTTCTATTTTTAGTTTACAAAACTCAATTCCGCATGATTTTGAGTTCCAGGTTTTCTCCCCCCCCCCCCCCCAAGGCAGCATGGAATCCAATATATCTTCTACATATAATGTCGCATTAAACTTATTTACACAATAGTCAAGTTGTAAAGAAGAATTATGACTGATGGAATGAATCAAGAGAAAGAAGAAACAAAAAAAAACAAAAAAAAAAGGGAAAAAAAACAGAGGTCAAATAGTTTGTCTCAGTCTGCATTGAGACTCCATAGTTATTTCTCTGGATTTAGATACCTCTCTCTGTCATGCGTCCTTTGGAGTTGTCTTTGAACCTTGTATTGCTGAGAAGAACCTAGTCTATCAAGGTTAATCATCACAGAATCAATATATCTGTGGTTGTATATAATGTTCTCCTGGTTTGGTCCACTCAGTCAGCATTATATCATGTAGGTTTTTCCAGGTTGTTATAAAGTCCGTATCTTCTCCATTTCTTATAGCACAGTGGTGTTCCATTACATTCATATACACAGCTTGTTCAGCCATTCTCCAATTGATGGGCATCCCCTTGATTTCCAATTCTTTGCTACTACAAAAAGAGCCACTATAAATATTTCTGTATATACGGGTCCTTTTCCCACTTGTGTGATCTCTTTGGGATACAGCCCTAGAAGTGGTATTGGTGGGTCAAAGGGTATGAACATTTTTATTGCCCTTGGGGCATAGGTCAGAATTGCTCTCCAGAATGGCTGGATCAGTTCACAACTCCACAAGCAATGTAACAGTTTTCCAGTTTTCCCACATTTCCAGCATTTATTGTTTTCCTGTTTTGTTATGTTAGCCAATCTGACAGCAGAGACTTGGTACCTAAGAGTTGTTTTGATTTGCATTTCTCTAATCAGTAGTGATTTCGAGCATTTTTTCATATGCCTATAGATATCTTTAATTTCTTCCTCTGAAAACTGCCTTTTCATATCCTTTGACCACTTCTCTTTTTTTTCTTTTCGAATGTCATACTTCATTATTTAATATTTTTTATTTTTCAGCATTGATTTCCACAAGATTTTGTGATACAAATTTTCTCCCCATTTCTACTCTGTCCCTCACTCCAAGATGGCATATATTCTGATTGCCCCGTTCCCCGGTCAGCCCTCCCTTCTGTCACCCCAATTCCCCCCATCCCCTTTTCCCTTACTTTCTTGTGGGGCAAGGTAGATTTCTGTGCCTCATTGCTTGTGTGTCTTATTTCCCAGTTGCATGCAAAAACAACTTTCTTTTTGAGCGTCAGCTTTTAAAACTCCAAATTCCTATCCCCTCTTCCCTCCCCACACACCCTCCCTAAGAACGCAAGCAATTCAGCACAGGCCACACATGTATCATTATGGGAACACTCCCATAAATAGTCATGTTGTGAAAGACTAACTATATTTCCCTCTATCCTATCCCCTTTATTCAGTTTTCTCCCTTGACCCTGTCTCTTTTCAAAAGTGTTGGCTTTTGATAACTTCTTCCCCCTATCTTCCCTCCCTTCCATTGTCCCCCCTTTCTTATCCCCTTTCCCTTACTTTCCTCTGGGGTAAGATATGCCCCATTGCCTGTGTATCTTATTTTCTAGTTGCATGCAAAAACTTTTTTGTTTTTGAACATCTATTTTTTAAAACTTTGAGTTCCAAATTCTCTTCCCTCTTCCCTTCCCACCCACTCTCCCTAAGAAGTCAAGCAATTCAACATGGTCCACATGTGTATCATTATGTATAACCCTTGCACAACACTCATGTTGTGAAAGACTAACTATATTTTGCTTCTTCCTAACCTATCCCCCTTTATTGAATTTTCTTCCTTGACCCTGTCCCTTTTCGAAAGTGTTTTTGATTACCTCCACTCCCATCTACCCTCCCTTCTATCAACCCCCCTTTTTTATCTTCTTCCTCCTTCTTTCCTGTGGGGCAAGATACCCAACTGAGGATGTATGGTATTCCCTCTTCAGGTCAGATCTGATGAGGGCAAGATTCAAGGGCAAGGGTCTTTTGGACCTCCTTTTCCGTTTGGCTAATTCTGCCTTTCAGGGCATTCTTCTCCTCATTGGCTTTTTGGAGCTCTTTTGCCCTTTGAATTATTTTTTAAGGTGTTATTTTCTTCCGTATATTTTTCAGTATTTTTTTTGGGTCTCCTTTAGCAAGTCATTGACTTGTTTTTCATGGTTTTCTCTCATCCTTCTCATTTCCCTTCCCAATTTTTCCTCTACTTCTCTAACTTGCTTTTCCAAATCCTTTTTGAGCTCTTCCTTGACCTGAGACCAGTTCATGTTTTTCTTGGAGGCTTTTGTTGTAGGCTCTTTGACTTTGTTGATTTCTTCTGGCTGTATGTTTTGGTCTTCTTTGTTACCAAAGGAAGATTCCAAAGTCAGAGACTGAGTCTGGGTGCATTTTCGCTGCCTGGCCGTCTTCCCAGCTAACTCACTTGACCCTTGAGTTTTTCAGCGAGGTATGAGTGCTTGTAGACTAAAGAGTTCTATGTTCCAAGCCTGGGGGGATGCGCCAGCTCTGCCACACCAGCACTCCTCCTTCCCCAAGAACCCCCAACCTAAACTGGACTTAGATCCTCAGCAGGCTCTTGACTCCTGCTCTGATCTGCCATTTAATTCCTCCCACCAGGTGGGCCTGGGTCCAGAAGCAGCTGCAGCTATAGTTCTGTAGCTGCCCCACCTCTGCTGCCCCTGGGGCGGTGGCAGAAACTGCAAACTCCCTGTCCTCCACAGCTTTTCCTACTAACCTTCTCTGTTGTCTTTGGTGTTTGTGGGTTGAGAAGTCTGGTATCTACTGCAGCTCACTGATATAGGGCACTAGGGCATGCTCTGCCTGGCTCCTGGTCTGGTTGGTCCATGCTGCCCACGCTGGGCTGGGCTCTGCTCTGCTCCCCTCCACTCCCAGCTCCCTGCGGGATAGACCTTACCCAGAGACCATCTATGCTGCCCTGGGCTGGATCCCTGCTTCCCTCTGCTGTTCTGTGGGTTCTGCAGTTCTAGAATTGGTTCAGAGCCATTTTTTATAGGTTTTGGAGGGACTTGGGGTGCTCATGCTAGTCCCTGCTTTCCAGCTGCCATCTTGGCTCTGCCCCGAAAGGGCACCAGTATTAACCCCTTCCTGGAGCCCATGTTAATTGTCCTTATTTTGTGAAATTGCCAAGGCCCCTGGAAACTATCTCTATGGGCAAGGTAATCAGCCCCAGGAAAAGAATTTGTTTGATTTATGTAGTTCCTAAACAATGAACTTAGCTTACTGAGAACTCACAAGGTTATGTACAGTTGATAGAATTCTAACAATTGGCTTTTACACCAGGACAAGTATAAATTAAAGAAGGGAAAGATGTTTAATGGAATCTGTTACATATGTGAGTGCTAGTAAATCTTTATTGCAACTCCATGAAAGTAAAAGCAACTGTATCTAGCTCTAAGCTATGATTAGTGAGACTTGCTGTTTAAGGTAAAAAGCTCTTGAGACCATAACTAATTGGTTTTGAGTTTGAATTTGGGTATTGTTGTCTGCATTAAATCAGTATCTGAGAGAAATGCCACAAGATAAGCTACTCAGAAGGAATGTGATCCTGTACTGTTAACAGGTGCAGGTCTGCATTTGGAGAAAGCCAAGGGGACAATCTTAGCTTGAGTCTAGGATGGGATCCTCCTGGCTCAGTGTCCCCATTGTGTTCCTTTGGAAAGGAATGTTTCCCACCTGACTATTCCTGAGTCTTGCTATGAGGAGAAACAGATACTGGATGATTGGAGAACTGTGACTCTATCTGAATTTAAACAAAGCTAAGGATGTTTCATTGTGTTATATTTGGTATGTCACATGTCCCTGCCCTTTTTCCTTCTATAGTAAGTTTCTATGATCAAAGCAAGTAGTCAGTATAGGATATGAGCTCTTTTGTGTTATCTTACTGGGAAGTCTAATAATATTTTTATCTAGAACTAGAACATGTGCAGAAATTTATGCAAACTACTTAAGACTCATCTTAAGATGTTCCCTTTGTTTAAAAGGATTTTATGAGATATTTAGTGATTCTGTGATAGCTAGGAATTTAATTTCTTGATAATACTCAGGAATTTGTGTTACTTAAGGACTTTTGCACCAATTTGGTAAGGCCTCCTGAACAAGGATGGAAATGCATTTGAGGTAGTTAGGGCTTGCTTTGGAGATGTTAATTAAGCAATGTGAGCCCATAGTCATATCTTAAACTGATTATTAGAATTAGATATTCAAAGACCTAATGGGACTGATAACTGATAAGTTTGTAATATTTTGGTGGCAAATTTCTATAATCGGAAGGTTTTGTAAGTACAGTAACAAATTTACTCAAATAATTACGTATGGAATATCTTAGGTTCCGATAGGACTGGGACTAGTGTTCCTGTGTATGTTCCTGTATAAGTTAGGTTCCTTTAATTCTTGGTAACGGTATGGTCAAGGGCTTGTGAGAATGTTACTTTGTTATTTGATTAGTATCATGCTTGTCTAAAGTTTTGTTACAATTAATAATGGTTAAAAAAAAGAATTGCTTGTGGTTTATTTTGTAAATGCCATCAGAAGAAACATGGCATGCCTAAAAGTTTAAGATCGTATATGTACTGTGTTAAAATTGGGTATTTAATATATTTATATATGTACTGGAGCCTGTTATTAATTCCTTAAGTAAAATCTCATCCTCCTGGAGAAGAAATTAATGATGGATTAATGTAAAGTGTAAGACACTGGGTTCTGATGTGAATTTCTTAAACATGACGCTCAGCCATGGTTACAGTTTTGAGCTTGTAAAGTGATCAGGGTTAGGAGGACTAGAAATGGTAGTGTAAAATTGTGTCAAGGCCACTTCTGTAGAAAAATGGACAGAAAGCTGGTTCCTTCAAGAAGGCAAGGAGAAGATGCTGAGATGCTGTGCTGTTGATGTCTAGAACAAATACCAAGGACCAGATTGCTTCATTGATGACGTTTCCTGTCAAACAGCTGTATAGGAAAAGACTTTTTGAATCTTAAAGGGACAGTTGCATTATTGTTTTCTTTTGGGCCTCTGTATATAAAAGGGACTGCCCCTTTGATTTGTCAGTGCAGTTCATATGTATCAATAACATAGGGAGGGGTTCTTAAGAAGGTTGAAGAGAAGAGGAGGGGTCGAGTGGCATACTGAAATAGTGAAGCCCCCTCAGTATGGTATTGAATGAAACACTGAAATAGCAAAGCCCCTCCCTGCCCAGCATGGGAAAAGATCTTGTCTCTCCTACCATCCAACTCCCCCACCACCATGCACCCCTAGTATATTTTTAGAAACTGCTCTGCTGAGAAAGTAGAGATAAGAAATTATATCAGTAGACAGACATCATCAAAGGTCCTGTTTATCTAGCTTTTATTCCCTTTTCCCTGGTCTCACACCTGTCTTTTTGTTATTTGTTCTCTGTTGCTAGGAAAGGATTCTGTATTTTGAATGTGAGCTCCAAATCTAGTCAGTGGGAAGAGGAGCCAGTGGGGCATGGGGGAATTCTGTGTTAGGGTCTATATAACTTGCTTTGAGCTGTATGCCCTCCTCCCGCCCCTCCCCCTGCCCATGTGCTGGCATCATCTTGGGCCACGCTGAGGTGTGTCCTTTCTCATGAGAAAGCAATAAATTCCTAGTTGCCTTTTCTCAAGAACGGTCTCTGTCTAATGTGAGTAGTGGTCTACCACACAAATGGAATCAAAGTAGATGCCTGTTGGTTTGAGAATGGCTAAATGAATCGCAGTGCGTGAATTTAATGGAATATTACTATGCACTGAGAAACAATGATTATGATGAATACAGGGATGTACAGAAACAAATGAACGAATGTAAAATAAGGAGAATAAGGAGGTAACATACCCAGTGACTGCAATAATGTAAACGTAAAGAGTATGTAAGACAGTTAAATACTGTAAAAATGTAATGACCAAGGTTGATCCCCATAAAACAATTTGAGCAAATGACTACCTTCCTATGCCTCTTTCTAGAGATGGTGGAATATCGGTATGAAACAATACTCATAATGAGTCAGACTTTTTCAATGTTGTTTAGTTTTCCTGGACTTTCCTGCTCCCCTCTTTTAAAAAATCTTTTGTTATAAGATATGACACTGTGGGAGGGTGGAAGGATACATTGGGAAATATTAGGTTAGTGATGTAAAAACAAAAGAATAACAATAAAATATATTTCAGGAAAGTGGTGCAATGAGTGTCTTGGTATATAACATTAATCTACTCAGGGCATGAACCTAGAAGTGGGATGGTTGATTAAAAGGGTACGAAGAATTTAGTAGCTTTTCTCACATCCAAACTGTTTTTCAGAACAAGTCCTTCAGTGTTTTCAATGTAATCTTGGCTCTGGTACATCTAGTTTTCCCCATCGTCCCTGCTTTTTTTCTTTCATTATTTTGAAGATATTTTCTCATTGTTTATTTGTCTTAATTTTATGTTCTCCTTCAGCACTTTGATTGGTATAACCTTTAAATTTATTTTACAGTATCTTCATTTTTGGCATGGCTTCGCCGTGATTGTTGACTTTCCAGTTACTTAAAATTCACATTACAAATAAATAGGAAATAGACTTGACTGAATCTCAGGGAAATTGAGGCAACCATAAATGAGTTTTCCCATGGCAGAATACCTTTTTAGACTAACTGAATTTACAAGTGACTCCCATCAAGCATTTAACAAACAGTTTATCCCTACATTAAACTCTGCTGAAAAGCAGACAAAAACAAAATCATTTTCCATACTTCTTTTATAAGACCAAACAGTAAGATTAAGTGGGCATTATTTTTAATGAAGGGAGGATACGGTCACACAGCATTATTACTTAATACGTTACTGAAAATGCTAGCAAGCATAATAAAACAAAAAAATAAATTAGGGACCTGTAATTTCACAGAGTAGGTAATATTGTCACCATTTGTAGATTATACGATGGTTTACTTAAGAAACTTTTAAAAAACTAATCACAAGTAGTTTCCACAATGCAGGAAGCAAAATATATCCAAGGAAAAATTTTAGTACTTATAAAAATTATTGATAGACTGTTGGAAGAAAGCATAGAACAAGAGGGTTTTTTTTTAAAATTTATGAAATAACAAGCATTTCTATAACAGAATTTTAAAAAGATGATTCTGCATGAAACTGCAAATCTATTATGTACAATTTGCCATTTTTAAATACACAGTAAAGGTATCATGCAACTTTTTTTTATCCTTCTCCGTCTTGAGATGGCCGTCATTAGACGTGTGTGTGAGTGAGTATGAGAGAGATTCTATGTACACTTCTATTCATCAGTTCTTTCTCTGGATTCAGATAGCATCCTCCTTCATAGGTCCTTTGTAATTTTGGTATTTATAATAGCTGTAATGGCTTAGTTGCTCAAAGCAGTTTTAAAAACAGTATTGCTGGTACTGTATAGCATGTTCTCTTGGTTCTGCTCATTTTGCTCTTTATTATTTTATTATTTCATGCAACTCTATCCATGTTTTTCTACACTCAGTTATTTCTTGTAGCACAGTAGTATTTCATCTCAATCATATGCCAAAACTTTTTCACCATTGACAGGCATCCCTACAATTTCCAGTTCATTGCCACCGCAAGGAGAGCTTCTATAAATATATTAGGACAGGGTTTTTTTGAACTTTTTCCACTCCTGTTCCATGGCCTGAGGGCATGCAAAGTACATGTGCTTTGTGTTCTGAACTAGTGCTGTAGTCAAGTTGGTAGATGCAAAACTGGCCAGCAGTGCCATAAACACTTTGGATTCATTTCATGTTTGATTTTTAATTTATTTTTGGTTCTTGTGCATTCAGAAATCTTTAACTGTTGTAAAAATTTTAGGTTGTGACCCACAGTTTAAGAAGTGCTGTTTTTGAACATATAGGTTCTTTTCCTTTTCCGATAATCATCTTTGCAAATAGAACTAGTATTGGTCAAAGTGTATGTAGGCAGTTTAATAACTCTTTGCGCATAATTCCAGATTGCTTTCCAAAATGGTTGGATCCGTTCACAGTTCCACCAGTGGTGTCCCAATTTTTCCTCACCTCTTCTGATATTTGTCACTTTCTCAAACTTCAATCATTTTAGGCAATCTAGTAGGTGTAAAATGATACCTCAGGGTTCTTTTAATTTGTATTTCTGTAATCAATAACAATCTAGAACATTTTTTCATAGGACTATAAATTGTTTTGATTTCTTCATTAGAAAACTGCCTGCTCATAATCCTTTGACCATTTATCAATTGGGGAATGACTTGTATTCTTATAGATTTGACAATAGTTCTTTATGTATTTGAGTTATGAGACCTTTATCTGAGAAACTATAAATTTTTTTTCCCAATTTTCTACTTTCCTTCTGATCTTGGCTACATTGGTTTTATTTGTAGAAAAACTTTTTAATTTAATGTACTCTAAATTATCCATTTTATACTTTACACTGTTCTCTACTCTTGTTTATTCATAAATTGTTCTAGTCATAAGGCTGATAGGTAATATGTCATATGTTCTTCTAATTTTCTTGTAATATCTCTATATATATAGATCATGTGTCCAGTTTCTGCCATACTGCTTTCCAGTTTTCCCAACAATTTGTACCAAATAATGAATTCTTTTCTGAAAATCTTAAGTCTTTACACTTTTCAGATACAATATTAACTGCTGTAAATTGTATATCTACTCTTCTTCCACCGATCTACCCTTCTATTTCTTATCCAGTACCAAATAGTTTTGATAATTGCTGCTTTATAACATAGGTTAAGAACTGGCGCTGTTAAACTACCTTTCTTTGTATTATTTTCATTAAGAACTAATGAAAATAATACAAAGAAAGGTAGTTTAACAGCGCCAGTTCATATTCTTGACTTTTTGTTCTTCCACAGGAATTTTATTATTATTATTATTTCTAATTCAGTAAAATAATCTTTTGGTAATTTAATTGGGATAGCATTGAATATATAAATTAGTTTAGGCAAAATTACCATTTTTATTATATTGGCCGTGCCTACCCATAAGCTGTTAATATTGATCTAATTATTTAAATCTGATTTTGTTTGTATAAAAAGGTTTTTTTATGATTTTGTTTATATAGTTACTTGATTTGTTTTTGCAGGTGTATTCCCAGGTATTTTTATACTGTCTAGAGTTATTTTAAATTTGGTATCTCTTACTATATCTTCTTGCAGGTTTTTGCTTGTGATATATAGGAATGCTAATAATTTATGTGGATATACTTTATATCCTGCTACTTTGCTAAAATTATTCATTGTTTCAACTAACTTTTTACTTGAGCCTTTTGGATTTTCCAAGTATTATCATCATATTTGCAAAAAGAGAATTTTATTACCTCATTCCGTATTTTGATTCCTTCTGTTTCTTTTTCTTCTCTTATTGGTATTGCTGAGGTTTCCAACACAACATTGAATAATATTGGTGGCAGTGGACATCTCTATTTCACACCTAAGCTTAGTGGGAAGGCTTCTAGCTTATCCCTGTTATATGTTTTTTTTATTAGAGTGTTGCACTTTGTCAAAAGCTTTTTATGCATCTATTGATATAATCATATGATTTAAAAATTTTGTTATTGATATAAATTTTATTATTGATAAATTTTATTGTTGATATAAATCCACATGTTAAAGTAGTTTTTACTTATGCATTCCTGGTATAAATCCTGCTCAGTAATAATATATAATCTTTGTAATATACCGTTGTGATCTTTTAGCTAGTATTTTGCATCCATATTCATTAATAAAATTAGTCTGTAATTTTCTTTCACTGTTTTTATTCTTCCTGGTTTGGGTATCAGTAACATATTTGTTTTATAAAAGGAGTTTGGGTAGGACCCCTTCTTTGTTTATTATTCCAAATAATTTATCTAATATTGGTATTAGTTGATCTTTAAATGCTTGATAGAATTCACTTGGAAATCTGTCTGGTCCTGGAAGCTCATCTGCGGCCTGTTTAATTTCTTTTTTTAAAATAGGGCTCTTTAAAGAGTGTGTTTCCTCTTTTGCTAATCTAGGCAATTTTTATTTTTATAATATTCTTCCATTTCACTGAAATCATTACATTTATTGCATAAAATTGGGCAAAATAACTCTTTATAATTGCTTTAATTTCAACTTCGTTACTAGTATATTCAACATTTACATTTTTAATATTAGTGATTTGGTTTTCTCTCTTTTTTAAAGCAAATTAACCAGTAGTTTATCTGTTTTGTTGGCTTTTTTCATAAAACCAATTCCTACTTTTATCAATTAAATGTTTTTTTCACTTTCATTAATCTTACCTTTAATTTTTAGGATTTTGAATTTAGTTTGTTCTTTTCTTAGCTTTTTTCTTTAAATTGCATACCCAATTCATTGGTCTGCTCCTTCTCTATTTTGTTGATGTAAGCATTTAGAGATACACATTTTCCTCTGATTACTGTTTTTGGTGTATCCCATGGGTTTTGATATGTTGTCTCATTGTTGTCATTCTCTTTGATGAAATTATTTTTAATCCACTCATTTGTTAAGATTAGGTTGTCTAACCTCCCGTTGTTTTGTTTTTTTTTGATTTTTTTTTTAAATTTATTTTTAATATGTTTAGTTTTCAGCATTGATTTTCACATGCGTTTGAATTACAGATTTTCTCCCCATTTCCATCCCCCGCCCCCACTCCAAGATGGCGTACACTCTGGTTGCCCTGTTCCCTAGTTTGCCCTG
>CM053624.1:306124151-306168720 GCA_028646595.1 Phalanger gymnotis
TGAATTTCTAGAGCTGCCCTGCCTCCGTTGCCTCAGGGGTGGAAGTCGAACCGCAAACTTGGATCCCGTCCCGCTGCTTTCCCCACTAACCTTTTGCTGTTTGTGGGTTGTGAGGTCTGGTACATGCCACAGCTCAGTAATTCTGTGAGCTATGGCCCCCTCCGTTCCACTCCAGGTCTCGTCGGTCTGTGGTCTGCTGCCCCGCACCGCGCCGCCTCGCGCTCTGCTTGGCTCAGCTCCGTTCCTCCTGTTTGTTTTTAATCTGAGTTTCCATGGTCTCTTACTGAATATCATTTTTATTCATTGTGATCTAAAAATGATACTTTTAATATTTATGCTTTTAACTATAAAATTTTTATGCCCTAATATATGGTTAAGCTTTGTAAAGATACCATGAACCTCTGAGAAAAAGATGTATTCTTTTCTGTTCCCATTCAATTCTCTTCAGATATCTATCACATTTAGCATATCTGAAATTCTATTCACTTCCTTTATTTCTTCCTTATTTTTTTTTTTGGTTAGACTTATCTATTTCTGAAAGGGGAAGATTAAAGTCTCCCACTATTATAGTAGTACTCTCTATCTCCACCTGTAATTTATTTCACTTTTCTTTTAAAAAATGTAGTGGCTGCAGTATTTGGTGCATATAGATTGAATATTGATAGTGATTCATCATCTTTGGTACTTTTTATCAAGTGTAGTTATCCTCTTTATCTCTTCTACTTAAATCTCTTTTAGTCTTAACATTTTAGGAGATCATGATTGCTTTTTTGCATCAGCTGAAGCATAATAAGGGTGGGGTAAAATTTATTACTCTAGGTGTATCTCTTATTCTTAAAGGTGTTTCTTGCAAAGAACATATTGTTGGGTTCTGGTTTTTAATCCATTCTGCTATCCTTTTCCGTTTTATGGGTGAGGTCATCCCATTCACATTCAAAGTTATAATTACTATTTGTGAATTTCCCTCCATCCTCTTTTTACTTACTATTGTCCTTCTCAGCCTCTTTTTTTCTTTTTTTTCTCTCCCTATTACCATATCCTCTCCCCTTAACCCTCTAATCCTTATTCTACCCACCCCTCTATGAGTCTGTCCCTTATCCTCTCCTCCAGCCCTCCTAAATCTTAATCTTCATTCTCTTCTAAAAGTCCTTCCCTTATCTTCTCCCTCCCACCCTTTTAAATCTTTTTTTTGTAAGTTGCAAAATTTATCTTAAACTTAAATAACAAAATAAGAAAAAAAAAACCGTTGCTGTGTGCACAGCAGAACATAAGAGTGGATTCAATATAAAACGATAAATTTCCATTTCGGGAAAACCTATATAAAAACGCTGCACATTGTTTTCAAAGCCATCCAGCTTTTCTTTGCTTCCTTCTAAGTTTTCTTTAGATCTCTGCTCTGCACTTTTTACTTTATTCCACTATCCACCTACACTAAGGCTATAATTAAACACAGACACACACACACATACGTAATCATATACATATATACCCTCATATATCTAAGACTGTACTATGCTTATTTCCACTTGTTACCTGTTTCTCTGAAGGTGGATATTACCTTCCTTCATAAGTGAAAGTCTTTCCATATTTTTCTAAACCAACCAGCTCAATACCACAGCAATATTCCAACCCAGTCACATTTTGTCTGAGAGATTGTCTGTGAAAGTTTTTTTTCCCAATTTTCAGCATTCCATCTCTTCATGGCTGCGTAGGTTTTATTTATATAAGAAAATTTTAATTTAAAATAATCAAAATTATCCATTTTACCCTTCAGTAATGCTTTCATCTTATAATTTAAGTAAAGTCTGATATTACTGAATCTGCTTCCTTTACATCTTTTTTCCCCTGGTTTCTTTGAAGTTTTGACCCTTTGTTCTTCTAAATGAACTTTTATTATTTTTTTTCTCACCCAGTAAGAAAATTTTTTTGGTAATTTAATTGGGATAGACTCTTTTAAATCTTAATCTACCCCCCCCCCTTCTAAAAAGGTCCCTCCCTTATTTTCTCCCCTAGTCCTCTTATTTCTTTATAAGTTTAGAAGACTTTTACATACTCTCTTTAGAGTTTCTCTTAGAGAGCAATATATTGTTTCTTTTTAAACCCAGATCCAATGAGAGTAATGAGCTAGTATTACCAGTCCTCTACCCTTACCTGCTTCTCTGTATCAATTCTTCCTTTCATGCTCCACTTGCATGAGATAACTATACCTTTCTGCCTTTTTCTACCCAATTTTGTTTTTTAGAATGACTCCACCATGCTCATCTCAGCCCCAGTCTTTCTTTAAAACTGCCTTAGTAATGACTTGACTGTTAGAAACAAGCTTGACACTGAAATTCAGGTATCAAGGACAATTTTATTATTAGTATTATTAAGGAATTCAAAGGAATTGGTAAACATTCCTGGCCAGGAGTGGACTCCACCTTAATTTAGGAAAAGGGAGTGAGAAGTACAGGAGGGAAACCAACTTTATTCTGTTAGACTGACATAGATTGATGCACCATCAGCTCGGTACCTCCTTTCAGAGAACGGATTGGTCCGCTCCCTTCTAGGTCACAGTCTTCCGTATATGCCCCCAACATGCAACTCCTTGGCATGTTCTCCCACACACACACACATATGTCTCATGTTCAAAAGTAGTGGAAAACTCCTCTCTGTGGGTGTGTGAGGTAATATTCAATTAGCCAATTAAACATGCCTGGTTGCCATTTCATCTAGTTTTCTTTTCAATCCCAACTGTTACCTGGCCTGTTTATACCAGTTTTGCCTATATCCTGAAACTGTGGTTTGTGCAAAACCACAAACTCTATTCCCATTAGCTGAGGACTGTCATCCTGGTTAATTTTTATTCCTTCTTTGTTCAGGCTGACACTTCATTAATTATTCTATGGAACCCAATTACCTCTTTTGTGGAAATCTAACTTTCCCTTTTACCTATCTCTCACGTTTACTGCCTAGTGCAAAGAAATACTTTAATAATAATATTTCCATGTATAAGAAGTAAACAGTTTGACCTTAATGACTCCATTATAATTAATCTTTTATGTTTTCCTTATATTCTGGATCTTGTACTGAATTTTCCATTGAGTTCTGATTTTTTTTTAAACAAATACCTAAAAGTTTCTCAATTCATTAATGTCAATTTTTTTCCCTTTCAGAATTACATTTAACTTGGCTGGGTAAGTTTTTCTTGGTCACAACCCTAGCTGTTTTACTCTTCCAAATATAATGTTCCAATATAGACAGTCTTTTAGTGGAAGTGCTGCTAATTCTTGTGAAATCCTGATTGTATTCCCACAATACTTAATTTTTTTCTTCTTATTCCTTGTGATATTTTCTTCTTGTGGAGTTTTGAAACTTTTCTATGACATTTCTCTAAATTTTCCTTCTGGGATCTCTTTCAGGTGGTGAACAGATTTTTTTTTTTTCATTTTTACTTTACCCTCTTGTTCTAGAACTTAGGTCTAGTTTGTTCAAACTCATGTCTTTTTTTTTTTTTTGGAGGAGAGAAGACAGGGCAGTTAGGGTTAAGTGACTTGCCCAAGGTCACACAGCTAATAAGTGTGTTAAGTGTCTGAGGCTGGATTTGAACTCAAGTCCTCCTGACTCCAGGGCAGGAGCTCTACTCACTGTGCCACCCAGCTGCCCAAAGTCACGTCCTTTGACTTTATTTATTTTTAGTTTTCAATATTTGCTTTTATAAGATTTTGATTTCTCAATTTTTCCCTCTCCTTCCAATCCCCTCTCCCCAAAATGGCATGCAATCTGATATAGAGTATACATGTATGATCATGTTAAACATACTTACACATTAGTCATGTTGTGAAAGAAGAATCAGAACTAAAGGGAAGAACCATGAGAAAGAAAAAGCAAAAACAAAAGAAAGAGAAAATAGTATGATTTGATCTACATTCAAACTCCATAGTTCTTTCTCAGGATATAGATAGCGTTTTCCATTTTGAGTGTTTTGGAATTGTCTTAGATCATTGCATTGCTCAGAAGAGCTAAGTCTAACAAAGTCAGTTGTTGCTGTTACTGTGTACAGTGTTCTCCTGATTCTGCTAACTTCCCTCAGCATCAGTTCATGCAAGTCTTTCCACACTTTTCTGAAATTCTCCTGCTCACTATTTCTTACGAAACAGTAGTATTCCATTACATTCATATACCACAACTTGTTCAGCCATTCCCCAATTGATGGGCATCCCCTCAATTTCCAATTCTTTTCCACCTCAAAAACAGATCCTATAAATATTTTTGTACATGTGGGTCCTTTTCCCTTTTTTGTAATCTCTTTGTAATACAGATCTATTGGTGGTATTGCTGGATCAAAGGGTATGAACATTTTTATAGCCCTTTGGGCATAGTTCTGAATTGTTCTTCACATTACTTCACAACTCCATTAACAATGCATTAGCGTTCCAATTTTCCCACATCTTCTCCAACATTTATCATTTTCCTGTTTTGTCATGTTAGCCAATCAGATAGGTGTGATATGCTGCCTCAGAGTTGTTTTAATTTGATATCTCTAATCAATAGTGATTTAGGGTATTTTTTCTTATGACTATAGATAGCTTTAATTTCCTCATCTGAAAACTGCCTGTTCATATCCTTTGACCATTAATCAGTTGAAGAATGACTTGTATTCTTATAGATTTAACTCATTTCTCTGTATATTTTAGAAAGCGGCCTTTTTCTGAGATACTGGCTATAAAAGTTGTTTCCCAAATTTCTGCTTCTCTTCTAATCTTGGTTGCATTAGTTTTGTTTGTGCAAAACCTTTTTAATTTAATATAATCAAAATTATCCATTTTGCATTTCATAGTGTTCTCTCTCTCTTGCTTGGTCATAAATTCTTCCTTTCTCCGTAGTTCTGACTGGTAAACTTTTCCTCGTTCTCCTAATTTGCTTATAGTTTCACCTTCTATGTCTAAATTTTGTATCCATTTTGATCTTATCTTGGTATATGGTGTAAGTTATTGGTCTATGCCTACCTTCTGCCATACTATTTTCCAATTTTCCTAGCAGTTTTTGTCAAACAGTGAGTTCTTATTCCAGAAGCTGGAGCCTTTGGGTTTATCAAACAGTAGATTACTATAATCATTGATGACTGTGTCTTGTGTACCTAATCTACTCCATTGATCCACTACTTTATTTCTTAACCAGTGCCAAGTAGTTTTGATGGTTTCTGCTTTATAATACAGTTTTAGATCTGGTATGATATGTCGGGCAAGATTCATGACTTGGAGGATGACCACGAATATACTTGTATGGTTCAGAATCACGAAGTATGAAGAACTCTTTAGGTAGAAGACAGAGGAAGTATAACATTTATTTAGGCACCAACAAATCAAATCCCAGACCCAGTAATTCCAATTCGGTACCACAGTAATTGTATTCCAGAACCAGTAAGCCCACATCAATGTAACAACAAGGAGATTAAAACACAGTATTACAGCAAGGAGCCAAGTCATTTTGTAACCTTCCCCCCTGCTAGAGCCTTCCCATAGACAATCACTCACAAATCCTAACTGTTTGCTTGTCTGTGTCCTCTCCTCACTTAGTCATCTGGTCTGCAGCTCTCTGGTCTCCACTGTCCCCTCAGCACTCTCTTCTGCAGCTCTGTGGACTCAGAGTTCTTCCTCCTTCTCCTGTGGGCCTGTCTTTCTTAACTGGCCCCACCTAAGGCCTATTGAATGAGAGGGAAAGGTCTTCAATCACTTTATTACCACATATAACTAGTGCATTTCTTCTTGTCAATTCCCTTGATATTCTAGACTTTTAGTTCTTCCAGATGAATTTCATCATTATTTTTTCTAGTTCTATAAAATAATTTTTTGGTAGTTTGATTGGAATGGCATTGAATAAGTAAATTAATTTAGGTAGAATTGTCGTTTTATATTAGCTCAGTCTACCCATGAGCAACTTGATATTTTCCGCTTATTTAGATCTGACTTTATTTGTGTGAAAAGTGTTTTATAATTGTGTTCATACAGTTCTTGGGTTTGTCTTGGCAGGTAGACTTCCAATATTTTGTCTGGTCTACAGTTACTTTAAATGGAATTTCTCTTTCTGTCTCTTGCTGCTGGCCTTTGTTAGTAACATATAGAAATGCCGGTGATTTATGTGGATTTATTTTATATCTTGCAACTTTATTGAAATTGGTAGTTATTTCATGTAGTTCTTTAGTAGATTCTCTAAGTATACCATCATATCATCTGCAAAGAGCAATAGTTTTGTTTCCTTATTGCCCATTATGATTCCTTTCATTTCTTCTCTTATAGCTAAAGCTAACATTTCTAGTACAATAATAACAGTGGTGATAGTGGACTTCTTTGTTTCACCCCTGATCTTATTGGAAATGCTTCTAGCTTGTCCCCATCACATATAATGCTTGCTGATGGCTTTCAATAGATGCCACTTAGTTTAAGGAAAATTCCATTGATTCCTATACTCTAGATCTAGTGTTTTTACTAGGAATGGGTGTTGTATTTTGTCAAAAGCTTTTTCTTCATCAATTGAGATAATCATATGATTTCTGTTCATTTTGTTATTGATATGATCAATTATGCTCATGGTTTTCCTAATATTGAACCAGCCCTGCATTCCTGGTATAAATCCTACCTGGTCACAGTATTATTCTTGTGATAAGTTGCTCTAATCTCTTGGCTAATGTTTTATTTAAATTTTTTGCATCTGTATTAACTAGGGAAATTGATCTGTAATTTTCTTTCTCTATTTTGGCTTTTCCCGTTATGGGTATCAGCACAACATTTGTATCATAAAAAGAATTTGGTAGGGCTCCTTCTTTGCCTATTTTTCCAAATAATTTATATAGTATTGGAATTAATTGTTCTTTAAATGCTTGTTAAAATTCACTTGTAAAACCATCTGGCCTTGGAGATTTTTTCTTGGGGAGTTTATTGATCGTTTGTTCAATTTCTTTCTCTGAAATGGGGTTATTGAAGTATTTTATTCCTCTTCTATTAATCTTGGCAGTTTATATTTTTGTAAATATTCATCTATTTCACTTATATTGTCAGATTTATTGGCGTACAGTTGGACAAAATAGCTCCTTATTGTTGTTTTAATTTCTTCTTATTTAGTGGTAAATTCACCCTTTTCATTTTTGATACAGGTAATTTGTTTTCTTCTTTTTTATAATCAAATAAACCACAGTTTTATCTATTTTGTTGTTGCTGTATTTAAAAAAACAGCTCTTAGTTTTATTTAATAGTTCAATAGTTTTCTTAATTTTAATGTTATTAATCTTTTCCTTTGTTGTTTTTCTAGTTTTTTTAGTTGTACACCCAATTCATTGATTTCTTCTTTCTCTCTTTTATTCATGTGAAAATTTGGACATATAAAATTTCCCCAAGAACCACTTTGGCTGCATCTTATAAGTTTTGATATGTTGTCTCATTATTGTCATTTTCTTGGATGAAGTTTTATTTTATAGTATTTTTTATTCACTGAGACTAGAACTTATTTACTAAATCTGGAGACCATATTTCCTTCTGCTGTTAATGTTTTTTCTATTAATGTATCTATTTTCTTCCATCTAAGGTCTTTGGAGATTTCCATTTGTTCCCCTCTTGCTCCACTTTCCTTTATTTTCCCCTATAACTTTCCGGTCTGGTTTACTGGCTCTGGTAGTTTCTTAGGCCCTGTATCTGAAAGCATCCAGGCCCTCCTTTCACACTATTCATCACTTCTCAGTTGATCAGCCTCCATCCCTGCCCCTAGTGACTTTGGAGGGGAATGGAACTGGTCTTAGCTGGTGGCTAGAGTTTTTCCCTTCAGGCTTTTGATAAGTATTGTACAGCCCCACATAGGCTCTTCCTCCCTCTCCACATATATCTTCTCTTTCTGGTTCCCTCTGTTTCTCAATTATCTGTCCTAGAAAGTACACATTGTGGCTACACTGGTGCTGCTACAGCCACACTCAATTTCTTAGTGGATGGGGAGTTCTGCAGCCAGGAGCCAGGGGGTCACTTTCTGGAGCTTTGTTGCCAGTAGGATGGCTGACAGCCACTGAGTGAGCTCAAGACAGGTGTTTGTTCAAGAGTTTTTAACTTTTTTTTTGGATTCTGGGTGACCAGAAGACCGAAGACCCAGATCGTAGACCAGGGCTGTCCAACCGTAGGTTTTTATTGAAACAATAGAACAGTATCTTTTGATTTGCCATTTTAGTGAGAGCTTTGGGGTAGCTCAGCTTCGAAAGTATTTGTGTAAATTTCTATGCTTGTAGGTGGGCCACATAAATCACACTGCTGCATTTTGGACAGCCCTGTTTTAGACCATAAATAACTTTACCATTCTGAGCCTTCAGTCAAATGAGGAGTTTAAAGGATCTTAAAGCCTTTTATTCTGTCTCCAGTCAAATATTCCAAGCTTCACTCCCTGGTATGTTCCTGCCTGACTGGCCAACTTGCCCCCTAGATTTGCAGCATTCTACCATTTCCCCTCTTTGTGCCATTATACATACTTTCTCCTATTTTTGAAATGTGTCCTGTCCTTACCACAGCCCCTGCAATCTCTGATTTCTTTTAAAGCTTAGCTGAGGAGCCAACTCCTATGGGAAGCTTGTCCTTGTCACCCCAACTGATAGTACTCTCACCTAAAAATTTGTACATATTTTATATTTAATTTTCCATGCATATGTGTTTCTTTTCTCCACCCTACACCCCATAGATGAGGTTTTTAGGGAACATACCCAAATATCAAAGAGCATGAACAGAGTTTAGCAACTTGTGTGATGAGAAATTGTTTTCTTAAACAATTAAACTAGCTTACTGCTCCATCACTGGAAGAATCAAATGCAGGAATTTAAGTTGCTGAGAGAAATATCAATATTCTCAGCTATGCTGACGATACCACTCTGATGAATGGCAGAAAGTGAAGAATTAAGAAGCCTCTTAATGAGAGTGAAAAAGAAGAGTGGAAAAGATCTTGGTGACTGGTCCTATCGCTTTCTTGCAAATAGAGAAGAAATGGAAGCAGCGTCAGATTTTATATTGTTGGGCTCAGAAATCACTGTAGATGGTGATTGCAGCCATGAAATTAAAAGACAATTGCTCCTTGGAAGAAAAGCTATGGCATATCTGGGCAGCAGAGATAAAACCTTGCTGGGAAAGCTATTGTTTTTCCTGTAGGAACATATAGGTTGTGAGATTCAGATTGTAAGCAAAACAGAGAACTGCAGAATCAGTGCTTTCAAACTGTGCTGCTGGAGAAGATTTAGATTTTTAGATTCCTTGGACAGCAAGGAGATAAAATCAGTCAATACTTAAATTAATTCAGGCTATTGACTGGAAGGTCAAATACTGAAGCTAAAGTTTAAATACTTTGGCCCCATAATGAAAAGATGGGACTTACTGGAAAAGACCCTGATGTTGGGAAAGATTGAAGGCCAAAGGAAAAGGGAACAGCAGAGAATGAGGTGGATAGATAGTGTCATGAAAATGTTGAGAGAGAAAACCCAGAGATTCAGGAATCCTGAAACTAAAGTTCCCAGGGCAAGGTCACCTTGAATGAATTCATGGACCCAAGCAATCTTTTAAGTCAAGTTGGCAAAAGTTTATTGTTATGCTTTGCAGTACGCAAGAGTTCTTAAGAGAACCTGCAATCTAAAAGGGGATACAAGTATATCTTATACAGGACATTTTGGGGTAAAATATGTGCCAAGTGTCTTAATTAGTTGTTTTTGGGTGGGATTAGGGAATAGTTACGGAGTGGTTAGTTCTTAAAGGAACATGTACATTTAGTAGCTACCACATAGCCGTTTTACGCAGAGTTGGCTGGAAAATGGCAGGGGCCAGGGAGCGGCTGCAAGGAAGTGTGGTTTTTACCATGAAACATCACTAAGTCAACTAACGGTCAGGGCTGACTGGAAATATCCAGGCTGCCTCCATCAATGTCTTCTTAGACAAGATGAATGTAAGGGAGTATACATATGCCTGGGTCTAGCATGCACATGATAGGCCAGTGAGTAGTGAATATCTTTATGACCCAGTACATGGCCAGTTCAGCATGTACACAGGGAGTCGGACCAATAAATTCTATAGGTGCAGCTGTCTGCTGTATTAGGAGGAGAGATAAGTGTTTTGGTAAGGTATGCTGCCCTTGGACTAGAGAGGAACTACCCGAGACAGTATTTTGAGACTAGGGAGAGATGTGATTTTAGAACTGGATGTGGTTTTGGAATTGGGGTCCAGGCACAGGTACCCAAACAGAGGCTAAGGAGAAATGTGATATTAGAATTAAGGTCCAAGCACAAGCACCCAAGCACCCCAGCACCCCCATCAGAAACATTGTACATTAGCTTGGACAGACCTCGAGAGACAGAACAGAAGGGTCTGGAATGCTATGGTTCATGGGGTCACAAAGAGTTGTTCACAACTCAACAAGAACCAAAAAAAAACTAAACTCAACTCCATCAACAGTGCACTGGTTGTGCCTGACTTCCCATAATCTCTTTCTGTCTTTTATCATATTTTACAATTTAGTGAGTATGAAGTAAAACTTCTGAGCTGTTTTAATTTGAAATCCCCCCCCCCCCGGCCAATATATAGTCTGATAGTTGACTTTAAAAAAAACAACTATTGAAGCATGGCTCTTGGTCCTAGATACATGTCTACTTCTATATGTACTGGATATCAGACTTTTGCTAAAGATGCTTGATACAAAAATACTTTTTTTACTCAGTTTTTTTAAAAAAATCATTGTAATTACATTGATTTTGTTCTGCAGAAGCTTTTTAATTTTCTCTCTTCAAAATTAACTGTTTTTTTGTGTTCAGCTCCATCCCTTCTTTGATTAAGAATTTTCTCCCTATCAGTAGTCGGGAAAGTCTTACCTTTCATTCTTTTCTGATTAAAAACAATAATGGTAAGGTGCAGCTGTAGTGTTGAGAGTGCTGCATTTGAACTCTGGAAGAACTGACTGATTCCTACCACAAACACTTAACTACACTGGCTTTGTGACCCTAGACAAGTCACTTCACCTGTCTGGACATCAGTTTCTTCCTCTTTAAAATGAAGGATTCGACCTAATGACCTCAAAGTCATTTACAGCTGTGATTTCTAATCCTCTAACATGCTTAGGTGGAATAAGCCTTTTGGAATTTATAGTGATATATAATGTAAGATGTGGTCTAGCTGGACTTAATGGTGCACACCTGTAATCCTTGCTGGGCTGGGTGGTTTGTAGAGGTTATGGCTCACTTGACTCAGGAGTTCTGCAGTGAGCTAAGTTGATTGAGTGTCTTCACAAAATCCTCTTCCAATATCAAATGACACTTAAGATGCCACTAGATTGCAGTGGAAGAGAGAACTGGTACTTAGCAGAAACAGAGCAAGTCAAAGCTCTTGTGCTGATTAGTGGGAACCTACTGTGAGTGATTACTACACTTCTAGCCTGGATAAGATATTGAGACCCAACGTCAACAAAAAGATGTAATCTAAGTGCACTTCTGCCAGACTTCTTTCCAATTAGCCTAGCAGTTCTTATCGAAAGAAAGTTCTTTGCCCAGCAATTGGTATTTTTGGAGTTTATAGAATACTGAACTGTACACTTTTGGGGTTTTGTTTATTTAGTATTCCATTAAGTGCCTTTTTTTTTATATCCATTACTAAATACTTTTGATGACTAGCTTTACAGTAGAGTTTGAAGTATAGAAATGATATGCTATGTGTTTCCTGTGAATTCTTGCTTACTCTTTTGATGAACATTTTTCCTATTTTTGGTTTCGATAATTACCCATTTTGTAAAGTAATTTGAGTAATTCCAGATACTTACCATTCCTCCTACTTAAATTTTGTTTTATAAGTTATTAGTTATATGAGTCCTGTGTATGCCTTAGTAGGTTAACTCCACATACTGAGTGAACCTCTTAAAAATTTAAATACTAATTCTTTTTCTGTCACTTCTTCCCAGTTGTATTTGTAATATGTAGAAATACTGTTGTGTGTTTTCTCTTTTCCTGGCTTTATGTTGTATCTTGCTCCTTTACTGAAGCTATTATTCGTATTCATTTTTCAGTTGACTCTCTTGGGTTTGCTAAGTAAACAGACATATCATCTACAAATAGAGATGGTTTTGGCTAATCTTTGCCAGAGTTTGTTGACATATTTTTCTTGTTGTATTTTTCTAGCTCAAGTTCCCACAGTCTCTTCAATGTTGCCTCTTTCCCATTATTTGTAATATAAACCTTCACGCTGACTTTTAGCAGCTAGGATTTTGTTATTATAGATCTTATGCCCTTAATCATTTCATTCTTTGTATTATCCACTATTCTCTCCTATTTCTCCCTCCCTTCCTTTTAGTCTGATCTGGACATATGATTTCATTGATGTAGAGAACTCCTGGTATGGAAACTCCCTTGGCCAGTACAGATTTGCAATTCTTTTCTAGCTTAGAATCTTAGAGAGTTTCTTGAGAATACTGAAAGTTTAAATCAGGACCGTCCAATCTTAGGTTTTTATTGAAACAATGGACAATATATTTTGATTTGCCATTTTAGTGAGAGCTCTGCAGTAGTTCGGCTTAGTTTACTAAAGCATTTATATAAATTTCTTTGCTTGTAGGCGGGTAGCATAAATCACACTGTGGCTGCATGTGGCCTGCGGGCAGCATGTAGCCCACAGGCCGCATTTTGAACAGCCCTGGTTTAAATGACTTAAAATCTAAGGTAGGATCCTATAACCCAGGTCATCCTGGCTTCAAAGCAAGATTTCTATCTACTATTTTACTCTGTCTTCTTCCCATCTCCTTTTTAATATTTCTTTAATCATAATAAAGTCTGCCATACCAAAAACACTTTCACAAAATTGCCCTTTTTTAAACTGTTGGAAAATAGTATATTTTGTCCTAACTTCCACATTCAGCTCAATCAAGGCTACTGTTTTAAGTGAACAGTGACTTTAGAGCAATTTAGGGTGGGGGGGGGGGAGAAGGCAAGGCAATTGGGGTTAAGTGGCTTGTTCTAGGTCACACAGCTAGTAAGTGTCAAGTGTCTGAGGTCAAATTTGAACTCAGGTCTTCCCAACTCCAGGGCTGGTGCTCTATTCACTGCTCCACCTAGTGCCCCAGCATTTTTGTTTTGAATTCATTCCAATACCACCTTCCGTATTTTTTAATATGGCTGACTAAAAGTCAACTCTGTGGCACTGGAGAGAGCACAAGCCTTGGAATCAAAAAGACTCATCTTCATGAGTTCTAATCCAGCCTCAGATATTTAATAGCTACGTGAAACTGAGCAAGTTACTTTACATTGTTTGCCTTAGTTCTTCATGTATAAAATGAGCTGGAGAAGGAAATGGCAAACCTCTCCAGTGTATATATGCCAAGAAAACCCGGAAATGGGTTCATGAAGAGTCGGACACAACCGAAATGACTAAACAAAGGTTCAAAGTTAGATGGGATTCAGGTTTGGGAATTCTTGACTCCTAAGTTTTGTTGGTCTATAATTCTTACCTGACAAATTAATATGGAAAGGAGATGGTTTTATTATGATGTGAGGAGAGATGACAAATAGAAAACTTGATCACTGTGGCGCCTATGAAATACTAATTTAAAAAAAAAACAAGACAAAAATGCGTAGAAAAAGGCCATACTGGGTCCCTTTCCCTGCGGCGAGACACCCAGTCCCTTCTGACGCCGGCGCCATGGGCCGTCGTCCCGCCCGCTGTTCTAGGTACTGTAAAAATAAGCCGTACCCAAAGTCCCATTTCTGCAGGGGAGTTCCTGATGCCAAGATACGAATCTTTGATCTTGGTAGAAAGAAAGCAAAAGTGGATGAATTTCCATTGTGTGGCCACATGGTGTCAGATGAATATGAACAGCTGTCATCGGAAGCCTTAGAGGCCGCTCGGATCTGTGCCAACCAGTACATGGTGAAGAGTTGTGGCAAGGATGGCTTTCATATTCGTGTGCGGCTACATCCATTTCATGTCATCCGCATCAATAAGATGTCATGTGCTGGGGCTGATAGGCTCCAGACTGGCATGCGGGGAGCTTTTGGGAAGCCCCAGGGCACTGTAGCCCATGTACACATTGGCCGAGTTATCATGTCCATTCGAACCAAGGTTCAGAATAAAGAACATGTGATTGAAGCTTTGCAGAGAGCCAAGGTCAAGTTCCCTGGCCGCCAGAAGATCCACATCTCCAAGAAATGGGGTTTCACCAAGTTCATTGCTGATGAATTTGAGGATATGATAGCTGAGAAGCGACTCATTCCTGATGGCTGTGGGGTTAAGTACATCCCCAGCCGGGGCCCCTTGGATAAATGGCGGGCACTCCGCTCCTGAAGGGTGTGTGTCCTGTGATGTCTACCTTTCCACAGGCATAAATAAACTAGATACTGCTAAAAAAAAAAAAAGAAAGAAAAAGGCCTTACTGATAAAGTTTATCAATCCATTGAGGTATATTATTTAATATCCTCTTGCACACATATGATCTATCCACTATTTTACAATTTCAGGCCTAACTTTACTATCAAGCTTTAACTCTACCTCTCTAGTTCTTGGCTGGACATCTCTCCTCACCCTCCTGTTACTTCATTCAGCATGTCTTAAAAGGCCTAATTTATCAATTAATTTAAAGGCAACCTGGGCTTACTAAAGTCCCAAGCTCTGAGGATACACAAAAAAGAGGTTAAATAATACTTGCCCTCAGGAAGCTTATATTCTTTTAGGGAGAACAGCCTGTCAACAGATAGATATTAAACAAGTGTCAAATAATTTTAGGTGAAAGAATAGTGCTAAAATCTTGAGCAATTGGTATAGAAGAGGACATTAACTGAGCCTTGAAGTTAGGAGTAGGAGTTCCAAGAAACAGATGAGGAAGGGAGATCATTTGAGGTATAGGGACAGTATGTGCAAAGTCAACAACAAGTAGACCATTTTTGCTAGAGTATAAAATAACATTTCTATAAATCTAGGTCTTTTCCTGCTTTTCTATTTCACCTGACTGGAAATCTTGAAGTTGACACTCCTTTACCTCTCCAACATATTCTTTGTTTCAGTCTCCCTAGTACAGTATTACAGATTAATCTGTATAAGTGACTCATCTGTGTAGAGATTGTGTGTGTAGGATAAAACCTAGATTTCTGAGCCTGGCATTCAGGGCCCTCCACAGACTGACCTTAATCCAAAAGTCTTACCTGCTTTTACTAACATACATAAAACTGGCTAAATTAATGTGTTATCTGAATGCCAAGTGCCTTCTTTCTGGGCTTTTGTTTATAATCTTCCTCTTTGTGCTATGTGCCATTCAGTTATTTATTCCTTCAAGATCTAGTTCATATTCCATCACTTTCTATGAAATTTAATATGTATACACTACTTTGAGCCTGTCCTGTAGCATTTATTATCTCTTTTCATTCAGGATTCAGCCTTGTTTTTGGTACACTCCTGGCCAGGCCTCACTTCTTTATATGTAAAATAAAAAGGTTTCACGTAATTATTTACAAGGTTCTTAGAAGCACCAAATTCTATAATTTATAGATTTCTACTGAAGGTAATTGTTTTCTTTATGTAGGTATATCTGATAGTTCTTAATTTTTTGATTCTAGTCAATATAAAATATGCTTTATTATTATTATTATGCAAATTCAGGTAAAGAAAGGAACTGCCACAGCTGGCTTTAAAAATCACTTAGTGTGTTTTATACCTTCAGAATTTTATCCCAACAGATAAATACCATTACAGAGATTGTTTTCCTTACAAAGAAAATCAAAACCTTTCCTACATACGTATAGGAAAAAAATGCTTCAATATGATTACATATATTTGTTGAACAGAATACATTTGTGCCACTAAAGCTTTCAACAGTTTTTATGCTAGAAATTCCTTGAGGACAAGGTCTGTGTTTTGTTAGTGTTTTTCTTTTGGTGTTCTCCAAAGCACCTACCATAGAGCACAAAGAAAACTTGAATGACTTGGCAAAGCTTTAAGTAACTTATTTTTGCCTGGCCTAGGCTGGCATGCAGGTCTTAGGATTTTCAGTTAGTCTTTTGAATCACTATACTTACTTAAAGGATAATGGTGTTTATTTCTCTGACCCATGTTGATCCATCTTTATGATTTTGCAATCAAAAGATAACTATGGGTAATGATAAATGGGCCTTGTTTATGGAATTAAGGATTAACTATTGAAGATACATTTATACTTACATTCTTACTGAAGATTTCAGTGACCAATATTTACTGACCACTCACTGCATCTATGGCATTCTGCAATTGAAAGATTTTTTTTTGTTTTTCTTTAAAATAGCTTACTATAAATACATAAGAACAAAAACCATTATTCAGTGAATAAGTGGTCAAAGGATATAACCAGACAGTTCTTAAAAGAATTGCAAGCTATTAACAACTGTATTAAAAAAATATTCCAAATCACTAGTAAATATAAATCAGAAGAAATGAGGTTTCATCTTGGAATCAGCAAACTGGCAAACATGACAATAATAATACAAGAATAGTTGTAGATTGATAGTCATGCTAATGGTGTGGAATAGCTGTGAATTGGTCTAAATGTTTTGAAAAACAGTTTGGAATTACTCAGAGATCCCACTGTTAGGCATTATACCCTAAGAAAATTGGTGACAACAGAAAAGTCTGCATCAGTTAGTTGCAGCAGAATTTTTTGTTGAAACAAAGAACTAGAGACTTAAGTAGATGCCTATCAGGAAATGGCTAAGTCATGGTGTGTTAATATTGGAATATTAATGTGCTATAAGAAATAATGCGATCAGTATAGAAAAGGCTAGGAATACGTATATGAACTGCTGCAAAGTAAAGTAAGCAAAACCACAAAATTGAAATACTTAACAATGACAATATAAATGCAAAGGGAAAAAATTTTAAGGAGCACTTTATAATTTTAATGACCAAGCTTGGTGTGAGAGATGTGAAAATATAGTAGTCTTTGTGTCTTTGTAGAAGTAGAGGCCTGTGAGTATGGCGCAATGCACATAATGTCAGATTTTGTTGCTGTTTTGGATTGAAGGGGTGTGTGTGTGTGTGTGTGTGTGTGTGTGTGTTTTAGAAAGGATGGCCTTAGGGGAAAATATAGTGGGACATGAAAGTGCTATAAAAATAATAGGTCAAGAAATTAAAATAGTTTAGCATTAAGTTTAAAATTGTATTGTGACCTCCTTTTCCAGGTACCCTAAAGCAGAGTGGCAGTGGGCACTGGAAAGGGCGGCAATTATATGTCGATGGACCTGGCTTCAGGCTCAAGTCTCTGACTTGGAGTATCGAATAAGGCAACAAACAGACATCTACAAGCAGCTCAGGGCCAATAAGGTAAGAACTTAAAAGTGAAGACAGTTTTTTAATCCTCTAATTTTGTCCATGATAGAATTCAACCCTTCTCCCAGAGTTTTCCTTGAGTGTTCTAACTTTGAGCTTTCTGTCACATTTAATTTTTGAAAAAGAAATCTGTAAATTCTCTCAACTTTAAGTACCATACTCTGCATTTAAAATACTTACCTTTTAGGCTTGACCTATATTTGATTGATACATTATATCCAAGGGTCATACAATTATTAAATATCTGAGGTCACATTTGAGCTCAGGTCTTCCTCGCTCCAGGTCCAGCCCTCAGTCCACTGTTCCACTTCATCTGTAAAATGGGGATAATAATTTCTATTTCAGAGGATGAAATGAGATAATATTTTTAAAGCATGTTGCAAACCTAAGTTCTTTATAGCTACTCACTATTATTATCCCACTTATGGAGAGAAATATGGCCCATCTAATATGTCGCATCAGGAAGGTGGAGTCCAATTACATAACTGTTTAATGTACATACCTTAAAGTATGTGTATATATAGTACAGTTGCACATATTAGAATCTTCTGTTGTTTGTTTTATTCTATTGTGTTTATAAATACCCAGCTGACATTTTTAGAATTATTGTGCTTTTATGATGACTGAACTCTATCATAGTGCCTTCTAAGAGTGATAAAACTTTGTTCTTGTACAATGACAGTATACCAGAAGAATTCTCTGTGGTTCTTGTGTTCACGCTTTTCTTTTTTTGCAATATTTATGGCACAGTCAATGTTTGTTTAGCCACAGAGAAGAATATCATGCTGTCAACTCTGCCCATTTCATTGCTTTATAAGAAGAGGAAGTAGAAGAGTTTTTTTATGCTGAGATTCATCTTTGGTGTCCAACCTAAGAAATATGTTAAAGCTGAGTAAAAATGCTGAGAGGATCATCTGCTCTTTGAAATGCCCATGATACTCTTCTTCTCTTTTGGGACTTAAAATTGAGGAATGATTTCATTATTTACGTTAGCTTTTTAATTGAGAAGCATGTATTATATTGGAAAGAGTGATCGCCTTTTAGTCAATAGAGACCTCAGGTATATTATGGTCTCTGATACTTAAATACTGTAAGGACTGTATTACCATGGGCAAGTCAAAACCTTGTTAAGCCTCATTTTTCTCATGTGTAAAATGAAAATTCTTTTAATACTTAACTCACAGGGCTGTTGTGAGGGTCAAATGAGATGGTGCCTCTTAGAAGATTTCCCAAACCTTAAAGGGTTAGATTAATTATAAGTGTGTTTGTTTATGGTAAATATATCCTTCAAAGGATTTGTGTGAGTCAAATCATTTTTTGAAAAAAAAAAGTTCCTTTAGTTGTTAAAGGAACTATATAGTGAAGTTCTTTTGTAAAATGGATAATTGTAAAGTCTAAGGTTCGCTGACATCTTCTCATTTCCCTTCTTCCTCTTCCCTCTTCCCCCCTTCCCCACCCCCGCCTCTACAGGGGCCAGACTACTTGGGAACCCAACCATGGTTGAGGTTTGCTGAGGCTTCATTATACAAGAGTCTCAGAAAACTCTGGCCTGGACTAACAGTGGGTATCTCTATATTAGTGCATGTGTATTTTCTTATATGTGCCTTTCCAGTTCCTTCTCTGAGACTTAGCTACATGTAATACATCCTTACTTTGTAGTGCCATAGTTCAGCATTAACTCTCTTATTACACTTTCACATGCTGCCTTACAATATAGTTTTTTTTTTATTTTATCTACTCTACTAAACTATAAATTGTGTGTTACCAAGGATAGTGTCACATTCTTAGGATTCCTGACAATACCATATTTCTAGCAAGAACTCAGTCTGAATTGATAATCATTGGATGATAAATTTTTATTTGGTTGGTTTGCCTAAACTCCAACCTTGTTGTCTTTTAAAATTAATAAAACTTTGCCTTTGTGTGATAATCTTCCAGGAAGACTTTAGGTTGTACCTATGAATGACGTGTTTGTGTATTTACTGTGTTTTACTATATAATCATCATAGATTAGATTCCAGTTTTTTTTTTTTGTAAAGAAGTGGGGTGTAACCATTATGTGAAGCTTTTTTCTATTGTGCTGATATTACTTAAAAATCATTTGTTATTAAACTGTGGTACAAGATTAGGATTACGAAAATATTCGTGATTATACATTAAAATTGGGAAGATGCATGTCTTCCTGTATCATGTGACTTATTCATAGCAGCTTCACCTGCCTGGCAACTCCTCTTTCATCGGATTGAGCATACCGTTAGTACCGTAGCACTCTAAACAAACCACGCAATTCAGTTTTCGGAAATACACTGCCAATGCATGTGAGCTGAGAATTCTAGGCTTATGGCTCTTAATGCGCAAGAGATAAATGCATATCCCTATGTGACTGGTGAATACATTGTTCCTCTGTTTACCTTTTAAGCAGCTTGATGAACAGAATTATACTATGTGATGATTATCTGATGAAAGATTATAAACTAGTTTTTGGACTGAAAAAAAAAGACAGGGTGCAACGATTGTGTAGTGATATATAGTATCTGGTTTTCTTCTTTGTTCAGTAGATGTAGTCTTTCCATGGTTGGTTTTTCCTGTCTTCTAATTATTGTATTCTTCATCACATTTATTCTTTTCTCGTAGACTTTTGAGTGCTTTTATCATACCTATTTTTCATACCCACCCAGAAGGTAAAAACACAACTCTTACCCTTGCTAATAACTCTGCCTAAATATTGATTACCTATCTCCCTCTCCCATACCTATTCACCCCCAGTCTCCTTTTTGTTCTCTTCTTCAGCTGTTATATACATTAGTTTTCATTTGATTATAGCCAAGTACCTATTTATCCTATATCCTTTCTTTTCTTCTATCACCTGACTCTAAATGAATCTTAACTCTGAAGATAATACTTTACTTATACTCTTTTCATGAAAGCTTCACCTTCTCTCACAACTTTCTTTAGGGGCAGGTGAGTAGGGATAGCAAGGAGCAAAATGGGAAGCCCTTCTCTTTGATCCTTCTAGATCTCTTATATAAATTTTATATCACTGAAACATTTAATGTCTCCATTAAAAGTTTAAGCTATCTAGATAGATCCTCTTCAAATCACTTCTGTAGTGTACTATATCCCTAGACCCACTTCAGATCCTTTCTCAGTCCCTGTATATCATCTTCACTCTGGTCTAGTTCAGCAACCATGCTGCACTTGATACTAATGACCTAAGTTTCCATTCATTCAGGAGGTATTTATTAAGTACTTTCTAAGTTCAACCCATTGTCTTAAGCACTAGGGATACAAAGACAGATGAAATAAACTCTGGAAATGGTGCTCATAGTCTTCAAGGGAAAAACACACACACAGATGAGGCAATACAAAGATATTTGGGGGCAGGAGAAAGACCAGGAATATTGAAGGATGGTTAGGAAAGACCTATTATAGGAGATTGCTGTTAAGCCAAGCCTTAATAATCTGTTAGTTCTACTAGGTACAGGTAAGAAGTGTGTATAATGCAAGCAGAAGGGAGAGCGCAATGCAAAGGCCCAGAGACAGAGGATGGAATGTTAGCCAGTTTGACTCAAATTTAAAAGTGAATATGAGAGAGTAATGAGAAATCTATTTGGAAGGATTGGGTGGAGCTAAGATTATATCAACTATAGTCAAGATATTGTGTTGCATAGTGTGTAGAGTCAAGAAGTCCGGTTTTAAATCTTTCCCTGTCACATACATTCTGTGCAACAATAGACAAGTCAATTAATATTTCTTAGCCTTAAGCAGCTCTTGAATTCTCAAAGCTAGAAGTGGACTTTGATTTACATAGTGTAAAGAGATTTGCCACACCAACAGAATCTGAAGTCTTTCATATATTGTCCTATCCACATTACAACAGGATAGATGTAACTTGGATATCTTCTTCATAGCAACTATATACACCAGCATAGCGGTAACTTGGACCTCAAAATAACTCAGAATTTCTCCCCCTTTTAGAGGTTAAATTTGGAGCTAGTCCTCTCAGATACATCTAAAGCAACCTTCATAACTTCAGTATCACTCATTTGCTACAACTATAGATATCCTCAAGGTTCTGTCCTGGGCCCTATTCTCTTTTCATTCTGTCTTGCCTAGTAATCTCATCAGCTCCCCTGGACCAGTAATTGTCTCTATATAGATGGCTTCCAAGTCTGTGTATACAGCCCTTGTCTCTAGCCTGAGCTTCACTCCCACATCATTCACCTACCTTTTGGATATTTCTCAGACTGGCTTTTACCTGTGTGAACCAAATAATTTCTCCAAAAAGCACTCATTATCTACTTCTCAAAACCTCTACTCTTTTGGCTATATTTTGACAGTATTACTGTCAACAGCACTACCATCCTCTCAGTCATTCAGACTTGCCAGCCTTGCTTTCATCCACAGCTGCTCATTCACACTTAACCCACATATACAAGTCTATTACCAAATCTTGTTATTTTTTTTTCATATTTCTTGTATATATCATCTTCTTTCTTACCTGGACTATTATAATAGCTTTATAATTGTTCTCTTTGCCTCAGTTTTCTTTCTTCCATTCTAGTGCCAAGGTAATTTTCCAAAAGCCCAGGTCTGACCATACCAACCCTCTCTCCGGTTAACTCCAGTGGCTCTCTATTACCTCCTCCAGCATCACATGTAAAACCCTCTGACTTTTAAAATCTTTCATAAGGTGGCCTCTTATTACTTTTTTACTCTTACTCCTCCCCACAAACTTCACAGTCTGGCCATACTAACATTTCTGCTGTTACTTGTACCCAGTTCTCTGTCTCTTACTACATATTTTGATGCAGGCTGTCCCCCATGCCTGCAGTGCTTTCCTCCCAATTACTTAGCTCCAATGATTTTATTCAAGACTAAGCTTAAGTCTTACCCTCTGCTGAAGACCTTTCCTAGGCCTCCCAGTTACTATATTGCCTTCCCTCTGAGATTACCTTCCATTTTCACTGTATATATTTTGTTTGTAGTTTATACTTTTTTTGTTCCTTTTGGCAATGTGAGATTATACAGAGAGTGTTTCTGCCTTTTTTTATATCCCAAGTCTTTGTTTGGGATATGTTGTTTGGAACATAGTAGTCACTTAATACATGCTTGCTGACTAATTAATTGCTAAAATCCAGATACGTGGTTTTGAGCTACAAGGGACCTTAAAGGCCACAGAATCCTGCCTTCTCATTTAAGAGTTGAGAAAAAGCACAAAGAAATAAGTGACTTGCCTAGGGTCACATAACTAGTCAGTGTCTAAGGCAGCATTTGAAACCAAGTCTGCGTAGATCTAAGCCTGATACTTTATGTATTATTGCTATAGGACAATAACTTAAGGAAATGGTAGACTTTAGTGAGGAATTTTTCAGATTGGAAAAGTCTTGGGCATATTTGTAGGCTACAGGAAAGAAACCAGTGAAATGGATGGGAGAGATTGAATATTGTATAGAGGTGTCAGTCTGCTGGAAATGATGATAGAGGATGGCATGATTTCCACATTTGGAGGAGTTGGCCTTGGCAAGGAGATAGACTTCCTCTTTGTCAGAGTCTAGAATAAAGGAAGAATATGTGGTGGGGGGATTAATGTTCAGTAGTTCCGAGATTATGAAAAATGAATTCATGGCAAATAGCCTCAATTTTCTTCGTAAAAGTATTAAGTAAAATCCAAGGCAGCTAGGTGATACAATGATTCAGGAAGTCCTCTTCCCGAGTTCAAATCTGGTCTTAGACACTTACTGGCTATGTGACCCTGGGCAAGTCACGGAACCTGCTTTGCCTCAGTTTCCTTTCCTTATCTGTAAAATGAGCTGGAAAAGGAAATGGCAAAGCACTTCATTACCTTTGCCAAGAAAACCCCAACTGGGGTCGTGAAGAATTGGACATGACTGAAAAACAACTGAACCATAAAAGATCCTCAGCTGGGAGGGTTGGTGTAGGGACTAGTGGTAGAAGGCTGTAGGTTTGTAAAAGCTTTTGTGGTGAGCTAGAATGTCAACTGTAGAAAAGTAAAAGGACTCCCTAGCTATTGTGAATTGAGGTAAGATAACAGAACTTCGCATTGGATCCAGTAATCTGTTATTTTGACTTCCTTAAGCATACTTTTGTAATACATGTGAACAGAGTAAGTAGCTAGGAGTAAACCAAGTAATAGGACAAGTGATTCAAGTGTAGAAAATAATTTTAAGCTAGTTAACTTAGGCGGTTAAATTGGGAAGGAAGGAGAATATTGACAGAAAAGGATATAATGACCTGAGAAATCATTGAAGTCTAGAAGATTGGTGGTCTCATTGAAGAAAAAGAATAGGTTTAGGGAGAAGTAAGGCATAGAGAAAAATGGAAATATAGGAAGTTATCAGATAAATGAATTTTAAAGTTCTTAATGAAGGAAGTGGAATACTTGAAAATGGCAAGATCAAAGGGGTGGCTGAGTATCTCTGTGTTTAGCTAAAGTGGACTGTGTTGAAGATCCCTAGTGTGAAAGCAGAATTTGGAATCAAGAAAGGAAATTGTGAGCCAAACACTGAGCTCACTGAGGAAAGAGGGAGAATACTCTGAGGGTGGGTAGATCCAGATCAGGATCCAGATTGAGCGATATATTTTGATTTGTCACTCAATTGGAGTGAACCTCAGAGGTCTGTAGAGTGCTAATCACAGTTGAGGGAGAGTTTGGAAATGGCATTTGGGAAGTAGAGTCTTCCATCTTCCCCTCCACAGCCAATGAGTTGAAGGAGCGAGGTCTGGAAAGGATGGCAATGATGTTGTGGTGTCATGTGGAGGGAGCTAAGTGTCACTAACTCCTAGAAGATGAAGGGAGGGTGAGAAGAAGAGTTCTCTCCAAAACAGAACTCACTTTTACCACAAACTTCCCCCACATCTGATCTTCCCTATTACTATTGAGGGGACCACCATTTTCCCAGTCACCCAGGCTCACAACCTTGGTGTCCTCCATATACATATGAGTGAAAGTTTGAATTGGTTTCATTGGTGTGTAAATAGAATTAGAATTTTGAGTTAGAAAAAGAACTTAAAGATCATATCAAGCCCTTTCATTTTACAATTGAGGGAACTAAAGTCTAGAAAGCTAGTTCATTGACATAACTACTGGCATACTTAGAGCTACAATCACAGTCTATTGAACCTCATCATTGTTCTTTTCTCTGTGTTAGTTTTGGAAAGTTTTAGTCACAAGAAAGTATCTTGTGATCCTGGGAAAGCAAACCACCTCTTTTAAAGGATTTTTTTTATTTTTATTTTATTTTTGTACCACATTTCTCAATGTACACAGGTATCCCTTATAACAGAATGAGAAGAGAAAAACAGCACAGTAAACTAATCAACATAAGTAAGAGTCCAACATTTTATAGTGTTCCACATCTACAGTCCCCCATCTCTGCAAAGAAGGATGAGAGGAAGATAACTTGTTTTATCTTTTTTTTTTTAGGCCAAGCTTGGTCAGTATAATTTTGAAGTGAGTTCAGTTTCAGTGGTTTTTGTGTCACTGATCTTTCAGGTTATATTACTGTGGTCAATGTGTATACTAATTTCCTACTTCTGCTTTTCTTCTCTTAGTATCAGTCTTAGTGCATTCCTCTGTATTCATTTCTTGCAACACAGTAATATTCCATTATGTTTATGAACCACGACTTGTTTCATCATTCCTCCGGTGAAGGGCATCTCAGTTTCTCACTTCTTGCTACTACAAAACTGCTGCTATACCTCTTGGTATACCCGGTGTCTTTATCTTTTTCAACTGTGAGCTACTTGGGAGTAAGGACTGTCTTTTGCTATTCTTTGTATCTTCAGAGATTAAGGCCTGGCACACAGTAGGCACTTAATCAATGCTACTTGATTGCAGTCATGGCATATTCCTAGCAATGTAATCTATGGGTAAAAGACTAGGGTTGTTTTGGCCATTTTCTCCATATTACTCTAAAATGCTTTCAGAAATGGCTAGATGAAGTAACAGCACAGTAGGCTATTTTCAAAGAAGTCAGGGAATCAGATTTCAGTGCTGTTTTCTTCGGTGATTAGCAAGATGTATGAGTTCAGTTAAGTCTTTATCAAGGGTTCAAAGATGATGTCTAAGTTCTTTTTTTGGTGTTGTTTTGGCATGGCAGTTGGGATTAAGTGACTTGCCCAAGGTCACACAGCTAGTAAATGTGTCAAGTGTCCAAGGCCGGATTTGAGCTCAGGTCCTCCTGACTCCAGGGCCGGTGCTCTACTCACTGCGCCACCTAGCTGCCCTGGATTTTTTTCTTAAACAATCTTATGGAGAATGGAATGAGAAGAATTTTTTTTCTAGATTTCTATATTTAAGAGGTTTATTTTGTCTCATGAGCAGTTGAATAATATCTTAGTGAGTTTTTATTTGGTTGTCTTATGAATAATTCTTTTAAAAAGTTGTATTGCTGAATGGCTACATTACTGCTGTATGTGAATGGCTTAATTTTTCCACATATGTCTGTTTAGACACAATTTCTTTCCAGTAACCCTGAACTTAAATTTTGGTGAAACACCAAAGAAATTGAAGAAACTTCATCTGTGATATCTTTCCTAAACCCACCACCCACCTCACCCATATTCAGCCAATTCAGATTTTTTTCTTTGATGTACTCAGAGCACTTTGTACCTACATTATTCTCTTTTTTCTTAGAGTTGTTTTTTTCTTGTCTTATATCACCTCCTATATTGTTGGCTTATTAAAACCCAGAGGCCCTGTCCCATTTTTTTTAATCCTCGGCACCTAGCGCAGTGCTTTACACATAATAATATTTTTTGAAGAAATGTTGCCGCTTAACTTTTCTAATAATAAAATTCCATTTGGAAAGAAATTTTCTACTCCTTTACATCAACCTTCTGTCACATCCTTGACATTAGGATCATTTATGCTTGTATTGTTGAAACTTTATGAGTTAGGGAAGTCAGGATTAAGTTCCGTATAGCAGTTCCCCATTTTCTTTATTTGTCTTCTGATACATGAAATGCTCAGCACTACAGGAATTTATTAATTGTTTTGTTTTTTTTTTCATCAGAATGAGACTTCCATCTCTGTCCAAGGAGGTGAACTTTCCAACAGTCAATTTTACTTTTATGTGAATTTTGAGATCTCAGGAAAGCATCAACTATATTATTCATTTGTTTTGTTCTGTTATATAATCTCAGTGTTATGTAAACAAATAGCTAATTAAGTGCCTGTTACGTGCAACATAGTATACTAGCTGTGGGTAATATAAGAATCAGAAACATGGCCCTAACTTTCAAAGACTTTATAGTCTAGTTGTGTGGATTAGATATTTAAAGAAGAAAGATGTGTGATCTTAAGTATAGTGCTATAAGCATAGGGCATTGGACTAAACAAAATAGGATAAAATTTGACTTGAGGAAGGAAAGTTGGGGTAGAGAGGAACATAGGACATACATGTATGTGTCTATTCAATAATGTGTTTCTTTGTTTATGTCTGTACTTGTGTCACTGTCCTATATTTAAAGGATTTGTGATTTCATCATTATAGATATACTGCTATCAGTATTGTGCATTCTAACACTTGAGGCTGAAAGAGAAAACTGAACTGAAAGAGAAAAAAAAAACCGTCAGTGATGACAAGCATTTCATAATGAGTGGACAGAGAATGGGGATTGGGATAAAGGGTATCCCTCAACAAAAGAGAAAAAAAGCAAAGAAAAAAAACACGGTCATTCAAGCAAATGCATAGAAAACAGAAAGAAGGCCAGAAAGAATCAGACGAGAAGGACATCCTTGAAAGTTACGTGCTAAATTTATTTCATATTTAAAAAGAAAAGCAAGGTGTATGCAATAGAGATCAGCAGTTTAATATATGGTGCTTTTTTTTTCCATTCTGTTAATGTGGAAATGCCTGTTTTCTTTGATGTTCGTAAGGTTCAGAATAAAAAGAAACTTGTTAAAAATTTTAAGCAGCCATAAATTTCCCTGCCATTTTCCTCCTACCCCTCTTCTTTTAAATTTGTTTCATGAATTAAAGACATTGTTGCATTCTAGTCTTACCAGGTCTCTAAAAATATATTTACCCCTCTATATGTACACTTCTTTTCATGATATTATTAATACATTTTATTTTGGTACATTAGTAAATTTTGCACAAACCCCTCAAATAAACTTTCCCATTTAAACAAAAAATAGTTAAACTTACATTTCCGATACAGTGATTATGACTTAACAATACAGGTTAGTTTTTTGTTTGTTTTTTTTTTAAAGAAAGGGACATGTGCTTTAAATTTAATGTAATGATTGTGGCCCACTATTGTTCAGATTAGGTAAATTATTATAGTCATATAAGTTATTCCTTCAGTTCTCTTTTCCTTCTCTCTGTATCAGTGTCATTTATATCTTACTATGTCTATCACTGTTCACATTACTTGCTACTTACAACACAGTAATTTTCTATTGGCATTTATATACCACGGATTGTTCATATGTTTCCCAGTCATCAGACACTCATGATGTGCTTTGCAGCTTCTTACTGTTAGAAATAATGCTGCTTTTCTTGTAGTAGCAAAGAACTGGAAACAATGAAGAATCCCTATCAGTTGGAGAAAAGCTAAACAAGTTGTGACACATCAATATAATGGAATTTTTTACTCTCTTACTAACAATGAATTTGAAGAATTATGGGAAATATAAGATAGATAAACTCATACAAAGAGAAGGAACTACTACCCAGTGAGTACAGTAACTTGAATGAAAACTAAAAGGCAAGAAACTTTTGAGTATTTTCTTATTATTCTGGCTGCACTGATTTAGTCTTTGCAAAATCTTTATACTTTTGTATAATTGAACATTTTCATTGAAATTTCAGCTTCCCTTTTTTCCTTCATTCCTTCTGCATTCAATTATTTCTTTGGAAAGTAACTGTTTTTTAAACATGTCCTAAAGGTGTTGGGGCAGGATCTTATAGACTTAAACATTATTTGAATTATAGTCAAGGTGATCTCAGAATGGTCAATAATAGGCTCAAACTATTGGAAAACTGACTCCCCTGACTCCTTACTGCTAGAGATGATAACCCAGCATAGCTATGACACAAGACATCCAATGGAGAAGAAAGTGCAAATATAATGCACTGACCTTTCAGCAAGCTATTTCTATAACAGTAAGCAGGGAAAGACATATGAGGCAAGGTTGCTGGGAAGTTCAGTGTGTCCTTCAGTTCTTACTGATACCTAAAGGTATTTCCTGAGTCTCAGTCTTGCTCTATAAACATCTAAGCCACCAAAGGGCAACATATTCTCACGATAAGAGAAGTTAGGAGTTCTTTATTTTCCTTAAAATCCCTAACTGTATGTTAGCTCTGCATACTGGCAAAGTTCATCAGATGCTTAATCTGATGTTTGATCTCTTAAAAGTTTTACTTTCTAATTACTGCACACCTCTTAAACTAAAATGATTGTTTCTATTATATTTGCTTTTGATAATATCTGTGTTTAATGGTTTTATGTGACTATTCTCTGCCCCCATCAAATTTTAACTTAAAGCCCCATCTTGATCATTTCAACAAATCTGTTGACAAATACATCTAAAAGAGGTGTTTTTTTGGTGGCTTGCCAAAATTCTGGCCGTGTTTTACAGTAGCTTTTCCTTTTTGTCAAGCTGGCCAATTTATAAGAATGAAGTGTGTGTGTGTAGACAGGGGGCAAAGGGTGAGTTGAATATGAAGGGATGATATCTAAAAAATAAAAGTAAGGGGTGAAAGAGGAAGTTATTGGGAGAAGGAGAAAGGGAAGAGGTAGAATGGGGTAAATTACTCACATAATAGAGGCAAGAAAAAGCTTTTACAATGGAGTTTTACAATGGAGGGGAAGAGGAGAGAGGTAAGAGGGAATGAGTGAACCTTATTCTCATTGAATTTGGCTTAAGGACGGAATAACATATACACTTAGTTGGGTATGAAAATCTATCTTGCCCTATAGGAAAGTAAAGGGGAGGGGATGATAGAAGGGAGGGCAAATTGGAGGAGGGGGTATTCAGAAGCAAACATTTTTGAGGAAGGACAGAGTCAAAGGAGAGAATAGAATAAATGGGGGGGGGGATGGGATAGGATGGAGGGAAATATAGTCTTTTGCAACATGTTGCAAAAGTGTTTGGTATAACTACACATGTATCAAATTGCTTGGCTTCTCAATGAGGGTAGGGAGGAAGGGAGAGAATGTAGAACTCAAGAGTTTTAAAAACAAATGTTAAAAATTGTTTTTACATGTAATTGAGAAATAAGATATACAGGCAATGGAGTATAGAAATCAGTCTTGTCTTACAGGAAAATAGAAGGGAAGGGGATAAGAGAAGGGGGTGGTGGTGGTAGAAGGGAGGGCAGATTGGGGGAAAGGGGCAATCAAAATGTGCCATATCTTGGGATGGGGGAGTGGAGAGATGGGGAGAAAATCTGGAACTCAAAATCTTGTGGAAGTGAATGTTGAAAACTAAAAATAAATTAATTAATAGAAAAAAAAGAATGAATTCCATTTTAGCCTGTAGGGATTCTTCTTAAGGACAAAGAATGGAATATAATGGGGAAAGGTATTCTTCTGGAAATAAGTAGCTCTGTTCTACAAAGTGAAGCCATGTGGTTCCCTTGTTATTATCCAAAGTCTCATTTTTACTTTCTTTGTAATAGCTTGTATATTGGCTATGTATATTATTTTTTGATAATTAAATTTAATTAGAAATCAGCTGTTACCATGCTCTTCTATTATTCTTTAATGATAGGTACTGTCATTTTTAAGAGCAAAGATAATAAAGTGCTGCACTTACATTTATGAAACAACAAAAGAATCAGAGAATAACTTTTAGTGTATTGGTGGTTCCCATACGGAATATTTATTAAAATACATAAACAAGAATGTACTGGAGTGGGGAATGACTTGTGGTAGGCCAACCAATGAGCAGGCTACTATGTAGTCCTGGCCTGAGTTGATGAGGATTTGTACATTGTGATAGCAGTGCCAGAGGAGAGGAGTCATATGGGAGAGATGTTGCAAACATAGAATCAACAGCCTAAGGAGAAAGATGGAATGTGGGAAATGAGAGGGAATGACGAGTCCTGGATAACACTTTGGTTACCACCTGGGGGACTGAGAGGTTTGTGTTATTCTCAACAGTAATAGGGAAGTGTAGAGGGAAAGTTAATGAGTTCCGTTTTGGATATATTGAGTAAGATGTTTGATGAACATCTAGTTCCAGATGTCTGAAAGGCAGTTAAAGATAGGAGCTAGGTAGAGGTCGGAAGACATACTAGGGAGGAATAAGTAGATTTGAGAATCATAGCATTTAGATAATAATTAAATGCATGGAAATCACAAGATCATCATGTGAAATAGAATAGAGAGAGAAGATAAAAAATGCCCAGGACAGAGTCCCGTAGTATAGTATACCTACAGTTAAGAGGGTGTGAACTAGATGAGGATACAGCATAGGAGACTGAGAAACAGTGGTCAGATAATTAGTAGGAGAAATAGGAGAGAACGGCATCTCAAAAACCTAGAGAGAAGAGGGTGCAAGGGGGAGAGGGTGATCAACAGCACCAAAGGCTGGAGAGAGGTTAAGGAGAATGTGGATTAAGAAGTCATTATATTTGGCAATTAAGAGATAATTTGTAGCTTTGGTGGAATGATGAGGTGAGAAGCCAGAATGTTAAGGGTTAAGAAGAGTTAGAGGAGAGGAAGTAGAGGCGTCTCCGAGGCACCTGTTGTAGATGGCCTTCTCAGAGGGTTTAGCCACAAAGAGTAGAAAAGATGTAGGATTATAGTTAATGGAGATACAAAGATCAAATGAGGGTTTTTTGAGATGGGAGAAACATGAACATATTTGTAGACAGTAAGGAGGGAGCCAGTAGAAAGGAAAAGACTGAAGATAAATGACAAGTGGGGATGACAGGTGGAGGGGGGAGCATCTCTTGGAGAAGATGTGGTAGAGTGGGATCATTTGTGCAAGTAAAGAGATTTTCCATGGTGAAGAGTAAGGTCACCTCTTTGTGTGAGATAGAGGTGAAGGAAATAGTGCCAGAAAGCATCTGAGTGATAGGAGATGAGGAAGAAGGAAGAACAAGTTCATGGTGTGTGGCCTCAATTTTTTCTCTTAAGTTGTTAGGTGAGGTTCTCAGCTGAGAGAGTAGGCAGAGGGGAAGTATGGAAGGTTCAAAAAGGAAATAAAAGATTTGAAAGAGCTGCTGAGGAAAGTTAGATAGTGAATTGATAAGGGATGTATAGAAAGATTGCCTAGCAGTAGTGAAGGGTCGTTGAGATTGAGTAACATAAATTTGTTGTGGATGTAGTAAGAAGTTGCATGATTTTGTTTCACCTTTGTACACCTTCATGTGTGGAGGAGTGAAGGCAGCAGATTGTAGCAATGATCTAAAGCTGGTGTTTGACAACAGAGCACAATCAACAATATGAGACAGAACGCAACCAGGAACCTATGTGTGTACCTATAAGCATTTGTGTATGTGTGTTGGTCTGTGTGTGTACACAGAAGCATTTTTTTTCTGAACACAGAAGAAATAATTTATGTAAATATGGAATGCCAAAGGGGATCCTACATGAAACCATGAATCTCCATTTCGTACTGCTTGCTTTAAAAATATGTATATTTTCACCTATTTCTTTGAAATTTGTTCTGCTTTTCTATTTCCTTCCATTAAGTATTTTTTTAAAAAATGTTTCAATGCCCTTCCTTTTTACCATCCCTCTTTCTAACCCCTCCTATTCCCTTCCTAATTAAAATCAAGAGAAAGAAAGGAAAAAACAAACTTATAACAAGTAAACATTCAAGAAAATAGCAATGGCCATATCCAAAAATGTATGTCCTTTTTCACACCTTGTATTTATCACCTGTTTGCCAGGAGATGGATAATGTACTTTATTATAGGTTCCCTGGAGGACATGGTTGATCATTACATTGATCTAAATTTTTAAATGTTTCAAAGTTGTTTTTCTTTAAAGTGTTGCTATCCTTGTATAAATTGTTCTATACATTCTACTTCACTCTACACCATTTCATATTACCTAAATTCTCTGAAATCATCTTTTTTGTCATTTCTTAAAATTCAGTAGTGTTCCACTATATTCACATGCCACAACTTTTTCAGCATTCCCCAGTTGTCTAAGAAGAATCAGAGCCATCTCCTTAGATTCTATTTCTTTGCTTTTCTTTTTTCCCCCTTAAGGATCAAGAAGTTTGTTTTGCTTGCATCTATTCCCTCCCTAGTATTATCCCCTTCTTAATCCTACCCTACACCTTATGTGTTTCCCTGTTAAGTTTGATGTATTTCTACAAAACTGAGTTTGTGTGTGTTAAAACCTCCTTTGTCTTCCACATGAGCTTGAAGTTCATCTGATGCTCATTGTCTTCACCCTTTCCTCCATGTTCTTATGCCCTTATTTATTCTAGTTACTAGAAATAGCAATTTCCACCACGTTCTATCTACAACTTTCAGACCCTCAAAACAGAACCAGTCAACCTCTAAGACTTCTGTTTGCTGTTGTTCTAACTTTTTCATTTACCTTTGAAGACAATAAGATTCTTAAGGGACCCATGTTTCTTCCTCCCTGTTTGAATGTCAGCACTACAGTCATCACACATCTTCCATTTGAGCAATAGGTATCTCTTGCGTTTGCGTTTCTAAGTTCCTACTCATCTCTTCCTATTTCTCAGTTCCAGTTCAGCTCTGGTCTTTTTTTATTCAGAGATGCTTGAAAATCTTCTGCTTCATTAAGGGTTCTTTTTTTTTTTCACCTCTTGGAGGATCGCACTTATTTTTGCAGGAGTGTGAGCCAGTGTCTTTGGCCTTTTTGTATTCCAAGATTTCCTCTCATTTTTAGAAGACACTGCATATTTTTGTATAATAGTGATTGTGGTTCCTTGGCACTTGAACTCTTTCCCTCACCCAGCTGCACTTCTTTGGATATCTCCATCATGCCCCAAGAACCTCATCATCCTGAAAATCATTTCAGCCTTGAAACTCACACTTCTTACTGCCCTCTGCCTCTGAGACCACTCCCTCTGAATGGAGAATAGAGCATTCTTCCTGTTAGAACCTCCGTTTGAGGAGGGTAACAAAGCCAGTCATTTCTTCAGTTCTCACCCAGCTTCAGTTCTTTGGACTTCTCCATCATACTTTCTCCTCATCCCTTTTTCAACTTCTGTTTTATGTGTTGTCTTCCCTTAGATTGTAAGCTTCTTGAGCACAGGTACTGATTTCTTTTTTCATGTTTATTTTCACAGGACTTGCAACAGAACCTGGAATGTAGCAGGTACTTAATAAATGTTTATTGACTGACTAGATCCTTGCAGTATTTTTTCTTTTACATGGGAGTTTTGCATTTTGGCTATGCCATTCCTGGGACTTTTCCTTTTCAAGTTCCCTGAGGAAGTGATTGGTAGACTCTGTATCTCCACTAGTTCTAAGAGCTTTAAGTAGTTTTCATTTAAGATTTATTGAAATAAAATGTCCAGGCTTTTTTTTTTTAATTAAATCATGGGGTCCAATGATTCTTAAATTATCTCTCCTTGACTTGTTTTCTAGGTCACTTAACTCAGATAAATTCAGTTCCCCCCCTCCATTCTTTTGATTTTTTTTCTAGTATTTCTTGTCATCTGCTGGAGTCATTGATTTCTGTCTAGTCCGTCCTCATTTTCAGGGAATCCTTCACTTGGATAAATTCTACCACTTTTTCTTCCAAGCTATTTATTTTCCTTTATGTCATATGTGTATATGTATACATCTATATGTATGTGTATATGGAGAGGAAGATGTCGATATAGATAGACAGTTATCTTGCTTCATTTATTCTAGCTATTTAATCTTTGTGGAAAATCTGTGTTTTTTTCCCTGTGATTCTCTGATTACAGTTATTACAGAATTATTCTCTTTTATGGGGGAATCTCTAGCCCTGCAGGTTTTGGGAGGGGGTTGTTTTTAATATTAGTCCTTCTTTGGTTTACTTATCTCTCCAGCTTTAGGGTTTTTTGTTTGTTTTTGGAGGGGGTGGAAAGCAGGGCAATTGGGGTTAAGTGACTTGCCCAAGGCCACACAGCTAGTAAGTGTGTCAAGTGTCTGAGGCCGGATTTGAACTCAGGTCCTTCTGACTCCAGGGCCTGTGCTCTATTCACTGTGCCACCTAGTTGCCTCCGACCAGCTTTAGTTTTTTAATTGAGGCTTTGTGCCAGATCAGAACTCTGCCCACTTCTACGCTTTTGAGCAAAATGATTGACCTTGCCTAATGTTGTTCTGGGTCCCCTGAGTTTCTTGGCTGACCTCCATCTCATGGAGTTAGCAACCTCCCCCCCCCCCCCAGTCTTTCACATTCAAAGCCTAGATCTTTAAGGTCTTCTATATCATCTCAGGATAGAGTTCTAGGGACCTCAAAGTTCTTGGGCCTAGGGTATCCTGCCTTGAGTGCTTCTGTATCACACTGGTTGCTGTGTCTCTCCAGGACTTCTAGGGTCCCCCAAGAGAGCCATCTGATCTTATTGCCTCTGTACACAGAACTTTGTAGACTATAGCTATTTTTTATGTGTTCTGGTGGTGTTGGAAACTAACAGCTTGTTTGCCTGTGTCTGCTCTGGTTCTGGCCTTGACTTTGCTGAGAGCCCTTGTCCTATTCATACTGCTTTTTTATGTAGTTCTTGGGAGAGAGAAGGGCTTTAGTGTATTTTTGTTGGATTTCCTGATCGTTATTAAGGCTGTTGTGAATTTCAGATTTTTGCTGCAAGGTAGGTATTTGCGAACTGAGTTGTCTGCCTCTTCTTCAAGCAGCCATCCTGGCTTTAATGTCTTTGTAATGTCTTTAAGTAGGACAGTATTATGTATAGTAAAAGATTCCTTCTGCCTTCCTTGACTGAAGAATAGTCACAATGGGATTGATTTTAATTCAAAAGATATTTTTCTTCTTACCATCTTAAGTTTGAAGGAATAAGAGTAATCCATTTTAATAATTTTAATAGATTTCTAGAAAGTTTTGGTAGTTAGCTTCTTTATAACTACTCTTTATATCCAAATCCATTAATCTCTTGCACTTAACTGGGCCATTACAATCTTCAAATGCTCTCCTGACCTCCGAGTACAAAATTTTTCTTGTTTCCTAAATACCTCTAGTATTTTCTTTGTTTGTCCATAGCAGTCCTGATGTTTCAGTTCTAACAAAATGCAGGGGTGTTGCCCAAGCATCAAATTCACAGATATAGCTAATTAATTGATAACTTCTCTGCCTGTGAAAACCGCTAAGTGATCATAGTTACAAAACTTGGCAAGTTATATGCTGCTATCATTGGCTATCTTATCCTTGCAGATTGTGTGGGAATTTTACCAGAGAGGATTCTGTCTGAGCATTCTAGGGATTTTTATCCCACCTAGTTTGGTGTAATTGGCCTTCTCTCCCTGTCTCCTGTATTTGTACAGTAGATGCTTTTATTTCTATGTGCACACATTTGTCCTCCTCCTTTGCAGTCATCTTTTTTTTTCTTCTCTGTACTCTGACGGAAACAGGTTTGAGTCCCAGGAGTCTTTGCATCTCTCTTTGAAGATAAAGGAGCCAGAAGCAGATCCACAGTTGAAATGATACCTAAGCGAGCTGGATAATAGCCCTCTCTTACGTTGCTCTTGCTCATTTAGATACAAGTCTGACAGCACACCTTTGCTGTGTACCAGAGGGCATGCAAAAGGTTGCATTTGTATGGGACTTTCTACATAGATTTCAGCTTTTCAGCTAGTTTTTAAGTACTTTTAGGATACAGGCACTATCAGTCCTTTTTGTTTACCTCCATAGAACCCAGTACAGTGTTTTACAGTAGAGGCACTCAATAACTGAGTAACTTTCTTAAAAGAATCTTGTTAAACAAGAAAATAATAATTCACTTATTTTCCAGCACCAATTATTAGGGACAAAAAGTTACGCTTCCAGCTATTCTTTGATTAGCCAGTAAAATACAAAGAACAAGAGTAGCACAATCCCAAATTCATTTAGCCTGTTTGGGAATAAAAAAAAATTGTGTACTAAACATCTGATTGACCATGAGTATCTCTGATAGAAGAAGTCACAACCCTAAAAAATAACAAAGCTCTATTCTGCAGGCCTGGTTTCAGAGGAAGTATAAAGCTGTTTTAACCCCCAGGCTTCATGCTGGGAACAGAGCCTCGTAATAATACCAAAGGGCCAGCATAAGCTTTGTTTCTGTCTCATGGAGGTGCCAAGAGTTCAGCATTAAGAATTTTCTAGGAACCGTTCCCATTTGACAAATGTTCAAAAGATATAATTAGACAGTGTTGAACAGCAGAGATCTATCAGTAACCATATTAAAAAATGCTCCAAATAACTAAGAAATGCAAATTTGGAAGTAACTGGTGTTCTATATCATATCAGATGAGCTAAGATGACAAAAAAAGAAATGACAGTTATCATAGGGACTAAAGAAATGGAACACGTGACTGCACTACCGATGGAGCTTTGAACTGGTCCAGCCATTCTGGAAGGCTGGAACTGTGTTCCCAAAAGTTATTAATCTATACAAACTCTGATCCAACTGTACCACTACTAGCATAAGACCCTAAAGAGCTCAAAGAGAAGAGAAGGACTTATGTACACAAAAATATTTCTGCCAGATCTTTTGTGTTGATAGAGGACTGGAAACAAAAGGAAAAATGGAAAGCCCATTAGTTAGAGAATGACTTGACAAATTATGGCATATGAATTAAAGAAATCCCAATATGTTGCAAGAAATGAAGAAGGGGGACAGTTTCAGGGAATCCCGGCAGACCCATATGAATGGATTCAAAATAAAGTGAGCAGGACCGGGAGAACAATTTATATACTCATCATAATATCATAAAGACAAATGACTTTGAAAGATCTAAGAACTCTGATGAACAGAGTGTCTGTTGTTCAGAGGTCCACTGATAAACTTACCTCCTGACAGAGGTGATAAATCAAAGATTGAGTTAGACAAAGCCAATATGGGAATTTCTTTTTACTTCGTCTATGCAAATTTATTAAAAGTCTTTTTTTTTCCCTGGGCAAGGGAGATAGGATGATGATGATAATAATAACTTTTATGTGCTACATACTATGTGCCAGGCACTGTACTTTGTGCTTTATACTTGTTTCATTTGATCCTCACAACAGCATGGGAGGAGGTAGGTAATATTATTAAGTAGCCTCATTTTATAGATGAGGTACCTGAGGCAAACAGAGGTTAAGTGACTTGCCTTGGATCACACAGCTAGGAAGTGTCTGAGGCTGAATTTGAACTCAGGTCTTCCTGAACCAGGATCGTTAGCTATTGTACTACCCTAGTTGCCTTAAAAGAGAGAAAATAATTGTAAAAAGTAAGATAAAATAAAAATTACAGCAAAAAATAAGAGTTTTCATAGTAATTACATACCTTAGTGGGAAGAGGGAAAGTTTTAAATTGTTGTATCTCTTTTCGTGCCTTCCCATAAGAGGTCATTGATGAGATATGATAGTTAATAAAGAGGTAAACCACAAAATTCGTTTCTAATGTTAATGAGTTTTTCAGAGGCAGAAGTCAGAACACCTATAGTTTGTTGATTTTTTCTCCCCTTTTGTTGCAATACCCTTTGGCAACTTGTAGTAGTAGAAGGATATTCTCCCTTTTGTTGCAGTATCCAGTTGGGTAACTTGTAATAGCAGATTGGTATTCTTCCTTTCCTTTAAAAGCAAATAAACTTTAAATATATGTGTGGAAAATAGTAATATATGTTCTATATACATATATCCTTCTACAATCACAAGTTATTCTGGAATTAATGTTCTACTAGGGCAGAATTCCTATTGATCTCAGATGATAGTTCTCCTCTCTAGTGTTCCCTTATTAAAGTTATTAAAGCTACATCACCAACAAAGTACAAAAATTGAGAATATATGAACATTCTTCAAGTAGAGCTATGAGGCAGATTTCTTCAGGATGGGAGACCCTGAACAGCAAGATGGTGGGAAACCACTTAGGAATTTACCATTCTAAAATCATTTCTGGAGTCAAATAATTTCAGAACAAATGGGAGTAGATTTCAAGGCAGAATTAGGGAAAACCAGGAAAAAAGATCTTTCTACAAATAAAGTCTTGTACCAATGAGTCAGCAGTGGGTTCAGAAGAAGACAGATGATAAATTATGAATTTGTTTCAAGTGGAAGTAGCATCTGATTAACATTTCCTTGTATTGTGCTCTACAAACTATGAGCTTTGGTACGTACCTGTAGCCCTTACCATGGAAAGTTTCTAGAGGGTCTGTTTTTTCCTCTGTCTTATTCACTTACTTTTTTTTTTCAATTACTTAGACAAATATATAGGAAGAAATTGACACAAAACTGGTATGGATAATTAATGATAGGTGACAGGATCAAGATTCAAGATCTTCACAATCTACAATGAATGAACTTCACAATCTGATCCACAGCTAATGATGAAATTTACTAGGGCGAAACATAGTCTTATACTTAGGTTAAAAAAATTAAAAGATTTTTATATGTGATGAGAGGTCCGTAATTGTATAAATGTAGTTCACATGGAAAAGACTCAAGAGTTTTGATTGACTAAGAGATATATACAGAAAAGAGGCGTCAGTAGGACTAATGGTGGATAACATCAGAAGTATTATGTTCGGTTCTTGATGCCACTTTTTCAGAGCACATTGCTAAACTAGAGTGAGGGCAGCCATAATGGTAAGACACTCAAAATTCATTTAATGAAATTGACTTTTAAAAAATGAGATGTTAGGCCTAGTGGGCCTAATTTTGAAGGACAGTCTTTTTGATTGTCAAATAATTTTGAAAGATAATAATGTGGAAGTGCTCTGTGTAATTCTAAAAGGAGAAAACGAGGTAGAATTAGCCATTAGAAATTTCAGGGACATAATCTGAGCTCTAATGTGAAGACTAATCTTATAATGAGTTTTTTCAACTCCCTCTGCCACCAGCCCTTTATTACTATTTAATTTCCTTGTATTAGAACTAGGGTAAAGTGAAAAGTGAGGAACAAGATTAATGGGGTTTTTCAGATACTCTTGATGTCTGAAGTAATACTGGGACAAGCATGAAGGAAATTTTCAAGCAGTTTGTATTTAGGACAGAAAGGAACTTTTTAAGGCTGCCAAATAGGGACAGTCATTTGTTTATTTCAGCTAGTCAATTTAAGTAAGAAAATATACATAGTGTCTACCTTGCTCTTTCTTTTTCTTTGCACAATAATTTATTAATTTTCTCTATTCTAATCTCATAGAGTTGAGAATCACTTTTCTTTCTTGTACATTTGGAAAAACTGAATGCTATATAAACAGACTAGGTGACAAATTGACCAATGGAACCCAATTTGTGAGAGAGACTAAATTGCAAAGGGCTTGGTTAAAATAAAAAGTTATATAAATGTATCTTGGTGGTGTTTTCATTCTGTGTCTCTTTATCCTGTTATTTTTAAAACTTTAGTTTATTCTGAAAATCTGTGATAACTTTCTTTCCCAGGGCCCAGTTGTTCTTGGCGAAGCCCAACAGCCTGAAGATTTGATAAAACAGCAGTGCAGAATGACTGATTCTTTGAAGGTGGAAAACTCCAAGGGAAATTGGAGACTTGATTCTGCTCCATGTAGTCATTCTCTTGAACCTCATGATGTGGATAAACAGGTATACAGAGGAAGAATTTCTTTCCTTGCAATTAGATTTTATTTTTATCTTCAAAAAGATAAAATATCTTTAAGTAATTGGTCCCTAGGTGTGGATTTCTATAAATTGAGGTAAGGAATTAATAGAGTTTACCCATTATTATCTTCATTCACTTACAGTCTCTTATGTTAGTTTATACTATACCAATCCCTTAAGATGTAGAAAGTGAAGCTTGGCCAGAAAAACATTAAACAAGTCTATCTGGTTTCAGTAAATACAGGTAATCCAAAAAATAGGGAAAATGTTTGAAACTTCCATTGTATCAAGCCAAGGTGTTATTTTCTAGAAAAAAATCTTTACCATCAGTTTCAAAGGCCTAAAATCACAGGCTTAATTTTTCATTTTAATTAAAGTTTAATTTTTCATTGTGTTATTGATTGATTTCACACCAAAAAAGTTGTATTGCTGAAGTGACAGAACTGAGATATTTTTTGTACTTGGTATTAGTTTAGTATAGTAATCTCTTCCTTTCCTCTGTTGTGGAAACAGAAAAATCTGTGGTCCATTCATTGGATTAACTTATTGGTTCCAGTCCCTGTTGAGTCATAATACTCATTTTGTTTAGGAGTAGCAAGTGATATCATTTTCATCCTATTCTATTTGTTTTCACAAATTTTTATTTCACAAATATTTATTTAACCTCTACCAAAGGCAAGGTTTCATGCTAGGTCTTGGGACTCTGTAGTAGTTATATAACCAGAAGATATCGTCCATGCCTTATGTAGGAGTATGTAACCTGTTAAAAGACTTACTTAAAAAAAAAAAAAAGACTTTGAGACCCTGCTATTTTTTATTAACAGTGCTTATTTAGAATCTTTTGACCTCTGGCTCCTCTATGGTATATTATTTCATGTATGTGTGTCAATCTCATGGAATTTATTGGAGACTGTTGATAGTAATGTGTTTTATGGTAGTGATATTGAATAATCCACCTTTAAGTGTTTAGCAGATATCCCCAAGATAGTGAAAAGTAAAAAGTAAAGCATAAAAAGAAGCAAATTGTTCCAAGGGGGAGTATCCTTGTGGCAGAATATGGAATAGAAGTTTGGATGAATCATTATCATCATCATTATTATATCATTGTTACGTTAGCTAACATATAGTACTTAAAGATTTGCAAAATGCTGTAGAGATATTATCTCATTGGATCCTCACAACAACTCTGTGAGGTAGGTATTGCTATTATCTCCATTTGAGAGATGGGAAAACTGAGGCAGAGATTAAGTTACTTGCCCAGGGTCACACATCTAGTAAGAGTCTGAAGCAAAAATTGAACTCAGATCTTCTGACTCCAAGTCTGGTGTTCTTAGTTACTTCACCACCTAGCTGCCCGACATTTGATAATAACATCTAGGTTTTTTTTTTTCTTTTCTAGCATTTAAAGAGTTGTTCATTTTTAATTATATATGCATTATGTAAACAGTGAAATACATATTTACTTTAAGGATTTGTATCCATATCCCAAAGGGGTTATATTATAACAGAGTTGGAGTGAAAAATGTTCAGAATTATTCCAACATTAACTGATACTTATATAGTACTTTAAAGTTTGTTGGGGGCACTGATAGAAAAGTTTGTTGGGGGCACAGGGTCACAAAAAAATCAGTATGTGGCAGTAGTGAAACTTCGATGCTTCATGACCCACCTAGTTTACTTGCCATTTACCTCAGTTTTACCTTCTGGGACGCTTTGATCTCCAGAGACCGTATTCTAGAGGACTTGATCCACTCAGCTTTGGAACTCTCCCTGGGACTAAGCTCTCCTGACTGGTTAATGAGTGAGTCCAAATTGACATTTATCCAGCTTCATAACAAGAAGACCCCACTTCATATCCCATGACCCTAAGAGTCTTATTGATGTCTGTGTACCTTCGTTTTCTCTTCATCTGGAAAACATAATTGGTTTTAATTCTAAAGCCCAAATAAATATCCGTATTTCCATATACATAGTATAACAGGAAAAATGGATTGTATATGAAATTTCAGATCTGTACTTGTGTACACCTTTAATTTTCTTTTAAAATGTAATACACTAAACCTCTGGCTTCAAAACCTTCCATTATTGTTCCTGAATTTTCTTTTCTGTATTAAAAAAAAAATGTGCCTTAGTGACCTTTTCTTTCTCCTTCTTTATTAATTCGCTACCCTCCCCATTCCCTAACCCTTCATGGAGAAAAAAGAAAAATAAAGGCCTTGTAACAAACACATTGCCACACTGGCCATGTCTGACTACATCTTGAGCACAATTGTCAAGAGCTAGAAAGCATACTTCATTTTCAGTATGTGTGGTAAGGCAAAATGGGCTCCTTAGCATGGCAGGAGTTTGGCTTTTGTTTACTTTGAGTGAAAGTACTTTCAGCTATTTAGTGCTAAGCGGCAGGCCCAAAGCCCTGTCAGGTGTGAAACCTGTGTAGGTGTAGATTAATGCCTTAAGAGGGGCCAACTCGGGAACCAATAGTCTCTGGTCGTTGAGGCGGGGCTTGAGAACGTCCGAGGCTCAGCTGTGAGGAAAGGCCAGCCAAGGGACAACTACAGTGGAAGCAGGAAGCTGCGGAAGCAGACCTGACCCATGTGTAGACGCAGGAGTGTGAGCAAGGACTTGAGGCCAGTAAATATGATTAGGCTAAATACTGTCTTGTTTTTCTGTGGCCTCCTGGTTACTCTTGTGAGGCGGGCTTTCTGGGCCTGGAGTCTTTTTGTCAAGATGTGGGAATGGGGAGGCTGATTCATGGATCTGCTGTGGTGGGGCCTAAATAAATGTTTTGTTGTTTCTACTTAGAGAATCTCTCATACCTTGCGATTTTGAACCATTCAAACATACACATGATTATATTTGAGATTATAAAATCGGCCTTCCTACTACAGTGTTTTGGAATTTTAGCCGGACATTGTATTCATTTAGAGTTCTTAAATGTTTCAAAAAATTTTTTTCTTTGTACTGTTATTGTATCATTTATTCTAGTTTTGTTCACTTTACATTACAACATTTTTTTAAATTTATTTTTTATCTTTTGCTTACAACACTCAGTTCCACAAGTTTTTGAGTTCCAAATTTTCTCCCTTTCCATCTCCTCCCCTCTTGCCCCGAACATGGCATGTAATCTGATACAGGTTCTACATATACCTTCGCATTAAACTTAATTACACAATAGTCAAATTGTAAAGAAGAATTATAACCAATGAAGTGAATCATGAGAAAGAAGAAACCAAACCAAAAAAGAAGAAAAAGAGAGAGAGCAAATACTTTGCATCAATCTGCATTCAGACTCGATAATTCTTTCTCTGGGTAAGGATAGCTTTTTCTATCCTGAGTCTTTTGGAGCTGTCTTTGAACATTGTATTGCCAAGTGTATCAAAGTTAGTCATCACAGATATTATGTGTCTGTAATCATGTATAATGTTCTCCTGGTTCTGCTCCCTTCACACAGCATCAGATCACATAGATCTTTCCAGGTTATTATGATGAAGTTCATATGTTCCTCATTTCTTATAGCACAATAGTATTCCATTACATTCATATACCACAACTTATTTAGCCATTTCCCAGTTGATGGTCATCCCCTTGATTTCCACTTCTTTGCCACCACAAAAAGAGCTGTTGTATTTTTGTACATACAGATTCATTTCTATGATCTCTTTGAGATACAGCCTTAGAAGTGGTATTGCTGGGTCAAAGGGTATACACAGCTTTATTGCTCTTTGGGCATAGTTCCGGATTGCTCTTCAGAATGGCTGGATCAGTTCATAACTCCACCAGCAAAGTAACAGTGTTCCGATTTTGCCACATCCCTTCTAGCATTTATGATTTTCCTGTTTTGTCACATTGGCCATTATGACAGGAGAGATGTGGTACATTAGATTTATTTTGTTTTGCTTTTCTCTAATCAATAGTGATTTAGAGCAATTTTTCATATGACTATAAATATCTTTAATTTCTTCCTCTGAAAATTGCCTGTTCATATCCTTGTCAATTGGGGAATGACTTGCATTCCAATAAAATGACCCAGTTCCCTGTATATTTTGGAGATGAGGCCTTTGTCAGAGACACTGATTGTAAAAATTCTTTCCCAATTTTCTGCTTCATTCTTAATCTTAGTTACATTAGCTTTGTTTGTACATAAACTTTTCAATTTGACATAATCAAAATTCCATTTCGTATTTCGTAACACTCCGTCTCTTGTTTGGTCATAAATTCTTCCCTTCTCCATAAATCTGACAGGTAAACTGTTCCTTGCTCTCCCAAATTGTCTGACAGTATCAAGCTTTATACCTAAATCTTAAATCCATTTTCACTTTATTTTGGTATATGGTATAAGATATTGGTCTATGCCCAGTTTCTGCCATACTATTTTCCAGTTTTCCCAGCAGTTTTTGTGAAATAGTGAATTCTTTTTTTTTTGTTTTTTAAATTTATTTTTAATATGTTTAGTTTTCAGCATTGATTTTCACATGTGTTTGAATTACAGATTTTCTCCCCATTTCCACCCCCCCCCCACTCCAAGATGGCGTACACTCTGGTTGCCCTGTTCCCCAGTCTGCCCTCCCCTCTGTCCCCCC
>CM053624.1:306169220-306185413 GCA_028646595.1 Phalanger gymnotis
GGGAGGGAAGAAAATCTGGAACCCAAAATTATGTAGAACTGTTTGTTGCAATCTAAAAATAAAAAAAATTTTAAAAAAAGAGTATTAGTAACAAGCAAGTTTTCACAATTTACATTTCATGAACATATCTTTCTTTACCGTGACAATATTAACTGAAAGAGAATGGAGTAGTAGAGAATACAAGATCCCAGTTTTGTCTGTTGATTTTTAAAATATTGATTCAGTAGAGTAAAATACTGCTTTAAGATTGTATTCCATTAAGCTGCTTCCCATCCATACATCAGAATTATTCATGCTTCCTTAAAAAATACAACTGTGGCAAGGCCAATTATATTATAACTTTTAATGTCTCATCTCTGTAGTCCTTTTTTCTTATGTATATAATTGTATGGTTTTGATTCTTAGAATTTTGTAACTGTAAATTCTAGCCTTCCTCGTTCTGAGAAGTGTAACTAAATTAATGTCGCTTGCTATAGAATATACAGTTTATGAATATATTATTAAGTAAGGCCTTTATCCAATTTATTCCCTTTCTCCAGTAGAATCTCAGTTAGCGTTTCACATGTCGATTTCCAGTGGGGGAAAAAATCCATGAACACCTCTACAAAGTCTTTGATACCTTTGATACTCTTGTGAGAACAAGGCAGGGGCTTTCTCCTGGTACTTCCCCAACAATTGGCATATGCTCTAGTATTATGTAGAGTTCAGTTGCCCTTTGCTTTATGTTCTTCCCCCTCCCCTGAAAAAAAAAAAACCCAGCCAAGAAAGCTTGCTGTTCTTTGACCAGTAGTTTCACAGATAAGTAGAAAAACCAAGTGAACACTTTTTATTTTATGAAAACTGGTATTTAAACTTGAAACAAATCAGACAGAAATTAAGTTTAGACCAACATCTTCTACCAGATAACCAGGATAAGCTCTGAATCATTTATTGACATAAATATAAATTTGTCATAAGTTAGAAAATAAAGGAAGAAGATACTTTCAACAACTGTGTGTAAGCCACCTCCAGAGAGACGTGATGAACTCTGAGGACAGATTGAAGCATGGTTTTTTTGCACTTTTTTTTTCTTAATTAAAAAAAATTTTTTTTGCAACATTTCTAATGTGAAAATATGTTTTCCACGACTTCATATGTAAAATGGGCATTTATTTCTTGCCCTCTCAATAAGTGGGAAAGAGGGCAAAGGGCAGAAGAGAATTTGGAACTGAAAATTAAAATTTTTTAAAACAAGCAAACAAACAACTACAGATAGCAGTGAGTTCTTGACCAAATAAGAGATGCCAAGTGATCATAATAAGATGATCATTTTCAGTTGCACATGCACGCACGTAAACATAGAAAAAGCAAAGTAGTATTGGGAGGGCAACAGTTAACTAGGGAAAAAATTCTTGGCAGAAAAATTCTCTACTAATAAAGGTCTGATATCTAGGATTTATGGAATATAGATATGAATTCTTTTTTCAAAATCTTATTCTGAACTTAAACTCAAAATAAAATGGCCATGGGGCAGCTAGGTAGCTCAATGAGTAGAGCATCAGCCCTAGAGTCAGGAGGACCTGAGTTCAAATCCAGCCTCCGACACTTGACACACTAGCTGTGTAACCTAGGGCAAGTCACTTAACCCCAATTGTCCTGCCTTCCCCCCTCCAAAAAAAAATGAAATGCGCATGTCACACAAAAGAACAGAAAAAGAAGTTTGTACGTGAAACTACAAAACAATATGCTCAGCTTTTTTTTTTTTTAATTGTACAGTGCTGTCCCGCTTGGCTGATTATTTCTGGCCTTCTTTTCTGTGGATTTTTTTTACAAAATGGTCTAGAAACTTTTCTTTCTCTTCATTTTTTTAAATACTCCCTTTTTGTAGTAGTTGCCTTCTAGAAGCTGTTTCTGACCATCTTGTTTATTGCTGTGTCCTTTCTCAGATTATACTTCTCTGATTCCTTTCCTGCCCACCCATTCCCCCCAAATTAGAACACAAGCTCCTGGAGAATAGGAACCATTTTTTCTTTTGTGAGAGAGAGAGAGAGAGAGAGAGAGAGAGAGAGAGAGAGAGTGTGAGTGTGTGTGTGTGTGTGTGTGTGTGTGTGTGTGTGTGTGTGTGTGTGTGTGGTGCTTAGCATACTTACTGCCTTATACTTAGTCATGCTGTGGGTAGAGAGCTGGGCTGGAGTCAGGAGGACCTGAGTTCAACTCGGCCCTCAGACACCTAGAAGCTGTGTCACCCTGGGCAAATCACTTAACGTGTGTTTGCCTCAGTTTGCTCCTCTGTGAAATGTAAAAATAATAGCACTTTCCTCTCAGTCCCATTTTGAGAGTCAAATGAGATAACATTTGTAAAGCAGGCTTGGCACATAGTAAGTGCTATATAGATCTTAGCTATTATTGTTAGTATTGGTTCTCTAACACATGATTATAGCAACATCACCAAAATAGCTTTTAGGGGAAAAGGAAGAGCAAGGCTTATTGATAGTCCAGGTTGGGGGTCAGGGGAGAAAGCTAAAGTTGTATCTGGTGTAAAGACAGGAAGTGACTACAAAATCTTCCCTGTCATATTTTAATTTTTCTCTTACAGAGTCCTCAACTTATGCCGTCTTTGGGAAGTCCTATGTACCCAACTCCATCCTTTCACCCCATCAATGGGACTTCTGGCCTTACAAAAGACCACACAACAACATGCCACATCAATGGAGTGATAAACTGGTTAGTTTTATTAAGTTTACATTGCTTCTCTCTTTTTTTTTTAAAGAAATATTGTCTGAACCTACTAATTATGACTTGATTGTCTTAAATAGCGTTGCAGTTTGATTAATGAAAAAATGAGACTTCCTAGGCTTCACAGGGACCTTGTCCCAGCTCATATGATTTTAGTATCTAATTCCAAATTTATTTTATTTTTCTGCCTTATGGCGATATAGTGAGAATAGCACTATTTATACCTTGAAGCACTGTACAAATGTGAGGAATTATCATTACTATTAATTTTCCTAAGTATGATTAGGCTCTGGGAATTCTTCTACCTTAACTGAATATAAGATACTTATAAATCAAAATATCAGTCTATTAATTTACAATATTTCTGGCAAGATAACTGGCTTTCAGTGAGTTGGTCCTTATTGAACATCCAGTTACAGAGTGGTAGCTTGTTTGATGAGCACAGAATTCTAAGAGTTCTTACTTAAATATCAGGCTTCCCTTCCAGAAATGTGTCCGAACTGTACAGGAACTGTACATTTACCTATGTGAATGTGAGCAGGTTTGGATGGATTGTAAATTGCAACGTCAGAGGGAATAACCACATTCGTTAGGTTATAGATACATTGCAGTTGGGACGAGAGAGTTTTCCATTGAAGAATAACATTAGGAGGGGAATTAGTCATCAGTCATAAGAATATTAAGATAGTGGAGCACTCCACTGATGGGTATTTTGCATTTCTAAATAACTTATGTTATAAATTTTAACTACTTTTAATAGCAATATATGTGTGCCTTTTTAGAAATATTTTTGCCCTGTTAAATTTTATGATGATGGTTGTTATCCCATTTGTCACAACTGTTTTCTTCACCTGAAGCCAATAGTGCTCTGTTATATGCTAGTAATACCATATAATACAGATAATTAACATAATTAGAGAAAGAAGCTTGATAATATTATTTTAGAACAGTGTTCTCCCACCTTACTCTTGATCTTAGTCAGGCTTATCTCCTGAATCATATTATGCAGACCTTTGTGCTTTTGTTTGAAAGCATATATAATCAAATTAACAATCTTTTGAAGAAAAATAAAGATTAAGATAATGGTTAGAAATAGATTGGTAATAGACTTTTTAATGTTATTTGAGCTCAAGAATACTTTTGTAGACCTTAAAATTCAAAATGATAAAAGTCAGCCATACCATTTGAAAAGTGCATGTGATCCTTTAAAACATTGATTAATGTGGAACAGATAATAGTTTTTCTTTATTATAATAGAGAGTCCATTTTGGAGGGAAGGAGATAAAATGACGGTGATAAAATTACAAAAGGTATCAACAAAACTTTTTTTAAAGGAAAATATAATGTATTTAAGAATTCTGAAGTGAAAGTTACATAACAAAAGTCATAAAATAGAAAAAAGGAAAGATTGCTAGTTTTACTTAGAGAAAATAGAAAATTGCATAGCCATAACCCATATTGTGTTTGAAAATTGCACAGGGCTTGACATGTAAAGCGTTATTTAAATTATTATTAATGGGAAGTGATGTTGTGAGCTAATTATCAATAGTTACTCTGTACAGATTGTTTATCTAAATGATAAATTCATTAGACCTAGATAATCCTCTGGAGCTACTCTGTAGGGATTGCCTATCTAAGTCATAAATTCATTAGAATTAGATGCTCCTCCCCCTTGGATAATCCTAGAGGGACTCCATCTAGAGTGTAAGAAACTTTTTGTCCATTTTCCTTGTCATTTATTAAAAACTTTTTACCTTATCTTATGGGTGTCTCCAAAATATTAGTTTTCTTAATTTAAACTGTAAAAACTTCAAGGATACCCTTTGTCTACTCAGTGATTGTAAAATTACAATTTTTTTAAATTGCTGCTTATTTTGCCCTAGATTTTTTGATTGATGTTTTCTTTTGGAGAATCAACCAGGTTAACCAAGTTAGATTTTAAATCACTTAAAGTAAATGATCTTTAGGGTGACTAATTTCACCTTTTTTATGGTGATTCTTATTAGTTTGTGTTTCAGCCAGAACATTTTCTTTGACCTTGTTCATGTAACTGAAGGAGGTGGCATAGTGTATTCAGGGGCCTTTAGTCCTCATTAGGACAGTTAAGTGGTACAGAAGATATGAGTACTGGCCGTGGAGTCAGACAGGCTCATCTTGCTGAGTTCAAATCTGGCCTCAGATACTTATTAGCTGTGGGACCCTGGGCAAGTCAGTTAATCCTCTTGGCCTCAGTTTCCTCATCTGTAAAATGAGCTAGAGAAAGAAATGGCAGCCTTCCCTCTGTCCCCCAGTATCTTAGCCAAGAAAATCCCAAATGGGGTCATGAAGAGTTGCACACAACTGAAAAACGACTGAACAACAAAGTCATCATTGTTTTCATCTAATTGTAGGAAAGGTTAAATATGTTAATGTTATTATGGACTTAGACAGTTTTTCCTTTTAAAACTATTCATAGGTATAGTCAGCCCAGACTGCCAACCTACAAGTCAACCATGAAAGCACCTGAGGTACTTTTTCCAAATTTAGCCTTGCATCATGCAGGTCTGATAATATTTTGCTTGGATATGTAGAAACAAATCATGTCCTAGAAAATATTAGGTTTCCAACCAAAGCTACTAAGGAATTTGAAATTATTTTCATTACACTTGCTAAACATTCTCATCGTGGTATAATCCCAGGTAATTCATAATTGTGTTTTTGTCTAGTATTGAAGCACTGCTTCCTACTTGGAGCAGTTTTCTTACTTTGATATTGCCATGTACTGTGTAACTAGGGCGCCTTTGTCACTAAATCTAGTTTTCAGTGTCAGTCCACGTAATATTACTTTATGTTAATACTTTTTACTACTGTATGCTTTGTTCTTTCACAAGGGAACTTTTGTTTATTGAAGGGTGATTTCTGTGATGCATCTTAGTGTAGTTACTAAATAAAAACTCAGTATGAGTGGATAGTTTCGTGTTACATCTTGTATTAGAAGTTCTGATTTAACGTTTTAGTTTCTTTATGTGTCTGCTTCAGCACAGAGTTTAGGAGTCTGAAAACCTGGGTTTATATAGCTCTGCTACTTACTGGCTGTACAAGTCATTTAAACCTTTCCTTATCAATCATAGTTTCCTCATATATAAAATGAGAACCTGATTTCATCTGCCCTTCCTACTTCGCCAGAGTTGTTTGTCTCAAATTGTATGAAAGGGCTTTGTGAATTATAAAACATTGTACAGTTCTATATGATGAGTGACAGAAAAATCCATAGCCTTCTGCTTTTCTCTGTCCATATATCTTCAGTTTCTAATTCAGGACTTTATCACGTTTTGCCTGGATTAATAGTATAACTTCCTATGTGTTCTCCCTCCCTTCATTCTCTCCCTGGCTGTCCAATCTAGCTTTCATATAGACGCTAAATTGATTTACAAAATACAGATCTGGCCATCTTGTCATTCCCTCTTCTTAAAAAGTTTTCACTGGCTCCCTATTGCCTCTAATATAAAATAAAAGATCATCAGTGTTGCCTATTCACCCTCCAAAATCAAATGAGGTCATAGTTGTAAAGTGCTTAGCACAGTTATGGGTGCTTAATAAATGTTGATTCCTCCTTTCCTCCCTACCTTTAAAATCTGGCTCCCACTTGCCTTTTCAATATTATTTCATATTAATTCTTTTTCTATATTTCTTCCTGTGAAATTCACTTGCTAGCTTTTCTTCTTTCATAATATCCCATTTTTTTTTTTACAAATGGTATTCCACATCTGGAACATAATCCCTCTTTACCTCTGACTAGGAATCACTAAATTTCTTCAAAGTACAGTTCAGAATCCACTTACTACTTAAGACACCTTTCCTCATTTGGATGCCCTCTCCCTAAAGATATTAGTACTTCTTTGAATAACTTTAATATACTTCATACTGAACTTAATTGTATGCATATTATATCCCCTAAAGTAGTATTGGGTATGGCATTCAACAAATCTGAGAGTGCCCCGGAGCATTTTTTTATTGATATCTTTTGATTTTTATGTCACGCTCCACCCCCTCCCCGCCTATATTCTTTTCCCACCCAGAAAGTCAGAGTTTTCTATTTCTCTTCCCTCTTTTGTACTTTCTTTTTCCAACCCATTTATATAAGTACATCTAAAGGGTGAGGTTTTAAAAGAGAGAATTACTAATACAGATCTTCTAGTACCTTTATTTATCATACCTTTTTTTAAGCTGCCCTATCTACTTTGTTGTCTTTGTTGCTTCTATACCCTTTTAAATCTTCAGTTTTTCTCATTGATGGTTTATAGCCATATTTTTTCCTTTAATTTTTCAGTATCCTTCATGTAAATAAAACTTCTGAAGCATAATTGAGCTTCTTTTATCTAGGTTCTGTGTGATTGCCTATGTAGGCATTTTTTAATTCTGGTCCTCACTGTTAGAAATATAATTTTCGACACATAATTTAAAACTTTATAGCATTAAATTCAAGCTACAATAAGGACGGTGTCCAGAAAAATTGCTACCTGGGCCCCTTACCCTGATGGATCAGTCCCTTTACTCAAGGCTTTATTTGGCCTCCCCTGGTGCTGTTTTTTCTCGAACTCTGAGTGATGATAACCTTGCTACGTCTTGCATGTAAATCCTCATGTGTCACAATCAGAATTTCTTTTAGTTGTTTGTTTTGACAGCTAATTGCGCCCCTTATCTCTTGCTCTTCTGAAACCCATAACACAATATGGATGTTGCTTAGAACTTAGAGAGGCGGTATGGGAGAAAATTGGCATATGGCTTTATTAATTAGTTTAAAGTGAGTTATCAGTGTATCACATGTACCCCTACAATACAAATACATAAAAGTATGTTTCAAAGCCAAATAAAAAGCAGACTTTAAATTTCTTTCCATCTTAGATGGCCTAATACTCCTATTCCTTGATGGAAGAAACTTTGAGGGAATGACTATAAAATTATGATTAAGTGTAAATAACTACTAAAAAAGTGTACTTGTTTGTATTGATGATTAATGTTAAATTTCTAATAAAATATTTTAATAAAAATTTCTTATGAGCTCCTTCCTACCATATTACTTGAAGTGGGAGTGGCAAAAAGACTTTTTTTGCAGAAATATTACCTTGAAAATAGATCTTCAATAAACATTGGTATATTTTAAACGAAGGGAAAATAGAAAACACTTCAAAGCATGAAGAGATTACTGATGAAGAGAGAAATAGAGAATAACAAGGTATCGGATTTAACTTTATGTTTTCAAATTGTCAAATCATACAAATAATTTGTTCATTAACATCCTTCTATTCTTGTCCCCTTTTCTGATTTAAATAAAACTGCTCTAAATTACATGCTTTATTAGACATTTTATTCTTCCAGTGTTTCCTCGTAGTATAGTGGGTCAGTATTCCTAAAAGAAATTTTATGTAATTGTTGCTTCCTAGAAAGGTAATTTTTCAGGCACGTCTTCCCTAGAGTCCCTCCAAAAATGCTCTTATTTTTCCATCATAATTCAAGAGTTCGAGTTTTTTTTTCCTGTTATGTCACTGATCTATGTCATTGTATAAAAACTGAAGCCCTGGCTTCATTTGTAATTGCTTTAATGCCCCTGGACTTTTGTTGTTGCTGTGTTTTGCCTAAATTTCTGTTTAGCTTATTCACAGGATAAGGAAAGAAAGATTTTCTTTTATAAAATAAAATTACAGAGAAATATTTCCTAAAGCAAAATGTTTTTCAAAGATGCAACATAAATTGACTGCTTTTTGATCTGATTACAATGCATTTTCTTTTAAGAAAAATAATTTATGACTTGGAAACGACAGACTGAATTGTTGCTAAGTTGTTTATAATTCTCATATTTTGTCATATGTGACCCTTCAACCGCTAATGCTTTTGTATCACAAGCATCACAGAACTTGAGTAAGAAAAAAACCCTACCTAATCAAACAAAAAACAAGTTTTGAAGAACTAGATGGAACAAAGTGTTTTAAGTGGTTTATGCATATCATTTTGCTGCTCTAGCATTTTGTATGTGTCTACAAACTTTTTTCCCATTATTAATTCGCAACTCAGATGCTGTACATAGCTTGAAATTCTGTTGATCTTTTAGCATTCTATACTCTTTTTTTAATCTGTATATATTTTGTTAAAGCTAGTTGGATTTGCCTGAAATTTGTTATCCAGGACTTATACTATAATGCACTTCTAGCCCATTTGCTTTTCTTGTGGTCGACATAGTCCAAATCCTGTTTTGGCAGAGCAACAATTTTAGCATGAGGGAAGCAGGCACAAGTTGTTTTCTTTTTTTTAAAAAATGTCTTATTTGTACTTTTTTCCTTAAGCATTGTCAGTTCCCAGTGGTTACTCCTTCCCTTTAAACCTACTCTTGTAAGAAAGGAGAGAAGTCAGGCAAAGCTAATCAACACTTCAACCATGTCTGAAAACATGTACTTTGTTCCATACCTAGACTAGCCCAAAAGGTAGGAGCAGGACTACTTTAAGTACAATAAAATTCTCAGCATAAGGAACTAGCGTTATTTATTGGTCTAGGTAGGATAGGAGATGTTGGTGTACTTGCAACTCTAATGCTGTATAACCCACTTTTTAAAGGATGTGTCACAACCGCTCTGGATTTTTATTTCCTATAAATGCAATGCTCTATTAAGGTCCTTTCCAGCTTCAAAAACATATGGTTATATGAATATAAGTACAAGGGAATCTCAAAGGAGAGAGAGATCAAAGTGGGTGGCATAGCCTATCTCAAAAACCCTTCATAGTTGTTTCTAAACATCACTTGTGCTGGATAGACCAAGATAGCCCTTGTATATAAAAACTTGCCTAAAGACTCTGAAATACTAAGCATGCAAATTTAGTCCCAAAGACATTTACTAGAGTTGGTGTTGTGATAACTGCTATGAATGGCTCCTCGATTTTTTTTTTTTTGGCTGTTGTTCTGCTCCTGCCCCTGACTCTCCATCCTGAAATGATTCTGCCTACAAAGAGATAGCCTTTACTTGATGGGCCTATTCCACCTAAGTCTCGGATTGGTAAAGGGAGGTGAAATAAGCTCTTATTAATTAGCTTTTTAACAGATCTTCATATCAGATGTATTTCTTGTATTACACAAGTGGTGCAGTGGTAAGAAGGCTGGATTTGGATTCTGAATGCAAGAACATTTATTAAGCACTTATTTTTATGCCAAGCATTTTCTTAAAAGCTGAGCATATAAATACAAAGTTGAGATAGTCCTTGCCTTCAGAAATTTTACATTCTAATGGGAAAAAGAACAAATATTCAGTATTAGTGACCAAGGAAAGATGTTTTTAGAGCTGGGGTGTTTGTTTTGTTTTTTTCTGGGAAATTGCAGATATAATGAACTGATTGGGCCTTTACGTGCCTTTCCCAGAGATGATGTCGGTTAAAAATGATTACAGGTATCAGCTAAAGAAGTGGGAAAAGGTAGGAAGTATTTTACTAAAAAGTAAAAGTTTTTACTCTCAAAGGCAGTACAGAAAATTACTGCAGTAAGGACAAATTAATATTGTCCCTGTGAGTACTGGGCTCAGTGGCTTAGTTCTTCCCCAGGCCTAATCTCAAAGACCTGGACTCAAATCCACCTTGGCTGCTGAAGTTGAACAAGTCACTTAACCTCTCAGAATTTTAATTTCCTCGCTTATAAAATGGAAGACCAAAACTAAATAAATTTTAAGTACCTTTCCAGTACCAAAATTCTAATTTGAAACATGTTATCTTGTCTTTTTCTATTTGAGACAATTACATCAGCATTTTACAGATTTCAGATTTTTTTAATATCATGTGAAAGCTCTTTAAGACTAAAAAATAACCTGGGCCAATCTCTTAATTTGACAAGTGAGAAAATTATTGCCTAGAAATGGAAGTGACCTGACAATTGTCAAACAAAGTGTTAATGTCATATCTTGAACTTAGAATTCGCACCTCCCCACTCAAAGATAGTAATAGCAGCTAGCATTTATATAGGGCCTACTACATGTGCCAGGCACTGTGCTAAGCACTTTCCAAATATTGTCTCATTTGATCCTAACAACAATCTAGGAGGTAGAGGCTATTTTTGTGCCCATTTTACAGTTGAAGTAAATGAGGCACACAGAGGTTAAGTGATTTGCCCAGGGTCACACAGCTACAAAGTGTCCAAGGCTGGAATTGAACTCCTGACCCAGTGCGGTGGGCACTGTCCTGCTACACTCTTTTCTACTATTTAATTCCACAAACACTAGCATAATGGGCAAATGAAAACATATTACCTGAGGGAAAAAAATCATCTTTTACACTTGAACCATACTTACTTTTATACATTATACTTCCTCCACATTATCTGCTCTCTTCCAGTGGTTCTCCAAACTTTTTTTTTTTGCTCACAGAACAGGATGTTTTTTATTCTAGAGAATAAACACACTGGACATTTTATTTCAGTTATAAAGTATTTATTAAATGCATAATATATTCCAGACACTGTGCTAAGTACTGCCGATAAAATTACAACATAAAAGTGCCCCTAAGGAGCATCTATTCCAGGGTTGGGGCACCTACGGCCTCAACCGAATCCAAACTTCAAAAGGATGCACATGAGGACCCAGAGGGCCACATGTGGCCTCGAGGCCAAAGATTCACCACCTTTGCTTCTGTTCTGTCAGGAAAGATAAAATGTATGTGTCTAAGTGCAAGTAAACATATACAAAACAGATGCAAGCCAGTTTTATTGGAAATGAACTAGCAGCTGGGAGAATCAGGAAAGGCACAGGGTAAAGAGCATCTCTGGAAAGAAATTAGGAAAATCGATAATCTGTTTAGAAATAATAGTTAAACCCATGGATCTTATGAAGTCAACCGAGTAAGACGGTGTAAAGAAAGAATAATAGGGGTCCAAGGTAGAGCTTTGGGTTTTGTCCACATTTAAGAGTGAGACAGTGATCAGTCCAGCAGGGCTCCCTGCCACTCAGACCTCCAGACCTTTTACCCCACTCTAAGGATTCTTCTACCTTTCCTTCTCTTCCCCCAACACTCTTACCCTATTATTTCTTTACTTCCCTAGGATTTGCAGTGGAGGAGGTGGCTTTGTTCCTCCTGTGGACAGAGCTACTATTGAAACCTTCCCTACATCAAGCCAGGAAGAGCGGACAGCAAACGAGCTGGGGGCAAGGAATGTGCAAGTCTCTGGTTGTGGGGAGGAGAAACACAGACACACTTCAAAATAGATAAAGATTTGCAACCTCTTGCATTTCAAGAGGTCATTTTGTTTTGGGCTCTGATGCTTCGTAAAAATTATTTCAAGCTAAAAATAAGCCGAATTTATCATGAAAAAACAAAGGCAGGATGTTTAAATCGATCTAGGAGAGCAATATTAAATGGATCTAGGAGAGTACACCCACAGCTCAGCTGTTCGGGAATCACAGCTCTAACATAGACTTCCAATCATTTTTTCTAGGGTAACCAATGATAACAAATATTTATTAATTGCCCTATTGTGCCAAGTACTTTGGAGGATACAAACAATATGAACCATGGCTCTCACCCACAAGTAATTTTTAAAGTATAAGAAAGAAGGAGAGAGAAGGCAAAAATCAAAAAACACAAAAAAGCAATTAAAAAAGAATAAAAGATTTCTGAATCATCCAAAACAAGAAAAGACTGAACATAATTGGTTGCCAAAGGAATTGTAGAGAAAGTAATTATTCGAAGGGTTTCTAGGACAGTATTCAGATTGGAATGATCAATTCTCACACAGATGAGATTTGAGGTGGCTCTTGGAAGATTTGTTTTAAGACTAAGAGAAGAGGGAGAAAATGAAACAGCATAGGCAAAAAGCACAAAGTGCAGGGTAGATTTGGAGGGCAAGGAGTGAGACAGTTTGCCTAAAGTTAGCAAGTTCAGAAATTGTTGGAAATGAAGAAAGCTAACTTGAGATCTTTTTGTGGATTGGACTGAAAACTAGACCAAAGAATTTAAATTCTGCCCTATGGGCAGTGGGGAGTAATTGAAGGCTTTCGAACAGGACAGTGACTGTAATCTTGGTAGGATTAAATTTGTTTAATAGGAAAGGATACTGTATCTGAAGTCAAGCAAAGCCTGTGTTCAAATCCTGCCTTTGGTTCTTGTTTGGGTTTTTGACCATGGACAAGAAGGCACTTAAATCTCTGATCACTGGTTTCCCCGTCAATAAAATAAGGGTTAATTATACCTGTAGTACTTAATTCACAGAATTCTTAGGAGAATTACCAGGAGAATATATGTAAAACTCTTGGCATAACCATGAGTGCCTTATAAATGTTAGTTACTAGTGTTATGAAGAGTAGCCACTTAGTACTGTAGTGGATAACATGCAGTGTTTGGAATCAGGAAGACCTCAGCTCAGATTTTTTTGCCTTTGTCTTTTTACTAGCTTTAGAAATAGATAAGCCACTTTAACTCTTTGTCCCTCAGAAACCTCCCTATATCCTACCCTACTAAGGTTGAATGAATTGAAATCTGTAAGAGTTTCCCATGCCAGTGAAGTCACAGATTCTTCCCATAATGAGATATTATTATTATTTATTTTATTGTTATTATTATTAATTACAGGATGGACTGGAGGTTAGAAAGAGTAGAAGAAGGAAGTACTAAGTGCTTGCATAAGAAGGTGGTAGTGTGAGTTAAAAGAGATGTATAAATTGATACTTTGAAGGAAAACTGTGTAAGAGTCAGCATGGTATGGTTGAAAGATCATTGGCTGTAGAGTCAGAGATACAGTTACACCTCTGATACCACCCAAATAACCTGGGTCATTTCACTTAACCTCCCTGGACCTCAGTTTCCTCTCATAAAATAAGGAATTTGGACTATGTGACCTGTAAGGTCCCTTCTTCCTCTAAATCTACGATCTATGACTCATCGGATATGGGAGAGGAAGAAGTAAAAATGACTTATCAGTTTTCAACCCAAGAATGTTGATTCTATTATCAGAAATAGGATATTATGAAGGAATGTTATTTGGTTTGAGTTGGAATAGGGAAATGAGTTCAGTCTTCTATGTTTTGAATTTGAGGTAGGACATCCATGAGCAGCTGGGAATTAGGAGTTAGAGGAGAGGTAAAAAATGAAAATGTAAATATGGATGTTAAGTGCAGTGTTGGTACTGTCTGTAGCAGTAGATATGATTCCAAAGACCAAGAATGTGATCATTAGGTTTTAAAAGATGAAAGGGGTAAGTAGAGAAGTCAAATAATTTGCTGCTTTTATTTTGCTTTGAGCTGAAAAATCAGATTACTGTGTTTGTTATAATTTTATGGTTTTTTTTAAAAAAGTAAATAGGTTCAGAATAAAGGTCTAAAGGGCATAAATAAAGCACATAAACTTTATTTTTAGTACATGGATATCTTTTTTGTGCCGAAATTCGTGTTTATTTTATCTTCGTTGTCATCATTCGAAGTTGCTGAATACTTTATTTCAAAATAACTAAGTTGATATTGGACCATTACTAAGGTTTCTGACTCTTTCAGAATATCCTGTTTCTATCTTGCTTGCCCAGTTCTCATTTGTGGTAAGATGTTACCAGTTGAGATACATTTTAGTACACAAAGAAAAACCTTTATGATTGCTGAAAAATAGAAGCTGCAAGTCAACAAATAATTTATTAAGTTCCTATTACCTGCCAGAACCTGTGCCAAGTACTGAGAATACAAAAAAAGCTTTCCTCATCCTATCCCCACCTCTAAAAAATCTGTCCTTGTTCTTGAGCCCACATTCTAACTGGGGAGACAACATGAAAACAACTGTATACAAATGATATAGGGTAAACTGGAGATAATCTCACAAGAATGGCATTAAGAATAAAGGCTTCTTACAGTTGATGGAACTTAAACTGAAATTTAAAGGAAGCCAGAGAAGCCAAGAGGCAGAGATGAGGAAGGAGGGAGTTGTAAGCATGGGGGAAAGACGGTGAAAGTGCCTGGATTCAAGAGATAGAACATCGTGTGTGAGGAACAGTAGAGAGAGGCAGTGCCACTGGAGGGGGAGGAGAGTTAGAAGACTGGAAAGGTTAGGTGAAGGCCTGGTGACAATCAGCTTTGACTGCCAAAAAGGATTCTTCTGTTTGATCTGAGAGGCATTAGGGAGCCACTGGAGGTTATTGAATTGGGCCGGGGGTGGGGGAGGGGTGTTGGGAGGGAAGGTGACATAGTTAGCCTTGGAAGGTGAACTTAAGGCAGAGTGACTGATCAGCGGGCTACTGCAGTAGTCCAAGCATTGAAGGATGGGGGCTTTCACCAGAGTAATGTCAAGGTCAGAGGAGATAAGGGGGCTTGTTGGCAATAGATTAGATATGAGGAGTGAGAGAGTAAGGAACTAAGGATGATATTTAGGTTGGGAACCTGGATGACAAGGAAGATGGTGGGACCTTTGATAATAAAAAGGAAGTCAGAAGGAAAGGGGGAGACTTAGGGGAAATCTAATGAATTCATTTTTTGCTAAGTTGAATGTAAGATGTCTATGACATCCAGTTTAAGATGCCCATTAGGCAGATGGACATGCAAGATTGCCGGTCAGGACTGGACAAGTAGAACTGGGAATCCTCACACCGTGGAGATGATAGTTGAGTCCATGGGAGCTAATGACATCATTAAGCAAAATAGTATGAAGAGAGAAGACAAGAGAATCCAGGGCAGAGCCTTGAGTGACACCCATGTAGTGAGTGTGACCTAGATAATCCATCAAAAGAGCCTGAGAAGTAACTGGCAGACATGTAGGAGGAGAACTAGGATAGAGCACTGTCATAAAAACTTAGAAGAGAATACCAAGGAAATGGGAATGATGGAGGGTATCAAAGACTGCAGAAAGATTAAGAAGTATGAGGATTGAGAAAATTAGATTTGGCCATTGAGATCATTGGTAACTTTGAAAAGAGCAGTTTGATTAAAATGATGAGATGGAAATTGGAATGCAGAGAACTAAGAAGAGAGTGAGAGGAAAGGAAGTGAAGGGACCAATTATAAATGGCTTTCTCAAGGAATTTTAGCCATAAAGAAAGGAGATAGTGGGATAACAGCCAGCAGAAATGGACAGATCAAATGAGAGCTTTTTGAGGTCAGGGTGGACATTGATATATTTCTAGGCTGTAAGGAAACAGCCAATGAATAGGAAGAAATTGAAGGTCAGTGAGAAGAATAAGCATGATAGAACAACTAATTTTCTGGGGGAAAAAATATGGTGGGATGGAACAAAAGTAGAGGGGTTTGCCTTGGCCAGGAGAAAGGCAACCTCTTGTTAAATAGGTGTGAAGAGAAAATAGTAGTAGAGTGATGAAAGATAAGAAGAGGGAACTCATGGCAAATGGTCTTAATTTTTTTTTCTATTTTAATTTTTTTGATTATTTAATATATTTAGTTTTCAGCATTGATTTTCACAGGAGTTTGAATTACAAATTTTCTCCCCATTTCTACCCTCTCCCCCACTCCAAGATGGCGTATATTCTGGTTGCCCTGTTCCCC
>CM053624.1:306185913-306213436 GCA_028646595.1 Phalanger gymnotis
CCAGGTGGGCCTGGGGCCAGAAGCAACTGCAGCTATAGTTCTAAAGCTGCCCCACCTCTCCTGCCCCTGGGGTGGTGGCAGAAATGGCAAACTCTATCCCAGTCCCCAGCAGCTTCTCCCACTAACCTACTCTGTTGTCCTTGGTGTTTGTGGGTTGAGAAGTCTGGTAACTGCCACAGCACACTGATTCAGGGCACTAGGGCACGCGCCGCCCACGCTGGGCTCCGCTCTCAGCTCCCTGCGGGATAGACCTTACCCATAGACCATCCAGGCTGTCCTGGGCTAGAGCCCTGCTTCCCTGTGTTATTTTGTGGGTTCTGCAGTTCTAGAATTGGTTCAGAGCCGTTTTTATAGGTTTTTGGAGGGATTTGGTGGGGAGCTCATGCTAGTCCCTGCTTTCCAGCTGCCCTCTTGGCTCCACCGCCCCCCCCCCCACAAATGGTCTTAATTTTTTGTGTGAAATAATGAGGCAAGGTTCTCGGCTGAGAGAGTGGGGATAGTGAGAATCATGGGAGATTTCCATAGGGAAGAAAACTTCTGTAAAAGCCATTGTAGGAAGTTGAAAAAAGATTGCTTTGCCTCCATGAGGTCCCAATTAGAATTATGTAAGATAAATTTGTAGAAAACCCACCTAACATGATTTGTGATTTCCCCCACCACCCCTGTTTCACTCAGTAGCATTTGAGTAAGAGCAGAGGCAACAGAATGATCCAAGGAGGAGGCTTGACAGAGCTAGGTCAGCAATAGGATGAGGGGACAAAGTCCACAAGAGGACAAGGTAGAGTTGAACTGGTTCAACAGGGGGTCAAGATGGAGAAGAGAGGAGCAGAGCATAGCCAGTGCAATGTTGATGGCCTGGGAAAGAAGTGAGGGGGGTGGAAGGATTGAAAGTGAGGATGAAGAACAGAGTTTGGTGTTTTAAGGCACAGGTGGAGTAACATCAGCTTGTGATCAGATAAAGGAATTTCACACTTCATGAACATAGAAATATTCATTTGTGGATCATGGAAAGATCAATATTATGACTGTCTAGGTTGAGGTGGATTGGAGGAGCAGGTCATGGGAAATGAGTAAGTTGAGGAATTGGGAGGTGTTAAGGGCTTTAGAGAATATTAATATGTATGTTGAAGCCCCTAGTATAAAAGCTAGAGTTGGGGAGTAGAAAAAGACCATGAGCCAGGCACTGCACTCATTTGAGGGAAGGAAGGTGAAAGTTCTGGAAGTTGGTAGACAACAACCAACATAATATTGATTGGGTAATAAATATGGATGGAATGCATCTCAAGGAGGAGAGTTTACTGAGTGGTAGTGCTAGAGGAAGAGCTGGAATGGGAAGCAAGGAATATCCCACTCTCCCACCACTACCGGTCAGTTGGAGGGAGGGGACAGGTGGAGTATAAAGGAGAGTGCAACCAGTGCTAGAAAGAGTAGTCTGCTACCTGTAGTGCAGACATTCCTGAGATCATGGTGGAAAGGGTAGGTGGCTTTTAGGGTGGGAAATTCGTGGGCTTGGGTTGAGGGGAATAGAAAAAAAAGGGATTCAAGTTCGAACATTGACAGCTGGGGATTCAGAATCACTAAGTTAGGAATTGAATGATGAGTTTCAGATATGTTAATTAGTAAGAAATTAGTTCCATAGGCATTCAGCTTGGAGATGGAGTTGTCCTAGGGTGACAGACAGCAAGGATGGTTAAAAAAGAGTATAAGATATAAGGGTGCCTAGGTGTGGGCAAAGCAGCTACTATGGAATTGTAACTAATTGCAGAATATTCTGGGACCTGGATGGAATGGCTGCTCAGCAAGGCCTTTGTAAAAAAAAAAAAAAAAATCCTATCAGTAGTGTAGTGATAACTCATTTTTAATAGTGCTCAAAGATTTGTAAAATGTTTCTCATACCTTATCTTATTTGGTCTTCACAACAGTCTTATGAGGAGTTCGATTGTTTTTTGGTTCAGAGCAGGGGTGGGCAACCTTTTCATGTTGGAAGGCCACATTAATATTTAGCTGTAATCAAATAAGACTGCATTCAAGAGACTTCAATTAGATATATTTTAAAATTAGCATTATTTTGTAAAACTCTAATGACTATGTCCTTAATAATTTCAAAAAATGAAAACTTTTTGTAAATTTTAAAGTTAGCTAACCTTTTAATGACTTTGTTGTGTCTGCTTTTTGTTGAAGAGCATTTGAGTATTTGTTTGCAGCGTGGAGGTATGCCGTTTCAGTTGATCTTCTAGATGGGTATCAGTCATTTCTGACCTTAAGGATGGCTTGATTTGGATTAGGTGGGAGAATGCAGATTCATAACAATAAGTGGTTGAAAAACAAGAAAGCCAAAGGCATGGGTATTCTACTGCATTTTTCCGTATTTCAGTTGGATCTTTCTTAGCATCAGACAGTGACTTTCAAATGTCTTATACTGAGAGCTCAGTCAATTCCATCTGTAGTTCTTTAGGTGCCTTGGTGATATCAACTAGATATGGCTGAAATGCTAATTTGAGTGTGATGTCATGATTCTCAAAGTCAGTGAACCATTCATTGTATTCTTCAATTAATAGGTCTATAACAGCTGTGTATTCTTCAAAGGATTCACATACACCATCCTGCCCATCAGTGACCTTTGCTAACTGGGGAAAATGTTCATCCAAAATTTCCTTTTGAAAAAGAAATTTTTTGAAAAAAGATAGCTTTTTTTTTTTTGAAAGGCTTGGATGTTTTGCCACATATCATATCCCATCCCCTTCCCTACTATTTTCCTTTAGGTCAGGATTCCTATATATTTTATTTCCCAGTTGCATGTAAAAACAATTTCTAACATTTGCACAATTTCTATATCACTGAATGTCTTCCCTTTTTTCCCTGAGTATATAAACTGCTTTATAAGTTGCTTCAGTGGCATTATTTCCAGATCTTCTTGCTGCTTGAAATAATTGTGTTTGCTTTTGTTTTTCTTTTAATTTCTGCAGTACAACCTTTCATGCCTCTCCTAATTTAAAACATTTATTGTCCTTATGAATGTTGTAATGCCGATGAGCATTGAATTTCTCTAATGTTGATATTGCAGTATCACAAAGCAAGCAAATCATCTTATCTTTAGCAGAAACAATATATTACAGTTCTCAATCCTCATTAAAAAATCTGTTTTCTTCCTTCAGTGTTCTCTTGGTCTTCTTTGATATGATGAGCCGTTAAGCAGACAGAATTAAAAAATATTGTCCAACTGTGTAGCTATTCATAAATTCCACTTCAAACAGAAACACAGTGCTGATAACAGACTAGCATACTTGACCCCCTTATATAAACTCTTGCCAACCAGCCTCATAGGTAGTGGTGCCAGTCAGGCGGGGGAAATTAGAACTAAATGATGAGCATAGCAACTGTCAATTTAGCCCTTATGGCTTACTAATGTTCTAATTGTTCTGGTCAGTCTGGGAGGATTATTTCATTGAAGCTTATTTTTTATTCTTTGGTATTTTAAATATGTTCATTTTAAAAAATATAAAAGATAAGCAAAAATATTAATAAAAATAAAGAGATTTGTTCTGTAAAATTATTACACTTGCCTCTGCAAAGAGTGTGTCAAAGAATTGCCTCTTGACCACATTCACCACTTTTTTGACTTCTCAAACCCTAGCTGCCTGTTCTGGCTTCCATTCCCCTATGTTTTCTTTCTCATTATTATATAAGCTCCTTAAGAGCACTATTTATTGTTATACAAGCTCCCTCAGTGTTCATGTAAAAACAAAAAATGCTCCAAGACCTAAACAATTAGCCATTTCCATAGAATTTTAAATGCTGACACTGTGATGAATTTTTTTTTTAGCAATATTTATCATTACACTTCTTCAAACTGTACTCAGTTTTCCTCTTTTTAATACTTTGCTACTACCATCAATTTTGAGCCTTGTGAAGATTTTTGTCTTCCAATTTACACGAAAATGCTACACTCAAGAACATCCTTAATGGAGGAACAACTGTAGGAAAGACAAAGATAAAAAAAGTTTGAGTGAGTTTTTTTTTAAATATATGAGAGGAGCTTCAAAGAAGGGGTAGAAACATTGTTTGGGGGATAGGAGGGAGACAGTGACAGTAGATAATGGAGAGTTATTGAAAAGGTGGATAGAGTTCTGGGCCTGGAGTCAGAAGGACTCCTCTTCTTAGTTCTAATCCAGCTTCAGACCCTTCCAAGCTGTGTGACCCTGAGCAAGTCAGCCATTTTGGCCTTAGTTTCCTCATCTGTCAAATGAGCTGGAGAAGGAAATGGCAAAACACTACAATATCTTTGCCCAGAAAACTCCAGTGGGGTCATGAAGAATCAGACATGACTGAAAACAGTGGAACAACATGAACAGGAAGATAGTAAGAAAGCCACTAGCTGTCACTGAATAAGTGTCAGATGAAAGAATTGGCACATGTGAATATTGAGCCATCACTAATGATCTTTGAAAGATTGTGGAGAACAAAAGAGATGCTATAGGATTATATTCCTAGTTCCTAAAAACGTGGTAAAAGTAGCATATGTATGCCGCAAACCCTTTATTTGCTGTGACAATTCTAGAACAACAGCAATAATAGTCAATATTTATATAACACTTAAAGGTTTTCAAAGCACTTTGTATATGTTATCTCATTTGATCCTCAAAAGTACCCCATAAAGTAGATGTTGTTATTATCCCTGTTTTACAGAGGAGGAAAAAGGTTCAGTGACTTGCCCAGGATCATACAGCTAGTAAGTGTCTGAGGCATGATTGTAATTCAGATTTACCTGACTCCAAGTCCAATGATCTATCTACTGTTACCACCTAGCTTTCTCAATTTGTGATCAAAATTGATAAATCATTTATCTTTAAAGGATAATGAACATCTAGGGAAAGGCAATGGTTATAGATGGTCAACATGATTTCATCAAGAACAGTTCATGCCAAAATAACCTCATTTCTTTTTTTTTTTTTGACACCATCTCTAGACTAGTATGGATAACAAGCATATGTTAAAACACTTATTTGTGCTGGGCACCTTGTTAAGCCTTCCCTGCTCTTAAGGAACTTATATAATAATGAGAAAGAAAACATAGGAGAATGGAAGCCAGAGCAGGCAGCTAGGGTTTGAGAAGTCAAAAAAGTGGTGAATGTGGTCAAGAGGCAATTCTTAGACACACCCTTTGCAGAGGCAAGTGTAATAATGATTTGATAACAATTCAGAAAGAAATTTCGGGGGTGGGGCTGGGTTTAAAATGGCCTGGGTGAAGATGAGGACTCATGGTTACAGGGAGAATAATAGCATAATTCCTTTTAGGCATGATCTCTCACATGGTATAAATATAGTTGGCCTGGATTTTAGCAGGCATTTGACAAAGTATCCCTAGCTAACCTTATTTTAGAAGGGATGGGGGAAGAGGAGGAGTAGTAGAAGTAGAAACTGAATGACAAGGCCCAAAGGGTTATTAATGGTTCAGTGTCATCTTCAAAATGAAAGCTATGATGGAGTTCCCCAGGGATCTAGTTGTTGCTGTTTTCAAATTAACAATAGCAATAACATAAAGACATATATGGCTTAAATGTGACACAAATCTCAGCAAGATAGCTAGATAATACAGTGGAAGATACAGTCAGGATCCGGAAAAACCTCGAGTGGCTAGATCATTGGGCCAAATTTTAAAAAATAAAATTAAATGGGGACAGAGGAATATTCTTACGTTGTTTTTTTTTTTTTTTAAACACTTTACAACTACAAGGTCAGGCAGTTAAGGCTTCATATAGGACTGGGGTTCTTTCATTTTTTTTTTAACCATTAATAGTCATGTCATGAAAGAAAACACACAAAAAAACCTCAAGAAAAATAAAGAAAATGAAAAAAAAGACCCTAAAGTTGCTTTAGTCTATATTCAGACACCAACAATTCTTTCTCTGGGGATGGATAGCATTTTTCATCATAAGTTGTTCAGAGTTGTCATGGATCGTTATATTGCTGACAATGGCCAAGTCATTAACACCTGATCATCTTACAATATTGCAATTACTTTGTATCCAGTACATTTCACTTTGCATCAACCCATGTAAGTCTTTCTCTGTTTTCCTGAGAGCATCCTGCTCATCATTTCTTACAGTAAATGACATACCACAACTTATTCAGCCATTCCCCAATTGATGTGTATCCCTTCAATTTCTAATTCTTTGCCCCCAGAAAAGAGCTGCTATACATATTTTTGTACATATAGGTCCTTTTCCCTTTTGAGATACTGACCTAGTAGTGGTATTGCTATGTCAAAGAGTCTGCATGGTTTTATAGCCCTTTGGGCATAGCTCCAAAATGCTCTGTAGAATGGTTTAATCAATTCACAACTCTGACAACAGTACATTAATGTCTCATTTTTCCCATATCCCCGTCCAGCATCTGTCATTTACCTTCTCTGGCCTATTATCTAATAGGTATGAGGTAGTACCTCAGAATTGTTTTAACTTGCATTTCTCTAAGCAATTGTGAGGAAGAATATTTTTTTCATATGGCTATAGATAGCTTTAACTACTTCATCTGAAAACTGATCATATTTTTTGATCATTTGTCAATTGGGAAATCACTCTTATTTTTGTAAATTTGACACAATTCTCTATATGTTAGAGAAAATGAGGCCTTTATTAGATAAACTTGCTTCAAAAAAATTTTTTACAGTTATTATTGCTAACTGTATTTCCCTCCATCCTATTTCCCCTGCCCCCGTTTATTGTATTCTCTCTCTCCTTTCACCCTGTCCCTCCTCAAAAGTGTTTTGCTTTTGATGATCCCTTTCCCCAATCTGCCCTCCCTTCTATTACCCCCCCCCTTCTCTTATCCCCTTCCCTTTCTGTTTTCTTGTAGGGTAAGATTAATTTCTGTACCCCACTGTCTGTGTATCTTTTTTCCCAATTACATGTAAAAACAATTTCTAACATTCATTTTTAAAACTTTTGAGTTCTAAACTCTCTTTTCCTCCCTCCCCACCCACCCTCATTGAGAAGCCAAGCACTTCAATATGTTGTGTTGTCATGTGTTGTCATGTTGTCATGCAAAACACTTCCATAATAGTCATGTTGTGAAAAACCAAATATATTTCCTCCATCCTATCCCACCCCCCATTTATTCTATTCTTTCATTTTACCTTGCATTTTACCCTACATTTTACCTCAAAAGTGTTTGCTTCTGATTACCCCCCTCCCTTCTATCATCCTAGATCCCTTTCTTATCCTCTTCCCTCCTACTTTCCTGAAGACTAAGATAGATTGCCATACCCAATTGAGTGTGTGTATTATTCCCTCTTTAAACTAATTTTGATGAGAGTAAGGTTGACTTATTCCCTCTCACCTTCCCCCTCTTCCCCTTCACTATAAAAGCTTTTTCTTGCCTCTCTTATGTGAGATAATTTACCCCATTTTACCTCTCCCTTTCTCTCTTTCTCCTCCAGTACGTTCCTCTCTCACCCTTTAGTTTTATTTTTTAGATATCATCCCTTCATTTTCAATTCACCCTGTGCCCCATATATACATATGTTCCCTCCAAGTACCCTAATACTGACAAAGGTCTTGTGAGTTACAAATATCTTTCCATGTAGGAAAGTGAATAGTTAAGCTTTAATAAGTCCCTTATGGTGTCTCTTTCCTGTTTACCTTTTCATGCTTCAATTGAGTCTTGTGTCTGAAAGTCAGATTTTCTGTTGATCTCTGGTCTTTTCTCAAGAATGTGTTAAATTCCTCTACCTCATTGAATGTCAATTTTTTTCCCCTCATGGATTACACTTAGTTTTGCTGGATATGTGATATCTGGTTTTACTCCTAGCTTCTTTGACTTCCAGAATACCATATTCTAAGCCCTCCAGTTCCTTAATATAGAAGCTGCTAAATCTTGTGTTATCTTGATTGTAGTTCCACAACACTTAATTTGTTTCTTTCTGGCTGCTTGCAATATTTTCTCCTTGACCTAGGAGCTCTGGAATTTGGCTATAATATTCCTGGGAGTTTTCATTTGAGGATCTCTTTCAGGAAGTGATTAGTGGATTATTTCAATTTCTATTTTACCGTCTGGTTCTAGAACATCAAAGCAGTTTTCCCTGATAATTTCTAGAATGATTATGTCTAGGCTCTTTTTTTATCATGTCTTTCAGGTGGTCCAATAATTTTTAAATTATCTCTCCTAGAACTATCTTCCAGGTCAGTTGTTTTTCCAACGAGATATATTTCACATTGTCTTCTCTTTTCCTAAATTCTTTTGGTTGTGTTTTATAATTTCTTACTTTCTCATAAAGTCATTAGCTTCCATTTGCTTCATTCTAATTTTTGAGGAATTATTTTCTTCATTGAGCTTTTTTACCTCCTTTTCCATTTTGCCAATTCACTTTTCAAGGCATTCTTCTACTCATTGGCTTTTTGGAGCTCTTTTGCCATTTGGTCTAGTCTATTTTTTATGGTGTTATTTTCTTCAGTATTTTTTGAGTCTTCTTTACCAAGCCGTTGACTCGTTTTTCATGATTTTCTTGCATCACTCTTATTTCTCTTCCCAGTTTTTCCTCTATCTCTCTTAATTTTCCAAATCCTTTTTGAGCTCTTCCATGGCTTGAGACTAATTTATATTTTTCTTGGAGGCTTTGGATGTAGGTGCTTTGAATTTGTTGTCTTGTTCTGAGTATATGTTTTGATCTTCCTTGTCACCACAGTAAGTTTCTACAGTCAGTTTTTTCCTATTGTTTGCTCATTTTCCCAGCCTATTACTTGACTTTTTAACTGTTTGTTAAGGTAGGTCTCTGCTTCCAATGTGGAGGACATACTCTCCCAAGCTTCAGGGGTTTTGTGCAGCTGTTTTCAGAGATACTTCTGGGGGCCTGTTAAATTTTAGTTCTTCTAAGGTGATATGATCTAAGGAGAGGTGTTTACTCCTCTCCTGGTTTGTGCTCTGGTCTGTGAGTGACTGCAAACACTCTTTTCTGCCCTAGAACTGTAATGAGGGTTCCCTCTCCACTGCTGCACAAGCTCTGCTCCTCCTCACCCCACAGCTGCCGCCCAGATCCAAGTATGGGCAAAGCAACAGACTCCTGCCTCAGTGCCAGCAAAGACCCCTGTAATCTCCTCATGACCAGTTGTTCAATCTCCTTACTGTCTATGGGCTGAGAACTCTGGAAGCAGCCACTGCCACTGCTGCTGCTGATTCACTCTGACCCAAGGCCTACCCTTGGTCCACTGGGGTTGGGGTGTGCTGGGCTGGACAGTGCTCCCACTGACCTTCTAAGCTATCTTTGGTGTTTGTGGGTTGAGAAGTCTAGAAACCACCACAACTGCCAGTGATTCAGCCCCACTGAGGCCTGCTCCAGGTTTGCTGGGGCCTGGTCTGTGCTGGTGCAGCCTGTGCTGGACTGTGCTCCTCTCTTAGTCTGGTGCAACAGACCTTTCTTGTTGACCTTCTAGATTGTCTGGGGCTGGAAATTTGTTTCACTCTCTCTTCTTGTGGCTTCTACTGCTCTAGAATTTGTTTAGAGTCATTTTTTACAGCTATTTGGGGAAGAGCTCAGGCAAGCCTTGCCTTTTCTCTGCCATCTTGGCTCTGCCTGTAGGACAGGGGTTCTTAACTTGAGATCTACATATCTCCAAGGGGTCTCGGAACTTGGGAGGGGGAGGATTACATTTTTATTTTTATTAACCTGTAACTGAAAATAAACATTTCTTTCCATTTATTTCATGCATTAAAAACTATTTTGAGAGGAGTCCATAGGCTTCACGACACGACCAACAGAGTACGGGACATACACAAAAGTTATGAGTGCTTGATGTAGAAGATGGTGCTTGAAGTATGTCTCAAAGGAAGAGGATGATTATATGAAGTAGAAGGTGAGGAAGGATAGCAGTCCAAGTGTTGGGGTTGGCCAGAGACACAAAATGGAGTAGCATGTGTAAGGAATAAAAAGAAATTCACTTGGGTTACATCACAAAGTGCTAGAAGGGAGTAATTTACCACACATTTGGAAATATAAGTTGGGGCTAAGTTGTAAAGGCCTTTAAAAGCTGAGCAGAGGAGTTCATATTTGATTCTAGAGACAGTAGGAAACATCTAGAGTAGGAGTCACATGGTCAGATAATAGCTTAAAGAGACACTGTTTTGGGCAGTCGTGTGGAAGTCAAACTGAAGTGAGAAGAGGCTTGAGACATGATAGTCAGTTAGGAAGCCATTGTAATAATTTTGGCAAAAGCTGAAGAGGTCCTAAACTAAGGTGGTAGCTGTGTGAAGAGAAAGGGGATCAGATAAGAGAAATAACAAGATGGGGGAGGGGCAGAGCCAAGATGGCAGCTGGAAAGCAGGAACTTGCTTAAGCTCTCCCCCAGGTCCCTCCAAACACCTGTAAAAAATGGCCCTGAACAGATTTTAGAGCTGCGGAACCCACAAAATAGCAGAGGGGAGCAGGTCTCTAGCCCAGGACAGCCTGGATGGTCTCTGGGAAGAGTCTATTGCACAGTGCTGGGAGCAGAGTGCAGCCCAGCATGGCCCAGGACCAACCAGACCAGGAGTCATGTAGAATAGGCCTGAGGGCCAAGAATCATTGAGCTGAAGCAGTTACCCACTTCTCAACCCACAAATGCCAAAGACCACAGAGCAGGTTAGTGTGAAAACTGCTGGATAGGGGTGAGAGCAGTTTGGCCCTAGCCCTGGGGATGGTGGAGGTGGCGTGGCAGGGGTGGCTTCTACGTTAAGGGATCGAAGGGCACCTAGAATATGATATTCCAAAGGTCAAAGGAGCTAGGGTTAAAACCAAGAATCACCTACCCAGCAAAACTGAGTATCATGCTCCAAAGTAAAATATGGATTTTCAATAAAGTAGAATAAAATAGAGGACTTTCAAGCTTTCTTGCTGAGAAGACAAGAGCTGAATAGAAAATTTGACTTTCAAATACAAGAATCAAGAGAGGTATGAAAGGGTAAACAAGAAAGAGAAATTATAAGGGCCTTACTAAAGTTGAACTGTTATGTTTACATTCATACGTGGAAAGATGATATGTATAATTCATGAGACCTTTCTCAATATTAGGGTAGTTTAAGGGAATATACATATGTGTGTGTGTGTGTGTGTGTGTGTGTGTGTGTATACATGGGGGGGCACAGGGTGAGTTGAATATGAAGGGATGATACCTAAAAAATTAAATTAAGAGGATGGGAGAGGAATATATTGAAAGAGAGAGAAAGGGAGAGATAGAATGGAGTAAATTATCTCACATAAAAGTGGCAAGAAAAAGCATTTCTGTAGGAAGGGAAGAGGGGGCAGGTGAGGGGGAATGAGTAAATCTTCCTCTCATTGGATTTGACTTGAGGAGGGAATAACATACACATTCGATTGGGTATCTTACTCCGCAGGAAAGTAGGGGGAAGAATAAATAAGGGGAGATGATAAAAGGGAGGGTAAATAGGGGGAGGAGGTAATCAAAGCAAACACTCTTGAAAAGGATCAGGGTCAAGGGAGAAAATTGAATAAAGCGGACAGGATATGATGGAGGGAAATATAGTTAGTCTTGATTATTGTAGAAGTATTTTACATAATGATACATGTGTGGCCTATGTTGAATTGCTTGCCTTCTTAGGGAGGGTGGGTGGGAAGAGAAGAGGGGAGAGAATTTGGAACTCAAAGCTGTAAAAGTAGATGCTCCAAAAAAAAAAAAAATTTGCATGCAACTGGGAAATAAGATATCTAGGGAATGGGGCATAGAAATCTATCCTGCCCTACAAGAAAGGGGAAGGGGGATGGAGGGTTAGTGAGGCGGCAGAAGGGAGGGTTGACTGGGGAATGAGGCAATCAGAATATATACCATCTTGAAGTGTGAGGGGAGGGTAGAAATGGGGAGAAAATTTGTAACTCAAAATCTTGTGGAAATCAATGTTGAAAACTAAAATATTAAATAATAAAATATGAAAAAGAGGAAAAAAAACAAGATCTGTTAATTGGTTGGATCAGTAGAGCGAACGAGAGTGAAGAGTTAAGGATAATGCCAAGGATGTGAACCTGAGAGAGTGGAATCATGGTGTTACATTTGACAGAAATATGAAAGTTTGAAGTAGGTATGGGTCTGAAGGGAAAAGCCGTTCTCTTTTGGTTATGTTATCTGAGAGTTTTTCAGAACATCTGGTTTGAAACGTCCAGTGGTCAGTTGGTGATAGCAGATTGGAGCTCATGGGAGAGACCTACAGCTCTTTATTATATAAGTTATATAAAATTTGTGATTATGTAAATTTGGGAGTCATTGGCATAGAGATGATAATTGAACTCATGGGAGAAGATGCAGTTACCAAGAGAGAAGGTGTATAGAGCTTAGAGTAGGTACTAAAGTCAGACCCTTGGGGGATACCCACAGTTACGGGTGTGATAAAGATGATGTATGAGCAAAGGAGACTGAGAAGGAACACTCAGACTGTCTTGAAAACGCAGAGAGGAGAGAGTATCCAGGGGGAAGTTACTTTCAGCTGTGTGAAAGCAGCTAGGTTGAGAGGACAACTCTAAAGCTCATTGGTGACTTTGGGAAGAGCAGTTTCAAGTGAGTGACGATGCCAGAAGCCAGACTACAGAGAGAGGATTGAAGTGTGAATAAAAGGAAAGCAGAAAGTGTTAAGTTGGCAAGGTGTGATTTGGTAACAATTTACCTGAAAAAGATCTAGGAACTTTAATGATTACAAGCTCATTAAAAGTTAAGATATGGTAGCCAGAAAAGCAAATGTCATCCTAGGTTACCTTAAGAGAATACTAGCTTCCATTAGTAAGATGGTGATGGTCTGACCACATCTAGAATATTGTATTCAGGTCTGGATGCCACCAAAAGTATATCTGAAAATAAATCCCAGATAAAACTCAGGAAGCACTAGCTAATGCAGATTAGGGATACTCTTGATAAACAGGAAAGAGCGTAAGAATACTGTGCTACAAAAGGGTTGGTTGAAAAAAATGGAAATGTTTAGCCTAGAAAAGAGAAGGATTAGGTGGTTCATGATAGCTTCCTGAAAGAATTGACAAATATTTTCAATGTGGAAAGGGAATTATCCTTCTCCTTGACCCCACGGGATAGAATCAGAAGCAATATATGAAAACTATAAAGAGGGAGATTTAGTCTTTGTGTCAGGAAAGGCTTCTGAACAATCAAAGTTGTCAAGAAATGGAATAGGATGTTTCAGGAGTCGGTTGGTTTCCCTTCATTGGAGTTCTTCAAGCTGAGACTGAATAACATCTTGTCTGATTTGATTTAGTGGTGATTTTGAACCTTAGTGCTTGTTCCCCGGGGGCATATACTATAGCATATACAAAACTACCATATCTATGGCTTACAATACTGCCTTAGGACCTTCTCCACTCAAGAGATAATTTTTAAGGTGAAATAAGTTCTCCCTGTTTGTGCTATGTAGTAAAGTGACTCCTTCTGGAAAATAGTCTGCCATACCTTGAGCAGTCTTGTTGGTTCCAATTATTTCATAATTCTGTAGAAAGCGTTTTAACTTCTTTGAGCATCCTTTAGTATATAAGCAGTTCTGCCTTCTAGGAGGTCACATCACAAGGTTATAGTGTACTTCAACCAGTGCTAGAGTAAATGGATTCAGGCTACTCTTCTAAAAAAGCTGTATTTTTTCTAAATTCCTCAGGATAGCCATTCTCAAACAGCATACTTTAAGAAACTTGAGCAATGGGACTGTTGTGAAAGTAAAGAGGAAAATTTTTGGAAATGCTATTTTGAATTTCAGGTCCCTTCACCATCTCACATCATGTGTTCTATCTGCCTGCATCTCCCACTTTCTCTGCTCGAACTAAACCCTTCTTCATCCAGGGTAGTCTGTATACCCATCCCTTAAACATAACCTATCTTCTTCCCCATCAGATAAAAATTTAAAAACCAATTAGTGTAATATTTAATCATTGGCATCATTGATACCTGTTGTGTCTTTCTGTCTGTCTGGCTTTGTCCATCTGTGTGTCCCTTCTTCCTGCCAGAAATTTTAAGATCCTTCAGAACACAACCTGGGTTTTGCTACTTTATTTTCCATACGTAGGAATTAACATAGCTGAATTGAGACAAATCAAGGTTCTAAGCAAAGCCGATAAAAATACACATTAAATAGGCGAAAGTAATACATTCAATGATCTCTGTATTAGAGATTATTCTAGTTAGGCTGAATTTTTCAAGTTTGTTTTTAGACTCAGATGTCTTTTCTCAATGCAAGTGGCCCCACAGAGTAGAGGAGGAGGTTAGGTTTCTTACTCTACCTCACATCTCACTTTTTTCTCCTACCTTGCACAGGAGGTAGGAAATAGTATATAAGAGCCTGGAAGTCTGCTTCAGATATTCTCTAGAGAGACTTAATTACCTGTGAAGGGACAGGTTCACCATATAGCTAATGGGAGGCTTCTCAAGACTCTCCCTCTTGCATGTAATGAAAATTGACTGTGACCTTATGTAGCTTAGAAGATAAATGTATGTGAACAGGAAACATTCCACTTCCTAGTACTCCTGTATATATACCAAGTAGTCCAATTTATAAGCTCATTTGGTCTATGGTGTGTTACAAAGGAGAAATGATGTTCTTATCATTTACCTTTTTATCTATATTGGGAACATCCTTTTCAATTTCATAGCGTTCCTTAAAAAGACTTCTGATTCTTTAGTGTTCTTTGATGAAAGCTTGAACTGAGAGCTTTCTTAAGCAATTTGGGCAGAGGGTGTGTGTGTGTGTGTGTGTGTGTGTGTGTGTATTTGAAAAAAGTTCTATATAATAGTATTTGTTGACCAAAAAAGAGGTTTTCAGAATCAGTTAATTTTTACAACACTTATTTCAAGGTCATCCCTTAGACTGGTGAGGTTAGGCATGTTCTTCTTTTCCAATTAGGATAAATTTGTACTTAATTTATCAGATTCACCTATTGTTTGTCTCTAACAAATATCAGTCATGCCATTGATCTATTGTTTTGGCATTTCTGCCAAAAATCCTTCCTTGGAAAAACTTCAAAATGAGAAATTAACACAAGTAAGAGTATAACAAACATAAAAAAACCTCAAGAACCAGAGTCAATTTCTTGAACCCTAATTCTAACAGGTTCCTTATTACCACATTTTCAGAAGAATTGAGGAATAACATTTGATTTGTTCCTCCTTGATTTGCAGTTCACGATCAAATTCCTTGGATAGCAACTCTCATACTGAAGAGACACTCAGTAAACGGAAGCGATTGGATTCTCCAACCACCTCCCTCTCACCATATGACAGCAGTTGTATTGCTGCCCGAATCCGCCCTTTGTGCAAATACAGGAAGCGCAAGCTGCTCCGGACCAACACAGTCTCTTACCTCAGTAGAAAGGTAGATTCGAGTCTTTTGTGGCGTTAGCTATCTGGCTAAAGTAGTTGATGATCAATGCATGGATTTGGGGAAAACATTTAACAAGAAAGGAGCCACCTGTTATGTGCTGGTCTCTGTGCTAGGTGCTAATAATACAGAGAAAGACAACAAACAGTCCCTTCTCTCAAAGAGCTCGTAGAGTAATGGGGGAGGCAATATGTAAACAGTTATGTACAACAGGATACATATACAAAAAGACACTTGTGTTAAGGGGGGAATTAGGAAAGGCTTCACCTAGAAGGGTAGGACTTCAAAGAAGCCAGGGAGACTAGAAGACAGAGATGGAGGAAGAAGAAAATTCCAGAAATGGGGCACAACCAGTAAAAATTTTTTAAAAGTTCAAGACTGAGTGACAAGTACTATATTCCTTAAAGTTTCTTTCTTTTGCTATTCTGCTCCTTGACTATAAGCTTCTACATCAAGCATCAGCTTCCTCATTTGCATATTCCCAATTAGAAACATAATTTCATGTGTGTAGATATTTCTTATCTCTGTCTCTTCTTTCTCTTTTTCCTCACCCTCCTAATTTTATTCATTCAACTTAGTACTCCTAAGTCCTTTGGTTAGAATGCAAGAAGAAAGGGCCTAGTTAAGATATGTAAGATTCACTGCACAGATTTTTATACCGTAGTTGTCTGTGTCCTATTTATGTTCAAAGTGTGTAGGACTATTAGTAATTGATAGTGTTTCATAACATAATGTTACCCCAAAGCAAACACCCTCATTTAACAGCAGAAATATAAGCAAATGACAAATGTTAAGATAATTCTTTCTATTCATCTTGATTTAAATTAACTTTTTTATGTGTTATCTTTTGCACAAAATGCAGTCTTTGAGGCCATTCATTCAGATATTTGAATATATACCATATTCATGGAAAGTAATTCATTGTACATATATCACTGTATTAATGTGAATATGATAGGTTTTTAAAAATGAATAAGTGATTGTGTTAACACTAGGATTTAGACTTGCTAATACCTTTGTTTTTAAAAAAATCAATGCTTTATTATTTCAGAATTCTTATGATTTGATGATCATAACATTAAATTTTTCCTTTTTTATAACAGCTTAGTGCAAGGAAATCTATATCAGACACTTATTATTCAAAGAAAAATTGAAACCAACTTCTAAAAGGAAATAATAGCTTAATGTAGGGGAAAGGGAGGAATGAGCGTTTTTCTAGAGTCTACTGTGTGCCAGGCATTTTATAAATATTATCTCACTTGACCTCCCAATAACCCTGTGAGGTTCTTTTGTAATCCCCATTTCACAGTTGAGGAAACTGAGGCAAACAGAGGTTAAGTGATTCACTCAGGGCCACACAGCTAGTAAGCGTCTGATGCCTGATTTGAACTCAAGACTTCCTGTCTCTAGGCCCAGCACTCTAACCACTGCTCTACCTAACTACATCTAATGTGATCAGTGTCATTTGTATATGTGCTATAACTAGGGGAACCAGGAATCTGATTGTGAGCACATCTCAGAATGCCACCTGATAAAATCTTTCTGAGATCAAGAGCAAGAATTTCTAAATTGCTTCAGGAGTGGTAGGGGGCTTATTTTAGATTTTTGAGGGTGGAATTTTTGGTCTTAATGTAGTATTTAAAATGTCATTGTGGTTACAGTATTAACAATAAGACAGGGAAAGGTTTGACGTAGTAATACAGCGCTTAGCAAATGCCTCAGACCTAGAAGGTGCTTAATAAACGTTCAGTGAATTGAATATACATTTTGATTATGTAAAAAAAAAAGTACAGTAAGATCTTATTAGGAAGCTTGTTAGCTCATCAGACTCATTTCTAAAATCCTCAGTAATATCTCATGCTTTTGATCGCAAAGGGAGAATTCTTAACTTAATTAAACATTGATTAGGAGTGATGATTAAGAATTTCACACCCCTTTCCTTCCTTATTTGGGGAGAAAAGGCCTGGTTCCAACACCTTATAATCTTATAATGTTCTATTTACCTTAGATTTAGTTTCCTTCAGTCTAAATAGAAGCTTAGTATCTTGTCTCTTCTTCATTTCAACATGTAAGTAGTTTGTCCCTAGCACAGAACATTATTGGAGAGTATATAAATCTCTTCCTCTCTCCAACATAAACCACAATATTCCAAGAGTCACACAATAATATTCTCTTAAGAATTTCTAAGTCAGAATGCTCCACCATGGCTAATTTTATCCTTGACTTACTGTTTCTCTTCTTTTCAGCCACAGAAGCCCCTTACCATGAAGTGTAGCTGTGAATGGCCTCATACTTGTATCCTGTGTGAATGTAAGACATCTGTCAAGCCTGTAGATGTAGATACTATGACATTAAAGGAACGAATTGCAGTGTTGGATTCTGGTTTCCATCCTATTCTCTCACTTCCTCATGGTGAGTAGGTTCCTTCTAACTTAGAAACTAGAAGAAGGCACTTTCTCATTTTTTTTCCCCTCGTGTACCTTTCCTCTTTGTATAAAGGTTTGAGAGATTTCTAGCAAGAAGATAACTTTGAGGGGTGATATCTAAGCTCAGCTTTCCTGTACCTCCTAAAGACAAATGAACAAAATGAAAGAACATTAAGAGAGGGAGAACAAAAGAAATCTTTTAGGAAATAGAACAGAAAAAAAAAAAGAAATGAGAAAGCACAAAAATATACAATGGAAAAATTCTATGGGGTAAAATTTTAAAGTGAAATGAAAACTCCAGAAAGGGGGAAAAACAGACTGGTACAACTGCTACCCTCCTAATAGAGGAACTGAATATAGTATAAGAGCCTCCATCAATATTTAGAGATAGAATAAAATATATTAAGATCTGGTGTCAAAAAATTAGCAGTTCTTTCAGTGATTTCTAAAGATGAATATAAAAACAAAGTAAAAAAAAAAAGATGTAAAATCTAAATGAAATAGGCTCTAAGGATCATATTAAATTGGCAGGACAACAACAAAAACCTTAAAGTTGAAATGACAAGCAACAGAGGGGAAAATGGCAAAACTAGAAAAGGATTTCAAATCTCTGTAAACAGAAGCAGTTGATCTCAAGAAGACAGAAAATTATTTGTCTCCTGGAAAACACAAATAAAAAGTTTACACTGTTCCAGAAATCATGCCAGAAAATTGCTTCGAAATATCGGAAATAGCCAGAATGCAAATTAGTAGTAGCCACAAGACAATGACTTTAAGCTTAATGCCATTGGAAACATAGTTGTCAAGCTCCAGTTCATCAACATCAGACATAAAGTCTGTCAAGCAGCCAGGAGAAAGTAAATTGTAAATAAGCGGCCACCAGGTCAGATTGTGAAAGGAAAAGAAATGAAAGGTGGCTAGAATTCAGAATACAGAAAATCAAAGCAAATTGTCCTAAACCCCACAAGATTACTTATCCAACAAATCTGAACATTTATAATCAAAAGAAAATATGATTCTTAATTGATATCAGATAGGCTTGGCTCTTCTCAGCAATGCAAGGTTCTAAGACAACTCCAAAAGACTCATGATGGAAAATGCTAGCCACATCCACAGAGTCTGAATGCAGATTGAAGCGTACTATTTGCTCTCTCTGTTTTTTGTTTTGTTTTGTTTAGTTTTGTTTCTTCTTTCTTGTGGTTCATTCCATTGGTTATACTTCTTTGCAACATGACTAATGTGAAAACACGTTTAACATGAATGTGTGTGTGTGTATATATGTGTGTGTGTGCATGTGTGTGTGTGTGTATCAGATTGGACACCATCTTGGGGAGAGGAGAGGGGAGAGCGAGACAAAATTTAAAACTCAAAAGGTTGTGGAACTGAATGTTGTAAACAAAAAATAAATAAATTTTTAAAAAATTGGTATCAGAAATCTTAATTCTTTTCTGATGAGAAATCCAAAACTGGACAGAGCATTTGAAATACAGATTGACCAAGCATATGAAAATAATCTAAAATTGAATTCAAACAGGGAGTAAAGGATGTTTACTATACTAGAAGGAGGTTAAAAAAACTTTTGTGGTTTTTTAATTTACAACTATATTTTATCTACAATTTATGCCCAGCTAGCTATAAAACTGCATATATCCTTTAATCCAGCAATACTACTACTAGGTCTGTATCCCAAAGGGAACTCAAAAAAAGAAGAAAGGACCTATTTGTACAAAAATATCTATAACGGCTCTTTTTGTGGAGGCTAAGCACAGGAAATTGAGGGGATGCCCATCAGTTAGACTGTAGTATATGAATGTAATGGAATACTGTTGCGCTATAAGAAATGGCAAGCAGGATGATTTCAGAAATTACTGGAAAGACTTATACGTGAACTGATACATAGGTGAAGTGAGCAGAAGTAAGAGAACATTGTGCACAGTAATGGCAAGATTATATGATGATCAACTGATCTAAGATAATTCCAAAGGGCCTGTAATGAAAAATGCTATTCACGTCCAAAAACAGAACTTACTGAGTCTGAATGCAGATTGAAGTATACTGTTTTTCAGTTCCTTCCTTTCTCTCTTTCTGTTTTTTGGTTCAAGTTTGCTTACATACACACACACACACACACACACACAACTATAGAAATATGTTTTACATGATTGTACACGTATAACCTATAGGAGATTGTTTATCATCTTAGTGAGGAAGGGAGAAATACAATTTGGAACTCAAAACTTTTTTTGTAAAAAAAAGTTAAAAGTTGTTTTTATCTGTACTTGTGAGGAGGGAGCAAATAAAATGTTATTTAAAAATAAAACAAAGCCCAGGGGTGGGGTGAGGAGCTAGATTTACATGTAGTTTAAAAATCATTATTTAAAAAAAAAACAAAAGCTAGGAATTTGAGAGGTAAATCACCTGAAAAGGTCATATAGTTATATGTATTATGTATTTGCATTTACAGAGGACTGAAGGAATGAATATACAAGAAAAAGTTAAATAATACTTATAAAAGACAAAAGCCACAACTAAATGTTAATAAAAATTACTTGGAAAATGTAATAGGGACTTCTAAGCCATCTCAGAGACATGGGGTAGTATAAACACTTTAAACAGATACAGATATATGTGTGGATAGATAGATAGATAGATAGATAGATAGATAGATAGATAGATAGATAGATAGATAGATAGATCGATCGATCCAGTGTTCTGTGTTTGGTATAAGTGAAAGAGTAGGAGGGAGTTTTGATTAATATTGGATTATTGCAAACTAAATAAGCTTTATCTATCTTTGATGTTGGCAAGAGTGGTTTAACAGCAAAACAAACTGAGTGTGGTACCTTGTGCATTCAAAAAAGACAATAAAAGTAAAATCATAAAATGGTTTAGAAAACAGAAACAACTTTCTAGTTAAAAGAAATATATTTAAAGACTAAGAACTCATGCAGATTGGAAGTGAATAGCTAGAATAAAGTCTATTATGTATCTGCTTAATAAAAAACAAAGTGAGAATTTGATCTTGATTTTAGATAAAGCAATAGCTGACAGCTCCCATTCAGAGAGACTAGTAAGGGAAACTACATTATGAGTTAAAAGAAGCATAGGTAATAAAACATGATGTAGTGACATTTATTGCTTTGGCAAAAATTTTGCAAAATTATCCTTATCACAGAAAATATGATTGTTCACTTAAAAAACTCTAGAAAACCAAACAGAAAAAAACATGATTGATATTCTCAATAAAGTAACAGTACATAAAATATATTGACAAAAAACACCATTTTTGTATATTACAAAAGGAAGTTGCAGCTAAATTGAAAGATAACTAATAGGTATTTTTGGTAGAGACAAGAAATTGGCTGACCGTGTGTTGTTATATGCCTAAAAGTAACAAGAAACATTATTTCATGTGTTATTTTGTTCTTATGTATCATAGCTGGGGTTGGCAAACTATGGTTCTTCGGCCACAGCAAGTCCACCATCTATTTTTGTAGCAGCACATGGCAAGCTGTACTAAATAAAAGTACCTGCAAAAAAGACCATCATAAAAATAATTGTAGTTTATGTACCACCATCAGTTGCTGAAGACAAAGTGATGGAAAAATTCTACAATGACTTCAAAAATACTCTCCAAATTATGTCAGTTTTCTGGGGTACTTGGTGACTTCTGTGCAAAGGTAGAGAAAGCTGAAGATGAGAAAGCAGTTTCATGGAATGAAAGAGGCCAAAGTCTACCCAAAAACCTCGTATTTTCCCATGATGAAAACTTAAAAATAATTAGTAAGTTATAGACCAAAGGACACCATAAGGAACACAAAAAATTTTATTTTAACCAACAGGAAAAGACTTGTAATTAAGGTGGGAATTAATCCTGAGTGGTCAGTTTTCTATGTTGTTAGAATAGGAATTAGTATGTAATTTTTTTATTTAAGAAGAAGAATAATGAGAAACAGAGGGCATACAATTGAAACAGCTTAATCCTGAACTAAACAAGTAAATAAAAATCAAAAATGGGAAATTCACAACAGAAATTATATTGACACTGACCATATGTTTATCCTGAAGTTTAACCAGTGTAAATTGGTTGCCAATAATAGGGAGACTAATGGAGTCCAGAAAGTACCTTAACAGCTGTCTGACTTATTTGCCAAACAGAGAGAAATGCCTGCCAAAAGCAACACCAGGTTAGGATATAAATTCATTTGTAAAGTCTTACAAAGAAGGATTATGAATAATTATGAAAAATATTACTTCATAAAACAAATAATCAGTAGAAGATAAAATTAAAGCTTGGAAAGATATCCAACTAAGTAAAGCCATCACAAGGACATTCAAGGTTAAAAATGGAAGGAGGATTATAAACAAAAGAAAATGGAAAATGATTGCAAAAGCCATTATGACATTTTTTCTTCATCAAGGTTAGGAGGAACTACCATTATTAGACCCTAACATTAAAGTCCTGGATGTGCTTGTAGAGGTAGAAATGATCTAAAGAGAACAAAAATGGGAAAAGCAACCAGATTGGATTTATTATAGAGTAGACACAACACATTTCTGAGGGCATTGGGGAATCGTTGCAATGAGGTATAACTATAAAGGAGGGAGGGGAATGAATGAATTAATATGTACTTATTAAGCTCTTACTATGTATCAAGTAGTGCATTGAATGCTGGGGATACAAATAGGAGGGGAAAATAAGATAGTTCTGGCTCTCAGTTCATGCCCTAATTTGCAGAGATAACGTAGAAAATAAGATTCAGCCTCATGGTAGATGGAAAGGCTGTGAAGTTCTGCAGGTTCAGTGGAAAGGCAGATTTGGTAAAGGAGAACAGAAAGTAAGAACCTGGGACAGCTTAATATAGTGACCGGGCTAATGGTAAGAGCTGGTGGTCCTCCATCTCGCTGAAAGGAATAAAATTATTCCATTCTCATCCAAGTAGAGTGAACAGTTAATCAGGTGTGTTCTGAGTGGCCCAGGGGTTTGGGAGTGGCCTTAAAGGAAGACAAGGGGGTAGCAGCACCCCACATGCCCATATGTGGTCTGGTCAACCTAGAGTGATGGGTATAGAGAAGACAAGAAAGATGTGTACCCTCGATAGTTAGCAGGTCTTCCTGCTGCCCAGCCAACCCAGATGGTATCTGGGAAGTTAACAAGGGTGAGAATAATTGGACTATTATTAATACAGAAAAATACCCATGAAAATGTGAGTAACTACTGATCTATATACTTATTTTGCCTTCTATACAAAATTTTGTGAAGTCATACATATATTTATGTACAGAGTGTGTGTGTGTATGTGTGTACAAAATTTGAAGACATCTTTGATGAAGGTACTAGAGGAAAACCCTTTCACAATTTATACTAAATAGCGAACTACGTCTTTACCATTTCACATTGAACTGGAAGATGCAGAGAATATAACATCCCATTGTGTTTATGGTTTGTTGATTAGGAAAAAAAACCCATTTGGTTCAAGAGAATAAAATCCCTTCTTACAAGTTCTTTTACAACAAGGGGTCTGTCCAGCAAAATCATTCAAGGTGTATAGGACTTTATAATAGAAATAACCTTTTTCAGCTACCTCCTAATCAGTATCTGGTGAGGCATCAAGCTCAGACATATGCGTGTGTATGTATATATGTACATATTCACAAAAGTTGTTCATTACTGATGAGATCCAGTGCAGAATCAAGATTGAAGAGTAATTACCTATGTATGTGAAGGCCTCTAGATGCTCATCTTGCTCACAGATGACATTATGCTGATTCTGTAAAGCCTCAGAACATTGTGGAGCCTCCCCAAAGAGATCTGTAATCACTCAAAGTAGATGGACCTATCTATATCCAAGTGGATGAACAGTGTCTTTTACCCAGATTTCTACTTGCATTAGATGGATACATTATAGTGTTTGTTCTTCATTTGGTGTATATCTGCTCTCTTACAAGCCGTATCACCAAGGCAATATTCACAACAGTTGTTGCTATGAATATGCTGACTTGGTTCTCTATCGTAAAATATAACAGACTGTCCATATAAAAGACAGAAGCAAAACATTTATTCAGACACCAGAAAGCCCAATCCCAAAACCAGAAAATCCAATCCATCCAAGCAAAAAAGAAGTTAAAACACATTACCACTACTGAGAGCAGCTCCCCCGCTGCTAGGACCTTCCCACAAACACAAATCCTAGCTGACTCCTTGCCTGTGTCTGTACCTCCCACCGTTTCTGACTGCTCTTCCTTCCTGCTCCACCCTTTCCTGTTCCACTTGGTTCAGCAAGCTCCTCCCACCACGTGTGACTTAGGCTTCCTGTGACATAAGCAGGTCACATGGGTCTATTAATGGATGGGGAAGATCTTCAAATTTATATTACCATTACACAAGTATATATAGTAAAACAAAACAAATTCTTTTATTTAAACCATGTCCAAAAAAACATGCCTTAGTCTCCCTGAGTCTATCCCCTCCCTGTATCATCCTTGACGTTCTGGAGTTCTGGTTGGTCGTTGTGTTGGTCAGAGTTCCCAATTCCTTCAAAGTTGTTCATCTTGACAGTATTGTTGTTATTGTGTAGATTGTTCTCCTGGATCTGCTCACTTTATTCTGTAACAGTTCAACCAAATCTTTATAGATTTCTCTCCAACTGTTCTCTTCATTATTTCTTACAGTACAATATTCTGCCCTCACTTTCATATACCATCCACATGCCATAACTTGTTCAGCCATGCCCCCAACTGTTGGGTACCCAAGGGCAAAATATCACTTCACATCCAGCAAAATGGCACTCAAAAATGATTTTAAAAAATTTTAATGTGATATTGGCTGGTCTTTGGGGAAATAGACAAAATAGTAAATTTCTGTTGAATCTGTCAGTTGGTTCAAGCATTTTGGAAAATAAATTGTTCAGACAAGACCCTTGTGTGAAACTTTTCCTTCCTGGCTATTTGAATTCTAGGTATCTAGTCACTCATGAAGGAAATCGTTATCATAGTTTTTCTTTCAGAAAAGAATTTGACTGAAGAGAGCTTTTGTAATGGCCTTTTACTGGATACCAGCGAATTTTTTTTGTTTTGACCGTAAACATTAATTGCAAAAAATAATCTTGCTAGAGTAATTAATTCCCAACATATGGTAATTTTATTACTAAATATTATCCTTAACTTGTGGGAAACAGTTCTTTTCATGTACATAAAAATTATCTAATCTTTCCTCTTATATCTAGGTAGCCCTCTTCACTTGCACTTTGAAGCCCTCCTGAAAGAGGACCGACTAACCTATGAGGCTCTGAAAACGTCTCCGCTTATAAAAGGTTCACGAGTTCTCACAGCTACATACCCAGTGCTGACACCATCTCTCAGCCCAACCAGTAAGTTCTACTTCATAGTACCTTCAGGCATAAGGAAGAAATTAGTCTTCATCTTTTTTCCCACCTAAGCAAAACTACTTGACACTAATGGTTGCTTTTCAGTCATCTTTACTCCAGGAGTAAACTTATCTACGTGACATGACCACATTTCAAGCAAGAACAATTGACCTTTAACCATAAAATATATGTCTTTGGTCATCACAACATTCTTCCTTTAGTTTCATCCTTGTTATATTGTACAATGTCTTCTAGTTTCTTCTGGAGTCATTCTTGGTCCCTCATTATGTCTCCTGCTTCACCTGATGACTTTCTCTACAGACCCTAAAAATACCTTGAAAATCATCCTTCAGCTATGCCCAAAGGGCTGTGAAACTGTGCATACCCTTTGACCCAGCAATACCACATCTAAGTCTGTAGCCCAAAGAGATCATAAAAATGGGAAAAGGACCCACATGTGCAAAAATATTTATAGCAGCTCTTTTTATAATGGCAAAGAATTGGAAATTGAGGGGATGTCCATCAATTGGGGAATGGCTGAACAAGTTGTGGTATACGAATGTCATGGAAATGGTGAACAGGTGGACTTCAGAAAAACCTGTGAAGACTTACCTGAACTGATACTGAGTGAAATGAGCTGAACCAGGAGAAAACTATACACAGTAACAGCCACATTGTGCCATGATTGACCTTGATAGACTTAGCTTTTCTCAGCAATGCAAGGATCTAAGACAACTCCAAAAGGCTCATGATGGAAAATGCTATCCATTTCCAGAGAAAGAACTTTGGAGTCTGAATACAGATAGAAGCATGCTATTTGCTTTTTTTCTCTTTTGTTCTGTCGTTTTGTTTCTTCTTTTTCATATTTTCCTCTCATTGGTTCTAATTCTTTATATCATGACTAATATGAAAATATGTTTAATATGAATGTATAAGTACAGCCTATATCAGATTGTGTGCCATCTTGGGGAGAGGAGAGGAAGGGAGAGACATGTTCAAACACAAAATCTCATGGAAGTGAATGTTGAAAACTAAAAATAATTATTTTTTAAAAAAATCATCCTTCAGGTTTCTACCATTGGAAGAGTAATGTTTATTACATATTTACTCCTATTCCTTCTACTTATCCTCCAGTTCTTTTTCCTCCTGCTTTTTTTTCAGTCTCTTCCTATTTATTGGCTCTTTCTCAACTGGCTACAAGCATGCCTAGTTCTCTTAAGTCCTTGAAAAACCTCACTTTAAATCTGCTATGCCTTCAAGCTATTCTCTTCTTCATTTTACTGCCACACTTGTAAGCAGAAGCATCTACTGTTGTTATCCTACTTCTGTACCTCCTACTCAGTTTTCAGAACTTTGCACTTTGGTTTGCACCTTTACTATTGTACTGAAACTGTTCTGTCAGAAGTTATTTACTGTCTTTACTCAAAAATCTGATGGCTTTTTCCCAGTCTTCATCCTACTTCCTACCTCTCCCTTGTAGCTTTCTTTCCTAGCTTTTATAACATTGTCATAACTTGGTTTTTCTCCTGACCACTTAATTTAGGTAGCCGTAAGGTTCTGTCCTTGGCCTTCCTTTTCTTTTCCTCTGCTCTGTCCCCTGTATATCATATTTACTCCCATGCATTCAGTTATTTCTGTGCAGATGACTACCAAGTCTGTGAGTCTGTCTTTGAACACCAAGGGTAGGAAATTGAAATACGTCCAGATTGAGGCAGCATGATTATGATTTAATTCCAAACAAGGCTTCAAAACTTTTCCTTCTTTTTTTGTGTAGGAAAAGTACAATCTCTGCTGTGTTTAGAAATGGTCCCTCCTTTTCAGAGGTTCCAGGATGTCGATTAGAGGCAAGCAAAGTGTTAAATGAACCTCTGCTTCTAGATGTGTACTTTGGGATCTTTGAGTACAATTATTGGTTAAGGAGAATGGAAGTGTGAGCCTGGAATTTTCTTGACTTACTTTGCAGCAAATTCCTCTGATAAAAGTCTCATTTCTAAGATATATAGGGAACTAAGTCAAATTTACAAGAATAAGAGCCATTTCCCAATTGATACATGGTCAAAGGAAATGAATAGGCAGATTTCAGAAAAAGAAATCCAAGCTATAACTAGCAAAATGAAAAAGTGCTCTAGAGCACTAATAATTAAAAAATGCAAATTAAACTAATTCTGAGGTGCCATTTCACGTTTCTTAGATTGGCTAAGATAAGAAAAAAGGAAAATGACATATGCTGGTAGGGATGTGGGAAAACAGGTACACTGATGTGCTGTTGGAGCTGTGAACTAATCTAAGCATTCTGGAAAGCAGTTTGGAACTATGCCCAAAAGGCTGTTAAACTTTGTATACTCTTTGATTCAGCAATACCCTACTAGGTCTGTATCCCAAAGAAAT
>CM053624.1:306213536-306275053 GCA_028646595.1 Phalanger gymnotis
AACAAGAAATTTATTTAGGCCCCACCACAGCAAAAACTTGAACCAGCCTCCCCATTCCAACATCTTGACAAAAAGACTCCAGGCCCAGAAAGCCCATTTCACAAGGGCAACTAGGAGGCCAAAGAAAAGCAAGAGAGTATTTAGCCAAATCATGTTCACTGGCCTCACGTTCCTGCTCACACTCGGGTAAGCCCCGCTTCCACAGCTTCTGGCCTCCACACCTTCCGCCGCCGCCGCCGCTGAAGTTGTCTCCCGGCTCACCCTTCCTCCAAGCCGAGCTTCCGGCGTTCTCAAGCCCCGCCTCAATGACCAGAGACCATTGGTTCCTGAGCTGGCCCCTCCTAAGTCACCAACCCACACCCACACAGGTTTCACACCTGACAGGGCCCTGGGCCTGGGGCTTAGCACTTAACAGCTGAAAGTACTTCCACTCAAAAGAAACAAAAGCCATGCTAATGAGACAATTTTGCTTAACAACACAATGGCAAAGAATTGGAAACTAAGGGATACCTGTCATGGGGAGGTAGTGTAATTGAACAAAGTATGGCACGTGAGTGTGATGGGATACTATTGTGCTATAAGAAATGATGAAGGGAATGGCTTCAGTAAAAAAAAAAAAAAAACGACTAAGAAGATTTGTAAAAACTGATGCAAAGTGAAATGAACAGAACCAGGGAAAACAGTTTATAAGTAACAGCTATATTGTAAGAATAATCAGCTTTGAAAAACTTCATATTTCTTATCAACACAATGATCAACCACAGTTCCAAAGGGCTCAGAATGTAACATGCTTTCCAATTTCAGTAAAAGGATTAATGACATTCAAGGTACAGATTGAAGCATATTTTGTTCTCTTTTTTTTTTTTTTGGCATAGCTAATGCCATTTATTTTGTATGACCACACATACTTGTAATGCGTGTGCCTTCTTAGTGAATGTTCAATGGGAAGCAAAATTCAGTACTGAAAATAAAGTAAAATTAAGGTATTGTGGAAATTTTGGCTTCCATGTGTTTTAGCCATTTCCCCCAAAAAAAAGTATATGCCACAGTCCATACTCTGAATACATCTCCTCTCTAGCATTTTTCATTATTGCTCCTTTGGAATGGTTGTTAAATGCTATATTGATCAGAGTGCCTAAATCTTTGACATTGTTTGTTGTTGTTACTGTATACATTGTACTTCATTTTGCATCAATTCATAGAAGTCTTCTTAGGTTTTTCTGAAACCATCACCTGGATCATTTCTTATAGTGCAATAATAGTATTGCAGCATATTCATGTACTATGGTACACGAAGTCACTTCTTTAGCCATTTCCTAATTAATAAATAACCACTCAGTTTCCAGTTCTTTTCCATGTGTTTTTTCAGCATTACTGCATTTTACTTCTTTCAGTTTGTCCTTCACTTCAATGTATCTTTAATCTATTATTCTCTTTTGTTTCTTTAGAGAGCCTCACCACTATGAATTTAAATTCTTCTGTTCCGCTAATTATTGCTAATGTCCATGCCATAAATTCTGCTACTTGTTCTGTTTGACTTCTCTCCTGATTATAATCTCTCTCTTGAACCATTCTGGAATATCTTGCTGCATTTCTGTCTTCTCTCAAGAATCTAAAGAGTTCTGCAATTTATTAGGCATTGGTTCAGTTTCCTTTGTCTTGCAACATTTATTAAGAGAAATTTATAATCTTTCATATATCATTACTCATCTTCTGATTTTAGTATTTCCCCTGTTAATTTATCATGGTTTTAAACTTGTGTACTTGACTTTTAACTGAATTTTCTTCCTCCTGAGAACTTAAGTGATTTTAGAATTTTTTCCTTATTTTTTCTATGGCTCGCTTTCTGACCCTTCCCCTCTTAATGTTGAACTTCAAAGGTGTACCAGTCTCCTCCTGTGTTAGGGAATTTTATGTATGATAGATGGAAGCCATTCTCTTTTCCATTAGTCCATGTGTGCTCCCGCCCCTATTCTCTCCATTCTTTTTTCTCTGGAAAGTCTGAGTCAGCGTCTCCTCTTTTTGTAGGTTTTGGAAAGGGCAGTGTGGACGTTCTTGGGCTTCCTTAAGCTAAAGATCACTACAAGCAATACATTACTCTCGCTTTTTATACTATCTCTTCTTCCACTCATGACTACTTGCTTGTTGCAACAGGCCTTTGTTACAAGGGCAAGAATGGAGTGTATCAGCAGAAATTACAGAAAGAGGAAAATCCCTGAGCAGATCTCAGAGCACAAGCCCAAGGGTTAGTTTGTGCACATTGAACAACATAGAAGCTGGTGGGAAAGTAAAGATGCTGAGTTCATAAGGGATTACTGTTCCCTTCTGTTAATTACTAAAACTGGTATTCCACTTGTTTGGTTCCTTGACCTGTGGTAACAACTGTAACTGCTTAGCTAAAAGAACTATCTTGTTCTTTATCTGTTTAAATGATTGGAGTTTTTAAGTCTTTCATAGTTCTTTTATTACAGTATTGATGTTGTGGTTCAAATTGTTGTGTTCACCTCCCTCCGCATCATTTGATAGAAATTTTCCCAGGTTTCTCTAAAAACCATTTATTTCCATTATAATCATAGGTGAGAATTTATTTAGCCAACCCCTTAGTTTCCAGATACTTTCCTCCCCTCCTAGATTGATTTTTTTTTTTACTAAGTAAAAGAGGCCATTCTTTCATCATTTTTACCTAGCAGTAATCACTGAATGGGCTTTTGCCTCAAACAAACTGAGACCTGGAAAAGACCTTAGCTTAAAAAGGCCAAGGCCTCCCACTGCATCCAGGGCATCTCTAGTCTTCCTGATCTATATCTTGCCACAGGACCCAGGTGGCTCTCGAGGAGAGACTGAGTTTGGTGACTTTTGCACAGCTCTAAGTGAGCATCAATCCAGTTCCCTTGCCAGTCATGACATCCGTCATGTCATCTCCTTACTGATGTCTTGGTCTTCATCGAGAACAAGTGACAACAGTTACAAAAAGAACGACCATAAATATTTTTTACCATATGTATTTTTTCTCTTTCATCAATCTCTTTGCAATTTCAATACAGTTCTCCTAGCAGTTTTTGTTAAATAGTGAATCCTTATCCACACAGTACCTGAGGTCTTTGGATTTATCAAACAGGCTAATAAGTTTATTCGTTTCTGAATGTTATGTACCTAACCTATTAGTGAACCTCTCTTTTTTTACGCAGTACCAAATTGTTTTGAGAACTGCTTTGTAACATAATTTAAGATGAAATCTCCTATGCCCCCAGTGTTCTTTTAATTGATAAATAAAATTGTCTTTTCTCTCACCTCATTCTAATTCATCTTTGCTGCTTTTCCAAGTGTTGAACCTCTGTTACTCCCTTGGCTTTTGTGACATTGTTGTCTCCTTGTTCTCCTACTCTTTGACCATTCCTTCTCAGAATCTCCTTTGCTGAATCATTATCCACCTTTGAGTGTACCCTAGAGCTCCACTATAGGCAGGCCCTCCTTAACCCCCTTCTTATTTACCTCCATCCTTTTAACTGACATCTCTACACAGATTGCTCCTGGATCTATATCCCCAGCCCCACTATCTCTCCCAAACTATAGTTTTGGATTAACATCTACAAATGGGAAATTTCCAATATGATGGCTCCCATAGGTGTCTCAAACTCAACATGTGCGAAAGAAGATCTTGGTATTTTCCTCCCCTGACTCCTTCCCTCTTTCCAGCCTCTATATTTTTGTTAAGGGCATCACCAGGCTCAGAGAATCAATACTTTCTTCTTCACCTCTCACATCCAGTAAGTTGCCAAGTCTTAATAATTCTGTCTCTACATTTCTCAGAGTCTTTTCCTCTCTTTACATTCAAATAGCCACCACCTTAATTCAGTCCCTCTTCACCTCTCACCTGGACTCTTGCATTAGCTCCCTAATTGGTTTTCCTGTCAAGGTCCTCCACTTTCCACTTTATCCTTCAAACAGCTGACAAATTGTTATTCCTAAAAGAGGTATGACCATATCACTTGTCTTCTAAAAAAAGCTTCAGTAGCATCCACTGCCTTGGATGAAATATAGATTGCTGTTTAGCATTTAAATACTTTCATTGTCTACCTCCAACCTATCTTTTTAGATTTTGTCGCATATCACCTCATTGATTCTCTATACTCTGTACCCAGACTGACTTATTTACTTACTGTTCTCTCTGCATGGCATGTTGCATCTATTGTCCCCATGCCTGTCATCAGTACCCTTCCTCTTCACCTCCAGGTCCTCAAGGCTCATTTCCTGTTATTTTGTATATATTTTGCATTTACTTAACTGTGTATATATTGTTTTCCCCAATAGACTGTAAACTCATTGTCGGTAAGGACTGTTTAATTTTTGTCTTTGTATCAACTTTGCTACATACAATGTCTGACAAAAAATGGTGCTTGTAGAGCATTTGTTGAATGAATCAATCAGTAAGTTCAAGACAGGGTTTTGAACCCAGGTCTTCCAGACTCCAAGGTCAACCCTTTCTACTATGCCACGTTGCCTCATTGCACCTAGATAGTATATACACTCATATTTTTTGCGTGTTTATTTTTTAAGCTGTAGACCATAACACAAAATTTTCATTTTAAAATGTTGTTTTCCTACTTTAAACTTATTATAGATTGATAACTTCCCCTTCCCCATTGCTCTCTTTTATCTTATTCGTATACCGATTTTTTGCCCAAGACCTACAGTATATCCTGAGCCACATCAAGAAGCAGCACTTTTCCAATGTCATATTTTTTACCTTCATCTTTTTCCTGAGGCATTTGCTTTGTTTTTTTTTTTTTGTTTCTTTAAAAAAAGTTGATAAATGCCTCTGAAATTCATAGATATTCTCCGATATCATACAGATTCACCTCTTAAGGAAGGAAGACACCTTAAAGGATCAACAGCCAGCCCTAGCATGTTTGCCTCCAGCCCTCAGACACTGAAACCCAGTCCTTTGGAACACAATCTGTCACCTTATATCGTTGATAATTCGACAGCACCGTCATCCAGCCAGCCCTCAAGCAGTTCTGCCTCGGTGAGTCATGGTTAAAATTAAAATGACCATCAGCTAGACGCAATTATAATCCAGTTGCAGATCATAAAAAGGTTTCTGGGGACATCCATGTAGCCATAGGTTATTGTCCTTGTAGGCACATGGTTTTTGGTCCTGACCTACGCTTTCATCTTTGTGGAGAGTTTCCTGTAAGATTCAGTATGGCGTCTTTTCTTCAGCTTTCAGCCATAGAGAGTTGCCTGGGGCCCTTGTTCATAGTCACATAGTCACATGGCCAGTATATATCAGGGACAATACTTCCTGACTGCAGAGCCACCCTTTCGTTTGCTTCTTTTACCTACAAAGAAGCAGGAATTTGAGTCTCCATTTTAGTAACTATGTACCTCACATTTAAGAATCCACGCTGCTTCTTAAATTTCCAGTTGATCTCTCACTTGGGATGAAAACTGCAATGTGGTGCTAAGGATGGAAATGTGCTCTTCCCTGTTCTGTTCCTCCCCACACGTCATAGAACATTTTCAGTTGTGACAGAATTGGAATGTATACAAACCACAACAAACTGCCAAGTCCAGTGGCTAAACCTAACCCTTTCCATATTTGGAATTCCCATTTAAGTGTGTCTTGTCCATGCTTTCCATGATTATCCACTCTGGCTTGGTATCTCCAATATAATTGACATGTATTACTTTAACTTTTGCAGAGTAACTACACATAAATGATCTTGTTTGATCTTCCTGACAGCCCTGAGAGCTGTTGCATTTATATTATTGTTATTCCCCTACTCACAGATGAGAGAACTGAGGCTCAGAGAGGTTCATTGCTTTGTCCATGGCCACACAGCTAGTAAGTGTAAGAGGTAGTAAGTATCCCATTGCTTGTGTCTGCTGGATTCCACTCTAACGTTCTTTCCATTATGCCGTGCTGCCTGTTCCCAGTACGTGCATGATCAAAGATAGGAACAAAGTTTTCAGAAGAAGCATTGCCATTAGTAGTGGCCACATTTTTAAAGTACTACAAATCACCAAGAGTAAGAGAAATGGAAAGTAAAGCAGCTGAGGTTTCAGTAAGATGACAAAAAACAAAAACAGCGAATATTGGAGGGATACGCTCCTGTGCCGATTGAGCTATAACTCAATTAGATTATTTTGGAAAGCAGTTTGTAATTATGCAAGATAAGGCACTAAGTTTGTGCCCTTTAATGCAGTAACCCTGATATGGGGCTTATACGCCCAAGGAGGTCATCTACCAAAACATTCATAGTAGAACTGAAAACAAAGTAAATGTTCTTTTGGAAGGAAATGGCTAATTAGATCGTGGTATATTGAAGTATTTCAGGGTCGGAAAGGACCAAAAAAGTTGTCTAGTCCACATCCCGACCCAAAAGGAATCTGCATCACAGCAGAAGAGACAGAAGTTCATCCAACCTCTGTTTGAAGACCTTCAGTGAAAGGAAAATCCACTGCCTTCTGAGACCACCCATCCCACTTGTTGAGTAGCTTTAATTGTTAGGAAGTTTTTCCTGTCATCCAGACTAAATTTGCTTCTCTGCAACTCCTACATATTACTCTTGATTCTACCTGCTAGTCCCAAACAGAAAAGTACTGCCACATTTCAGCCCTTCAAGTACTTGAGCACAGTTTTCATGGCCCACCAGGTTCTCCATGCTATTCATTTCTGTTTCATCTGATCCTCATATGGCATGGAATCAAGACTTTTCACTGTCCTGGTTGACCTCCTAGCTTATTGGTGTCCTTCCTGACCTACGGTGGCCAGAACTGACCACAATATTCTCCATGTCTGTCCATGGCAGAGTACAGTGAGATTATCACTACCTTATTTCTAGGAGCAGCATTTTTCTTAATCTAGTACAAGATCATATTAGCTTCTTTTAGCTGTCCACCAAAATCCCTGTATTCTGTCTTTTCCAGACAAATTGTTATCTGCCCATGCCTCATCCATCTTATCTGTGGAAAGTCAGAGTTTTCGTTTTTTGTTTTTTGTTTTTTTGCTAGTGGGAAGGCAGGGCAATTGGGGTTAAGTGACTTGCCCAAGGTCACACAGCTAGTAAACATGTCAAGTGTCTGAGGCCAGATTTGAACTCAGGTCCTCCTGACTCCAGGGCCAGTGCTCTACTCACTGTGCCACGTAGCTGCCCCAAGTCAGGGTATCTTTAACCTATCTATAAAACTTCACATTCAGCCTTATTAAATTTAATCTTAATAGATTCAGCCCATTATGCTAGTGTCTAGATGTCAGGATCTCTTTACATCCTGACTAATGAAATGTGTTAACTATCCTCCTGGCTTTGTATCTTATGAATGTAATGGAACATTATTGTGGAGTAATATGTGAATCTGAAAAATTCAGAAAAACATGGAGAGACTTATAAGGACTACTGCAAAATCAAGAGAACATTATACATAATGACTGCAGCCATCTAAATGGAAAAAAAAAGGTGGAGGGTGGGGAAAGAAAACTGAATTCTAGGTAAGTGTAATGATCAGTCTTGGTCCTAGAGAGTGAAATCCTTAGTAGCATGTATAGTGATATAGAAAAAGAATGTCGTATATACTGTCAGATGAGTTCACTATTGATTTTTTGGGCTGAACAGTTTTTCTTTGTTAAAAGGAAGCATTTAAATGCTGTGTGGAAGGCAGAAGAGGCAGGGCAGGGGAATAGGGAATAAGCATGATACAAAACCAAAAGTTTAATAAAAAAAAAATTTTGTGGAAATCTATGAAGTTCGAGAAGTGTGTGTGTTTATGTGTATGTATGTATACACACATATACATACATGTATGTATGTTATATGTATATGTTATGTGTGTTATATATGTATACATATACACACACACATGAATCTGTATAAAGTCACTGGACTTACTCAGTAAATACAAGTTATCAAAGTCTATCTTAGATTGGACCAACCAATATCAGACTACAAGGCATCTTGTAATTGGTCAACCCCAGTAATTTTTTTTGGCCAGATAGTTCATTTAAGTATAGAAAGAGGTCTCTTTATTATTATTATTATCATACAGCTGTTATACAGCCAAGCTTTTCAACCATTGTAGACACCAGTAGAAGTAGCTAGACTCTCTCCTCAGTTCTGTAGGGGTAGATCCATGGACTCCTAGGCTGTTATGTTGGCCCCCTTGAAGGAAGAAATTGCTATAACAGCCTTTGCACAGACTTCTTTCCAAGTTGTCCTATGGTTCTCTTAGAATTTGTCAGTTATGAATTAAATAATCAGCATAAGTGATAGATAAGCATGCTAAATCATTCTAGTTCTCACATCTAATTTGTTTATTTGGTGCTAATGTCATGATATAACTTTTACATTCTTGCTACTACGTGGGGCTCATACTGAAGCAAACCTCAAAGAAGAAACGATCAGAAAACTCCTATGATATCGATAACATTGTGATTCCTATGTCCATGGCAACTGCTGCTCGAGTTGAGAAATTGCAGTACAAAGAGATCCTGACTCCAAGGTATAACAGTTGGCATACAGTTTATTAAAAAAAATGGGCTTATTTATTAAAAAATAGGCTTATTAATGGCAAAGAAGATACCATTTCTGAAAGTAACACTACTTTGTGACACCAACACTGGTGTCACTGTCTTTCAGCAGGAATTGAGAAGTTGCCAAAATAAAGTGGAATAATGGAATTAAGTCATTGGGAGCCTTTCATTATCTGTGAAATAACAAACCTCCTATCCTAAGTAAAAGTATTTCTATTTGACCCAGAAATCTCACAAGAGAATATAGTCATCAAATAATTGATTGTCTGTCTTACAGATTGTCATTATCTTGGTTTTCTTCATTTTCTCACCACTCTTTTGGACCATTTCTTTTATTTTCATCACCTTGTGTATTTTTTTTAATCTTGTGTATTTTCTGTTTTGTTCTCTCCCCTTGTCAGTGTCTTAACTGCCCCTTTTGCTGCTTGTTTTCTAAATATTGATCGAGCAAATTAGGGAATGACTAAAATTTTTAGTTTGTGTTTCTCGTGGGCTTCTTACCTTTAATTGAATGTGCCATTCTTGTTTTAATCATAAAGGGAATGAAAATCATTGTATTACATTACCATTGAACACTGACTGACAAACATAAATATTTAATCTATAATCAACCCAGAGTGACCTTGTTGGTAAAGGTTATACTTGGCATAAGTCTTTTCTTAGAGAAACTTATCTCCCTAGAGGATAGTCTTAACACTGTCTGAATTGAATTTAGTTGGCAGCTGGCAAGTTTGTTTTGGGTTGGCTGGGAGAGGCCAGGCCTGGGGGTCCATGAGAAATCTGTAACCCTAATGAATTTGGTGAATTGTTTAAGAAGTGGTTCAGTGAGCTGAATGTTTAGCAATTTTCCGCAAAGCCTTACTTATGCTTCCTATCATCTCAGTGATGAGATAGGATAGATATTATCTCAGTGCTGAGAGGAAAGAGGAAAAAAAAGATAAGTAGTGGTCTCTGAGGCCCTGAGCTGTTGTTGATTTGTAACCTTTGCTGTTCTCTTTTCTTTAGCTGGCGTTTGGTTGAATCAAAAGAACAAGAGACATTAAATCAGATGGATTCAGAAGTAAGAATTAACAAAATATATTTTATTTAGCATTGGTAGCATAGAGGGTTTTTCTTGTTGGTTGTTCTTAACAAGGATGTGTGGTAGAACCAGAGAGCCTTAATTAATACCCAGATCTGCTGCTTATTATCTGTGTGACATTAGGAAAATTACTTAACCTTTCTGACTCTTGTTTTCTTCATTTACAAAATTAGATCTTTGGATTAGGAGACCATTAAAGACCCCTACATCTTCAGATCAATGATACTAAGAACCAATAAGTGAAAATTAGATGGATGCCTTTCCTCAGCTAAGTTAGTTTATATATTTAAAATACAAAATTATATTAAGATTTTTCACTCAGAAGCTTGCTCACCAAACAAAAGCAATTCATTTGGCCCTGTTATATTTTTTTAGGTTAATCAGTAAGTAGCTAGAAAACAAATGAAGGTAAAAGACTACTTCGTTTGTCTCTTGTTTTCTTTTTAGGGGTCTGGTTTGGTTGTTTGGTTGGTTGGGGTTTTTGTTTTTGGTTTTTTTTTTCCTGAAGAAGAAAAAAAAACAAAAAATGCAATTCTTTCTTCAGGTGAGAGAATAATAGATAGAAAGGTGAAAGCAATAAGAACAAGCACAGAAATGTTTCTGTTCTTTGCCTCTGCTCATTTTCTTTATAAAGTCAGGGCTATTTAAATAAACTTAAAGTGGGTTGCTGACAGATAATAACTTGCTTCTTAATTGTGTACAAGTTATATGGATTTGAGACACAGGAGGCCTTGCAGCTGCATTGTTGTGTTAATAGATAGGAAGGAAATAAGAGTGCATTTAGTGCTTACTAGGTACCAGGCACTGTGTTAGGCACTTTACAAAAGTTAGCTCATTTAGTCCTCACAGTAGCTCTGGAAGGTAGGTGCTGTCCCCATTTTACAGTTGAGAAAAGTGAGTCAGAGATTAAGTGACTTGACTAGGGTCATGAAGTTATTAAGTATCCAAGACTGGATTTGAATTCAATTCTTCCTGTCTCCAAGACCAGTGCTCTATCCTCTGTGCCACCCTATTTCGTGAATACTGTCTGCATGTGCCCTATTCACCCTTCTGGCCAATATAAATTTCTTAGTACGTTGACCTTAACTTGAGTGCTCATAAAATAAGTTCTAGTTGGCAAATAAGAGAAGCATTATTGGAGTTATGTCTTGTGGGGACATAAGAAAGCAATTGGCAGCTGATCAGAGAAATAGTCTTTTAAGTGTATTGGTCACTTTCATTTTCCTTGGCTTACTGTGCCTGTACTTGTATTCTCTATAGAACGTCAAAGAGAGTAACTGTTTTGTTGATCTTGCAGTACAAGAGCACCTAGTCCTAATTGTTCTCAAACTCTGCAGTCTTGAATGTGTTTAAAATGTAAAGGCAATCCTATTTCACACTAAGAGCCCTCTGAACCAAGAGCCTTAGTATGAGCCAAGCCTTTATGTGGGGTTCTCCTTGTGAGCAACCAAAACAAAGTCAGAGAAAGCCATAGAGAGACCTGAATTTAAAGTGGCAGTATAGTTGGTCGTATTAATGGTCAAATCTTCATACCCCCTTCCTAAAAGTTCATTCCTTCTGCCCTTACTTATAAATCAAAAATTTAAGGATCTATAAGTTCACTGGTGTGAGTATTCCCTCCCACTAACAAATAGCACAACTCTTATATAACTGAGACCTCTAAAGTTTGTGCGGCCAAAAAAATTCATGACTGTAGCTAATATGTTGCTGAACCTCTCTGAACTTAGCTAGGCTAGTTCTAAGCCAACAGACAGGTATCAGACCCGTTCTCAAAGCTTTTCCAGCTTAGAAGAACATTGCCACGACTTACACTGCAGTGACAGAACCTTCAAGTATCCAGAGTCACCTTTCCAACACAATGAGATCATAGGATATGGCTTGAGTATCATGTGTAACATTATAATATCTGATAGGACCATATTGGGATATCTTACGTACTAGTATGATGCCCCTTAGTCTTAGTTTAGAGATCGACATGAGCAGAAGTAGTCTTTGTCCACCAGCCATGTTTTTCAAGTGTTTACTCCTCTTTCATAGTTACTCACTGGTATGTATTTCAAATGATGATTGTTCAGCCCCTGTGGACTTGTAGAACCCTTGTGCTATCTGCTTGTCTTGAATTGTCACTGACATGTCAAAAAACGTTTTAATACGTACTGTGGTTGATAGCACTGTGCTCACTAATGTATATTAGTTTTCCTAATAAAAGATCATATGTCTGCTTTATGACTCAGAGAGTTTTATGTTGTGTGTATCCTCATTATGACCGGGTCTGATTGTTTTTCTTTTCTTAGTTAGAAGACACATCCGATGATGCTTATCGGAGCCGCCACACCAAGCATGAGGAGCTTGAGAGAGCACGCTGGGATTCCTGGACAGCAGCTGCTATTTCCCATAGACGAGGGAACAGGTACGTTTTAGTGGGAAAAAAATGAGGCTGTAGGAGTCAGTAGACCTGGGTTCTAATTCTGATTCTGTCACTTAGTTGTGACAGAATTAATTAGTTGTAATAGTCTGTAATTCTCATTTTTCTGGTCCTCAGTTTCCAGGTCATTGAAAATTAAGGCATTAGATTCCAAACTTTTGCAATATGCCAAGGGAAGAAAACCTAGCCTAAAGGGGCCTTAAAGTGACTAGATATACCTATATAAATAAAAATTAATTAAAATAACACAAGAAAAAAATGAGATCAAGGTATTTGACTAAATAATATATATGTTGTAAGCTCTCTTCTGATTTTAATAATCTGTGATTCCAGATCTAATTGGATTTTCAATTTGTGAGGGAAAATTTGTTTTTGTTTTTTTTTCCTTATGTTGATAATAAAGTTGAGTTGCTTGAGCAACTAGTTTAGGGGCTTTGTTATGAATAACCTAATGGCGATTACCAAATTATAATTTTTAGCAGATCTTCCAATAAAGGCGAAGGCCGAGGAACTCAGCCTATCCCTGCTACAAGCCTAGCAGTGTCTCAACCAGTGTCTCCAGATACAGCATGTCATAATTTTAATGATCTGGCCCATTCTTCTGCTGGAACCTCTAGTCCTGAACCTTGCAGCTTGTTGCAGTCTCTTTCCATCAAGGACAGGACTCCTGTGCCATCCTCTTGCAGTGAAGACACCTGTTCCACTACCACTGATACTGGTGATGATGCAGCACAGGTAATAATTTCCACTGCTTCTCGGAAGTTGCAGTATTTCAAATAGGAAAAATTCAGAAAAATAACTACAGTGGCACCTGTATCCACCTTTAGTATCTTCTCTTTGTGATCATTCCCTCATTAAGAACCTACCTGTTGTTGCTGTTACAAGTGGAGTGCTCTATAATTGCAAATACTGCAGCAAAAATGTGTTTAATATCTTCTGATCTAAGCAGATGCCTTGACCCATATTTTATCTGGCCCAAAGCCAAATCTAAAAGGTTTTAAGGATGAGCTTTGGAGAGTGTAAAAGATGGCAAAGCCGTAGCCATTTTAAAGTATATATTGCCTGTAGATGCCTAGAAGTTCAATTCCCATAGAGTAGAATGTGTATTGCCCAATTTGAGGGCAGGGGCTTGGTCATTTTCATCTTGGTGCAGTACTTAATATAGTGTTTTGCACATTTAGTAGATGCTTAATTAGTGAATATTGCTATAATTGATTTTCTATTGCAGTCCTCCTCATTACATAGAATAGGCTAAAATTTCTGACCCACCTAAATTTTATATATCCTTCAAGATAAATTACCAAAAGATATTGACTGTTCCCATTTATTTCTAAAGTTAGAGTGTAGTAGTTTTAAAAGTCGTATAGCAATATAAAGACTTCAAGATAGAGGTTGAAAGTGTTTTTCTTTTTCCATTTGTTTTCGGTTTGTTTTTCCCCCTTCTGTGTGCTTCACTCTTTACTGATTTTTTTTTTGTCTTTTTTATATCCTTCTGGATTCCTCTCATTATTCAGTCTTTATATCTCTCCTCTTCCAAGACTGTCCATAGCATTTAACAGTAGGATATTTATTATTTGTCATATTTGTCAAATAGTTTTTGGTTGCCTCTTCTTTTAAAAGTACTTGTTGCCATGGCAGCTAGGTGACACAGTTGATAGATAGAGCACCAGCCCTGGAATTAGGAGGGGGACCTGAGTCTGAATCCAGCCTTAGACTCTTACTAGCTGTGTGACCCTGGGCAAGTCACTTAACCCCAAATGCCTCAAAAAAAAAAAGATTAAAAGTAGTTGGTGTAGTTTCTTTATAAATTATATCACTTTTTACGGTGAGCTCTTTACTTAAAGTGGAGGTTTTGATTTTTTTTCTTTTAAGATCTTGTGCCTTTAATGCTCTTTACTTCCCTGTCTCATAGATAGTCCAGCCCTGGGAGCGCCGTACATTTCCTCTTTCAGACACATCTTGTCAAGCTCTCTTGGATCAGCCTAATAAGCTACTGCCTCCTGTCCCAAAGCCATGGTGTTCAAGCAGAAAGCCCAACCCCAGGACTCAGAACAGCCCCCCAGAATCTCGTCCCATTCCCAGCAGTCTGCCTGAAGGACACTTCCAAGCCAACAGCAGCAGCTGCATAGAGGAGTTCACAAGCCACGAATGCTTCTCAGCTAGGCTTCTGAAGAACAGATGATGCCTTGGGTTCCCATGACAGGTGCTGTATCACATGCAGGCTCATCTACTTCTGTTCAGTATCCAGAGCTTGGCAGGTGAGCTAGCCCAGCAGAAGGGACCCCAGGAGTGGTGGTCACTGCTGCCCAGGAGACCAGTCATAGGTGGACTTGGGCTTCCTACTACCACAGGTAGGCTGGCTCCAGGATAGGCGAAGTGTGGGAGGCACTTTTGTGAGCCTTTGAAGTGCAGGGAAAGGATCTGTGTAGTTTGGGAGAAACTCATCTGCTTAAAGAGTCCGGAGAGAAGGTCTGGCTGGCTTTTTGAAGACCAGCAAGTTTAGAGCTGTGGCTCATTTTTTAGATGGGAGGAAATTGGAAGAACCAGATTGGAAAGAGTGGATATGCCTTTGTAGATTTCTGGTTCTTGGGCATCTCAGGGTTGGTGAGTGTGCCCAAGAACACTCAGGCAGCTCTCAGGGCATTTAGTCTGTGCTCTTGCATGTAAGTAAGAAATAGAGCCACTTTGCAGGGACAGACAAAGGCTGTTGCAGCCTCCCAGTTTTCTGGGTCTTACATGCTTTCCTAGGAAGCTGATTACAATGCAGATACAGGTATATGTGGAGGAGATTCAGAATTTCAATGGCTATTCCATTCCCATAGGCTCTGGAGCTTGTTTCTTTGTTGTCTAGCATAAACATGGCTTCCTGGCTCCTTACAGTAGATGAAGATCAGGGTCTTCAATGTGTATGGATTGGGTTCTGTTAAGTCATGTAGACACCCGATTCCAAATTTCTAATAAGTTCCGTTGCTTGCAATTTGTTGTATTGGTAATAATTTCTCCCAGTCACATGATGACTTGGATAGCTGAGTTTCGTATCCACAGTGTCTTTGAAGCCATCATTTTTGGAAAGGAGCACTTCATCAGTATTGAAGATATAAGTTAAGTTGGGAAGACCAGTGAAGTTAAACAAGTGGCAGCTTTCTTGCTTGATGCTAGAGTTAACATGCTTTCTTCAAGTCTCTGTAGAGAAATAGAAGGGTTATGTAGCCTTCTGAGGAATGTCTTTGTAGCACATGGTTCTCAGAGCTATCCAGAATGGAGCTCTCACTTACACATGCATGTGATGGAGCTGGATCAAGGAGGACTGGAATGTCTCTGTCTGAGAAAATTACCCTACCCTCTATTTCTTCTGTTTACTATTGATGATGATGATGATGATGACAATTATTCTACTACATGAAGAGAACCTTTAACTTGCCAAAGACCTCAGAGACAGGCTTCTCCTTTCTTAACCACGTGATTGATCTGTGATTCCTTAATACCATGGCTTTGGTGTCGGCCTGCCCAAAGGTAGTGGCCTCCATTAGACCTTTCAAAGCTCTTTAGAGCCCTCTGTTTCCATGGCAGATCTGAAAGGGACCAGTATTGTTACCGTGTCCCTTTCTGATTTCACATTACTTCCAGTTCCTATGGGTTTTTTTGAAAATTAATAAAATTAAAACCACAAATTAGGTAACAGACCTCCTGCCCATGTCTAGACCCCTCAGTCATATACATGTACTGGGTTCCAGATAGCTCTGTTATTTGGAAAGATCTGCCATGTCAATCATATTTTTGGTATGTGAGGCCCACCTAAAACAGGTATTCTAAGAAAGCCATGGATTCTTCAGTAAGAGTGCTGCAATATTTACTTACAGATATAGGTGTTTCTTTTGCCCCATAACTTAAAGATCTGCCTCTTCTTGTAATAGGAATAGTTTCCCATCATCTGGTATTCAACACTACTAAACTATCCATTTTCTTTCCATATCTCCAAGCACTCAAGCTACAAGTTCCCTAGGTTAACCCTTTTAATAGTTGCTAAATGGGAAAATGTCTTGAATTCCCATGGAACAAAGTCACATTTTATTAGTCTTAGCATGGCGCAACAGCTCTGGCTCTGTAAATCTCTGGCCATTTTTAGGCTGTTTTTAATCATAACATTCACGAAATCTGTCTAGCTATCCTGATTGTTTCAACCAGTTGACAGATAATTAATGTTACATTTCAGTCCCTTTCACCCTTACCTACTGTATGTATACATTTGTCACTTTTGGTGTAACCAATTTGTACATACTTTATACCCTTATCATTTTTTATTTTGTGTTCTTTTGGATGGGTGAGAACTGATGATCTGCAGATGAAACACAGGGACTGTTAGCTACTGTAATGTCTGAAGGAAGCAAAGTGCATTTCAATGGCAATGTTATAAAACATGTTTCACATTAACTACTTCAAAACGCTTTGTGCTCAACACTAAAGCTAAGGAGAAAAAAATAAACATGTAATTTACCAAAGTGTTCCAAATGAATCCATCTTCTGTGAAATCTTTGTGTCTTAATTTTAATTAGGGGTCTTTTTTGTTTAAGGTGGGTAAAATTATATTAAGCAAACAGAGCTATATTTTAAAAACTTAATTACATGACTAATCATTTCTCTGTTTTGTTAATTTAGAGATAAAAGGATATAAAGCCAGGCTCCATTTATTACCAGTGTTCTCCTTTATTTGGTAGGAGTATGGAATGAGTCCATAGCAAGCCCACTCATTGAATCTGATGGAAAAGTAGGGATATATATGATGGGGGTAAAGAGCTACGAGCTCTTAAAAGAATGCTCATAACCGAGTAAGGAAAAACCGTAGGGGGGAAAGCTTTGTTTTTTTCCTTAAGCAAGGCAAGTGGGTCTTTGTAGGCAGAATTTAGAAGGAATCCAGTCTCTGCCCAACAACTTGGCCTACACCTCCAAGTATTACTTCACCAACCCACTGCATATAGTTCTAGATGAAGCGTATGACATATGACTTGTTGAGAAGACTTGGATTCATATCCTGCCTCAGACGTTTATTAGCTTTGTGACCATGGGCAATTCACTTAATCTCTCTAGGCCTCAGTTTTCTCATCTGTAAAATGAGAGGGTTTGACTGAATGGCCACCAGAGTCTCTTCTGTCACCAAATCTATGAATCTATTACTACTATAAAATCAGAGGGATTTCCAGGTCTATGTATGATAGATCTGATAATATAATTGTAATGTTTTGCCCTGATAGGCATTATTTGGCCATAAAGAAGTGACGTCGGGCAGCTAGGTGGCGCAGGGAGTAGAGCACAGGCCCTGGAGAGGACCTGAGTTCAAATGTGGCCTCAGACACTTGACACACTTACTAGCTGTGTGACCTTGGGCAAGTCACTTAAACCCAATTGCCCTGCCTTCCCCCTTCCAAAAAAAAAAAAAGTGACATCTCCTAAAAGTATTTCTAGGCCCGTACATTTCCCAGCCTTTTCCATTCTGAAACATTCCTGTCCGTTTCTAAACTTATCACAGTATGGTCAGAGGATAGTAAGAAGTGTTTTTGCATAAAAACTGATGCGAAACCAAGAAAGATTGTGCTAGTGAGAATGAGGAGACAGCAGGGAGAAAAATACAGCCTCTGCAAAGGGAATGCTTCATTATGATGGGAGAAAAATGAGCACAAAGATACATAACCTAGAGACAATGGCCTTTTGAATATCGTGGCCAGGAGTCCCAAAGAAGAGCCACAAAAGATCTGTGTCCATGATAGCTGCTGAGCTGATTTCCAAAAGTAGACCTGATGAAAAGAAAATGATTGATAAGAGGATTTGAACAGGCTGCTAACTGTAATGCATTGCAAATAAGGACAGCCTACATGAGCCCCTGTGCTTATCCCTCAAATACCAAGCAGCTAAATTTGGGCAATTGACCCAAAAGAGAAAGAGTTAGCAAAATCAACTGATAAGGTGAAAAGGAACGAAAAGAAAGCTAAGACAGTCATACACAATCAGAATGAAAACAAAGACATCATTCCCGTCTGAATACACCAAGTTAATTCCCTTTCTGGAGCTGTCACCGGTGCCCTTCTTTTTCCTTGTAATCCTTCAAGATTTATATTGTCCTGTGGAGACATCATCTTATATTTCCTTGTAACACTTCTGCCTTTTGATTGTCCTTCCTAATATTTACATTTGGTTTCATTAACTGAGGTTGCTTTTGATTATCACAATCAGATTTTACCTACATAACATTAAAAAAATTTTTTTTGGATAGGAATCCCTTTGTCCATACAGTGTAATTTCCAGGCCCTTCATACAAATAAAAGCCAGCTTGGCAGTGGTACACACAGAAAACGCACTATTTAGGCCTTCATATCAGTGTATGTTGCATTAAATAAACTGAGTGACATGTTTATCGGGAAATATGTTCTGGGCCATTTCTTCATGTTATTCATTCTCAAAGACCCTTTTTCTGGCAGAGATATGAAAGGAAGGGGCCATTTTAATTTAAAGGCATTTTGTGAAATGTCAGTTTCATTTTTTTTTTCCATTTGGTCATGTAACTGAATAATTTCACCTAAGATATTCTGTGGCTCATTAGCCCACCAGGCAGACTATTTGTGTTTACCAAGGGTTTTTGTGTCATTATTTGGTGAGATCTTGAAATCAGGGGTTTCATCAGGCAGCCATGAATTGTAGTTTATTCAAGTTTATTTTTTCTTCAGAAACCCACTCTAGAATGACAGATTCCTTGTCTCCATCTTCAATAATGTTTTGAGCCTTGCTTCTGATTGTTAGCTCAGTCTCTGTTCCGTCGTCGTGCTAATAGCCCTATTGGGCAGTAAAAAGATAACCAGTACTGCTTTACCTTTATAGGTGAAAAATTGGGTAATTTCTTCTACATCTGCCAAGATACCCTAGCCTCTTTCTTTTGAGGGGGAAGACAGGGCAGTTGGGGTTAAGCGACTTGTCCAAGGTCACACAACTAGTAAGTGTTGTCACGTGTCTGACGCTGGATTTGAACTCAGGTCCTCCTGACTCCAGGGCCAGTGCTCTACTCACTGTGCCACCTAGTTGCCCCAGCCTCTTTTTTGTAGTGACTACATGTATACTATATAAGGTGTAACTATAAAGTAAAGAAGCGAATCTTTTTAAAGAGTTTTGTGGGATTAGTTCAGTCATCCTCAGAGGATGTGCTTAGACACAATGAGTTCTTGCTAGGTATGCTGAGAATGTATGAAACATAGATTTGCAGTTGGATTGCCTGCATCTCCCAACTTTTATGTAACATTCCAAGAATCCTTATAGCAAAGAGTAATACTGTATTATGAAACAAAAACAAGTTTGAGAACCGCTAGTCTAGTTACTTTATACATGCCTTGTTTTTTCTAAATACGATGAAGTATTTTCCTTCTAAGAACCATTGTACTATAATACCTCTTCTGAGATATTCTCCAAAGGTGGAATCTTTTGTGGGTTAGATCCCCAGAAGAACTCTCAACCTTCCAGAAGGTAACTCTGTGGGTACTCATAAATACTCACCATTGTGCTTCTCATTAACAACCAGTAGGTAATTAGCTCCTAACAAAGGCATTGATTCAAATGGCATAGCAAGAACAGTATATATACCACAAGCATCCTTTCTTCACCTGTAGAATAATCCCCCACAAATGCACAGTATCTCTGGGGAGAGGGTGGGCACAAACTTAAAAGTACAGTTAAGGCACACATGGAAGGAGCACTCTCACAGGGTCTCCATATCCTTTCTCTCTTCAGAAAGTCCTCATGAAGTTCACTGCTGGGTAGGATTGTTCTAGTGGTAGACTAGGTTTTGCTTCTTCAAGGACAGCTATAATCTCTACTACCTTCAGCTTCAGGCTGGCCTAAAATCCTTGGCTCAAGTACTGCTCTGCTATTTCAGAAAGAGCAAGAAAATTTTAGACTAGGATTGGCAGGAGCCTCCCCGGTTCACTCCCTCAGCGCCTGGACCTGCCATCTGAGGCATGCCATGTGCCAGACAGAAGGTGTGAGAGCAGAGATTTTTAGCCTCTGAACAGTTCTTCCTGATTCTGGACTAGATATCCTCATTGATGGACCTCACCCTAACTTAAAATGACTATCTAATACATATCTCAAATCTTCATCTCAACAGGATGGGCCATAACCAGGCTATAGTACTCTTACCAAGTCATTTGGTTTGGTTTTGTTTAATTCTAAGGTTCTCTTCTCAAATGAGTTGTTTTGGAACAGGTACTGGGATAATCTGTGCTTTGGAGACAAGTTCATTGCCTCTGATGCCTATCCATCTGTCTCCTTGTCTTTTTTTATTTTAAGATAAGCTACTGAAAGCCTCACATTCTTAACTAGGGGTCCTTTATAAGGTGCAGATTTATCTGCTCTTTCTGAACAGGAATCATACTTTACATTTCTTTATCTCTACAGTCTGCCCCTGATCTCCTGTAAATTTGCCAAAACCTGAAGGAGTTGTCTTCAAACAAATCTCAATTTTAAGTGAACCCTTCAGAATATTTCTCCATGTAGTCCTATCTTACAACAAATTCATCTGAGTTATTGCTACTGTGACATACTGAAAAGAGCTACTAGTTGGTAAGACTTTGGGGATCAGGCAGAATTGAATTAGATAGACTATGTCTGGGATAACCTCCAAACTCTGATATTCTCTTGAGTGTTGGACATAAGTGAGAAGACTCACGTCTGAATCCTCTCTGAGACTCTTTTAATAACTGTGACCTTGGACAAGTCATTTAACTCCTCAGAGCTTCAGTTTCCTAATTTGTAAAAAGATGATAGTAATACTTGCTCTCACAAATTACTTAGGAAAGGCTTGTCTGTTTGATAAGAAATAAAGGATAAACTAGGGCAGCTATGTGGCAGAGTGGATAGAGCACTGAGATTGGAATCAGGAAGACTCCTCTTCCTGAATTCAAATGGGGCCTCAGACATGTACGAGCTCTGTGGCCCTGGGGTAAGTCACTTCACCCCGTTTGCCTCAGTTCCTCAGTCTGTTAAATGATTTGGAGAAGGAAATGGCAAACCACTCCAGTACTTTTGCCAAAAAACAAGCAAACAAACAAATGGAGTCACGAAGAGTCAGAAATGACTTAACAACAACAAAGGATAAACTAGAAAGCAGCTTGGCGTAAATTAAAACTATAATAATAATTTTATCAAAATTTTATACCATATACCACAGTAAATTCAAAGTGAATACATAACCTGAGTATTATAGATCATACCATTAAAAAAAAATAGAAGAGAACCAGATCAGACACCTTTCACACCTAGGTCTAGGGGTGGATTCTTAACCAAAAAGGGATAAGAGGCAATTAAAAAAGGTAAGTAACCCGCATGAACAAAGTGAATGCATCTAGAATAAGAGAGGCTGTTGACTGGTAAAAAATGTTTAAATGCTAATAAAAGGTCTCATATTGAAGATAGATAATAAGTAATATAAGACCAAAAATCATTCTCCAATAGGTAAGTGTTCAAAGGATATGAATAGTTTTCAAAACAATTGTAAATTGTTAACAGCCACATGAAAGAGTGCTACAACTAATAAGAGAAATAGAAATCAAAATAACTGAGGTTTCACTTTATACCCCCAAAACTGGCAAAAATGAGTACTAGTCCTATCAATTCTGATCATTTCAGTAACGTTCCATTCTACTTCTGTATCAAAATTAGTCTAGCCGTACCTCATTACTGGGCATCTTTATGTTTCCAGTTCTTTCCTACGGCAGAAAAGGGGAAGAGGGAGTTTCCAAAAAAAAAAAATCATTAAATATTCAGAGCTAGAATCCTCATTTTAAATGAGGTTACTAAAGAAAATGAGAACGTTTGCCCTGAAGAAGGAAAACTTGACAGGTGGTCGAATGCAAGTTAACGAAGTTAGAATGCCTCCACCACTGACTATTCCTATTTCTTCTTATCTTTGCCAATTTTGGACAGTTTGGAAATGAAGGTGATGTTAAAAATAAAAGAACAATTAAAAATATTTTTAAGTGCTACTTCCCTTGGCCTGGACTAGGTTGATCATGTTACCTAGTCCCTGTGTAGCCACAGTTCTTTTATCTCCCTTTCTGAGATGCATCTCTAGGCAATTGTGGAAAACCATCCTTGATTCCCCTGAATGACTCATGCTTGGTTTAATGTATTGAACACCTGCTACATGTCTGTTTCTGTGTCATTGAGGGAAGTGGGGATGGGACAGAGCTGGACCTGTGATTTTATCAGCACGAGGAGCTTCTGATATGGAAACTTCCCCCAGTGCAGATGGTTATTTCATCTGTAACTGAGTTTAAGTTGCCTGGGATATCAAGAGATTAAGTGACTTGTTTATGGTCAAGTAACTAGTATGTGTCAGGAGCAAGATTCCAAGGACAGCCCTCCATCAGCTACACCATGTTGCCTGCATAGTAGTAAAAATAGTAAATTGCTTATATTAAGGTGCCCAAGAATCATTGGAGACCCAAGTACACTGAGTGGTCAGAAAAGGGAGTCTTCTGCTTAAATAATTAGAACCTCAAATACTAACTTCTCTCCATATGGAGAGAATACCTCAATACTAACTTCTCTCCACACTTCCTAACTCCATTCTCTGGCCTTAACAGGACCTCCAAAACTAGCCAACCTATCTAAACAAGTTGACATAAATACATAAAATTAGGACTTCTACCAGGGTGCCCCTCTCATGTTGATTAAGACTAGTTTTGTTTTGTTTTTACCTGAAATACAATGAAGCTGTCCCTGGAACTTAGTTGGCCCTGGGGGTGCTAATGCTAAAGATATAGCTTCCTTAAAGCAGCTTCCTGGTGGCTTATGGCCATGTTGAAGTATTGACATTATTATGGCTTCCTGGTCACTTAAGGGCATTCCATCCATGTGGAATCCAGGCCCTTCATACTTGGCAGATGCTCCAAGGCTACTCAGGTCACCGCACCCTGACCTGTTGACCAGATCCTTTTCTCATGTGGAATCAAAACAAACCTAAAAGCTATGGTATTTTTATTGAACGTCCTTCATAAACTATTAACTGTTGAATGACAATTCCAAAAGACTCACAAGGAAAAATGCTCTCCATATCCAGAGAAAGAACTGTGGAGTCTGAATGCAGATGGAAGCACGCTATTTTCTTCTTTGTTTTTTTTTTCTTTCTTATAGTTTTTCCCTTTTGCTCTGATTCTTCTTTCACAACATGACTAATGTGGAAATATGTTTAATATGATTGTACATGTATAAGCTATATCACATTGCTGCCATCTTGGGGAGGGAAGGGGAAAAATTTAGAACTCAAAATCTCATAAAAGTGAATGTTGAAAACTAAAAATAAATTAATATTGAAAAGGGGGAAAAGGAAGTCAGGCATCTAGAGGCACCATCAGGCAGACCTGTTTTTTTCAATTATAAAATGGAAAGTAGATACAGAATCAAATCTATTAATGGAACAAATATGTCAATTATTAAAATAATTGAAAGATTTAAAATATGTATAGTTTTCTACCTTATAAAACTTCTAGACCAATAGAAGACAAGATAGAAACACGTTATATGCAACATCACACGTATATTAAAAGAGGGTACAAAACAGAGGATCTTTTCATTCACATCTCATTTCTGTCCACAGATTCTTTGCTCTGAAGCCCTTCATTTAGAAAGTACTGACTCATTTTTGGAGATTAAAGGAAGTTCAGACACCTAGTCCAGACCTTTAATTTTGTGCAGGAAAAAGCACACACAAAGAGGATGTGACTCTACTTCGGTCACACAGCTAGTTAGTGAGGTCAGACTTGAGTCCACAGTCCTCCCCTATTTAGCATATTTGGTAAAGGAACAGATGGCATTGTGGCTCACATTGTAGTTGGAGTGAGGGAATTGCAATGCAAACACAGATGGGGTTATCAGATGGCTAAATACTGAGACACCACTTTGGCAATCTATGTCTAGAGCCACTAACAGCTCAGCTCTACCTCCAATCTTAAATTCCTCCCCAAGCCTACCTTTATAGAGGATTCAGAACCTTCCAGGTAACACCATTTTCCACCAGCAGGTCTGTTTGGCTTCAGCTCTGTGCCAGGTAACCCCCACCCACTTTTCTTTGTGTGTTGTCTCCCCCATTAGATGCAAGTTCCTCGAGAGTAGGGCAGGGACTGTCTTTTTTATTTATATCCCCTTTGCTTAGCACAGTGCTTGGCACATAGGTACTTAATGTTTATTGAATTGAATTGTGATATACAGAGTCCCTCTGAATGGAACAGAGGGCAGACTCCCACTGACAGAAGTTAGTTCAATGGCTGTCGAAAGAGCCTGCCAGGGAGACAGAGAAAGCACAGGGTCCAAATTGCCTGGTTGTTGTTGACTGGCCTATAGAAGTTGACTGCCAGTGTAAGACAACTGAGAGTCAATTGACCCAGCACATTCAGCAAATAGAGACAAGTTCTCAATTTTTATGAACTATGTAATGAAATCAGTGACAGCACAACTAAATGTTAATGGAACACACAGGCCACAGGCAGAAACTTGAGAAGCTTTGCCTGGAAGTGCTGCCCCCAATCCAGAAGTTTCACAGCGTTGCTCAGAACCATAAGACATGAAATTGAGAGCAAGAGTATGTTGGAGACTTGGCAACCAGTAGTTAGAAATCCTGGTTTTTATCATCTGCTTCCTAGAAGGTAATTTCTTTGAGTGCAGCATAGTGGGGAGGTTCTAAGAGAAGCTTCAACATCAGCCTGAGGAGTCAGCAGAGCAGTACCTGCTGGGGGCTTGGTTGAGTGGAGCCTGTAGCTCAGTAGCTGAGCTGCTTAGGCTTGAGGAGCTAGTTTAGTGAGGACTTCCTTTTGCAGAGCCAGTTGATTCAGTCTGCATGGAGACCTCCCTGTGTCTCCTTTCAAGTGGCTAAGGTGGGAAAGTTACACATACGTGGCTCCCCTTGGAGAACCACAAAGGAAGTATTGACATTCCTGAATGAGATGGGTTTGATATATTGAATCTACGTGGACCCTTCCCACTAGTCTGTCTCAGGAACATTTATGTCCTACTTTCTGGGCAGAACCCCAGTCAAATGGCTTCAGGCTTTAGCTATAGGTCGTCTTTACCACCCACCCATACAGGTACTGGTTGATCAACTAGTGAAATTTAAGCAGGAGATCAGTTAAACAGGACCCGGACAAATACTGTTGGCAGTACAAACAGACACTCTGGGGATGGAGGGAGGAGGCACAGTGCCCATTATATCACCTTGCTAACTAGGTGGGCAGAGGGAGCTTTGAGCATGGCTTCTATATGGCAGGGTTGATAAAGCAATAGATGGCCAGCCTGTCGGAATGTCAGGAATGCTAAGTCTGGCATCCAGGAAGTAGGACCCTTCAACCCTACCCAAACCTACAGCATCCCCTACAGTTCCTGTCCCACGTGTATCATCCTCAGGGATTACAGAGGGCAGACTATTGAGAAAAGGGGTTTCACAAGCTCTTGGGAGTCAGCATTTGGGTCCTTTTGGCAAGCTATGCAGTATCATGAATAGGACTAATGGAAACCCTTGAAGTTTCCTGAAACATCCTGTGTAGTTAACCCCTAATGTCATTGGTTTCTAGAAGTCATGAAGATGAAATAGCACTACATCGTGTTAACTCCTTACAACAATCCCATGTAGCTCATGGGGAAAGCAGTCAGCACCTAGCCGCTTTTTACAAATCATCATGTGCACTCCCGTCATTCCTGACAGTGGTGTTGGAGACCAGGTAGCCTGGGCCTAGGGTGAGTGCTATGGGGATTGACTTCACAGATACCTTTTTCTTCAATCTTGTTGCTAAGACTAGTCAAAAGCAATTTTCTTTCACCCAGCACAGGGTTCAAGATATCTTCAATGACCTTCTCTAGGAGCTTTTCTTTCTAAAGTTACTGAGGTGTTACAGCACTCTTACTTGGGCTGAATGAGAGCATGGCCATAGAAGCCCTAGATCTGATAGATGAGGGACAAGGGGTAGGTAGATAATCACCTGTGAGAAAATCCAAGATCTAGCCCACTCAGCCAAGTTTCTGGGAATACAGTAGGTAGGGAAAACCCAGAGGATTCCAAAAATAGTCCAGAATAAGCTAAGAAGGAAGAATCCTCACAATCTAAGAAGGAAGCCTAGAAGCTTATTGTACTTTTCAGAAGAACCCACATTCCCTATCCCGGTATCAGGGTGAATGTTTGCGAATGTGTGTATGCGCACACACATGCACATCTATAGATCTGTGCCAAAAGTCTTCATCTTTTAAGTGGGGTCTGGGACAGGTTATAGCCTGAAAGATCTAAAACAGGCCATCTAGCTTTCACATCTTGGGCCGTTGTGACCCTGCAAGGCCCATATTTTTGGAGGCCACTGTCCATGAAATCTTGAGTGGAGCTTGGAGCTTCTGGCCAGCTAGTAGGCTAGAATAGGTGGCCCTAATGGATCTCACAGGTTCTCCAAAGTGGGCACTCACTATGCCCATTTTGGAAAGTAGTTGTTTATAAGAACTCTGATCAACACAGTGACCACCCATGAATTCAAAGGACTAGTGATGAAGAATGCTATTCAGTGACTGACATAAAAAAGAGGGACTCAACATGCAGAATAAGACGTACGTATTCAGACACGGCTGATGTGGGAAATTATTTTGACTATGCATATTTGTTATAAAGGTTTTGTTTTTCTTTCTCTGTCAAGTGAGGTTTGAGAAAGAAGTAAAAGTAAATATAGTTAATTTTTAATTTAATTTTTAAAAAATGGAAAAGCATTTGCTGAACTGTTTCTGGGATTTAATTGCTACTAGACAGATAACCGAGGGCCATACAATCACTCTTCATCCAGTATTACCTGTTAGAATTTTGGTGATGGAAGATGTACCCTAACAAAAAGAATAGGGCACAGGTGGCCTCTCATTAAATGGAAATGGTACATTCAAAATAAAGCCTTTTAGATCCCTTAGGTTAAAGCCCTTCACAAAGAGACTGTGACTACAAGAGACCTAGGCCTCCAGTCCAAGTCCTGGGAGCTTTTGCTGGCCCAATTGGCACCTACCAGTAAGAAACTAACAAAGAATGCTTCTTTGCCTGGTTTTCTGATGGCTCCATCCACTACAAGAAAGGTATCTGCAACTGGACATTATAAATCTGGTAAAACAAGGCATGCCCTAGGGAATGGGGGTGGGGGTGGGGAGTCCTGGCAAGTCTTCTTAGCACTCTAAATTACAGGCTGCATAGCTAGCATGTAAGAGAGTCTTGAAAAATAGGACAAAGACAATCTTCCTCTACACGGATTCCTAGGTGGTGTCCATAGGCCTGGCCAAGTGGTCTGGGCCCAGGAAAGAACAGGCCTAGAGGCCCAATCAAAGGTTTAAACCTTTGGAGTCAGAACCAATGGAGAAATTTTGCCAGTGCCTCCCCTGCATGCAATTATTTGTGGGGCACGTCAGCTCTCCTCAGAGACACCATGTGCCCTCTTCTGCACTAAAGCCAAGTTGGAGCCACAACTAGAACAGTAAAGGGATTGGAGAATGGGTCCATTGCCAATCTAGCCATGGGGACTATGATGCCATGTTGTACTGGGCAAGGGATCATAGAATTCCCCCTAATTAAGGGGGCTCTAAGGCAGTTCTTCCTACCCTACTGAGCTCCTTGTGACAGCTGGATTAAACCAACTTTGAGGGTCAATTTCATAACCATCAGACTGGTAAAGATAAAAATTTTGGAGGGATTTCAGGAAAATAGGTGCATCAATGTACATGGTACATTTGTGAATTACTGTATCCATTCTCAGAAACTATTTGCACCTATTCCTCCCCAAAAAAGTTATTAAATTGTGCAGACTCTTGACCCACTTATGCCACTGCTAGAAACATACCCCAAGGAGATTAAAGAGAAAAAGAATCCATATGCACAAAATGTAATTGCTGGGGTTTTTTGGTGGTGGCAAAGAACTGCAAACTGAGGGTGTATCCATCAGCTGGAGAATGGCTGAACAAATTATGGCATATGAATGCAATATTATTTTGTTGGAAGAAATGACAAAGAGGATGACTTCAGGGAAACCTGGGAAGATTTGTATGAATTAATGCAGAACCAAAAACAATTTATGAAATAACATAAAGACAACACAGCAAGTTTTAAGAACTCTAATCCACACAATGACCAACAATGATTCTAGAAGCAGGCTCTTCACCTCTTGGCAGAGAATGATGGACTTTTTTTTTAATATGGCTAAGGCAAAAATTCATTTTGTTCATACATATATATATGTGTATGTATATATATATATAGTTTTTTGGCTTTTTTCTTTTTTTCAATGGGATGGATAGATAGAGAAAATAGATTTTATTTTTTAATAAATTAATGAAAATTTTACTATTTTTCCTCCTAAACCCTCCCCCTCTTCCACCACTTATATACATATACATACACATGTAGCTTGCTTGTATGTATTCATTTATATGTTGTGTAAACAGCATTAGCTTGTGAAGTCCTTGAAGACAGGGACCATCTTGCCTCCTTTTGTATCCCCAGTACTTGACACATAATAGACACTTAAATGCTTACTTAAATTTTTTAAATGTAATGGCCAGGTGGTATGTTCACCAAGCAGCTCTCAACCCATCCCCAAATGATAAATTGGCCCCTTTACCCCATCTCAGCACGGGTTTTCCCCTGTTAATCAACAGCTGCATCATCTTGCATCTGCCTGAATAGAACAGGTTCCTATAATGAATCAATGCCAGTCAAGAAAGGGAAAGAGTTTTGTGTGCCAGTGTTTTCTTGGATCCAATCTCCAAGAAGATTTACCCAGTAAGAATGTACATGGTTATTGCTGACTCTTTCTGACCCTTCCTTATTCCTTCTGTGGTGCAGAGTTGCCTGGGCCTTTAAGGACATTGACCTCTTTGAGGGCACCCTTGGGAAATAGCTCATGTTCCCTTCAATTGGCAGGCTTCCTTTTCTCTGATATGGTCTGAACAACCCCTTCCCAAAAAAGGCTTGGGTGGTATAGTTGGGAGGTGCCTTGTTTTCTAACAGCATAGGGAAGACAATGTTGCTCTATAACTATGGTGTGTATATGTATGTGTCTATATATATATCCCTGAAATATGGGACATCCCCTCTCTGGTTTAGTAGTAATCCTGAGTGGCTGGATGAAGGTGATGGTCCATATTTAGTTATGTGAGAAAGCAGCTCCTCCATAGAGGCCTCTAAAGGAGCAAGGATTTTTTATATCTTCCCCTAGATGTGGCCAGGGAATGCTGAGAGGATATTACTATGAGGAAAGCTTCAGTATTAATGTAGATCTTGGGAGAGGTTGCATGCCCGAAGAGTATTCTCTCTCAGCCACTTGACTACGGATGACCATGATGAATAATTTTGAATGCTCTGTGACTGCCAGATGTGTCACCATCTCTACTGTGGTCCTAATGACATTTCCAGTGCATTATTTGTTTATCTTCACCACCTTACTTTGGGAGACATACTGTGAACTGCAAAGATTTGGCATCAATTGTTAAGATCTGGAACTTCTAAAGAATGGAAGAAAAGCCTGGGATTTATAGTCTTCATTCTCTGCCACGTTTTTTTGGTCACTTCTTCAAGAGGAACTCTAAAATCTTTTTGGTGTGTTTTTGTCCTATTTGTCTTTTTTTGTCTTGCAGTCCTTTTTGTTTAGGTTTTTTCCCCCTCTTTTTATCCCTAGTACTGCCTTATATACTACTACTCATATCTGAAAGCTTAGGATTGTCTGGTAAAAGCCCTAAAGATTTAAATGACAGAAGGTCCTCTAAAAAATTCTTAGAACCTTACTACTAAGGAGTAGTATGTGATAGGATTACTATTTACCAGGGCTTGCCCTCCCCAACAATGGAAGTTTGGCTATCCCCTCTCCCTTTCTTCCCCCCCCCGCCACCGGCAACATAGCTGTCTTGGACGTGATCGGCATCTCCCTTGATGCAGCTTTCCTGGTGTCCTTTGGCCATACTGACATGTCTTCTCCAGTCATCTAAGGACACAGAAAGCTCCATCTTTCTGGAGTTGGGACCCTTCAGATTTGGTGGCTACATGAGAACCATGCGAATCACCACACCTTGCTCTGATAATCCATATTTCCATAGAGCTCCCTAAGTTAAGTGCTAGAATGCCCTTGCCAAATTGGCTTTCTATGCTATAGCTATGGGAACCTCCTTTTGTTAACTGTTGAATGATCCACAAGTGTCTCTTTGATTCCAGCACCAAACCCAAATTAACAGGGGACTGACCCATTCATCAGGCCTCTCCATTACAACATATATTACAAACATCTCAATTTCCTCTGTTCCCATAAGGGACCTTTAAAGGCCATCTAATCCATTCCTTTGATTTTACAGATGAGGTGGGAGGGGCAGCTAGGTGGCACAGTGGATAGATCACCGGACTTGGAGTCAGGAAAACTCACCATCATCCTGAGTTCAAATCCAGCCTCACACACTAGCTGTGTGAACCTGAGCAAATCACTTAACCCCGTTTGCCTGTTTCCTCATCTGAAAAATTAGCTGGAGAAGGAAATGGCAAACTGCTCCCATATCTCTGCCAAGAAACCCTCAAATGGGGTCAAGAAAAGTCGAACATGACTGAAATGACTGAACAACAACAAAAGAAAGACATAGTAACACCCAAGGTCACACAGGTTGTAGCAGAGTCAGGACTCAAATTTGGGTCCTCTGATTCCAAACAGTGCTTTCCCCATTGTACAATATTAGTCCTGGAACCTAACTGGTCCTCTAACATACTCTCCCCAGAACTATTTCAAACCTTCTCTCCTCAGTCGTCCCATGTCATCCTCTTTCCTTCTGCCCCACTGAGACTGTCTTTCTTGGGGTCCCTGCACCTATGATCTCATGATACCTACTTGGCATATTTCTTGGTTCCCTACCGCCTCTAGGCAATAGAAATAGAAACTCCTTTGCTAAGTTTTTTTTTTGGGGGGGGGGGGGGGGTTGGACACAGCTGGGGTTAAGTGGCTTGCCCAAGGTCACATTTGAACTCAGATCCTCCCGACTCCATGGCCAGTACTCTATCCACTGCACCACCTAACTGCCCCTTGCTTAACTTTTAAAGTCCTTGCAACCTAGCCCCAAACTACATTTCCAACCTTGTTATACACTACTCCCCGTCTCATAACTGTAGTAATCCTGTTAAACTTCTCTTCTTGCTCGGTCACCTATCGCCTTTGCATTGGATGTCCTCCATGTCTAGAACCTCTCCTCTACCCCCCAATCTCACCTCTGCTTCTTGGAATCTTTTGTTTCCTTTAACTCTGTTCAAGTGACATCTTTGTAAAATTTTTTATTAATTCCCTCCCCCCTACGCCCATCCCAGGGCCATCATTTGGTCAAATGATTTTACTTTGTACAGGGTGTCCCAAAAAGTCTTTTAAGTTTAAAACTGCTCTGAGACTTTTGGGACATCTACATTCTTATTTATGTCCAGGTATCCTTCCCTGATAAGGTCCCTGAAGGCAGAGACTGTCTCATTTTTGTCTTGGTATCCACAGCATCAGAGACAGTACCTGACAATAGAAGTGTTTTTTTTTTTTTCAGTTTTTATCCATTTTGAACTTAAGTAGAAAAAGACCAAAAAAAAAGGGGGGGGGGAACATTTTCATGTACACAGCACAACATAAAGAGAATTCAATATAAAACCATGAATTTCTATTTCACACTGTTTACCTTTTTTTGAAAAACTATGTAATAAATACATGTCCTGTTCTCTGCTGTACACTTTATTTTTTTTCCTCTCTCCCTCCCCAAACCACCCTAGAAGACTCTGTTAGGCACAAAAGTGTGTATATACGTATATATGTATAGTTTGTGTGTGTGTGTGTATGGTAAAACCATACAATACATCTATTTATGAGTTTTTTCTGGGTGTGGATAGCATCCATTTTCATAGCTATTTTGTAGGTGATTTGAGTATTTCTGATACTCAGAATGACAGTCGTTCAAAATCGTTCTCCCTACAACATTGTTGTTACTGTGTACAACATTCTATTGGTTCTGCTCATTTCACACTTTGTTTTTCATGCAGGTCTTTCCATGTTTTTCTAAAATCAACCAGCTCATTATTTCTAATAGCGTAGTAGTGTTCCATCATGATCTTATACCACAACTTGTTTAGCCATTCCCCAATTGAGAGGCATCCTCTCAATTTCCAATTCTTTGACACCACAAAGAAAGCTTCTATAAATATTTAAGAACATATAAGTTCTTTTCCTTTTTCCCTAATCACCTTGGAAAACAGAGCTAATATTGGTATTGGGTCAAAGGATAGATATATAGTTTCACAATTCCTTGGGTATAATTCCAAATTGCTCTCCAAAATAGTTGGATCCGTTCAGTTTCACAACAGTGAATTATCGTCCCAATTTTTCCGTATCTCCTCCAACACTTGTCACTTTCCCCTTCTATCATATTTAATAAGTTCTTAATAAAATCTTGATTTAAGGATTCAACTGTGTCTTTGATTTTTCGGTCTTTCCCTCAAAACTTGGAAGTATATGTTAAAAAGGAATCCTAAGTATATTCTAAAGTGTTCCTGAGAGACTAGGGTAGAAGGTATCTTTCACAAGAGGAGGGAGAAAAAAGTGAAACACCCAAAAAAAAAGCATCCTGTCTAGCAATATTTCCAGAGCTTTCATTAAGGGAGAAACCATGATTACAAGTTCAAGGGAATGTAGAGTGATGATGACATCCAGTGGACATTAGGATAATTGCAAGTATTATTGGTTCGAAAACAGGCAGTTTTTCCTGTTAGTAGCCACCATTACAATCCTCACAGCTCCTGGAATTTTATCATTTATACCTGTAAATAATACCTCTGTAATTTTCAGCCCCACTCTTGGTATCAGGAAAATGGAACCGAATTTAGGAATTAAGAAACCTAAGTCCTAGTCAGGCCACCACTGACAAGTTTTGTGATCTTTAGTTATAAATGATTACTGTAGAGGATAGAAAGATGAGCAAACTATAATTGCCTTCGGTGAGCGTATGGTCTAGTGCCAGACATGTATAAGGATGTAGAATGGTAGATAATATATAACAGTAGTGGTATGCTTCTTGCTATACAAAACAAAGAAGTCCAAACATGACCAAAGTATTCATCAACTTAATTATTCTGTGTCTGACTTCCCATAAATTATCTTAGTCCAATCTTGGTTGGTGGATAATGAAGTCCACAGCCAAACTTTTAGATATGTAGGGTTCAGGATGAGGGAAATGAGAGATGGCACCATAAAGGCATGCCTATATCTTTACCAACTCTGACTACAAGGAATGGGTGAGGGACAAAAGAATGACAGGTTTAGAAATGGAGGTGATGTTAAAATATAACCAATTTTTTTTAAGAATAGGCATGTACAAAGTGAATTGAGCAGGACTAGGAAAACGTATACAATAGCAGTAATATTGTATGATGATCAACTGTGAATGACTTAGCTATTATTCTCAGCATTACAATGATCCAAGACAATTCCAAAAGACATGTGATGAAAAATGCAATTCACCTCCAGAGAAAGAACTGATGGACTCTGAACGCAAATTGAAGCATACTTTTTATTTTTTACTCTATTGTTTTTTGGTTGGATTTTTTTTTTTGGTCTGTGTTTTCTTTCACAAGCTGGCTAATATGGTGATATGTTTTGCATAACTACACATGTATATATAAAATTGCTTGCCTTCTGAACATGGGGTGAGGGAAGAGAGGGAGGCAGAGAATTTGGAATTGAAAAATTTTTTTAAATATATTTAAATTTTTCTACATATAATTGGAAAAAAATATAAAAATCTTCCCATGAAAAAAATAAAGTGAATGAATGAATGAATACATACATGTTGACAATAATTTCTGTTACCCAGATTGTGGCCAATTTCAGTAGAAAAATATTTTATCAATAAACAAGAAAAAAATAGGCAGCATAATGTGGACCAAAGTTTTGAAGGGAATGTCATCCCTGGAGGGATGAAAAAACTCTGAAGATTGAAAGATATGAAGACTTAAAAACCAATTCCAAAGAGAAGGAAAAGTGGGGATTATGAAAGACCATTGTAGGTGCATAGGTAATTCATCTACCAACTCAGATTTTATAGAATTCATGCTCAAGATAAGTAAAAGTAGAGTGAAATAGAAATATGGCGTCTATCTTTGCTTGAAGAATGTGAAGTCACTCTATGAACTATGCTACATCCCAGTCTACTGAAAGAACCTGCTTTTATGATTTCCCAACCCATCATTAGTTTCTTTTGAAAGAAGGTGAAAAATGGGGAAAGTACCCCAGGACTGCGGAAAGGCAGAAGTCCTAAATGGAGTTTGCAGGCTCTAGGCCAGTGAGCCTGACTTTGTTCTTGGCAAAATTCTAGCATGTCTTAACGGGACAGCCAATGGACATCCGAAAAGGGAAGCAGTGATCCTAAAAAGCCAGCCTGCCTATATCAAGAATAGGTCATGCTGGACTCATTTTATTTCCTTTCATGATCCATTTAGCATATTAGTAGGTTGGGAATACTGTAGACAAAGTTTAGCTATTTTAGCAAAGCACATGATATGATCTCTCATACCACCCTAGTGGAAGAGACAGAGGGCTGTGTGGGAGATGAGAACATATCTGGATAGAACTGGTTAAACGCCTGGACCTAAAAAGTAGTGATGAATGGTTTGATGTCATCTTGGGAGAAGTTCCATAGTAGAGTTGTCTAAAATCTGTGCTTAGTCCTGGGCTGTTTAACATTTTTAACCATTATATATTATCAAGACGTTGAGGTCTGGTTTATCCAGTTTGCAGATGACACAAAACTAGGCAAACGCAACACAATGGACAAAGTCAAGATCCCAAACAATCTTCACAGGCTACAATGTTAGGCCCAATCTAATAAGATGAAATTTAGTGGGGATAAATGAAAAGTCCTATACTTAGGATGAAAAATATCAAAATCATGAGTATGAGATGAGGGAGATGATTCCCCCATCCCTACTGAGGCCCTTCCTCCCTAACCATCTTGTAGTTACCTACTTTGTATTTATCTATCAGCTAGTACTTCTTAAGTGCCTACTTTGTGACGGCTGCTGTGCTAAGAACTGTGGATACACAGAAAGGCAAAAAAAAGTGTGCTTAAGGAGATTAGACAAACAACTACATACAAATAAGTTCTATACAGGATAAGTTGGGGGTGATCTCAGAGAGAAGCCACTAAGGTTAAGGAAAGTCTTCCTGCAGAAGATGGGACTTTAGCTGACACTTGAAGGAAACCTAGGAAGCTGGGGGCAGAGATGAGATGGGAAGGCATTCCAGAACGGAAGGACAGCCAGTGAAAATATTTGTAAGTATATATGCATATGTTGACATACATACATATGTATTTATATATGTATTTATCTCTTTTGTTGGTGTATGTGTTCTGTGAGAATATGGATTGTTTCATTCTTTATGTTTGCAAACCCAGCACCCAATATAATGCCTGGAACATTGGCCAACAACAAGTGCTTGCAAAATGATTAATTGACCATAGGAAAGGTACTTAAATTCTCTGACCCTTTGGTTTCTCATATCTCAAATAAGAATAATATTTCTAGAACAACAGAGACAGCAATATTATAACAGTGATCAACTGTGAAAGACTGAGGTATTCTAATCAATACAATAATCGGAGGGGCAGCTAGGTGGCAAAGTGAGTACAGCACAGACCCTGGAGTCAGGAATACCTGAGTTCAAATCTGGACTCAGACACTTGACACATTTACTAACTGTGTGACTTTGGGCAAGTCACTTAACCCCAATTGCCTTGCCTTCCCACCTGCAAAAACAAAATACAGTGATCTGAGATAATTCCAAAGGACCCATAATAAAAGTGCTATCCACTTCCAGAGAAAGAAATGAATAAAGATTGAAGCATACATTTTTCACTTTATTTTTCTTGCTTTTTTTTTTGCAACATAGCTAGTATGGAAATGTTTTACATGACTTCACATGTATAATTAATGTTCTCAATAAGTAAAGGAGGGACAGGAGGGAGGGAGAGAATTCAAAACTCAAAATGTAAAAAAAAATGAATGTTGATAATTAAAGTATATATTTCTAAAACATACTTCTTGGGGTTATTATCAGGACTAAATAAGATGATATACTCAAAGTACTTCATTAACCTTAAAATTCCATATAAATAATAGCTACTGTTAATGGTAAGGTTGTTTGGATGAAAGCTATTCCCAAATTATAAAGGCTAAGCACTTCAGAAGGGATCTCAGACAATGGGGATAGGAATGTAGGATAGGAAAATATATTCTCTGGTGAGGTAAGGTAGGACTCAGCTTAGTAAGTAGACCAAACCTCCAATTTAGTCTGATGTAAATTGTAGTTCATTCCTTCTAGGTAACCACTTGTACTCTAAATGGCTTCTACTGAGCTTTTGGCCAAGATGGCTGTCTACAAACTAAAAGTCATATTAGACTGAATAATGGTCAATAAATCCAATGAAAAACTACAGTTAAGTGATTTCTTCCAATCCAAAATTATATGAAAATCTATCCAGAAGCCCATGGGCAGTAGGAAGGGGGATTATTATCAAAACCAGTTTCAATGTAGACCAACAAAATGAAAATTTCCCAGTGAGATCTCAGACTAGTTAGTGATATGTATTAACAACAAAAATCTCTATTGAGACACAGTGATTGGAGAGTTCTTTCCCCCAAAAAAACCCATGATGTGAACCTTGAAAGCCATCGAGAGTAGCAGCGTCCAGGTTCAAGGTGGCAGCATTCGGATTGGAATATCCTAGGACCAACAACACCTAAGGCTCTGTCCTGAAATGCCAAAGAGGGCCCTGAAGATCCAATGCTCTGTCAAAGATTCAAGAGGGGTTATTGGAGCAAGGTGGAGATTAGCCCAAGAAACCAAGACACCTGGATCAAGACCAGGCAGGGCTACCATCTGGGTACCCAAAAGAATATCTGGGGGCAGGGCCTGGCCCTGGCACAAAGTCTCAATTCAGGAAATAGGACTAAAAAGATGAGCAAATGCAAAGATCATACAGACTACTATAAAGACCTATGACAGCTCCAGAGATGCCCCAAAATTTAACCTAGTAGGAGAGAGGAACTCCATAGCAACTACAGAGATTCAAAGGAAGAGATAAATTTCCCTCAAAAATTAACAAATAGCTAGGGGAAAAAATGAAGCAAGAGATTTTTTTAAAAATAAAGTCAGAGTTCTGAATGAAAAAATTGAAATGAGAATAAATAGCTTAGAAGAGAAAATGATGACCCTTATGCAAGAAATGGTTTCCTTAAAGACTAGAATAGAACAAATATAGATCAATGACTCCATGAGGCAGCAAGAAATATTAGAACAAAATCAAAAGATTGGGGTGGGAGCGAGGCAGTGAGAAAGAATATGTAATACATCTGCTATTAAATGACCTAGATCTTCTGGCACCAAGATGGTAGAGTAAGGAAGGAACCCCCTGGAGCCCTCCCAAATTCCTTCCAAACAAGTTGCAAACCACTTCAGAACTAATTTAGGAGTAGAAAAGTAGTTTACCAGCACAGCAGGAAAGGTCTGTCTCCCTGGGGTGGATGGGGAGCAAGGTCTAAGAGGAGCAGCAGCCAACCTTACAGCAGGGGGCTTGCAGCAATGTTCCAAGCCCAGGGCAATCCACCCACTAGGCCCCACCCTCCTGTAAGTCAGCACTTCCCTAGGCGAGCCACCAATCTCCAGTACAGCAAGGCCCCGCCCTGGCAGCCACACCTCCAGCCTAGGCCTTTAGGGAGGCCTCACCCTCATTGCTGATCCATAGTGAGGCACTGTTCCTGGGGCAGTCAGCAGCAAGACCACACCCCTAGGGCCAGCCAATAGCAGGAATCCTCCCCAGAGGCCTGCCATCAGAGAGGCCCTGTTTCCATAGCAACATAGCAGTAAAGCCCAGCCCCTGGGGCAAGACAACAGCAAAACCTTCATTCTCAAGGGAGGCCAATAGGGAGGCCCCACCTCCAGGACAAAATATCAGAGGGCCCTCCATTCTAGTACAGCCCTGCAGCTAGGCCCTGAAGACTGGTAAAAGCCAGCAGCAAGACACTGAGCCTCAGAACAAGAAGTTTGGGACAATGCAGGACCAGAACCCAACTTCACATAAAAACTCCAAGTCCCAAAATGAGCAAAATAAATAAATAAACTTGATTATAGAAATTTACTATCATGACAGGGAGGATCAAGGCACAAACTTCTATTAGAATAGCATGTTAGAAATACACTTGACGCTGTTATTCAGGTACCAAGGGCAATTTATTATTATTGAGGAATCCAAAAGAATTGGTAAACATTCCTGGACAGGAGCAGACTCCACCATTCTTTAGGAAGAGGGAGTGGGGAATACAGGAATGAGACCAATTTTATTCTGTTAGACTGACATAGATTGATGCACTATCAGATCAGTACCTCCCTTCAGAGAACAGATTGATCCAGTCCCTCCTGGATTACTATCTTCCCTACACACACCACCCCCCACATGCAACTCCTTGGTATATTCCCCCCACCTCAACATATGTCCCATGTGCAAAAAGGGCAGAAAACTCTTCCCTGTGGGTGTGTAAGGTAATATTCCATTAGCCAAATAAGCATGTGTGGTAGCCATTTGACCCACTTTTCTCTTCAACCCTGACCATTATCTGGCCAGTTTAGACCAGTTTTCCCAACATCCTGAATCTGTGGTTTCTGTAGAACTGCAAATTTTATTCTGATTGTTTGGGGACCCTCATCCTGGTTAATTTTTATTCCCTTCTTTGTTCAAGCTGACACTTCAATAATTATTCTGTGGAAGTTAATTTACTCTTCTGTGGAAACCTAACTTTCCCTAACTTTTGTTGTCTCTCACAAGGACAACAGTGTCAAAATGGCTACATGTGAAAACTCAAGGAAAAATATAGATTGGTCTGAGGCCAAAAAAGAACTCCTGGAAGAGCTTTAAAAGGATTTTTATAAAGCAAATTAGAGAAGTAGAAGAAAAATTGGGAAGAGAAATGAGAGTATTTTAAAAGAATCATGAAAAAAAATCAACAGCATGGAAAAAGATACACAAAAATTCATCAAAGAAAATAACTCCTTAAAAAATAGAATTGGCCAAATGGAAAAAGAAGTACGAAAGCTCACTGGAGAAAATAAATACTTAACAACTAGAATTAGGCAAGTGGAAGCTAATGGTTCCGTGAGACACCAAGATATGATAAAACAAAATAAAATTTAAAATAGAAGAAAATATGAAATTTCTCATTGGAAAAATAACTGACCCAGAAAATAGATCCGGGAGAGATAATTTAAGAATTATTGGATTACCTGAAAGCCATGATTAAAAAAAAAAAAGCCTGGACACCTTTCAAGAAATCATCAAAGAAAACTGTTTGATATCCTTGAACCAGAGGGCAAAATACAAATTGAAAGAATTCACCAATCACCACCTGAAAGAGATCCCAAAATGAAAACTCCCAGGAACATTTCCAGATAAAGGATAAAGTACTGCAAGGTGTCAAAAAAAGACAATTTAAATATCATGGAACTACAGTTAGGATTTTACAGGATTTAGCATTTTCCACATTAAAGAACTGGAGAGTTTGGAATATGCTACTCTGGAAGGCAAAGGAGTTAGAATTACAATTAAAAAATCATGTACCCAGCAAAACTGAATATAAACCTGCAGGGGAAAAAATGGATATTTAACAAAATAGAGGACTTTCATTCATTCCTAATTAAAAGACCAGAGTTGAAAAAAAAATATATGATCTCCAAATACAAGACTCACTAGAAACATAAAGGTGTAAAAAAGAAACAAGACAGAGAAAACATAAGAGATTCAGTAAGGTTAAACTGTTTATATTTCTGTATAGCAAGATAACATTTTAACTCTTAAGAACTTTATTATTATAAGGGCAATTAGAAGGAGTATACATAGACAGATGGTGCAGATATAAGGTGATTTTGATGGGATGATACCCCCCCCCAAATAAAATAAAGGGGTAAGAAAGAAGATTGCACTGGAAGAAGGAGGGGGCAGATGGAATGGGGTAAATTATCCCACATAAAAGAGGCATAAAAGAACTAATATAATGGATGGAAAGATGGGGGAGGGTGGCGGACAAAGCTCGAACCTTACTTTTATCACAATTCGCTCAAATAGGGAATAACATACACATTCGGTTGAATACAGAAATCTATCTTGCCCTATAGGAAAGGAAAAAGGGATAAGGATGGGGTGGGGGATTGATAGAAGGGAGGGAAGTTTGGGGATCAGAAGTAAAACACTTGTGAAAAAGGAACAGGGTGGGGGTAAGAGAGCGAAAGGGATAAACAAGGGGAAAATAGCATGGAGGGAAATACACAGTTAACATAACTATAAATGTGAAGGGGATGAACTCACCCATAAAACAGAATCAGATAGCTGAATGGATTAAAAACCAGAATCCTACAATATGTTTACAAGAAACATATCTGAAGCACAGAAACACACACACAGTAAAGGTAAGAGACTGGAGCAGACTATATTATACTTTAGTTGAAGCAAAAAAAAAAAAGCAGGGATAGCAATCATGATCTCAGACAAAGCAAATGCAAAAATCTAATTAAAAAGAGATAAGGAAGGAAATTATATCTTGCAGAAGGGTACTGTAGACAGTGAAGTAATGTCGATACTAAACATATATGCACCAAATGATTTAACATCTAAATTTTTGAAGGAAAAGCTGAATGAGTTACAGGAGAAAAGAGACAATAAAATTATACTAGTGGGAGACCTCAACTTTCCCCTTTCAGAACTAGATAAATCTAACAAAAAATAAACAAGAAAGAAATTAAGGAAGTGAATAAAATTCTGGAAAAGTTAGATATGATAGATCTCTCAAGAAAAAGGAATGGGAATAGAAAAGAATATACCTTTTTCTCAGTAGCACATGGCACCTACACAAAAATTGACCATGTATTAGGACATAAAAACCTCGCACCAAATGCAAAAAGGCAGTAATAGTAAATGCAGCCTTTTTAGATCATAATGCAATGCAGTAAAAATTACTCTCAACAATGGGCAATGGAAAAGTAGGTAAAAAATTAATTGAATACTAAATAATCTAATCCTAAAAAACAAGAGGGTCAAAGAACACATCATTAGAAACAGTTGATAATTTCATTTTTAAAAATGACAACAATGAGACAACATACCAAAATTTATGGGATGCAACTAAAGTGTTACTTAGGGTAAAAGTTATATCTCTAATTGCTTGCATAAATAAAATAAAGAGCAGCTCAAAGAATTGGTCATGTGACTAAAAAAAACCCTAGAAAAAGAACAAATCCAAAATCCCCAATTAAATAGCAAATAAGAAATCCTGAAAATCAAAGGAGAGATTAATAAAACTGAAAGTCAGAAAACTATTGAACTAATAAATGAAACTAGAAGCTGGTTTATGAAAAGCATACATATATACACATATATGCTCATACACATATATGTAAGACCATACTATGCTTATTTCCACTTGTCATTTGTTTCTCTGAAGGTAGACAGCATCTTCCTTCATAAGTCCAAGTCTTTCCATGTTTTTCTAAATCAACCAGCTCATCTTTTCCTATACCATAGCAATATTCCAACCCAATATCTCCCATCTGAGAGATTGTATATGAAAGCTTTTCCCCCAGTTTTCTGCATTCCTTCTATTCTTGGATGCATAGAAACATGGATATGACCAACATGTGAATTTGCTTTGCTTGACTATGTTTATTTGCTACATAGGTTGTTTTCTTTTTCCTCTGTTTTTTGATGGAGGGGAAAGAGTTGGCAAGAAAGGAATTAGCAATATTGATCCTCAAACAATAGAGCCATTAAAATATTTTGAAATTGATATATTAAATATAATCTATCCTTTGTAAGCAAACAAAATAAAAAAAGAGATTCATGTTTTCAAGTAAAATACTTTTTTTGAATTCTACCTATATAAGGAAATACTAATTTTTTGATGTTTAAGTTCAGAACTTTAAACATTTAGCTTAATTGAAAATTGATAAATCCTAGATCTTATCTAGCTTTTGCCCAAATTTATTTGCCACCACATTAGTCCTCCTAAGAAAACAAATCTCAACATTTCTCTCCCCCTACACATACATGTAACACTCTGGCATCATTTTTTCAAGGCCAGACAGGCCATATTACTCCTCAGGATAATTCTGAGTTTTCTCTACTGCCATTAGCTTTAGCCCCCATTGGTTATGTTTTCCCATTTGTTAGGGAGCCAGTGACTGGCACCTCTATTTCCATGTAACTACCTAACATCAAGTAGCTTTTACATCTCTTTCACAGATAAAGCAAAAAGAATGTACAAATATTTCCCCCAATACTTTCAAGGGAGACTCTCCATTTCACCATTTTGGTCTCTTCAGGAATAAGCTAAAAGCCTAGCTAAGTTCCTATATGCCACTGGTCACACCAGACTCATGTCCAGATATGATTTAGTTGCCTAATGAACCCTTCCATCCTACCATAGAGCTGGGCTCTCAAAGGTCACTCTCAAAAATTGAACTTTGCTCCTCATGATAAAGATACTGAGCTAGCTGTAATACTCACCCTGTATTCTGACTCCTGGATTTTTGTGGTTTGTTCTCCCAAGGTTATGGCAACTTTATTCCCTCCACAGCATAGTCACTCACTGGCCACAGTCACACTACAGCTCAAATAAAGACAGTGGGACAAAGAATTGACCAAAACCAACTCAGCCTTTTTTGAAGACTCAGGTTGTTATACCTACACAGACAATTGAAAAAGATTCCCCCCAACCACATGGTAGCAACTCGAACCAGTTACAAAATGTCCACTCATGCTCCATTCTCTCCAAAGCACTTCCCTTACATATCATCATGATTTTCTTGGAAGCAGTCTCTGGTGTCTGCCATGTGAAGAGTCGCAATCTCAGGGGGTCAGGGTAATCAACAAACCCCCATTATACTCTTCTACTTAAAAACCTTCTATTTACCCTTTCTCTCCCCACTACCTATAGGATAAATGGCAATGGCTTACATTTACATGACTTCTCTATTCAGAATCTTCAGGCTGGTATTCAAGATTCTTGATCTTTCTAAGGATGGTTCTTAGCATAAGTTAGGTTGAAGATCCCTCTTCACAATTAAATAAACTCCTTTCTTGTGATCCCCTAAGATTCTACTATGAATGAGCTGCTAGAAACATTAAAGATGTTATAAACTAAAAATCTAAGAGGATCATAGATTTAAAAATAAAAAAGATTTTTGGATTAGGGGTGAGGATGAACTGTAGTTTATATAAATCACTCCTAAGTCAACTACTCAACTATGAGTTCTGATTATTCATATACACACATAATATATATATATGATTACACACATATACACACATTACACACATACATACACATAATATATGTATATCTGATTATTCATATACACACATAATATATATTTACATATATAAAATACACATACATACAACAAATGTTTATTTACTTTATTAAGAGGGAGAAAAATATCAATAAAGGGAACGTTTAATTAGTTGTAGAGATGTTCAGGATATATAATATAAATATATATATGAATATATATAAATATATAAATTATATTATATATAATATAAATATGTATATATTATATATATAAAATACACATACATACAACAAATGTTTATTTACTTTATTAAGAGGGAGAAAAATATCAATAAAGAGAACGGTTAATTAGTTGTAGAGATGTTCAGGATAACAATCTCTTAATAAAGAAAACTAAAAATGCACATTTTAAAGTATTCCTTAACAATTTTGATGAGATGTTCCAAGTTGTTCTAGCTACTTTTTTCAATTTATTCATCTTAACAAATAGTAGGAACTATGTACAATGTCAAGGAACTTATTAAGTGCTGGAGATATAAAACCAAAACAATTTCTGAAATGAAGGAACATATATTCTTTTGGAGGAGGGGATACAACATGTACACAAATAAGTAAATAAAATATATATAAAGTGGCATAAAGAAATTTCAAGAGGAAGAGAACACTAGAAACTTGGGGAATCTGGAAAGGCCTCAGTCTTAGGAACATCACTTTGATAGCTGTATGAAGGATGGATTGGAGAGGGGAGATATTGTAAGGAAGGAGACCAATTAGGAGGCCTTTGCAATACTCTAGGTGGAAGGTGGCTCCCTGCAAATCCCCAGCATGTACTTTTATCTAGTTCTTGGACTTCTAGTGGGTCACTCTCTTGACCTTACAAAGCTCACAAGGTCATGGCCATCTCTAATTCTTCATTTCCAGTCAAGAAAGATGCATACAAGAGAGGCAGCTGGGTGGAGATGTGTAGGACCAAGACTTCTCTCCCCAACAGAGGCATTCCTTGCCTCTGTACTCAAATATAGCTTGGCAAGAAAGCAGAAGAATGAGATTTGCTTTAGCTGGTTGTGTCTTTTGAATGTACCCCAGTTTGGGCTTCATCCTATAGGTAGCAGGCTGGAAGCAGTTACAGAATACTTGTCCATGATCCGAATCGGGAAACAGGGCCCTTCCTTTATGTTTCATCATAATGCTTTCTGGCACCATAAAGGGCTCTCTGGAAGCCAGCTTTCCTCAGCCTCTTCTACCAAGGCAGGGGTGGGGAACTTGTGACAGAACCCCACCCCTGTATTAGGGCTTACTTCATGAGCTGAACACAATGGATCTGCTTTACCCACCACCTGCTCCACACAAATGTAATGGAATATTGCTGCACTATAAGAAATGAGTATGAATAACCTATATCAGGTTGCTTGCCATCTTGGGGAGGAGGGAGGAGAATGAGCAAGAAAAATTTGGAATTCAAAATCTTATAAAAATGAATGTTGAAAAAAAAGAAATGAATATGAAGAACATGAGAAGATTTATGTGAACCAATACAAAGTAAGCAGAACTACAGAAACAATATATGCAATGTCTAAAGTAATATAAACAGAACGCTTATGCAATTATTAATAACTATCCCTGGAGAACAGTTAAAAAATATATTTCTTTCCCTTTTTTACAGAGGTAGGACACTATGCATAGGCTGTCAGATATCATTGATGGTTGGTTAGTCTTGAACTCTTTTTTCTACTTCTTTTAAAATTTGTTTTAAACTTCATGGTTCATTGGGCAGAAGAGGGAGGGTATATTCAGAAATAAAAGTGGTATGTAAACAAAATAAATTAATCAAAATAAGATTAATTTTTTTTAAAGTAGAAGGATTGGTCTTTGTAAGGAATAGGATTATCTGTTCATCAGAGACTAGAACAAAAGAAGAGAGACTGGGAGAGAACGAAAAGTTTTAAATTTTTGGTATCATTCGTTTATAAATCCATTCATTTATGACTGGTTCTATTTCTTTCTATGAGACAGAGGATTTAAATTCTCATTTCTTGTTTTTTTAATCTAGGCATTTTATGTTTTTGTAAATATCAATCCACTTCATTTAAGTTACTGGTTTTATTGGCATATAATTGGGAAAATATTTTGTAATAATTTCCTTTATTTTTCGTGAATTCTTCATTCTCATTTTTGAGCTGATAAATTAGCTTTGCTCTTTTTATAGAACAAACTAGCTCATAGTTTATTCCGTTTTAAAAAATCCTCTCCTAGTTTTATAAATTTGGTGGTTCTTTTATTTTATTTGTTAATTTCTTCTTTAATTTTCAGAATTTCTATTTTGTTATTTAAATGAGGTTTTTTAATTTGTTGGTTTTCTTTCTTTTTCTTTTTTAAGTGTATGCCAAACTCATTGATCTAGTCTTTCTTTTATTGATTAAAATGTTTAGAGATATACATTTTTTTCTAAGTACTGCTTTGGCTAAAATTTTGGTATGTTGTCTAATGATTATCATTTTCTTGAATGAAATTACCTATTTTTTTAAGATTTGTTCTTTGACTCAACGATTCTTTAGGATTAAATTATTTATAATCATTCTAAATATATGCCTATATATCATATCTATATAAAATCCAATTAATTTTCATTCATTCTTCAGTGTCCTTTTATTACGTATATTTTTATTGCATTATGCTAAGTAAAAACATGTTAAGTTTTTCTGCTTTACTGCATATTTGTGAGGTTTTTGTGCCCTAATACATGGTCAATTTTTGTAAAAGTGTCATGCACAGCTAAAAAATACATATTTTCTTTTCTATTCTCATTCAATATTTTTATATATCATATCTAACTTTTCTAAGATTCTCTTCTGGTCCTTCTTGTTTATTTTTCAGTTAGATTTGTATATGTCTGAAAGGAGTATGTTGTTATCCCCACTCTTATAGTTTTACTTTCTTTTCTCCCCTGTAGTTCATTTCGCTTTAAAAATTTTAGCTGCTATGCTATTCAAAGCATATATATCACTAATTGCTATTAATTCATTGTTTATGACTGTATCAGTAAGGCAGTAATAACAATGTAGATGATAATTGCCAAAATGCCTATGTGGTTCTGTATTGCAAAGTATACGAGATTCTCCACATAGAAGATAAAAGAAGTAAACCATTTATTCAGACACCAGAGGACCATATCCCCCAAGCCATTTACTCAATCTATCAGGGTAATAAAACATTCATTACACAATATTACAACATGGAGCCTCGCCATCCCAAAACCTCTCTGACCTCCTGCTGGGGTCTTCCCAAAAACAAACTTACAGTACAGCTAAGTCAGCCTGTTTGGCTCTATCATGACAGCCCTTAGCAGCCATTAATAGCCATAACTGCTCTTTCTTGCTCTCTCTGCATTTCCTGTGACATAACTTCCTTTTCCTGTCAGGAAGCTCCTCCCACCACATGTGACTTAGGCTTCCTGGGACATAAGCAGATCACATGGCCTATTAATGAGTGGGAAAGATCTTCAAATCTAAATTGCTAGTACAGTGAAAGATTCCCTGTTCATCTCTTTTAATCAAGTCTTATTTTCAGGCACTGGGGTCATGGGCTAGCCATGAATATACCAAAAAATGTAAAAGTATGTATGTATGTACACACACATACATACACATGCACGTACACACACATATTTAGAATGATTTAATCAAGTCTATTTTTGCACTTGTTTTTCCAGAGATCATGATCACTACCTCTGCCTTTGTAAGGTCAGCTGAAACACAGTAGATGTTGTTCTAAATCTAACTCTTCGTGAATATTCATGTTTCAAAAGTGTTTTTTGCAAAGAACATATTGTTGGATTTGGCTTTCTAACCCATTCTTCTGTCCTTATCCATCTTTCAGGTGCTTTCATGTCATTCATATTCATAGTTATGATTATTAATTTGGTATTCTCCTTAATCCTGTACTCTCATAGTTTTTCCTCCTTTTTTATTGTTTCACTCTCTTTACAAAAAAGAAAGAATAGTGTGTGCAGTGCCAGTGCTCTACACTTAATGAAATTCACTTCTGCTTCCCTCCCCTCTTTTCTTTTCCTTCTCCAGACTCCAACCACAGGTTCTTAACTTTTTTTCTTTCCTTTCAAATCCCTCTTCACATTCTATCTTCTGAAATTAGAGTTTGTTTTGCTTGTTACTAATCCTTCCATAAATCTATCCTTCCTCTTACTCCCTCTTCTATCTTTTCCCCATTCCCTTTTGTTTAACCGATGAGCTAAATATATTTTTATACCAAACTCTGTGCATGTGTGTGTATTCTACCTTCCTTTGAACAGTTCAGATAAAAATACAGTTCAAGTATCACCTGACTCCCTTGTCCCTAAATCTTTATTTGTATAGTTTTATTCTTGGGTACCTTGCCTATATGATATGTTCTCTTACTGTAATGCCAATGCAATACCCATAGCAGCTGCTATGAATATGCAGATGTATTTCCAGGGTAGATTCATAAAATATAATAAACTCTCTTCCTCAAAGGCAAAACCAAGATATTTATTCAGACCAGAAAGCCAAATTTACCATGGTAACCAAGAAGTTTGTACATGTCACCAATCCAGGGAGCAACCACATCTCGAGCATTCTTTAAGTCAGGCCTCTCCACAAACAAGTTCCCCCAGGAAAATTCCTCCCTCTCTCACTTATGCTAGCTTTTCTCTCACAGCTATGCTTCTCTCCCCAGCTCTGCCTTGCTCCTACTTCCCATTTGGCAAACTCTTCCCACAATGGGCTCCATGTGACTCAGGCTGTATCACAGCTGTCAGCTGGGCCAGAGCTCAAAGCAGGTCACACAGGCCTATTAATGGATAGGAAAGATCCTTTCCGCTAACATTACACTTACCTTTCCTCCACTTTTCTTCCCTTAGTGTATTCCTTTTCCATTCCTTCTCTTTTCTTTTTTTTTTTTTTAGGATAATCAACATATAATAAAAACCACTCGTGGGCCCCTGTCTTATTGAATTCCCTTTTTGACCCCTGATGGCATTGAGGTTCTGAGTGGAACACATGTATCATCTCCCTATGTTAGAATTTAAACACTTAATCCGATTGCTTGCTAATGTTGTAGTTCTACTTTTCTCTTGGCTCTTATGTTTGTATTTCAAACTTTCTACTCAGCTCTGGTCTTTTCATCAGGAACACTTGGAAGTCTTCTATTTCATTAAAGGTCCATTTTTCCCCTATAGGATTATACTAAGTTTTTTGGGGCAGGTTATTTTTGATTGTAATCCTGTATACTTTATATTTTGGAATATTGTATTCTAAGTGCTCTTCTCTTTTGTGTTAATAACTGCTAAATCTCATGTAACCAGGCTGTGGCTCTCAAGTAATCGAACTCTTTATTTCTGGCTTCTTGAAGTATTTTTTTCTGTGACCCACAAGTTCTGGGTTTTGATTATTGCATTCCTGGGAGTTTTCATTTTGGGGTTTCTTTCAGGAGGTAACCAGTGGATTCTTCTACTTTAACTTTGCCCTCTATTCCAATATCTCTAAGTAATTTTCTTTGATGATTTCTTGAGTCTGAAGTACTAGAACAGAGCTGTTAGAAGGTTCCTGTTCCTGATTCCTATGCAGCATCGGGCTCAGATCCAGCTCTATTTCATCCATAATCACTTTTCCCCCTAGTACCCTGTTCTTTTTGGTACATTCATGACTAGCTCACGTCCCCAGTGCCTGAAAACCTCTATGTGTTTCCATATGCTGACCTGACCTGGAAAAATCACTTTTTTTGTGTTTTCTCTTTGAATTTCCCTACTGCTATTTGGTTGAACTCTTGCTAGTTGGAGTAGTTATGTAGGAGTAGTTCTGGGCTATATTGTTTCCTCTATTCTGCCATCTTTGATAGTCTCTCCACAGCTTACTTTTTTAAGATATTCACTACCCATCCTTTTAATAATATTTTTTAGAATTTTTCCAGGAATGGAAGTCAAGCCCATTGGCTGGCTTATAGCTATTGTATTCCATACTCTTCCCACTAGGAGGTAGGAGAGGCAGTATCATACTATCAGAAATAGCAAGGTCAGTTTGGCTGCATTGTGGAATGAATAAAGGGGAGACTCATATAACAAGTCTCAAAAAGTAGTTTGGAGATAGGTTGTGAAAAGCACAAACAGAGGAGTTTGTATTTGAACCTAAAGATAACAGGGAGTCATTGGAGTTCATTGAGTGCAGAAGTGATATGGTCAGTCTGAGCTTTGGGTAAGTTTCTTTGACAGTTGTATCTAGGATAGAATGGTGGAATCAAGAGACCAATTAGGAGGCTACTGCAATAATCTAGATGTCCTGGGCTAAGGTGGTGGCCATGTGAATAGAAGAAATGCCAAAGAAGGAGAGATGGGAAATTAGAAGTGACAGTATTTGGCAAGTGACTGAACATGTAAGGCATAGGAGAATAAAGAGCTGAGGATGATCTTAAGGTTGCAAACCTCAGTATATGTAAGGATGGTGGTGTCTTTGACAGAAAGAGGGAAACCTGGATGAAGGATGGGTCTGGGGAGAAAGATGAATTCTCTTTTGGACATATTGAGTTTGAGAGGCCTATAGGACATCCAGTTAAAACATTCCAATAAGCAACTGATAGCCTCTATTTTCTGAATAAAGTAGAAGATGAGGTCCTCTTCTAAGAGGAAGTGGCTCAGAGAGAGAATAATTTGGGAGAAGTTAAGAAAAGGTTTGGATTTGCTGCTGTGGAGATTATGGTACAGCAAATTAGGGAAGACTAAAAGGATGTTTGTGCAGCAGTGAAGATACAGATGTTCTTTTGTGATAATAATTGCTAAATCTTATGTGACCCAGCTAAAAATTTGTAGTCACCTCAAGTGTCACAATTGGCTGACTTTTAGTAGCATTTAGCAGCACTCGAATAGGAGTGAAGAAAGAAAATGATAAAAGTGGTCCAGGGCTGGAAATGGTCAAGTAATGGCTGGTTATAGGACATGGAGGCAAAGTATTCAAGGACAGCTTAGAGTATATAGTTGAATTAGCTGAACATAGGGTCCAGACTGAATCTGTGGTGATAGACTGGGAGAACAGGGAGGGGCAAAGAGAATGAAGATCTTGGTAGTTTTATCAAGAAGTGGCTTAGGAGGAGTGAGGCAGGGAGAGATAGAAAGATAGGAGATAGTGGTTAGAAAGAAGAATTTCAGGATTCTGGATAATAAAGGTTTTATAGTTATTTGGTGGTAAATATGTTCATCCTTTTGCATGTTAAAGATGGTCACAAGAGTTTGAGGTGTCCAAGGGAGCATGGCTGAGTATATTCATGTCCCCAAGTATGAGAACAGACTTTAAGAGGAAGACCGTGAGCCAGACACTGAACTCTTTGACAAAATGATATGGAGGATAATACAGAACAATGATTAGGATTTGGACTGGGTAAAAAAAAGATGATTTTAACCTCAAAGGAGGTTGAGCGGCAAGAGGACATTCTTGAAGTCAGGATTTTTGATGTTTTAGAGCAGGTTCTTGACTTCCTCTGGTTCTTACAAGTTAGAAACTCTTATAGTTCCCAGATCCTGGTGGCAGAAGAAGTGTAAAGTGGTGATTAAGTTCCTGGACCGACCTCAATTTCTACATCTTGAGGTACTAAAGTTTCATTCCAAGTTGGCAGAGGCTAAAGCACACCTAGAGGTCGCCTGTCACATGGCATAAGTGCGCTGTCCCTCAGCTCTGAGTCCCAAGAAGCAAGTCTGTCCTCCTGTCCCTCAGTACCTTTGGTGGGCTGAGATCTGGGGTTTATGATAGTTTAGAGTCCCCTTAAAAACAGGTCCTCTGATTCTCTGGATACCTAGAAGCTGAGACCTGGGGTGGATAGGCTATGCTTTTGTAGCTAGTTCTCTGTGTCATAGAATTTGGAAGTGGAAGAGACTGAAGAGATTAGCTGTTCTGACCTTGTTATTTTACAGATGTGGAAACTGAGGCCCTTGGAGCTTAATTTAGTTGCTTGAGGTCACTCAGCATAATCTCATTCTCCTCTCAACTCCTTATAATATTTAGTGGCATAGGAGTTTTTGTAGGGAGATAGGTGGCACAGTGGATAGAATGTTTGGAGTCAGGAAGCTCTGATCATTCAGCCTCTACACAGAGCAAGTCACAAGCTGTGTTAGAGATGGTATCTGTAAAACTACTTAAAGCGCTATATACATGCTAGCTAGACAATGATCTATACAACATGGTTATTCTAGTTCCCTTGCTAAATTTTATCTCTTAGGTGAGTAAGCTATTTGGGGATACTTATATCCTATGCCTTATTTTGTCCTGTTGGACAACAGCAGCAACCTACCTTAGGAAAGCTTCTCTAAGAAAAGGGCTCACAGAGCATCGGAGAGCCCTTGGCTTTAGGGGAGGTCAGACCTCTTAATGAGAACCTAATAGCTACGATCTGGATAAAAGGGGCTGGTGGATTATTCCAGAGTGGGATGGTGAGAGATGAGAGTTTCCTTCCTTCAATCAATTAACTGTTTATTGTTTTTAATTAAACATAACTATGTCCCAAGCACTGTGCTCTGTACAGGGAGGCGAGTGGCGACCATGTGAGTTGAGACTGGAGGAGGCAATCTTATGAATTGAAAAGAGTATTGAGAATAGCTGTATCTATCCATCTCTCAGCTTGGTAGGTCAACTCACTTTTTGTGCCCAAGGGCAAGTGACTTCCCCTTCCTCTAGGGCTCTGTGTTTCTCTTTGGTGAAATAAAGAGGGCTGGATTAGATCATCTCTAATGATCCTTCATTCCGACATCTCAGGATCGGATGACAAGCCCTTCCATAGGAAGGGATCTTAGGGGGATCGAGTCTTGCTCTGGGCAAAAGGAAACTCCCGATACTGTTTGACCGGTCTTCCGTAATTTTAGGAAGTAGCCTGGGGCCAATAGGGTGAGAATGATTTGCCCAGATTCACAGTGGCTGCACTTGAACTCAGATCTGACACCAAAGCCTCGCCTTCATCCACTTTGCTAGGATGCATCTCTCAAAGAGCCGGTGCTCCACATGTCTCGGATGAATAAAAGAATGAATGAACGAATGAATGGGAAAGTTCTGGAGTCTGGGGAATGCCCGAAAGCAAGGAATGAGAATGAGGAGAGAATGGGATATGCAATTAGCCGGAAGTGAAAAAGCATTTCTCCAGCTCTGAGGCTGGAGGCGGCGGGTTCCGAGTCAGTCGGTAACATTTACTTGGCGCCTACTGTGTGCCGGGCACCGTGCTAAGCGCTGGCGATACAAACGAAGGCGAATTACAGAGGCCCGGCCATCCAGAACTCGAAGCCTAACCTAATTGGCAAACAATTAAGTACAAACAAGTTACACGACGGAAAAACTGGAAACAATAAACTCCGAGCGAGGGCCCGGACACCAGAGGAATCAGGAAAGACACCTTCGCAGGCAGAGCTGAGAGCGTCGGCTGAAGAGTGGATGCCGGCTGCGCGCGCACCCTCAGGAGCGCGGAGGAGGGCGGGGAAGAAAAAAAAGTTTTGCAAACTGACAGCAATCCCAGGGGCCGGGGAGCGACCTCGGCGCATGCGTCCCCGCGTGCGCGCGACGGCCCAATGCTTTGCCAGCCGAAGCGCGGGCGGGGGCGGGCCGAGCTCGGGCCTAAGGAGAAGGAAGTGGGAGGAGGGAAGAGGAGAAGGGGGAGTGACCAAGGCGCGCGCGAGGCCGCTCGGCTGGAGTTGAGAGGTGCGCGCGCAGGCGGCGAATCCCAGAGCAGGCGGCGGCGACGGCGGCGGCGGACGCGGCAAACGGCGACAATGGCCGCGGCGGCTGGCGGCGGGGGCGGCGGTGCCCCAGGGGCGGCGGCAGGCGGCGCGGGGCCGGGGGGCGCGGCGGCGGCGGCCGTGGGCCTGGCGCTGTGTCGGCGGAAGGACGGGGGCCCGGCGGGCAAGTTTTGGGAGAGTCCAGAGACGGTTTCCCAGCTGGACTCGGTGCGGGTCTGGCTGGGCAAGCACTACAAGAAGGTGGGTCTTAGCGGGTGGCGGCCGTGGGGTGCGCGGCTGGGATGGAGGCGCTCGCTGGGCAGGTGGGGGCGGGGAGCGGCCCGCTCGGGCCCTCCCCTTCCCGCAGCCCTTCTCCACCCCCCCCCCCCCACTCCCCGCCATGAGGGACAACAAAGGGCGGCCTGCGGCTCCGGGATTTCTCCTCGCCGCCTCCCTCGAGGAGCCTTCCTTCCTCGCAGGCCGGGGCTGGGGGCGCTGGGGACTCGGTTTTGCCTTGGGCGAGCTCCACGCGAGCGTCGCCTCCAGGAAGTCTTCCCAGATGTGCCTCCCTTCTCCCCCACCCCTGCTCGGGTAGCTACCCTCCCCCAGTGTCTCCTGTTGCACTTCTCCAGCGAATCTATCGCGGTCTTTACCCAGTTAGACCGTAAGCGCCCTCAGGGCCGGCCTTCTTCGAACCTTTGCGGCTCCTCCCTGGGACCGCCCTGGAGTCCCAGGAGGGATTGCTGTTTAGTTGTTGGATGTGGGGTGAGGTGGGTGGCGACGGTTGCTTCGGTCTCTCTTAAACTGAGGGAGCCCTAGACCTTGAGCATGCCAGCTCCCCAATCCCTGCAGTGGGCCCTGAACACATGACTTCCATTTTCCTTAAAACATCCCAACAAAGGAGCACTTTCGTTAACCCATTTTTTAAAAAGTAATAATCCGCAAAGCTTGGAGACCTATTGTATATGGTCTGGCTAAGCATATAAGGCGGTTGAAACCTTTTCTTTTTAAACTATAGCGCTTCAAAGTTTGCAAAGCATTTTACGCATTAACAGTTATGCCATCTCACAACCATCCAGTGAAATGTCTTCTGTTATCTTCATTTTACAGATGGGGAAACCGAGGCTGAGAGCTTAATTGGCCTGCCCTGAGTCACAATGCTAGGAGGGGCTTGGGGCAGAATTTGAACTCAGATCTTTCTGACTCCCAAGTCTAGCACTTAGTACTTACTATGTTTTCTTTCTATTTTTTGAGGCTTTTTTTTTGTTTTCGTTTTTGTTTTAAAGACAGTTGGGGTGGAAAGCATGTCAGTTCGGGCAAGGTGGCAAAACTAGCCTGAAGTTTTTGTTCAGGAGTTTGTAACGAATTAAGGTTACAGAAGATTTTTTTCCCGTAGATATTTTTTAAATTTAATTTTGAATTTAAATGTCCCTGGACACCCCTCCCCCCATCATTTTCTTTCATCCACAAAAAGATGATAATATATGGTAACCATGAGTTTTCATTTTGCATTGCTTGCTTTTTATTTTAAGTATAAATCGAATTTATATTTGCTTTCATAAGGAACCCCTGCTTATTTGTTCTTCTTTATGAACTATCATCTGTTCTGTGAAATGCATCTAATATTTAGGAGAAAGTTAATAGGACTTAAAAGGTTAATGATTATTAAATGCTTGTTGCCAGGTACAAGTATTAATTTCATTTCATTTTTAGTAATGTAGAAGCTCTGAAGCTGGTGTCAGTACTTTTCTAGATGCTTACGGTTAAGCACTACTTTTCATTGCAGCATATTGCAGAGGAAAGACCCTTGAATTTGGAATTAACAGGATCTTAGTTTGAATCCCACCTCTGCTACTTACTTATGTATGTGACCTTGGGAAAGTCATTTAACCTCTGGTTAGTTTCCTCATCTTTAAAATTACCGGGTTTGACGAGATCACCTCTTAACATCCCATCCAGCTCTAGATATATGATCTAATGTGTATAAGAAAATAATTTGCCGAATGGAAGTGAACTTATGTTATAGTCAATAAGAACTTTGTTTAAGATTTGTGAAATTGAGTCTATACCATTGAGTCTCAAACTTTTTGGTCTCAGAACTCCTTTACCTTCATAAAAATTGAGTGTTTTTATGTCGGTTTTATATATATATATATATGTATACATGTATATCAATATTTACTATATTATAAATTAAAATATCTTAGCATTGTTATAAAAATAGTTTTGACTTCGTGAACTTTTTGAAAGAGTCTTGATGCTCTTAAGTTTCCCAGACCACACTTTGAACTCTAGCGGAAGTCAGAGACTAGTCACTCCACTCTGTGCTCTTCTAACGTTTCCCCATTTTTTCTTTTGGCCTAGCTGCTTAAGGATGCAGCTCCCAAAGGTGTACTTGACGTATTTCACAGTTCTGAGGCTCTGGTGTTTTGGAGGAGCTGGTGTTTTTATTCAGGAGACCTAGGGATCACTGTTAGCTGGCTGTAGAGCAGATCCAGATGTGCATTTCCAGGGAAGAAGTAGTGCTCCATATCTTATTATTCTAAGCCACTAAGTACCCAAGTGTGTGTTTATCCTTGATCTTTTTCAGTGGCTGGAAATTAAAGTTTAAGCTTGGCTCCAAGAAGAGTCAAGAAAATCCACATCCTTCCTTTGTAAAAGTGGGGAACTATGTGGCTAGAGTATTGTATATCCTGTCACTGTTTTGCTTAACTGCTTTTTACAATTTTTTTTTAAATGTTTGTTACACAGGCTGAGTAGAGAAAGGCAACAGATATATTTAGGAAAGTCTGATGTAAAAACAAAAGCTATGAAAATAAAACGTTTTAGAAATATGTAATGGACGAAGAGTGATTATAGTAGTTATGGAAAAAGTATTTTAATGTCTTAAAATATTTTAAATTAAATACTGATATTTTAATTCATTTTCAATAGGGTTAAGGAGAGCTGAAAATACAAGCGAAAGTTTTTGTATTCTGTAATGAGGGCTGGAACAAAGTATATTAACTAGATTCAATGTAATTCTACTCAAAGATTAGTCTGTTGATATTTTCATTGTTGCACCAAATAGCATTTGAACATCTTCTATTCCAAAACAGTGGAAATTATGCTAATGGAGGAACAAAGAGTAAGTTATGGTTCTTTTCTCTAAGAATCTTATAATGTAGTTGGAGGAGAAATGATAGGTACCAAATGGAGAGTTAATGATTCTCACAGAGTAGTACTTGAAATGTGCTGAATGTGTCAGTAAGTCTGTATTGTATATGTATTTGTGTTCTGGTAAAATAAATTTTTAGAAAGTCTGTATGGTATATATACTTACATAATTGACAATATTTTTCCTAACCTGATTGATAATATTGTCTGTGAATATAAAACTAGTGTGTTAATTTTGAATCTTAATTAGTATCATTTTTTGGTGGACATCATGAAATGAAATAATGAAAGCACTTTGAAAAGTACAATGTTAATGTCAGGTGGTAGTGTTGTTACTGTTATATTGTACCTGAGGCTTTTATTTTATTTTATTTTATTTATATCGATCAGATGGTGATCCTCTCCCTCTCCCCCTTCTCTCCCCTTTCTCCCTTTTACTTCTTTCTCTCCCCCTCCATCTCCTCTCCCTCTCTTTCTCTTCTCTCTCTTCTTTTTCCTCTCTTCTCCCTATTCTTCTGTTTGTCCCCTTCCCCCTCATATCCTCATATGTCATGTTATACATTTTGTTGGTTTAGTTAATAGATACCAGTGAAACCATTAAAATCTTTACAATATGCAAACAAAAAATATTGTTCATTACCTGCCTTTCTGTGTTAAGTTTTCATTGTGTAGTTTGGGAATGAGGTACATGCTAGTTTTCATGGGTAAATACGCTCTATCAGATGGATTTTGATTTCTTGTTATTGGTTAGTTAAATAAAATAGTTTAATTAAAATCAGATATTTGATAGTCTAGATAGATATTAAACTTCTTAATAATAGCCTAGGAGATTTTTTTTTGGAGGGGGGAAGGCAAGGCAATTGGGGTTAAGTGACTTTCCCAAGGTCATACAACTAGTAAGTGTCAAGTGTTTGAGGCTGTATTTGAACCTAGGTCCTTCTGACTCCAGGGTCAGTATCACTGCACCACCTAGCTGCCCCTTAGGAGATATTTTAGTGGGAAAGGGAGAGAAGAGCCTTGTGGTCTTCAATTTTTTGCAAAAAACAAAACACAAACCCATTTATTTATTAATTTTTTTCTTTTGGTCTTTAAAGCTTGTGATACTTTGGAATTGCTTCTTTTTCTAGCTTTGAAAAGTATAGCCACAAAGTTTGCCATGTAAATTTTATGGACTGACCAGTGATAACTAAGAACTTTCCTATGAAATAAATTTGTAACATTGGCAGTCACTTGTGTCAATGATGTATTAAAATAATTTTTTCTAATTTAGCTAGGGAAAAAAATGGAAGTCCTAAAGTGGTACATAAAAGGGTTTATAAAGTATTACTCCATGAATCTAATCCAGACTAACTGTGAGTTAACATCCCTGGGGGCCTCAGTTAGCTCTCCTGGTTGAAAAAAAAAAAGGAAGTATTTTAATTGGATGAACTCTAAAATCCCTTCCAGTTCTCAGTTTAGGCTCCTACGTATGCATTGAACTTGTGTTGGGAATGAAAAATAAATGAAGAAAAAGAATCGTTGATACCTCTCAAACACTTTTCAAAGAGCGTGTTGCAGTTTTAGTTTGCTCGTTGCTCTAATTAAATATCTTCTTTTGAAGAATTGTTTTCTCATGGTTGTGACAGTATTTAAAACATTAGGCAACTTAAAAAAAAGTGTGGCATAAATGGTTGCACTCGAGGTTCTAACAACCAAGGACTTAAAATTGGTGGTTGTCAGACTTGAACTCTTATCAACTTTCTGATTGTGTGTAAATGTACACTTATTTGGCCTTTTGAAATGTGTTTTTATAAAAACCTTTAAGATAAAGGGAATCTGGTTAGAAGGATAGAGAGAAGATTGCTTGGGGAAAATAAAGCATTTCAACTATAAATACTAGTTGTCAGCAATTAATTACAGCTTAGCTATTCCATTCGTACATTGAAAAACTAATGCGTTTAAGCAAATCAAAACTCCTTGAAAATGTCGTAAGCTTTTAAAATAATGGTCTTTTTATATCAGGTTACATATATGATTGCTACAGCACAAAATGAGTTCTCTTCAGTCTAATGAACATGTGGCTTTCCAGTAATGGTACACCGTGCAGCTGTTATTATCTTGTAGTTGCACTGATCAGTCTGACTTTTAAAATCATTTAGTATAATAGAAACAAACACATTAAGATTGAAATGTTGAATGGAGCCTGTCAAGTTGGTTGGCTTGAAGATAGGAAATGAGGAGGAATAGTTTGTCTTTTTCCCTGAGACTAGAAGAAATTATTGTAAGGTTGTTAAAGCCAATGAATTAATTTTTTTTTTCTTAGAGCATGGAGTTGAGGAGCAAAGGTGAATTTGGCTTATTAACAGCATTCTACTGACTACTTCAGCTATCATCTGCTAAAACCCCATAGCATTTAGTGTCTCACACATTCAATGCTTATCAGTTTCTACTTTGTGAGATGTTATTGTTTAGCTGTCCATTTGTATGACTTGTTCCTCTAACTACATTGTAAAATTCTCAGTAGTAGGTTATCATGGCTTATTCGTTTTTTTGTCCCATAGTAGAGTACTTTCTGCTGCTTTGAAATAGAATGAAGGAACTTAAATAATTGTTGCTTTGAAAAATATCGATAGAGATTAATCTGAATAAAATAACATTGAATCTGGTTTAATACATAGTATACATACCTGAGTATATCCATTGCTTTTTTGGCCTTTTTTCCCTTTTCAGTAAAATAGTAGTTGTTTTTGCTTTAGATGGAAGGCTTCTTTTACTGTGTTGAAGTATATTATCTTGTTGTTAACTCTTTCCATAGTAGAAATTTCACCAAGATAATTTGTATTTTGCAGTACGTTCAAGCAGACGCTCCTACGAATAAAACTTTGGCTGGGCTAGTAGTGCAGCTTCTACAGTTTCAAGAAGATGCCTTTGGGAAACACGTCACCAATCCTGCCTTCACTAAGCTCCCTGTAAGTAGCACAGTCAACACATTGATGGATCAGTGTTCTTTACCTTCTGCTCAGCATGTGGGGTTTATGTATATTCCTGGTGGATAAAATTATCTATTGCTATTTCCTAGCCTCTTGTTAGGACAGCTAGGTGGCCCAGTGGATAGAGTGCTGGGCCAGCAAGACTCCTCTACCTGAGTTCAAAGCCAGGCCTCACTTACTAGCTGTGTGACCCTGGGCAAGTCACTTAACTCCACCTCACTTTCCTCATCTGTAAAATGACCTGGAGAAGGAAATGGCAAACCATTCTAGTGTCTTTGCCAAGGAAACCCTAGATGGGGTCACGAAGAATCAAGACTGAAAAAAAACTGAACAAGGACAAAGACACTTGTAAATGCTTGAAATGAAAGAGCAGTAAGAATTTAAATAGAATTAAGTCATTTAAAATCACTTTTATAAATTCCATTGTTTATCAACAATGAGCTAGGATCTCACACATGAGGATGTATAATCTCCGTAGTGATGATTCTCACGTCTCCTCATCTAGCCCTAACTTCTTTGCTGAACTCTGGTATCATATATCCAATTGCTTAGTAAACATCTTCAGCTGCATATACTAAAGACATTTCAAACTCAACAGGTACAAAAACAAACTCGTTTTCCCCTCCAAATTCTCTTCCCTTCCCTACTACCATATTACTGTTGAGGGCATTACCATCCTCCTAGTCCTGTAGGCTCCCAGCCAAGGTGTTACCCATCCTTAACTCGTTGCCTCCCCCCCCAGCTAATCTGTTTCCAAGGTCTTTTGATTTTTATCTTTGCATCATCTCTCCAGTATGTCCCTTCTCTCCTCTGAAACTGGTGCACACTCTCATCACCTCAGATCTAGACTATTGGGGTAGCTTTCTGGTTAATCTGCCTGCCTTAAGTTTTTCTCTATTCTAGTTCATCCCCCACTCAGTTGCCAGAGTGATATTTTTTAAATGAATCAGAGTGATCTTTTTAAAGTGAAAGTCTGACCAAGTGTCATTCACCCATACCTCCAATTCAGTCAACTCCAATGCCTTCCTGTCACTTACAGGATTAAATATTAAATCCTCTATTTGGTATTCAGTCCCCTTCATCACCTGCTCCATCTACTACCTTTCCAGTGTTCTTAAATCTTAACTCCCCTTAACACCCTTTGATCTAAGACATTGGCCTTCTTACTGTTCTTGACATTTCTTCCAGACATCTCCTGTGCCTAGAATGTTTTCCCTCATCTCTCTCCCTTGTTTACTTCAACTCTCAGACAATATCCCAGGCTATACAGGAATCTTTTTCCAATCCCTCCTAATTCTAGAGCTTTCCTTCTGTTAATTATTTTTACCATATCCCGTACATAACTTGTTTGTACATAGTTATTTGGTTATTGTCTTCCCCTTTAGATTGTGAGCTCCTCAAAAGCAGGGCTGTCTTTTCCTTTCTTTGTGTCTTCAGCACTTTCCACAGTAGTAGTAGGCACTTAACAAATTTCGATCAACTGACTGTCTCTTGGACTATTTATAAGGTCAGAAGCGTTGTGCAGTTCTCAATAACTTTCTTCACTCTTGTACTTTCAGTCCCTTAATTCCTTATGACATTGCTGCCATCCTAGTTTGTCCTGTATATCAGAAACTTTGACACACTGATCATCTTTCTCTTTCTTGGCCTGACCCATGTTGAAATCTTAAGCAGGGATTTTTGTTTCTAAGGAAAAGAGTCAAGTTTATAATATACATAAGCATAAGAAAATCCAAGATCAGAAAAATTGACAGCTTTACATAAACCAAACAAAGCTAGTATTCTTGTGCTTGTTTTCTTTATTGGATGATACCTCTCAACCTAGAGCTGTCCCATAGGGGCTGGTTCCATAGTTTACCCATAAGATTGGAGCTTTCTTTTTTCCCCCCTTTATTTAATATTTTTTAGTTTTCAACATTGATTTCCACAAAATTTTGAGTTACAGATTTTCTCCCCATTTCTACCCTCCCGCCACCCCAAGATATTTTGATTCTCTTTCCCCAGTCTGCCCTCTCTTCTGTCACCCCACTCCTCCCTTTATCCCCTTTCCCATAACTTTCTTGTAGAGCAAGATAGATTTCTTTTTTTTTTTTAAGTATGTTTTATTGTTTTGTTTTTTTGTTTTTTTTTTTAATTTATTTTTGACATGTTTGGTTTTCAGCATTGATTTTCACAGGCGTTTGAATTACAAATTTTCTCCCCATTTCCCCCCCCCCCC
>CM053624.1:306275553-306303025 GCA_028646595.1 Phalanger gymnotis
TGTCATTCCCATTTTTTGCAGATTAGGTTTTTCTGAAATCCACCTGCTCATCATTTCTTCTTTTTTATCCCCTTTTTTATTATTTATTTAATATTTTTACTTTTCAGCATTGGTTTCCACAAGATTTTGAATTACAAATTTTCTCCCCATTTCTACCCTCCCCCCATTCCAAGATGGCATATATTCTGATTGCCCTGTTCTCCAGTCAGCCCTCCCTTCTGTCACCCCACTCCCCCCATCCCCTTTTCCCTTACTTTCTTGTAGGGCAAGATAGATTTCTATGCCCCATTGCCTGTGTATCTTATTTCCCAGTTACATGGAAAAACAACTTTTTTTTTGAACATCTGCTTTTAAAACTTTGAGTTCCAAATTCTTTCCCCTCTTCCTTTCCCACCCTCCCTCCCTCCCTAAGAAGGCAAGCAATTCAACATAGGGCACATATGTATCATTATGTAAAACTCTCCCACAATACTCATGTTGTGAAAGACTGACTACATTTTGCTCCCTCCTATCCTGTCTCCCTTTATTCAGTTTTCTCTCTTTACCCTGTCCCTTTTCACAAGTGTTTGCTTTTGGTTACCTCCTTCCCCTATCTGCCTCCCTTCTATCATCCCCCCCTTTTTTATCTCCTTCCTCCTTTTTTCCTGTGGGGTAAGATACCCAGTTGAGTGTGTATGTTATTCCCTCCTCAGGTCAAATCCGAGAGCAGAATTCACTCATTCCTCCTCACCTGCTCCCTCTTCCCTTCCAATGAACTGCTTTTCTTGCCACTTTTATGTGAGATGATTTACCCCATTCTATCTCTCCCTTTCTCCCTCTCTCAATACATTCCTCTCTCATCCTTTAATTTGATTTTTTTTTAAGATAGCATCCCTTCATATTCAACTCACCCTGTGCCCTCTGTCTGTCTCTCTCTCTCTCTCTCTGTATGTGTGTGTGTACATGTATATTCCCTTCAGTTACCCCAGTACTGAGTTCTCATGAATTACACACATCATCTTTCCATGTAGGAATGTAAACAAAATTGTTCAACTTTAGTAAGTTCCTTGTGATTTCTCTTTCTTGTTTACCTTTTCATGTTTCTCTTGATTCTTTGTGTTTGAAAGTCAGATTTTCTATTAAGCTCTGGTGTTTTCTTTGAGAAAGCTTGAAAATCCTCTATTTTATTAAAAATCCATATTTTGCCTTGGAGCGTGATACCCAGTTTTGCTGGGTAGGCGATTCTTGGTTTTAATCCTAGCATCATTGACCTCCAGAATATCATATTCCAAGCCCTTTGATCCTTTAATGTAGAAGCTGCTAGATCTTGTGTTATCCTGATTGTGCTTCCACAATACTCACATTGTTTCTTTCTGGCCGCTTCCAATATTTTCTCCTTGACCTGGGAACTCTGAAATTTGGCTATAATATTCTTGGAGTCTTTCTTTTTGGGATCTATTTCAGGAGGCAATCGGTGGATTCTTTCAATTTCTATTTTACCCCCTGGTTCTAGAATATCAGGGTATTTTCCTTGATAATTTCTTGAGAGATGATATCTAGGCTCTTTTTTTGATTGTGGTTTTGAGGTAGTTCAATAATTTTTAAGGTATCTGTCCTGGATCTGTTTTCCAGGTCAGTGGTTTTCCAGTGAGATATTCACATTGTCTTCCATTTTTTCATTCTTTTGGTTCTATTTTATAATTTCCTGATTTCTCATAAAGTCAGTAGCTTCCACTTGCTCCATTATAATCTTTAAGGCAGTATTTTCTTTAGTGGTCTTTTGGATCTCCTTTTCCATTTGGCTAATTCTGCCTTTCAAGGCATTCTGCTCCTCATTGGCTTTTTGGAGCTCTTTTGCCATTTGAGTTAGTCTATTTTTGAAGGTGTTATTTTCTTCGGTATTCTTTTGGGGTCTCCTTTAGCAAGCCATTGACTTGTTTTTCATGGTTTTCTCGCGTCATTGTTATTTCTCTTCCCAATTTTTCCTCTACTTCTCTTGCTTTTACAAATCCTTTTTGAGCTCTTCCATGGCCTCAGACCAATTCTTATTTTTCTTGGAGGCTTTTGATGTAGGCCCTTTGACTTTGTTGAGTTCTTCTGGCTGTATGTTTTGATCTTCTTTGTAACCAAAAAACGATTCCAATGTCTGAGTCTGTATCTGAGAATGTTCTCGTTGCCTGTTCATGTTCCCAGCCAACTACTTGATCCTTGAGATTTTTGTTGGGGTATGACTGCTGAGTATTTTGTCCCAAGCTTGAGGGGCTGTGCTGCTATTTTCAGAGCTACTTCTACAGGGCAATCTCTTCCACACCAGCACTCCTTCTCCCCCAAGAACCGCCAACCAGGATTGCTGCCCAGATCCAGGCAGGGCAGAGCAGGCTTTGCATTCCTGCTCTAGTCCACCACTTAATTCCTCCCACCAGGTGGGCCTGAGGCTAGAGGCCACTGCAGCTGTAGCTCTGGAAGCAGCCTAAGAGCTGTACCTCTGGGGCGGTGGCTAACCACGAACTCTTTTTACTCTGTCCCTGCAGTTTTTTCCCCACTAACCTTCTCTGTTCTCTTTGGTGTTTGTGGGTTGAGAAGTCGAGCAACTGCCACAGGTCAGTGATTCAGGGCGCTACGTCTCTTTTGACAGGCTCAGTCTGGTTGGTCCTGGCACTTCCCACACTGGGCTCTGCTTCACTCCCAGCTCTGTGCAATAGACCCTTCCCAGCAACCATCAAGGCTGTCCTGGGCTGGAGCCCTGCTTCCCTTTGCTATTTTGTGGGTCCTGCAGCTCTAGAATTTGTTCAGAGCCATTTTTATAGGTGTTTGGAGGGACCAGGGTGGGAGCTTAAGCAAGTCCCTGCTTTCCATCTGCCATCTTGGCTCTGCCTCCCCCCCCCGCCCCCGTTTCTTGTTTTTTTAATAAGTTTATTTATTTTTAGTTTTCAACATTTACTTCCATAAGTTTTAAATTTTCTCCCCCTCCCTCTTCTCTCCCTTCCCATGAAGGCATGGAATCCAACAATCTGATATAGGCAGTACATATACATTCCTACTAAACATATTTTCACATTAGTCTTGCTGTATAGCAGAATTAGAACAAATAAGAGTAACTATGAGAAAAAAAATACCATAAAACAAAAAAAGAAAGTAGTTTTCTTTGATCTGCATTCAAACTCTATAGTTCTTTTTCTTTATATGGATGGTATTTTCCATCAGGAGTTCTTTGGAACTGTCTTTAAACCTTGTATTGCTGAGAAGAGCCAAGTCTATCAAAGCAGGTCATCACAGAAGGAATAAGTCTGTGGTCTCCTGGTTCTGTTCCCCTCATTTAGCATCATATCATTTAGGTCAGGGCTGTCCAACCTTAGGCTTTTATTGAAACAATAGGCAATATATTTTGATTTGCCATTTTAATGAGAGCTCTGTGGTAGCTCAGTGTCCTTTACTAAAGCATTTATGTGAATTTCTGTGCTTGTAGGCAGGCTGCCTGCAGGCTGCAGTCCGCATTTTGGACAGCCCTAGTGCAGGTCTTTGCAGGTTATTATGAAGTCCATATCTTCCCCATTTCTTATTGTGCAGTAGTATAATATTACCTTCATATACCACAACTTGTTCAGCCGTTCCTCAATTGATGGGCATTCCCTTGATTTCCAGTTCTTTGCTACAACAAAAAGAGCTGCTATAAGTATTTTTGTACATACAGGTCCCTTTCCCACTTGTGTGATCTCTTTGGGATATAGCTCTAGGAGTGGTATTACTGGGTCAAAGGGTATGCACATATTTATAGCCTTTTGGGCATAGTTCCAAATTGCCCTCCAGAATGGCTGGATCTGTTCACAACTCCACCAATAATGTAACAGTGTTCCTGTTTTCACACATCCTCTCGAGCATTTATCATTTTCCTGTTTTGTCAAGTTAGCTAATTTTTCTAAGCAGTTTTTGCAATATAGTGAGTTTTTATCCCAGAACCTGGAGTCTTTGGGTTTATCACATAGTAGATTACTATAATCATTGACTACTGTGCCTTGTGTATCTTACCTATCCTACTGTTCTGCCCCTCTATTTCTTAGCTAGTACCAAGTGGTTTTCATGATTGCTGCTTTATAATACTATTTAAGATCTGTTATGGCTACACCACCTTCCCTTGCATTTCTTTTCATTAATTTCCCTGATATTTTGGACCTTTGGTTCTTCCAGATGAATTTTGTTAGTATTTTTTTCTAGCTCTATAAAATAATTTTTTGGTAGTTTGATTGGTATGGCATTAAATGAGTAAATTAATTTACGTAGAATTTTCATTTTTATTATATTAGCTTGATCCAACCATGAGCAATTAATATTTTTCCATTTATTTAGATCTGACTTTATTTGTATGAAAAATGTTTTGTAATCGTTTTCATATATTTCTGGGTTTGTTTTGGCAGATAGACTCCCAAATGTTTTATCTTGTCCACAGTTACTTTAAATGGAATTTTCTCTTTCAGTCTCTTGCTGCTGGGCTTTGTTAGTAACATGTAGAAATGCCGATTATTTATGTGGATTTATATCCTGCATCTTTGCTAAGTTGTTTATTATTTCAAGTGGTTTTTTACTTGATTCTCTGGGTTTATCATCATATCATCTTCAAAGAGTGGTAACTTAATTCCTTCTTTGCCTAGTTTAATTCCTTCAATTTCTTATTTTTAATTGCTAAAAGCTATCGTTTCTAATACCACATTGAATAACAGTGGTGATAGTGGACATCATTGTTTCACCCCGATCTTACTGGAAATGCATCTAGCTTGTTCCCATTACATATGATGCTTGCTGATGCTACTTATCATTTTAAGGAAGGCTCTATTTATTCCTATGCTCACTAGTGTTTTTAATAGGCATGGTTGTTGTATTTTGTCGAAAGCTTTTTCTGCATCTATTGAGATAATTATATGGTTTCTATTAGTTTTGTTGTTGATGTGATCAATTATGCTGATAGTTTTCCTAATATTGAACCATTGCTGCATTCCTGGTATAAATCCTACCGTATCAAAGTATATTATTCTCATGATAAGTTGTTGTAACATTTTTGCTAATATTTTATTTAAAATTTTTGCATCAATATTCTTTAGGGAATTTGGTCTACTACAATTTTATTTCTCTGTTTTGACTCTTCCTGGTTAGGTATTAGTACCATAATTATGTCATAAAAAGAAGTCAGTAGGGCTCCTTTACCTATTTTCCCAAATAGTCTGTATAGTATTGGAATTAATAGTTCTTTAAATGTTTGATAGAATTCACTTGTAAATCCATCTGGCACAGGAGATTTTTTCCTAGAGAGTTCATTGATGGCTTGTTCAATTTCTTTTTTTGAGATGGTGTTATTTAAGTATTTTACTTCCTCTTCTGTTTATCTGGGCAATTTTTATTTTTGTAAATGTTCATACATTTTGCTAAGATTGTCAAATTTATGGGCATGCAATTGGGCAAAATAATTCCTAATTATTGTTTCAATTTCCTCTTCATTGGAGGTAAATTTATCCTTTTCATTTTTGATACTGGTAATTGTTTTTTTCTTTCTTTTTTTAAATCAAATTAATGAAAGGTTTTTCAATTTTATTGTTTTTTTTTCCCATAAAACCAGCTCTTAGTTTTATTTATTAGTTAAATAATTTCCTTAATTTTTCTTTGATTAATCTCTCCTTTGGTTTTCAATATTTGTAATTTGGTATTTAATTGAAGATTTTTAATTTGTTCTTTTTCTAACTTTTTCAGTTGCATGCCCAATTCATTGATTTCTTTTTTCTCTATTTTATTCATATAAGCATTCAGAGATATAAAGCTTCTCCTAAGAACCACTTTTGCTGCATCCCATAAGTTTTGGTATGTTGTTTCATTGTTGTCATTCTCTTGAATGAAGTTATTGTTTCTCTGATTTTTGTTTGACCCATTCATTCTTTAGAATTAGATTATTTAGTTTCTAATTATTTTTCAGTCTTGTCTTTCCATGGCCCTTCATTACACATATAATTTTTATTGCATCATAATCAGAAAAGGAAGCATTGGCTTTTTCTGCCTTTCTGCACCGGATTATGAGATATTTATGCCCTAGTACATGGTCAGTTTTTGTGTAAGTGCCATGTAGTTCTGAGAAGAAGGTATATTCCTTTCTGTCCCCATTCAGTTTTCTCCAGAGGTCTGCCATATATACCTTTTCTAAAATCCTATTTACCTCTTTAACTTCTTTCTTGTTTATTTTGAGGTTATATTTATCAAGTTCAGAGAGAGGGAGTTTTAGGTCCCCCCACTAATATAGTTTTGCTCTCTATTTCTTCCTGTAACTCCCTTAGCTTCTCCTCTAAGAATTTGTATGCTAGATGTGTACACTTGGTGTTTAGTAGTCATATTACTTCATTGTCTATGGCGCTTTTTAGCAGAATAGTTTCCTTCCTTGTCTCTTTTAATTAGATCTATTTTTGCTTTTGCTTTGTCTGAGATTATGATTGCTACCCCTGCTTTTTTTTACTTCATCTGAAATGTAATTTATTCTACTCCAGACTTTAACCTTTTTACCCTGTGTGTATCCCAGTTCGAAATTTGTTTCTTATAAAGAACATATTGTAGGATTATGGTTTTTAATTCATTCTGTTATCTGCCTCTGCTTTATGGGGGTATTCATTCCATTCACATTCACAGTTATGATTACTATCGGTCTTTCTCTCTATCCTATTTCCCCCGTTTATACTTTTATTTCTCCCTTCTCTCTTATCCTCCTCAAAGGAGTTTTGGTTTTGACTGCCGTTTCCCTCAGTCTTCCCTAACCCTTTTATATTAGCTCCTCTCCCTTTTCTTTCTCTTTTGCCTTACTACTACTTCCCTCCTTTCTAACCATCCCCTCCTTTTTCTTTTCCCCCTTCCTCCTGCTGCTTATAGGGCAAGTTAGATTTCTATACTTAACTGAATATATTATTCCCTCCTTTAACCAAATCCAATGAGAATAACATTCAAACAGTGCTCATCTCCCTCCCTTCTTTCCCTCTCCTATAATGTTTTTGTGCCTCTTAATGTGATGTAATTTACCCTTTTCTGCCTCCTCTTTTCCTCTTTTCCCATTATAATCCATTTGTACCCCTTAATTAGGTTTTTTATCATCACATCACTTAATTTATACCCACACCCTCTGTCTATGTATATCCCGTTTAAATGTCATAATAAAGATACAGTTCTCAAGGTTTACAAGTATTGTCTTCCCATATAGGGATGTTAACAGTTTGCCCTTATTGAATAACATTTTTTTACCTTTTTCTTTCCTGTTTACCTTTTTATCCCTCTTTTGAGTCTTGGTGTTTGAAGATCACATTTTCCATTGAGTTCTGGTCTTTTCATCTAGAAGGTCTGGAGTCCCCTATTCCATTGAATGTTCCATCTCCTTGACTGAAAGATTATGCTCAATTTTGCTGGATAGTTGATCTTTGGTTGTAATTGAAGCTCCTTTGTCTCATGGAATATCATATTCCAAGCCCTACAGTCTTTTGATGTAGAAGCTACAGGGTCCTGTGTGATTCTGACTATAGTTCTATGATATTTGAATTGCTTCTTTCTGGCTGCTTACAATATTTTCTCCTTGACCTGAAAATTCTGGAATTTGGCTACAATATTCCTTGGTGTTTTCAATTTGGGATCTCTTTCAGGAAGTTATCGGTAGATTCTTTCCATGACTATTTTACCCTCTGGTTCTAGGACCTTGGGGAAATTTTCCTTGATGATATTTTTGGAAGATACTGTCCAGGCTCTTTATCATCATGGCTTTCCGGTAGACCAGTGATTCTTAAATTATCTCTCCTGGATCTGTTTTCCAGGTCAGTTGTTTTTCCATTCTTTTGATTTTGTTTGACTGATTCTTGATGCCTTTAGAGTTATAATTTCTATTTGCCCAATTCTAATTTTTAACACATTGTTTTCTTCATTTAGCATTTGTACCTCCTTTTCCATTTGGCCAGTTTACTTTTTAAGGAGTTCTTTTCTTTAGTGAATTTTTTTTTCCATTTTGTCTATTGTATTTTTAAAGGAATTGATTAGTTTTTCTTCTGCATCTTTAATTTGACTTTTAAAGTCCCTCTTGAGCTCTTCCAAGAATGATTTTTGGGCTTGAGATGAGTTCATATTTGCTTTTGAGGTTTCAGATGTGGGCATAGTGTCAATGTTGTCCTTTATTGAATTCATATTTTGATCTTTCCTGTCCCCATAGTAAGAATTTATGGTCTTTGTATTTCTAAGTTGCCTTTTGCTCATTGTGATTGCCTTTTCCTTGGCTTTTAATATGGATTTCTGCTTCTAGGGCACAGGAGCTCTGTCCCATGCTTCTTGTGCTGGGGGCTTGGGTTCTGGTTACTGGCTTTGTGTGCAGTGGCCTCTGGTCCTAGCAACTGGAAGCCATATAATGCTGTAGTTTACCTGGTCCTGAGCTGGAGCTGGCTGGTATGTGCCGAGGCCAAGTAAGGGTTTTCTGTGTTTCCCTGGGATTACACTGAAGCTTGTGGTGTGAGGTATGGAGGAAGGGTGGTCTGGCTGCTGGAAGTTTCCTCCTCAAGGGCTTCAGTAGAGCATGGGTAGGTTGAGCCGTTGGTGGATGCTTGTCCGTGTTGTGCGAAGGCATGAACGGAGTCCTGGTGTTGGCATCTGCCTACTCCGCCACCTTGGGGCTTAGGCTCTCCTGCTGGTCTGTTGAGGTGGGTCTTGCTTCCTGCTTGCCTGGACACCTCCCATCCTGTACTGGTCCCCTTCAGCCACAGCAAAAGGGACCTTTCCTGTTAATCCCTCTAGCCTCCCAGCTAAAAAACTGCTGCACTCCATCTTTCTGCTGGTTCCACTGTACCAGGTTTTTTTTCTGGGGCAGTATTTTCTGGGTTTTTCAAGGTCAGTAAGGGAGAGTGAGAGTGACTTACTCCTTACTCTGCCATCTTGGCTCCCAGAAGTCCAAAGCCAACATTCTTAACTGCTACCCAATGCTGACTCTCAGGATGCCTTAATGGAATGGGGTGGGGGGGAAGGAAATAGTACTTGTTAAATCCTTAGTATGTGCCAGGCATTGTGTAAATCACTATAAATATTTAATTTGATCCCTGGAAGACAGGTTCTATTATGATTCCCATTTTACAGTAGAGGGAACTAAGGCAGACAAACTGAATTGGGTAGAGTGATATAGCTAGAGAGTCTAAGGATGAATTTGAATTCAGGTCTTCCTGACCCCAGGCCCAGTGCTCTATCCACCGTACTACCTAGCTTCCTTGATATGTGGTTTTTTTTTAATGGTGCATTTTATAACCTCTTCACTCCTTGTATTTTATACATAATCTTAGAAAGTCTGTGTAATGTACAAGATTCCTTCTTGGCATTATATGGATACCAATGGAACACACTGATTGCTTTCCTCTTATACTATTGCCCTACCTCATTTTTTTGGTCATAGAATTTTCTCATGATATCTTTTATGTTGCTTCTTCAGTCCACCTTTGGTTATGTGTCTGCTCACTCTTACCTTCATTGCTCTATCAATCACTCACAATTTTAGTTGGTTAGAGACTGATATAATGTGATTTGTAGAATGCAGCATCACCAGAACAGTATTGATGTTTGAAAAAGGGGGGTCTTTTTTTCAGGGAGAAGCCTGATTTTATTTAAAGCACTGTACAATTTTTTTTTAAAAATCACAGCTTGTTCTCTTAATCTTTTTCTCCCTTTTCAGTTCTGGCCCCCATTTATTTTCTATTCACAATATTTTTACACAATATGTAAATCGATGGACTAGCATAGAAGGTTTTTTTCTCAATTTGCATATCATAGTTTAGACAAGCATTTTTCCTGTTTAGCCAAATCTTAATAAAATGCCGCTTTAATTATCCTAAACATTGAAATATAAATTATTACTCTATTTTATTTTTTTAAAAATTTTGTATTGATGTTTTAAAAAATGCCAGCTATTGCCTCATGCTCTTTGCCTCACTGAACTCTCTCTTAGGATAGAGAAAAGCAGTCTATGCCTAGATGTTCTCACTTAGGGAGCATTGCATTTTTCCTAATGTCATTCATCCATAATGTCATTCCTAAACAGGAGCATCTAGGGGACCAGGCCATTTTTAGGGTATCCCTCTTTAATTTGAACTCTGCTCTGCATATTCTCCTTGACAGTAGCAAACATTTATATCGTTGAGAGTAATTTCCAAATCAGCTGTCTGTGTACAATCACCATTAACTTGTTAGTGCCAAGATAGAAATCAATTAGATTCTATTTGATTCAGAGAATAAATCTCCTTAATAAAAAGATTTATTCTGTAAAACTTTTGGAATCAGTCAAAAGGCAGCACCCAAGGACCTAGAATTCCACATGTAGGCTGTAGACTGCAGGTTCTCCATTCCTGAATTAGAAATTAGGAGGAAAACCAAGAATGAACAAATAGTGGGCGTATAGTGGAGGTAACTCCAGCCTGAACTATTTAGCCAAGTTTTTGATGCTGAAAAATGGGAAATGAATAAAAGGACTACATAAACATGAGCCCTCATTACTTTCTTTTCAAATTATTTTTTAATTTTTTTCTCAATTACATGTAAACAAAAATTTTTAACATTTGCTTTTGAAAATTTTGAGTTCCAAATTCTCTCCCTCATATTTCTGTCAGGCAAGCAGTTTGATATAGATTATAGATGTGTAGTTGTCTCATTGCTTTGAATAACTTTTCCCAAGCTATATCTCTGAAAGGGTCTCTTTCTTCGCATAAATTAATAATTTGAACTTGTAAAACTTGTTTCTACTTAATTCCTTCCATGCAATTTAAAAAAGATTTAACATTTTTCCCCAATTATGTTTAAAACAATTTTTAAGGTTTTTTTTTTAAATTCAGTTCCAAGTTCTCTCCCTTCTTTCCTCCCAAAACCCTCCTTGAGAAGGCAAGCATTGTGATATAGATATATATATGCAGTCATGCAAGACATATTTCCATGTACACATTTCCATGTTAGTCATGTTGTGAAAGAAAACAGGCTAAAAAGAAAACCAAGAAAAATAAAGAAAAATTAAAAAAGTATGCTTTGATCTGCATTCAACTCCATCAATCCATTCTCGGGAGACAGATAGCATTTTTCATCGTGAGTCCTTAAGGAATTGTCTTAGATCATTGTTTTGCTTAGAATAGTTAAGTCATTCACGGTTGACCATCTTCAAATTCCTCTGTTACTGTTCTCCTTATTTCACATCAGTTCATGTAAGTCTACCCAAGTTTTTCTGAGAGCTTCCTGCTAATCATTTCTAATAGCATAAGAGTATTCTATCATAATTATGTACTACAACTTATTTATCCATTTCCCATTTGATAGATATCCCCTCAATTTCTAATTCTTTGCCACTACCAAAAGAGCTGCTATAAATGTTTCTGTACATGTAGGTATTTTTCATTTTTGTTTTTTATCTCTTTGGGATACAGACCTAGTGGTGGGATACATTCCTAGTGGTCTTGCTGGGTGAGAGGGTTCACACAGTTTTATTTTATAGCCCTTTAGGCATATGGTTGAATCAGTATACAGCTCCACCAACATTAATGTCTCAATTTTCCCGTATCCCTGCCAACATTTATGATTTTCCTTTTCTGTCATATTAGCCAATCTGATAGGTATGGGGTGGTACCCCAAAGTTCTTTCAGTATTCATTTTTATGATCAGCAATAGCTGATGTAGCAAAGCTCTATAGCTTTGATTACTTCTTTTGAAAACTGCCTGTTCATATCCTTTTGAAACAGTAAGGTTTACTACCTTACCTATTACTTAGCAATGTAGATGATAATTGTCAAAATACCTATGTAGTTCTGTGTTGCAAAATGTATGAGACTCTCCACGTAGAAGGTAGAAGTAAACCATTTATTCAGACACCAGAGAACCGTATCCCACAAGCCATTTATCCAGTCTACCACAGCAGTAAAACGTTCCACACACAATATCACAACCTGGAAACTCCCTATCCCAAAACCTCTCTGACCCCCCTGCTGGGGTCTTCCCCAAAACAAACTCACAGTACACCTAAGCCTGTTCAGTCCTAACAATCGTGTCTTTCTCTCTCTCAGCATTTTCTGTGACATAACTTCTTTTTCCTGTCAGAAAGCTCCTCCTACCACATGTGTCTTAGGCTTCCTGTGACATAAGCATGTCACATGGCCCATTAATGGGGTTGGAAAGATCTTCAAATCAAAATTGCTAATACACCTTTGACCATTTTCAGTTGAGGAATGGCTCCTTTTATAAATTTGACTCAGTTTTCTGTTTCTTTGGGAAATGAGGCCTTAATCAGAGCAACTTGCTGTCAGATTTTTTTTCACAGCTATGATTACTATATATTTCCTTCCATTCTGTTTTCCCCCTGTTTATCCTTCTCTCTCCTGTATGGTAAGATAGATTTCTGTACCCAGCTGAGTGTGTAAGTTATTGCCTCTTTGAGCCAGTACCGAAGAGAGTAAGGTTCAAGAGCTCCCTCCACTCCCCCCATCTTTCCTTCTACTGCAGATGCTCTTTTGTACGTCTTTTTGTGAGATGATTTACCTCGTTCTACCTTTCTCTTTCCCCTTTTCCCAGAGGATTCCTCTTTCCCACCCTTTAATCATATTTTTTTAGATAATCATCTGATCATTTTCAACTTATATCTGTGCCCTCTATCTATATGTGTGTCTTCTAAATGTCCTAATAATCAGAAAGTTATTAGGAGATGCAACTTTCATCTTCCCATGTAGGAATGTAAACAGTTTAATCTTATTGAATCCCTTATGAGTTCTTTTTCCTGTTCATCTTTTTATGCTTCTCTTGAACCTTGTATTTGAAGGTCAAATTTTCTATTCAGCTCCAATCTTTTAATCAGGAATTCTTGACAGTCCTCTATTTCATTGGATGTCTGTTTTTTCCCTCTGAAGGATTATATTCAGTTTTGCTGGGTAGGTGAGTCTTAGTTGCAGTTCTAGCCCTTTTATCCTCCAGAACATTATATTCCAAGCCCTCTAATCCTTTAATGTAGACGCTGCTAAATCTTGAGGGTTCCTGACTGTGGCTCCACGACATTTGAATTGTTTCTTTCTGGCTGCTTGTAATGTTTTCTCCTTGACCTAGCTGCTCCAGAATTTAGCTGTGATATTTCTGTGAGTTTTCATTTTGATACCTCTTTCAGGAGGTGATTGGTGGATTCTTTCTATTTCTGTCCTCTCCTCTGGACCTAGAATATCAGGGCAGGTTTTTTTTGATAATTTCTTGCAAGGTGATATCTAAGCTCTCTTTTTGATCGTGGTTTTCAGGTAGTCCAATAATTCTTAAATGATTGCTCTTTGATCATTTTCCAGTTCACTTGTTTTTCCAGTGAGAAATTTCACATTTCATTCTTCTGATTTTGTTTCTTGTGTCATGTGTCATTAACTTCCACTTGCCCAGTTCTTATTTTTAAGGAATTATTTTCTTCAGTGAATTTTTGTACCTTTTTTTCCATTTGGCCAATTCTGCTATTTAAGGTGGTCGTCTCTTCATTGGATTTTTGTTGTTCTTTTACTATATGGCCTATTCTGTTTTTAAGATGTTGTTTTCTTCTATGTTTTTTTTTGTCCTTCCTTTACCAAGGCATTAACTCTTTTTTCATGATTTTCTTGCATCATTCTCATTTATTTCTTCAATTTTTTTCCTTTACCTCTCTTATTTGACTTTTAAAATGCTTTTTGAGTGCTTCCCATGCCTGAGACCAATTTACATTTTTCTTTGAGGCTTTCAGTCTAGCAGTTTTGACTTTGTCTTCTGAGTTTGTGCTTTGATCTTCGTTCTAATAATTTTCTGTGGTTGTAATCTTTTTTTATTCTTATTTTTCTAGTCTATTTCTTCTTTGTGCTAAAGTGAGGCTTTGCTTCCGGCGGGGGTGAGGGGGGAGGACAGGATTTTCCAAGCTTTGGATTTTTGTGCAACTGTTTTCAGAGCTAATTTTGGGGAGCTGTAAGTTTTTGGTTCTTTAAGATGGTATGATCTAAGGATAGAAGTGTTTAATACTCTCCTGGCCTGTGCTGTGGTCTGTGAATGACCACCAGCGCTCTTTTCAGTCCTTGAACTGTGACTGGGGTTCCTGCGCCTGTGGCAGCAAGCTGTGGTGTTCTGGTACTTTTCTTTGTTCTGCAAGGGCTACAATCCAGAACTGCATGTAGTGCAACAGAGTCCTGCCATCGCTGCCAGCAAAGGGACCCCTGTAATCTCCCTCTGACCAGCCGTTTGACCCCCTCTTACTGTCTTTGGGCTTAGAGCTCTGGAAGCTGCCGCTCATTCAGTTGCACTCCCACCCCACTTCTCTCAGCCATGTTGGTGTGTTTGGTCCTGGTCTGAGCTGGTTCAGCATATATTGTACTACATTGCACTCTCACTGTAGTGTGACAGACCTTTCCTGCTGACTTTCTAACTTGTCCTGGGCTGGAAAATTGTTTTACCTCATCCTTTTGTGGGTTCTGCTGCTCCATAATTAGTTTTGAGACATTATTTAAAGTTGTTTGGAGGGGAATTTGAGAGAGCTCAGGCAAGACCCTGAGTTTTCTTTGCTTCTTAGCTCTATCCTCCCATGGATTATTAAAAGTAGATTCTTCATCCTAAAGCTTATAGTGGCAGAGAAAATATATGAGAGATCCCTGGGGCTTTCGCAGTGGAGGAAGAGGAGGTGGATAAGAAATAGGTTTTAAGAATCTCAAAATCTGTGGTATAGATGTCAGTTATTTAGCTCCTATAGATTTAGTGACCTAATTAAATTCCTAGTCATATTTGGATCTTTAAAATGTGTCTTTAAATGGACAAAGATGAGCAGAATGGTATAGTGAGAAAGCTCTGGATTCAGAATCAGAAGGTATAGATTTAAAGCTTGATTCTGCTGCTTTCTTCCTCTGTGAATTCCCTTGGGAAAGTCACTTTATTTCTGGTAGCTTCATTTTCTTCATATGTGAAGGAGTTGGACTAACAGACCTATAAATCCTTTCAAGCTCTAAATTTGTGACTTTATAAAACATTCTTCGATGATTTTTGTAACATTTTCAAGTTTTCACTTAATACAAGTCATCACGTACATTAAGCAAACAGTCTGATAATATGAGAGGTCAGTATTGTAAAAGCTTTATCTCCATAAGGAGTCTTACAATATAATTAACTTATTTGCTAATATGCTGTTTTAAGAATTCCATGCTTCGTGCTTCTTAACCAAATCAGCAGACTTTGGCATACATGTTCTCCAAAACGTTTTTCTCTTTGCCAACCATTGATTCACCAGATTTGGATTTACATATTACATGGAGATCTGAATCCCTTTGTGTGATTTGAGAGAGCATAGAAAAATAAATACTCTATTTAGAAGAAGAAAAATATATCTGGTCTTACTGGTACTGAGCCCTGATTTATTTTTATATAAGGCACACGTCTAAAAATATCCTTTGCACAGGCTTTAGGATCTGCTCTTAATGATTTAGTTTTCTAAGGATTACCATAGTATAAAGATCTTTGTAAATCAAGTTCTTGAAAATGTGATGGGGGCACCTATTCTTCTAGGTTATTAAACATTTTTGGAGTAACTATATTCCCAAATAATTTGGCATAATTTGACCTTAGAAAAGGAGATTGTTTAGGGAATGAGACATTAGTAGAATTATTTAAGTCGTAACAAACATTTGAATTCACTGAATAAAGTTTGTGTCCATGTATATAGTACATACAGTATACTGAAAATAAATTCTTGGACTGTATCTTGTAATCATCAGCATTCTGAAAAATAACGATTAGTAAGTAGCTTTGTAGGTAAAGAACATAAAGAATGGAATATATGTGTACCGACTTCAAGTTATATCCTTGAAGCACTTTTTTTTTTTAAACTAAATCCATGGATGAGATTAGGATAGTGTGTACCAATTTCTTTTATGAAAAAGACCAGAAAAGGAATAAGAAAATAAAAGGATCCTAAAAAAGTGAGGTAAAAGTAGCCATTGAATACATAGTGTATACAGTTACTTCTTGTTTTATGTAAATTCTCCTCACACAAAATTGATTTTACTTGAAGAACTCTGAAAGAAATCCATATTCCAAAAAAACCTGTTAACTTTATTGTACGGTATTATGCTGACGTTACACTTGTAAGATAGCAGATAGGTTTTGCTTTGATTATGCCAATTGTAGGGTGGCAGACTCTTCCTGCAGGACAGCCCCACCTACTAGAGAATAATGCCATAATGAAGAGAGAAGGGCATTATGGAAGTAAATGGATTTTTTTTTTTTTGTGGGGAGCTTGTGATGCCAGTCATCCTGGATGGTGACATAATATAGAAACAGAACAAAGAATGCATAGTGCCAGAGATGGCCCTCGGTCATGTACAAGTGAGTCATATACAAATCATGTACAAGGATTGTCTGAGATATCTGACTTTAACTTCACAAATTAACAAATTAATTTCTGATTATATAAGTATTAACAGGCAGATAACAATATGAAGCATGAATTTAGTTCTTTGGGATATGGAATGACTGCATATTACTTGGATGTTACATGTACATTACAGAAGAGGGTCACCAGATAGAGCTGCTTTTGCTGTTTACACTAACTGTGATATTTAAAGTCATGTTCTTGTACTCTTGTTCCCACAGTACACTCTGCCCCCTTGTGACGTGTTCATACATTTTTTCTGATAGTATCTTCTGTAAAGTTACCTGAGTGGTACATGAGTGGTTCTATTATGGAGGAGGCAGAAGAGCTCTACAGTGATTTACGTTGGAGGCCCAGTTCATAACAGCAATACAAGCACACAAGTAGGAAAACAACAAAAACAATTAGAGATTTACCGCAGTTGTTAGGATTTTCTTTCATTTTGCCTCAAAGGGGTGAAGAAAGAGTGGTATTTGGCGATTAGTGGGAGAACTGAATTTCTAAACTTAGCTTATTATAGGCTAGCAGAATTTCTGAACTAAGTTCAGAGACAAACATGACTTGGGCAACTTTAAAACATTGAGGGTGATAGAGAACAGACCCAATTACAAAGCAGAATCAAGATCATTTGATTTTTTCAGTTTCTCCTTTCTGTCAGTGGAAGACCTCTCACAGGTCAATACAGAAACAACAGGATTGATTAATCATAGTACAAGTCATAGTAAGAATATGTAAAACCATGGACTGATTTTAGATGGGAAATTCACATGACATCAAGATACCTGAGTGAACTCAGTATACAGATACAGTGAAACAAAAAGCCAAAATGATGTAATAATAATCATTATCAACAGTAATAACATCAAGCCTTTTTGTGTTTAGTAACCCATTCCTAATGTCTGTTTAATCACCACATTTCATCTTGGATCTCAGATATTCCATGTAATTGTATGGTCTCTGGAAAAGATCTTCTCTTAGACATTTTCAAATAGGTCTCATTCTCAGAGCAGCTCAGTAGGGGACCCCTCTTCAGTAAATTTGCTTCTCTATTTTCAAGTTGCTTGGAGAGACTCCTTAGATGTTTCCACTGAAATCTTTTTTTGAATCAGATCTTGGTACAAGTTATTATAATCTCAAATTTTACTTCTCCAGTACCTAGTTCATGTGGTGAAAACCAGCTCAAATCTTGTGGTTCTAACTTAAAAAACCCCAAAAACAAAATGATACAGCTATAAGAAGGTTATCAAATTACAAACCTGTACTTTACTTGAAACTTCAGAGAATCAGGATTTTTACACAAACCATTAGAATAATTTACATCTGACATATATGATCATTTGATCTTAGTGATTTCTCAGAATTTTCCATTTAATTCCAATCCCTTCAGGAGGATTAAGATGCTATCTAACCTAATCCTGTATATGAAAATATAGGTAACAACAGTCTTTGCAGCTAGATGGTTTACACGCCTATGTTCGGTGGTTTCACAAATGAATTTATTTACAAGAGGCTGACTTTACTCCAATTGTAACAAAAGACATAGGAAGGGATGTGTAGATACGCTAAGTGATTTCTGTTCTATACAGAGAATGGTATGTCAGATGGGTTGTCTGAGATATCTGACTTTAACTTGACAAATTGACAAATTAATATCTTTGTCCAGTTCCTGTAACATTCTAAAGAATGAGATATTTCAGGGCCTTAATCTTAATTCATGACTATGTAAGTAAGTATTAACAGGCAGATGACAATCTGAAGCACTAATTTACTTAGTTCTTTGGGATGTGGAATGACCGCATATTCAGAATTGTGCTATCTTCTACTTACTTCCTGCCCTGATTATAGAAGTTTGCTGTATAAGGAAAAAAAACAGGGGTATCATCATGACAGCATCAAAACTGTTCCTCCAGGACTAAGGGCACAGAGTGACTCAACTCGTGTATGTGAGGATAAAAGCATATTCAGCTCTATTTGATTTCAGATAAGAGTCACTCACAGTTAACAACCAATCATACAGTAAAAATTTCACCTCTTATTGCCACACTCAGGGTTAACCAGGAAACATTCCTGTTCAAAAGGAAGTATACACAATAGGGAAATTGAGTCAAGAGGGTTTTACCTTTGGGCACGCTGAAGGTTGTCCTCTCAGTCTTTTTGCAGATATAGACATCCACGCCTGCAGTAATTCAGGATCACACTCCAGTCCCTCTGAGTAGCTTGTGACATTTCTCTCAAATGGTGGTTTGCTGACTTAATGAAATATCAGACTACTATACTTGAGTACAAAACTCAGAACAGTATCAATTATAGCCCCAAGCAGTTTTATTGCAGATAGCAAGTTTCACTAATCACAACTTAGGGCCCAGTACAGTTATTATTAATTCTTGTGGTGTTTGAGTGAGAACTTATACAAAGCAGATGTTCATGTGGAGATCAGAAGAAGAGCTACAAGGACACTCTGAAGGTCTCTCTAAAGAACTTTGGAATCCATCATGAGACATGGTAGACACTGACACAGGACTGCGCAGCATGGTATGCCTGCATCAGAGAAAAGCTGTGCTCTATGAGTAAAGCAAAATTGCAGTGGTTCAAAAGAAATGTGAAATGTGAAAATTTAGAGATATCTCCACTCCAAGTGTTCATATGGACTATTTGTGCCTGGCCTGTGGTAGAGCCTTCTGAGCTCATATTCATCTGCTCAGCCACAGTTAGACACACTGTACCTTGACCCTGACATAGTGATGTCATTTTGATCCTCTTTGAGAACAAAGGACAACAACCAACCAAAAGTTTATCAGGACTTGCCCTCGTACAAAAGATTTCACTTAACCACCTTCACTTGTTTTTCTTTTTTTCTCCCAGAGTTTAAACTCATCCTGGCATAAAAATCAATCATTAAGAATGGCTTCTTTTTTTATAAACAAACATAAATTCTCAGTAACCCAATTCATTGTTTAGGGATTTTACAAACATTACAACCTCTTTCTAAGGATGATAAAAATGTATGACCTTGGCTGAGCAGATGGTTTCAACAAACCTGGCAAATTTACAAATAAGGGCATTCTACAAAGTCTTTTCTTTATACCTTTTCCTCACACAGTAATTACCGGTTTTCCCATTTTCCTCATAATTTTTTCACTTGCTACTGAGCGTCATTATTTAGTTATGGACCTGTCTGGCAGGATTTTTCCCAAGCTATTGTTCATCTACCTGGGAGTTCCCAGGAGAGCTTGAGCTTGTTCTTCCTGCTCCCTTAAAAAAGTTTCCCTTTTTGTATAGAAGAAGCAAGACAGTTCTTAAAATTCAAATTGAGCATAACTTATTACAAAAAATGGGTAGGAGTCTCATAATTTATGGCAAAATTTCTAATTTCAAGATATACAACAACTTAAAAGGTTATTTCTACATTGATGAGTACTTTAGTTTGTAAGACTCCCCAAGTATCTAATTAGGTGTCCTAATCAAACCCATTTACTTTTGGTTGCCTTTTTTTCTCTTCCAAGTGTCAGTTGTAATTTTTTTCCTTCACTTTGGAACTTCACTGTCCCTGCCTCCAAAGCGGCTTTTCCTTGCTGTAAAACAATAAATATCATTCTGGGGGTTACAGGTAGTAATTTAAAACAAATTCTAAAGAATGTTAACCCTATTTGCTGGAATATTTCAGCATTTATAAAAGCATTCAAACCACAATTTAGGGATTCACAGTATAGAATTTACATTTTAGTCCCAAACTCAAGAGGCAAAAATTTCTTTTTTCTTTATCTGTCCTTCCCTCTACATTCCCAGAATCTGGCCATAATCCAGGAATATAAATGGAAAGGAAAAATCTTTCTTAAAATTTAGAGAGCCTCTCAAAGAAATGCATTCTTATTTCCAGAAAAAGGTTAGTTAATTAGGACGCAGAGATAGATTTGCCAGCCTTCTAAGCTCCATGCACGCAATTGCAGACACAGACTCTGAGAGACACACAAATAAAGAATGACAAATGTGAGACAATGGCCCCAATATTCCCTTATTAGGGAAGCTTTTCAGTTACCAGTCTTTTGATAATTACTCCTCCTTGTCTAATAATAACCAAAATGCACACTCATGTTGCTATTATCACTTTGGTCCTTACTAGATGTTTCCAGAGGCCATGCTGTCTCTCTCACACACAAATACACATAGTCTAAAACTTCACCTGTCTTGTTTCCTGCATGTCCTGATCTGATACTTCCTTTACTAATCATATCCCAAATAATCTTCACTTCCCTGAATTTTTTCTTTATCTCCCTTCTGACTCAGCCACTATCAGAAAAGAAGGGAGGGAAGGGAGGCAGGCAGACCGAGAGAGAGAAAGAGAGAGAGAGAGAGGTGAGAGAGAAACTCCCTGTTTTCTTTTCCCCTATGCCAGGGGTGGGGAACCTGCAGCCTCAAGGCCACATGTGGCCCTCTAGATCCTCAAGTTGGGACCTTTGACTGAATCCAAACTTCACAGAACAAATCCCCTTAATAAAAAGTTTTGTTCAGTTAAAAGGGCGTATACCATCCTCTGTCTTGTCTCAAAACCATTCCTAGTCACCTCCAACTTTTACCTCAAGGTTATTGTATTCTTTGTTCTATAATAATAATGGCAATTGCCATTTCAAGGTCTCTCTTTTTTAACCCTAATTTTATTTATTTAGTTGTAACAAAGACAAAAGGATTCTCATCTGCAGCATTTTAAGAATTTCATCCCAGCCTCTCTAAACCTTCGGAGGACTTGATTTATAAAATTCATTTTTCTGACTGAAGTGAATTGTGAAAATAGCAAAAGCTTATCAGAAGCTCCCAGTTTATGTTAATGGAGGTTGGTGGGACTTGGTAGAATAGTTAATTAGGCTACTCCTAAATGCTCGAAATCGCTACTGATTAGAGAAATGCAAATCAAAACAACTCTTAGGTACCACATCTCTTCTGTCTGATTGACTAAAATGACAAAACAGGAAAATGATAAAATGCTGGAGAGGATGTGGGAAAATTGGAACATTGTTACATTGCTGGTGGAGCTCTGAACTGATCCAGCCATTCTGGAGAGCAATTTGGAACTGTGCCCAAAGGGCTATAAAAATGTGCATACCCTTTGACCCAGCAATACCACTAATAGAGTTGTATCCCAAAGAGATCACGCAAGTGGGAAAAGGACCCATATGTACAAAAATATTTATAGCGGCTCTTTTTGTAGTAGCTAAGAATTGGAAATCAAGGGGATGCCCATCAATTGGGGAATGGCTGAACAAGCTGTGGTATATGAAGGCAATGGAATACTATTGTGCTGTAAGAAATGGGGATGATACAGACTTCATGACAACCTGGAAAAACCTGCATGATATAATGCTGAGTGAGAGGAGCAGAGCCAGGAGAACATTATACACAACCACAGATATATTGATTCTGTGATGACTAACTTTGGTAGAGTTGGCTCTTCTCGGCAATACGAGGTTTAAAGACAACTCCAAAGGACTCTCGGTGGAGAATACTATGTACATCCAGAGAAAGAAATATGAAGTATGAATGCAGATTGAGGCATGCTTTATGCTTGCCTCTTTTTTCCACTTTGTTTTTTCTCTCTTTTTTTTTTTTTGGTTCTGTTTCTTCTTTCTCATGATTCATTCCATTGGTCATAATATTTCTCCACAACTTGACTAGTGTGTAAATAAGTTCAATGCAAAGTTATACGTAGAAATATCGGATTCCGTGCCATCTTGGGGAGGGAGGGAGGGAAGAAAATCTTGAACTCAAAATTATGTAGAACCGAGTGTCGTAAACTAAAAATAAAAAAAAGCAGAAATATGCTAATCAGGCTTTGATATTCCCTATAGGTCCTTACCTGAATGATCTACAGTGCATAAGGGCAAAGGCAGGCCTCTAAGACCTCTTAATCTCCTGTTCTCAAGGAGCACATGCTGCTACCCATATATACACACAGACATGCTCCTTTCATAGTATTTATTTTCCGTAAGGCAGGAAGCTCACATGGTACAGGAGTATGGAAAAGAATAGGAGGTAGGAGGATGTGTAACCAGAATATACCATATACGCACATATGTATGTACATTCCAGGTCTTTCTTTTTAAAAAAAATTTTTTTATTTTTTTCACTTTTGTATTTTATTTTTCCCCAGTTACATGTAAAAACAATTTTAACCTTTGTTTTTAAAACTTTGGGTTCCAAATTCTATCCCTCCACTCTCCATTGAGAAGGCGAGCAATTCAATATAGGTTACACATGTGTAGTCATGCAAAATATATCCATAATAGTCATGTTGTGAAAGAAAACATACAGAAGAAAAATAAAGTAAAAAAGAACATGCTTTAGTCTGTAATCAGACACCATCAATTCTTTTTCTGGGGATGCATAGTGTTTTTCGTCATAAGTCCTTCAGAGTTGCCTTGGATCATTGTATTGCTGAGAATAGCTAAATCATTCACACTTGATCATCTTAAAATATTGCTGTTACTTTGTACATGGTACATTTCACTTTGCATCAGCCTATGCAAGTCTTAACAGGTTTTTCTGAGAGCATCTTACTCATCATTTCTTATATTACAATAGTGTAGTATCATAATCACATACCACAACTTGTTAAGCTATTTCTCAGTTGATGGGATTTCCCTTAACTTCTAATTCCTTACCCCCAGAAAGGAACTGCTATAAATATTTTTGTACATGTAGGTCCTTTTCCTTTTTGTCTTTTATTTCTTTTGGGATACAGACCTAGTAATGGTATTGCTAGGTCAAAGGGGATGCATGATTTTGTAGTCCTTTGGGCCTAGTTACAAATTGCTCTATGGAATGGTTGGATCAATTCACAACTCTACCGACAGTGCTTTAAAGCCACTTTTCGCACATCCCCTCCAACATTTCTCATTTTCCTTTTCTGTCTCATTAGTCAGTCTAATAGGTATGATGTAATACCTCAGAATTGTTTTAATTTGCATTTCTCCAAGCAATAATGAGTTATTTTTTCATATGGCTATAGATAGCTTTTGATTACATCATCTGAAAACTGATCAAATCTTTTGATCATTTATCAATTGGGGAATGGCTTTTATTTTTATAAATTTGACTTAGTTCTCTGTGTCTTTGAGAAATGAGGCCTTTCTCAGAGAAACTTGCTTCAAAAGTTTTAAAGTTAACTGTATTTTCCTCTATCCTGTTTCCCCCTGCCCCCACTTATTTTAATCTCTCCTTTCACCCTGTCCCTCATCAAAAGTGTGTTGCTCCTGACTCCTCCCTCCCCCATTCTGCTCTGCCTTCTATCATTTCCCCTCCTCCCTTTTTTAATCTTCCTTCCTACTTTCCTGTGGGGTAAGATAGATTTCTATACCCAATTGATTGTCTATGTTATTCCCTCTTAGAGCCAATTTTGATGAGAATAAAGTTCACTCACTCCCCCTTCCCTCTCCCCCTTCCCCTCCATTGGCTTTTTCTTGCCTCTTTTTACGTGAGATAATTAACTCTCTTTTACTTCTCCCTTTCTCTTTTTCCCAGTACATTCCTCTCTCACCCCTTAGTTTTATTTTTCACATACCATCCCTTCATATTCAACTCACCCCTGTGCCTTCTGTCTAGAGGTACTTCTTCTAACTACCCTAATAATGAGAAAGTTCGTAGGAATTACAAATATAATCTTCCCATGTAGGAATGTAAACAGTTTAAAATTAAAATTTAAATAAATAAAATAAAAATTTAAAATTAAAAAGTTCCTCATGATTTCACTTTCTTGTTTACCTTTTAATGCTTCTCTTGAGTCTTGTATTTGAAAGTCAGATTTTCTATTCAGCTCTGGTGTTTTCATCTGGAATGTTTGAAGGTCCTCTATCTCATTGAATATCCATTTTTTCCCCTGAAGGATTATACTCAGTTTTGTTGGGTAGGTGATTCTTGCTTGTAATCCTAGCTCCTTTGCCATCTGGAATATCGTATTCCAAGCCTTCTGTTGCTTAGTGTAGAAGCTGGTAAATCTTGTGATACCCTGACTGTGGCTCCATGATCCTTGAATTGTTTCTGGCTTCTTGCAGTATTTTCCCCTTGAGCTGGGAATCTTGATATTTTCCTGGGAATTTTCCTTTGGGATTCTCTTTCAGTTGATGATTGGTGGATTCTTTCAGTTTCTATTTTCTTTTCTGGTTCTGGAATATCAGGGCAGTTTTCCTTGATAATTTCTTAGGATGTGGGACTCATCCTTTTTTGATAGTCATCAAAAAAGTATTTAGGTACTAGATTTCAGGGTCTACTGTAAATATTAGTGTATAATCTTTGTGGTATTTTACTGTAATTTCTTGAAATATCATGTGTAGGTCCTCTTTTTGATCATGGCTTTGAGGAAGTCCAGTTATTTTAAAATTATCTCTCCTGGATCTATTTTCCAGATTAGTTGCTTTACCAGTGATATATTTCAAATTGTCTTCTATTTTTTTATTCTTTCGGTTTTGTTTTATTGTTCCTTCATTTCTCATAAAGTCATTAGCTTCCATTTGCTCCATTCTAATTGTTAAGGAATTATTTTCTTCAGTGAGCTTTTTGACCTCCTTTTCCATTTGGCCAATTCTACTCTTTAAGGCATTCTTCTACTCATCAGTTTTTTGGGTTTCTTTTACCATTTGGCCTAGTTTGTTTTTTAAGGTGTTATTTTCTTAAGTACTTTTTTTTGAGTCTTACAAAGTTTTTGGCTCTTTTTTCATAATTTCCTTGTATCATTCCCATTTCTCTTCCCAAATTTTTCTCCTTCTCTCTTACTTGATTTGCAATATCCTTTTTGAGCTCTTCCATGGCGTGAGACCAATTCATATTTTTCTTGGAGGCTTTGGATGTAGGACCTTTGAATTTGTTGTCATCTCCTGAGTGTGTTTTAATTTTCCTTGTCACCATAGTAGCTTTCAGTAGTCAGTTTTTTCCTGTTGTTTGCTCATTTTTCCAGTGTATTTGTTGACTTTTAACTCTTTGTTAAAGTAGGGCTCTGCTTCCAGGGTTAAGGGAGCACAGTCACAAGCTTCATGGGTTTTGTGTAGCTGTTTTCAGAGATACTTTAGGGATCTGTGAGTTTTCATTTCTTCTAAGGTCATATGATCTAAGGAGAAGTGTTTACTCCTCTCTTGGCCTGTGCTCTGGAGTATGAGTGACCACAAGCACTCTTTTCTGTTTTGGAACTGTGGGGAGGGTCCCCCTTCCATTGTGGCTGTAAGCTCTGCTATGCTACTACTCCTTCTTACCATAAGATTACCACCTGGGACTGCAACCTGGATCTGAATATGCTTAAAGCAACACAATCCTGCCCCAATGCTAGCAAAAAGACCCATGTAATCTTCTAATGTTCAACCCTGTGCTACTGCCTGTGGACTGAGAGATCTGGTGGTAGCTGCTGCCATTGTCACTCTCAAGGCCTGCTCCTGGTTTGCCAGGGTTGTGCTGGCCCAGCCTGCACTGGACTGTGGTCTTCTCTGACCCTCCTATGACAGACTTTTCCTGCTGACCTTCTAAGTTGTCTTTGGCATCTGTGGGTTAAGAGGTCTGGAAACTGCCAATGCTGCTAGTGATTCAGTCACCCAGAAACCTTCTGCATGTTTGGAGTGCCCTCGTCTGTGCTTGTGCAGCCTGTGCTGAACTGTGCTCCTCTCTCACCCTGGTAAAAACAGACCTTCCAAATTGCCTTGGGCTGGAAATGCGTTTAACTCCCGTCTTTTTGTGGGTTCTGCTGCTGGAGAATTTGTTTGTAGTCATCTTTTGAAGATATTTGGGAACTCAGGTGAGTCCCTGCCTTTTACTCTCCCATCTGGGTTCCACTGTCCCAAAAGTCTCTCTTAACAGCACTAAAAGGCTAATGTTTATATAGGGTATACATCTTCTATTAAGCAACATAAAAAGCCAACCGTGCCAGCTGATGAAAGCCTTTCAAGGCAAAAGCCAGTCAGTATTTTCCAGGTGTCCTGTACTCAAGCCAAGCATGTAGCATGCTGGTCACCTTTCCTCTCAGGGAGGAGGGTGATCAACACATGATTACCTGCTTGGAGGCCTTTCTCCTCAAGCCCATTTCTTTAGTATCCCACTGACAATGCTAATTGTAAGGTGGCCGATCTATTCTACCCTGATTATGACAGTTATAGAGCGGTTGACTGTTCTTGAGGGAGAGTCCCACATCCTAAGGAATACTGAGATACCAAAGAAAGGGGCAATCCATGCCAGCATGGGCGTAAATAGATTTTATTGGAGGAGGGGTGTATAAGTTTAATTATTTTACTCTCTCCTAGTTAATTTGTTTACCACTTATATATGCCAGGTAAATAAAAAGTAATTTGAAGGAAAGCAGTAATACCAGGTGTATCAGGAATAGTTTACTGAAATCTAAAGATGAAATAAAAGACTTGATTTCATTTTTGAAGGAAAAGAGATTCTAAAAGACAATAGAGAGGAGAGAGTCTTTTGGCGTAGGTTAAAAGTATACAAAGGCTAATTTCTTGAGTTGACAGTTCTTTGGGTTCCAGGAGGGGGTATATCACATATTTGTTGGCATTTCTTAGTATTTAATCAGTACTTTTGATTGTCAGTCTTTAGGAATAACTGTATAATACTCAGAAATGGTTGTGGGTTTTATCTCAAATAGTAGCTAATATATTAGCCTAAAACCTCTTTATAACAGTATAGCACATAAATTGAAACATAGTTCCCTTATAGATTTATGTAATACATAAAACTGACAGATGAATAAATATTTTATTTTGAGTTGGAGTCAGAATAGTGTTAGTGCCAACACCAGAATTTAGAGTTCTGATTTGAAATTCAAAACATGTATTGGAAGGCTTGACTGTTCCTGTACATAGGTCCTCAGACCAGTACTTTTTGACTGTTTATTCAGTTTTTTTTTTTTTTACATATACCATAATGTTTATTTTTATTTATTTTTTAATTGAATTTTATTTTTAAAAATAAAAACCCACTTTCTCTTCCTCTAATCGCCCTGCTCCCACTCCCTACTAAGAAAGCAAGAAAAACAAAATCCCTATTACAAACACGTATGATCAAGCAAAATAAATTTCTCTATGGCCACATCAAAAAAAGTCATATCTC
>CM053624.1:306303525-306329064 GCA_028646595.1 Phalanger gymnotis
TGAGTTTTTCAACGGGCTGTGACTAAAGAGTTCTATGTTCCAAGCTTGGGTGGATGTGCTGCCTCACCAGCACTCCTCCTTCCCCAAGAGCCCCCTACCCGGACTGGGCTTAAATCTTCAGCAGGCTCTGCACTCTTGCTCTGATCAGCCACTTAATTCCTCCCACCAGGTGGGCCTGGGGCCAGAAGCAACTGCAGCTGAATTTCTAAAGCTGCCCCGTCTCCGTTGCCTCAGGGGCAGCTTTTCCCACTAACCTTCTCTGTCCTTTTTGCTGTTTGTGGGTTGTGAGGTCTGGTACATGCCCCAGCTCAGTAATTCAGCATGCTAGGGCACTCTCCGCTCTACTCCTGGTCTCGTCCGTCCGCGGTCTGCTGCGTCTCGCGCGCTGGGCTCTGCTTGGCTCAGCTCCGCTCCCCTCAGCTGGGAGCTGGGAGTTGCGTGCGGGATAGACCTTACCCCGAGACCATCCAGGCTGTCCTGGGCTGGAGCCCTGCTTCCCTCTGCCACTTTGTGGGTTCTGCAGTTCTAGAATTGGTTCAGAGCCATTTTTTTATAGGTTTTTGGAGAGACTTGGTGGGGAACTCACACCAGTTACTGCTTTCCAGTTGCCATCTTCCAATATATCTTCTGCATAGAGCTTTGAGTACAACTTATCTACACAATAGTCAAGTTGTAAGGAAAAATTATGACCAATGGAATGATTCATGAGAAAGAAGAAACAAAACCAAAAAAAAAAAAGAGAGAGCAAATAGCTCCACAGGCATACTCCATAGTTCTTTGTCTAGGTAGGTAGCTCTTTCCATCATGAGTCCTTTGGAGTTGTCTTTCAACCTTGCATTGCTGAGAAGAGCCAACTCTATCAGAATTAGTCGTCACAGAATCAGTATATCTATGCTTCTATACAATGTTCTCCTGGTTCTCCTCCGCTCACTCAGCAGTATATTATGTAGGTTATTCTAGGTTATTATGAAGTCCATATGTTCCCCATTTCTTATAGCACAACAGCATTCCATTACATTCATATACCACAACTTGATTAGCCGTTCCCCAATTGAAGGGCATCCATTAGATTTCAGTTCATTGCTACCACAAAAAGAGCTGGTATAAATAATTTTTGTACATATGGGTCCCTTTCCCACTTGTGTGATCTCTTTGGGATACAGCCCTAGAAATGGTATTGCTGAGTCAAAGGGCATGCACATTTTTATAGCCCTTTGGGCATATTTCCAAATTGCCCTCCAGAATGGCTGGATCTGTTCACAACTCCACCAGCAATATAACAGTATCCCAATTTTCGGCCATCTTCTCCAGCATTTATTATTTTCCTGTTTTGTCATTTTAGCCAATCTGACAGGAGAGATGTGATACCTAAGAGTTTTGAGTTGCATTTCTCTGATAAATAGTGATTTAGAGCATTTTTTCATTTGCCTCTAGATATCTTTAATTTCTTCCTCTGAAAACTGCCTGTTCATATCCTTTGACCATTTTAGAGCATTTTTTTCATATGAATTACCAGTGCTTTTGATTTGTTCTTCTGATCAGTCTACAACTCCACCATTTAATTCCCTGTTTTTATGCATCCCATCTAAGATTTGTCATTTTGCTTCTTTGTCATATGAGCCAATCTGATAGGTGTGAGGTGGTACCTCAGAGTTGTTTTAATTTGCTTTTCTGTAGTCAGTAGTGATTTAGTGCATTTTTTCACATGATTGTAGATAGCTTTGATTTCCATTTCTGAAAGCTGCCTATTCATTTCCTTCTACCATTTACTAGGTGGGCTTTTATTTTTATATAAATTTGAGTTTCCTGTATATTTGAGAAATAAGGCCATTATCAGAAAAATTTGCTGTAAAATTTTTTTATATTTAATTGTCTACAGTACCTTTTAGCAAAATGTGCTTTCCCTGATTATCTTTCAGTTAGGTCTAATTTGCTTTTGCTTTGTCTGAGATCATAATTGCTACCCCTGCTTTTTTTTTTAACTTCATACGCAACATATTGTTGGATTCTGGTTTCCAGTCCATTCGGCTATCCACTTCCATTTTTAATGGGTCAGCTCATCTCATTCACATTCATGGTTATGATCACCAACTGTGCATTTCCTTCCATCGCATTTTCCTCCGTTTATCTTTTTCTTTTTTTATTCTGTTCCTCCTCAGAAGTCTGTCCTGCTTCTTACCATTCTCTCTCCTAAAATACCCTCTCCGTTATCATCCCCTACTATCCCCTACCTGTCCTTCTTTCCTCAACTATTCCTTATCCCCTTCATCTCTATTGGTATTGAGTTAAGGTACATTTATATACCAAATTGAGTCTATGTTTATTCTTTCCTCTTGGAACTAATTCCAGTGCAAGTGAGGTTCAGGTGTTGCCCCACTTGTGCGCCTTCCTCTTTTCCCCCTTCACTATTAGAAGTATTTCTTGTGTATCACTTTTATGTAGGAAAATTTTCCCATTCTACTCTTCCTTTCTCCCAGGGTATCCCTCTTTCTCATCTCTACATTCCTTTTTTTGGAGATATCTCAACATAATTGACTCACACCTATGCCTTCTGTCTATGCAGACTCCTTTCAACATGCCCTAATTATAAAATTCTTAGGTGCTAGATATTATCATCTTCCCACGTAGGAATGTGAGTAGTTTAACTCCATTGAGTTCTATTATGAGTACTTTTTTTCATGCTTCTCTTGAGTCTTCTGTTGAAAGTCAAATATTCTGTTCAGCTCTGTTTTTTTTCGTTAGGAATGTTTGGAAGCCTAAATGTTTATTTTTATCTCTTGAAGAATTATACTCAGTTTTGCTGAGTTATTTGTAATCCAGCTCCTTAGCCTCTGGAATATCATATTCTCAGTCTTCTGCTCCTTTAATATGCAAGCTGCTGAATCTGTTGTGATCCTGAGTGTGGTTTTACAATATTCAGATTGTTTCTTTTTGGCTTCTTGCACTGTTTTCTTCTTTACCTGGGAGCTCTAGGATTTGGGTATAATATTCCTAGGAATTTTCATTTTTGGATCTCTTTTTGGAGGTAATCGGTTTGTTCTTTCAATTTTTATCTTACCCTCTGGATCTAAGATATTTGGACAGTTTTCCTTGGTAATTTCTTGAAATATGATGTTGAGGCTTATTCTTTGATTATGGCTTTCAGGTAGTCCAGTAATTTTAAAATTTTCTCTCCTTGTTCTTTTTTCCAGGTCAGTTGTTTTTCTGATGAGATGTTTTCACATTTTCTAATATTTTTTCATTCTTTTTACTTTGTTTTATTTTTGTTTCATTTTTCACAGTTTTTCCTCCATCTGTTATGTCTTTCTTTAACCATTCTAGGAATTCTTGTAGACCTTTTGTCCATTTAGCATTTATCTTTGAGATTTTGCTGGTAGCTGTTTTCACATTGTTGTCTTCTTTTAATTTTATGTCTTGGGCTTCCTTCCCGCCTGCATGCTCTGGATCCAATGTTTCTGGAAAGAATGGCAACTCAAAAAGATAAGTTCAGGTGACATTTTATAGTAGCTCTTTGTACTCAAATTTTTTTGTTGTTATTTGCTCATTTTCTCGGCCTATTACTTCACTTTGAACTTTATGCTAAAGTTGGGCTTTGCTTATTTGGAGGTGGGGAAGAATTATCCCAAGCTCCAGGCTTTTTTCCACTGTTTTATTTTAAGAGCTAATTCTGGGAGTCTGCAAGTTTAGGTGCTTCCAAGGTGGTGTTATCATGGGAGAGATGTGGTTACAGGTTTCCTGCTCTGCACCCGAGGGTCTTTACCTGTTCTCCTATAGCTGCAAGTACTGGTGTTCCTCTTTGCTCTGGAAATATCAAGGTGTGCTGCTCCCTTTTAACCAATCACAATCAGGCCTTTGCCTTGCAACTGAGAACTGAGCCCCAGAACTACTTATGGGCCAGAAAGTTGCCCATCATTGGCAGCTAAACCCAGTGCCTGCAAAGGGTCCTCTCTAATCTCTTTTCTGACAACCCTCACTCCCTTTTACCACTCCTGGGCTGAGAGCCCCTAAAGCTGCTGCTGCTGTTCGTGCTGCTGCTCTTATGTATTCTGGGTCTAAGTCCATCCCAGTATTCCAGACCTCTCCTGTGGACTTCTTAAGTTGTCTTAAGCTAGAAAGCTCTGACTTTTGTTGGCTCTGCCGCTTCAAAATTTGTTCTGAGACATTATTTTAAAATTATTTGGAGGGAAATGTTCAGAGATTTCACTTGAGTTCTCTACCATATTGGCTTTGCCCTCCACTCAAAAGATTTTTGAAATAGTTATATATAAATGGAATTTTTGTATATATCTAAAAGCATAATGTTAAGGGATATTAAAGCATCCCCTGAACTTATCTTTTTGAGTTGCCATACTTTCTAGAAACACTGGATCCAGAGCATGCAGGAGGCCCTGAATGTGCCAAGAACCAGTCTTCCCCTGAGCTGACATAATTTGTTTTTGCACCTTAAGCTGGTTCTCTGTGTGTCCTTGGAAGGCAAGACAGGCGCTAGCCAGTCTGTGCCAGGCTGGAATAATGCTTGTGCAGCTGGGGTCTTTTGCAGATAAGTGGACCCTCCTATTTTCATAGTCTAGTGGTTCCCAAGGGAAAAGAATGTGGCTTTTGCCATGACTTTTCCAAGGTGTTTTGTCCTTTTCCCCCACCTCTCCCTTCTCATGCCACACCCCTTTATGTTTTCTCTTCTTCCTTTTGTTGTACTGTCATAAATATGCAAATTTCACTGAGGACTGTGAACACTTTGCATGCATATTCATTTCTCCTTCAATGATGCAAAGAATTGGAAACTGAGGGAATGTCCATCAATTGGGGAATGACCGAAGAAGTTGTCGTGTATGATTATGATGGAATACTACTGTACTATAAGAAATGATTAGCAGAATGCCCTCAGAAAAACTCAGAAAGACTTACATGAACTGATGTAAAGTGAAATGAGCAGAACCAGGAGACCACTGTACACAGTAATAGCAATATTGTACGATGATCAACTCAGAATGACTTAGCTTTTCTCAGCAGTACAATGATCTACTACAGTTCCAAAGGACTTATGATGAAAAATGCTATCCATCTCCAGAGAAAGAACTGTTGGAGTCTGAATGCAGATTGAAGCACACTTTTTCTTTGCTTTCTTTGTCTTTCTTGGTTTTTTTTTTTGGTCTCTGTTTTCTTTCACATTACTAAAATAGAAATAAATGTTTTGCATGACTGCAAAAAAAATATAATAATATATAATACAATAATAATATAATAATAATAATAATAATATAAGAAACTTTTCTCATTAGTCTCTTCATGTTGTGGTTGCCTGTTGATAAAAGGGAATTTCTTGGGCTACTATCCTGCTCATCCTCCTAAAGTTACCTGGATTTATTTTATATATGCAGTATATGTAATTATTTAAGTACCCTCTTCTTCCCCAAAGAAACAAAGAAAATAAAAGCTCCTTAGGGTCAAATATTGTTTAATTTTTGTCCTGTTATTCCTAGCATCTTTTTGCATTGCACGTATCAGGCCCTTAATAAATAATTACTGGTTGATAGTAAAGTCAATGAGTTCTTTTTATCTTTATCTCTGATATTTATGTTTGATAAATAACACATTGTGATTTCTTAGTTTTTCCTTAAAGGATAGGATTTCTTTTCAAGAATATTTGCTATCTATGCACATGACATGCTTTTTTTTTCCTTTCTTACTTTATGTTTAAGTTTCAGTATTTAAGTTTATGATATGTTTTTGTTTCTTTTCTCTACTTTGTATTTGTGTTCTGGTAAAATAAAATTAATAAAAAAAGAAAAAAAAGACTTTTCTATATTTCTGAACAGATAGATAAATAATTTCAGTCATGAATCTTCACTGGAAGTTCCCTGTTACAGGTTATTCTCATTTAGAAGTGAAGTTTCTATTATAATATTTTTCACTTGTATAACTCATTATATGTGTTGTTTCTAGGCAAAGTGCTTCATGGATTTCAAAGCTGGGGGTACCTTGTGTCACATTCTTGGGGCTGCTTACAAGTATAAAAACGAACAGGGATGGTAAGTTTTCATCTTTATTTGTACAGGTTGACATAACATTGACATTTTATAAGAGTACTCCTAGTCTGATTTAGTTTGTTAGTTTTCATTGGGAATAGCACACAGTATGGACGTAGTGTGAAATCTGTCTTGAGATGTGAAATTTATTTTATACCTAACTTGAGAGAGGGGTTTATTTCAACTATGAGTAATGTAGTTTTGAGACATAGGTATGTTTATCTTAAATTAAAAAAACTGTTTATTATTATAAAACTAAGACTTTTCTTATATTTAATGGATCTTGTAATTTCTAACTTTTTTAACAAATAAAATGATCATTCATTCATTGTTGATGGGTAGTGACTTCTGAAAGTCTTCCTAAATGGTATCTCCTGATAATTTAGTCTGCAATTGCAATAATTCCGGAAGGAAAATTTAATATTATATATTTATATATGAGTATGGTAGTGGAATGGAGATTTATAAGCAATAATACATGCCCAGTTAAATTTTGCCAGGACTATATGTGGATATGTAAATATGGGAGACAGTATTACCTCAGAGCATGTAATTCTGCCCCACTGTTTTGGATTTTTAATTACTTTCTTAAGAGTTCCTCCTGTTCTTCATTGCCTAACCTCTAGCCCTGCCTATGTTAGCAAACTATAGTGGTCCTCTTCCTGAGTTTGTTTAGTCATTAATAACTAAGTATCTATCCTTAAACACAAAATCCAGTGAAGTCCATCCTTCAACCCCCTGAAAATAAATATAGACCTTCATCTCTACTTTTGAATATGGAGGTATAGGCCAAGAGACCAAGATGGTATTCTGTTCCTTGACAAGGCATGTGTTCCTTTTGGAGCCCCAGATATTGTTATGTTGCTAAAGTATATTGGAGGGAGCTAGCTAAGCTGTTATCCTTGAGACTTGAGACATCAAGGGTGAGTAGGTTTAAATAGTGAATTATTGATGTACAGTAATTCAAAAGATACCCAGAGATATTGTAGTCTGTATGAAAGTGCTACAACATTGCTTTGCATACAGAAGTGCTAAATAAATGCTTGAACTAATGAACGTTAGACCAGCTTACCTCTTCACTACCATTGCCAGCACCTAAAGAGTGTTGTCTTACTTTGGGGTGGCACTAATCCCAATGGGTCTACTTACAAAAGAAAATAGAGGCTAGGTCCTAGCTGCTTACAAGTATAGTCAATCACTGTCCCAGGATGTACAGTCTTAGCTTGGTCATGCTGTTCCTCTATGTTCATTATTTTTGTACATGGTTCCTAGTTGTTTAAATTTTATCTTTAATTTATTTCTTGTTTTTTTTTTAAGCTTGAGCCTGATAACATCTTTGTGTGTTTGGTTTCTGGCTCTCTTCTGTGCTAGTTGGTCCAGTTAGGGCCTCTGCCTGGTGATCTTTGTTTGGTTTGTATGCTTTTAATGTGCCTTTGCTAGTTTCCTCTGCTTAACTTTTCCTCTAAACACTAACTCTAGCCCACTGGCTCAGATTTTGAGTTACTTTCTTCACCAGTTCCTCATTTTCTTTTGTGTCTACCTTCAGACCTACTTTTTTGAGTAAACTTTTGGACTTTATCTTGAGCATTCATTATTATTGACAGTAGAGTAAGAACACCCTGTAGCATAAAGACCAATAATTCACTCTGCCATACTTCTCAAATCAACCAGCATTTATTAAGGGCTATGTACACGCACTGTGCTAAGCACAGTCAGTTGCCAATTCTTGTAGAATCCGCTTCCACAGCATTTCTAGCGTTGTCCCTACTCTTGCCTAACCTCATTCAAGTGCTTATCACATACCAGGGAATTAAGAATGATTTTTACATTTTTCAAAGCAATTTTTTTGTTTATTTATTAGAAAATTTAAAAAAGAAACTGTTCTTAGTTTACAGTAGGCTTTAGGTCATAACTTGGCCTTTTGACCATAGTTGGTTGATCCTCATCTTAGAAAGTCCCCCCCCCCCCCAGTGGGGAGGTCTATTAAAATACTATTATTGTAGCACATGCAAGAAATAATGAGGGCCTGAACTGGTGACTGGGTGAGTAGAGAGAAGGGGGTCTATGCTAGAGGTGTTTTTAAGGTAGAAACAACAAGATGAGACAACAGATTGCATGTGTGTGATAAGTGAGAGTGAGGAGACAAGAAGGAAACTCCAAGATTGGGGGCCTAGGAGGATGGGTACTACTCTTGACAATAATAGGGAATTTGAAGAGAGGCAGATTTGTGGGACATTGTCTGTTGTGGACCTGATGAGTTTGAGATGCCTATGGGACATACAGTTTGAGATATCCAAAACCTGGTTGTTGTGTGGCTATATGCTCAGGAGATACTTAGGGCTGGATATAGAGATCTGGGAATCCTCTGCATTGATACCACAGTTGAAGCCGTGGAAGCTGATGACATCACTAAGTGAGAATGTAGAGGGAAAAGAGCTTCGGGGCTGAGCCTTGGAGGATACACTGGAAAGAGCATTTTCTGGAGAAAGACACCAATAAAGGACAATAAGGAGTGGAGAGATCAGTATAATGAAAACGTGGAGAGAAGAAAGATTCCAAGAGGAGATAGTGATTGACAGAGGCGACAGATTAGGAGCCAGTAGTTAAGTAAGAAATAGTAGATTAGAGAGAGGGCATAGTAGAGGGGGTAATCTGTTGGGGAAGATAGAAAGGAATGGAATCGAAGATACATTTTCAGGGACTTTCCTTGAGGGGAATGACTACTTATTCATCTAGTAGGAAGAGAGAGAGTGGAAAGATGTCTGGGTTAAAGAAAAGTACCGTATATAACAAAATATCCGTAGCTCCTCTTTAAATAGTAGCAAAAAACTGGAAATGAAGTATATGCCCATTGTTTGAAGAATACTTACGTATTATTGCCCAGTATGAAAGGATAAAGATGAAAAATTCAGTGAACCTGAGACTTTTTTGACAAACTAAAATGAAGAAAATAAAACAGGAGATCTATATAAATTTAATATATTAATGGTACTAAAAACACTGGAAAAGACAACAGAATTTTGATTAAATATAGTGTAATGATGGTATACGTCTTCCATTTTTGTTAACATGGGAGACAGAGTCACCCTATCTTGTAGCCTACATGTCATCTTTAACTCCTCTTCTTTTGTACCCCCTACTAATTATATCTTCATAATGTCTTCGCTACTTCCCCGTCTCTAACACTGCCACCACCCTGATGCAAGAATTTTTTTCATTGTCTGGTTCTATAAAGCATATGGATCCATAATAGTCTGTTTGGCATAGCACTAAATATGTAAAAATCAGTTTAATAGTATTCTCATTTTTAGATTCAGTCAAACTAACTTACATTGAATAACACTGTAATAATTCCTTTTTTTCCTGCAAAGTATTTTGTATTATGTAAATCCTGACTGTGTCTCAGTAGGTTAATTATCTCATCTATTTTATGTATTTCATTTTTTTGAATGGATTTTCTGTCACTTATTCCTGTTTTTGCTTATTAGCAAAAAATCTTACCAAAAAATCTGATGATTTTTGTGGATACTATTAATATGTTGTTACCAGGGCAGAAAATTTACAAAGGCTTGAGAAAGGGAGATAGACATCCCTGGGCCAATTCAGTATCCTGTTCTTTCTACCAGACGTCGTAGAAGATCTTAGCTTTTAGGTTAGTAGTAATACTAACCAATTGATTCATAAAAGGGTTTCTCACTATAGCAATTTTCCTTTCTTTGTTTTTTTATGTTTAAATTTGCATGGAATTTATCCCCAGGTTTGTCACTGATTATGGTTATAGTAATTGCTTATTATTTTTTCTTTTTTCTTAAAATTTATTTTTAGCTTTCAACATTCATTTCCTCAAGATTTTGAGTTCCAAATTTTCTCCCCATTTCTCACCTCCCTCCCTGCAAGACAGCATGTAATATATAAAGAAGAATTAGAACCCATGGGTGAAATCACAAGAAAGAAGAAACAAACAAAAAAAAGGAGAGCAAGTAATATGCTTTGATCTGCATTCAGATGGCATAATTCTTTTTTAGATGTGGACAGATTCTTGCATTGCTAAGAAGAGATAAGTCTATCAATGATAGTCATTGCACAGTGTGGCTGTTACAGCTGCTTAATTTTTTTCCCGAGAAATCCATCTCAATTTCTCTAATGAGAAAACATTTCTTTCTATGATCATGGAAGTTGGAATTACCTTTTATTTACCCATTTGTATGCTTTTTCATCTTTTATTTTACCTGTATCTCCTTTCATTTTTACCTAAACTGCATAGTGTGACTTTTAAAGTCACTTTCAATTTAAGCCCACTCTTGCCTTTTTACCCTCATCTTCCCAGTTAACAGTCCCTTTCAGAGAGACTAAACCACAAGATTTGGATTGCAGGCTATGGCCTGGAGACTTTAGACTGGGAGGAGGATGGAAGGTATGACTCACCCAAAAGGGGAAGATTGTGTTGATTATTTAGGGACTATTTGGAATATTTTTTTTCCTTTTTGTTTGTGGAAGAATGAAGACTGGTCCTTCACATGTCTGATGTATATGAGCTTAGGCTCTTTTCACCTAGCTTCCTTTGTCTAGACATCCACAATTGGAGATAGACCTTGGTATCCTAACTCCTGCTGTGATGAGTGTCCTAGGGCAGAAGCATATAGAGTTGAACTTTACTTGGGTCATTGGCCTTGATTGGAGAGTTCACAGATTTCAGGTTTCTGGCAAGAGGCAGTAGTAGCAAGGGCACATGTGCTGTCAACCACCATGGTAGGCATGAAGAGGGGAAATCTGACCACATGGTAAGGAATCACCTGTTTATTGAACTAGAAGCAGGATGTTCTGGCACTATAATCCTGGAATTCAGCCTTTTTAGTCCTTTGTAGGACAAGCTGTGGAAGTTGCCCTAAAGCAGCCTCTTCAGGAGAAGCGAATGGCACAGAAATTCTATTTTGCATTTACTTATCCACGTATATATTATCTTCTTTCGGTAAAATGCAAGGTCCTATATGGCAAGGTTTTAATTGGTTTTTGTTCTGTATTTTCAGTGCCTTACACTTCGTAGGTTCTTACTAAATGCTTGATGAATTATGCTCCCATTAACTTCCCAACATAAGTCCTGTAGTTTAGAAAATCTTTAAAATTCTGTGTTTCCTAAACACACACATGCACCGAGCTCTACCTTCTGGAGACCTTAGCTCATTGTATCTTTCCTACCTGGACTGCTTATCCCTTCATTTTGTCCTAGGAAAACTTACTACTTCAGTTCCTAAGTTAAATAGTCTTCTACAGAATACCTTCCCTGATCATGCCACTTGGGAGTGATTATTTTGTTGTCCCATATTTTGAATCAATGAAATGGCACTTAATGGCTTATATGATAGATATTTGTACACATGATTTCATCATCTCTTTTTTGTGGGAAGGGACCATACTTCTCTCTAACTTTGTAACCAGAACACTGTTGCATGTAAATAGCCATTTTTACTAATATATTTGAAGTGAATTGGAAAACCTTGGGCCCTGGCCATTTTTTTTTTACTAGTGTTTTTGTTGCCAATGTTTCTTTGTTACATTAAAATACCCCTGTTAATTTTTTTTTGGCTTTCATTTCGATCATAACTTATTTCTTCAGAACTGATCCTACTTGCTATCTTCTCGGTTTGGCTTGCTGTCTGATAAACACTATTTTCTTTTAAAGAGATTTTCCCTTTATAGATGTCAGTCTTTTAAAGATGGTGTGCTCTAGATTTTAGGGCTTTTGCGTTTTCCTCTTTGATACTGACTTTAAAGCCTACCCCCACAAATGAAATGCAATTCCTCTGTAAGAAAATGTAACTCCTGCTGTGCTTTTCCTGCCTCACATAATTTTAAATTCCCATCAATAAAGTTTTAGTTTTATTTATTGATATATTTTTTCTTTGAAGATTTTTCTGTGAAATTTTTAATGGCTTTCAGATTCACGAAGTAGTTGAAACAGAAGAAAACTCGAATTATTTCATGTAGTTAGCATTTAATTTTATTAGTTTTATAATTCAACATTAGCATACCTTCTTCCTTGAAATATGAAAATGTGGTAAAATGTACCCGTAAAAATATTCACATAATGTTGAAATATACCTACATTGGTAAAATTTTCATTGGTGAGCAAATGATTTATGATTACTTTCTTGCGTATATTTTTTTAAAATGTCACTTCCTTATTAGATCAGTGAAGCTTTCTTGACAAAATTGAACAAAAAAGCCCATTGCTGTTTGAAATAATAAACTTGCTTCTAATTATTGTTTTCACTTTTAGGAGAAGGTTTGACCTGCAGAATCCTTCCCGAATGGATCGTAACGTGGAGATGTTTATGAACATTGAAAAAACCCTAGTTCAGGCAAGATATTCATCAACTCTTCAAGTTAGATTAAAACCTAAAAAGTTTCCTAAGCATACTTTTGTTAGAATTCCAAGATTTGGGCTTTCTTGGAAGAAACTAGAATTATTTTTGAAATCTACCTCAATGGTGTTTTTGTAAAATGTTTGGTATTATAAAAGTTTAAGCAGAGAGTACAGTTGTTAAGTTATGGTGGGATAATAATAAAATTTATATTCAGTAGCTGCACATGACTTTTCCGTACTTGAGTTTTATGTATACTAATACACTGTGCCCTTGATTACATAATATTTTGTTTTAACATTGTTTTTCTTAATGAGCTAGTTGTTACAGTCTACTGTGCTAGTTGTTTGACAAATAAATGATAACTTTATTTAATGAAATGTCAAATTTTAATCAGCACATTGTAGATGAAGATGTATTCTTAGTAGGAGAAGCAGTCTGGCATAGATTGTAGAGAACCTGCCAGGGATTTCTTAAGACCTGGGTTCTAATCTACACAAACTGGTTTTGTGACCATGGGAAGTCACTTTATCTCTCTCAGTGCTCCAGGTAATTCTCTAAAAGTATATGTTGTGGAATAGTATCCAGTCTGCCGTGGTGGAAGTTGTTCCCAAAACCAAAGGAATTTAGAGGTCACAACTGGGTTTCACTGTAATGTACTGCCTTGTTTTAGTGTTTTTATGTTTGGTAAAGAGGAGTTAGGCTGGTTTTTTTTTTGTTTGTTTTTGGTAAGAGGGAGACCTAATGCAATTTTTAAATTTCTGGTTTTCTCTTGCAGTTAGAAGTAGAATAAGAGACTTGGAGCAACACTTCCCTGTGTTGCCTTTTTCGCTAAACCTATGACTACATAATGAGATTGGGGTAGCCTTTCTTTTCAAACAAATTATTTTCAAATCTGAATACACTTACTCCATACTCATGAACATTGGAGTAAACTTAAGATTCTGGAGAGAAGTATTAGTAAACTACTGTTTTATCTGAATATCCTATGTATATTCTTTGGATTAATTTTGGAATTTGAGGGACATTGCATAGCTAAATTGCTTTGTACTTTTAAACAAAAAATTTCAATTTTTTTTCTTCTTTAGAACAACTGTCTGAGCAGACCTAACATCTACCTCATTCCAGACATTGAACTGAAGTTGGCTAACAAACTAAAGGACATTGTCAAACGACATCAGGTAGAAGATTGTTCAGAACTTTTGCATAGTATATCCAATAAGACAGTTTCACAAGTCATTTGCATGACCTTGTTTGTGTAGATGTTAAAATGTTAACTGGTGCTCAGGATCTCTTGTACCAACAGAATTTTCTCCATTCATGTCATATTCTTAATATTGTATCTTCACTAAGGTTATCAGTGCTGGTACCTTTCACTTACTTTGGGTTATTTTCTCCTGAAGCTAAGAAAATCATTATGGTCTGTTAGTCTCATCAAGGCATCTAATGATCTATATGTTCTGACCTAGAATAGAATAGTTGTAGAGTAGCAGATGTTATCAGAAGCAGACTTGTGAAGTAGGAAAGCCCTCCCACCTCCAGTTCACTTTGATGCTGAAATTTGCATTTGCTCTACCAGTATTCCTATTCCCACCACTGCTTTCCCTCTCAACTTTTTTTTCCCATAATATCAGTCCCTCTGAAAACAGGTAAAATTGTTTTCTCCATTAAGTCAGGAAATATACATTATAATATTGTTTTGACTGTAACATTTGTGAATGCTAGACATCTTTCCTCCTCTAACGTGGGAAAACTCATTCCTTTTTCTCCCTGAATCCAGCGAATTCCCTTTGTGCCTATTGGTTTTTTCATTTAAGATTTCCCTTAGTTTCTGTTTAAATTAATGTTAAATGCGCAAATTGTCCATTATTTTCTGTTTTGGCTCACCTATTTCCCAATTTGGTAAACACTATCCAGCAATATTTATAAAACATAAAGTTCATTTTCCCTTTTCTGAATAAAGAAAGTATCATTACCACTTATTTGGTATCCTTAATTAATTGCTTCCTTTTCCTCTCTTTATTACAATTACTGTTGTTATTTAGCGTCTAATGAAAGTAAATTATTTTCCAAGTGTCTTATTATCATTCTTTTGTATTTTTGTCTTCCAGGGAACATTCACTGATGAAAAATCAAAAGCCTCTCATCACATTTATCCTAATCCTACCTCACTGGAGGATGGTAAGTCAGTGTTTGTGTGTTATTATGGTAATTCATACACTAAAGATTTCAAAACCAGATACCATGCTAAATATAATCCTTTTTTTAAAAAATTAAAGATTCTTTGTTCTTTGGAAAGCCTTGCCTTAGCTGGTTGGTACAGGATATCCTGAAGACAGAAACTAAGAATAAAGTGATACTCATACCTCAAAAAATTGAGGACTTGCTACAAATACTTCAGGGATGCAGGTGTTGCTATCTAAAGTGCCTCTTACCTTGTGTGGATCCATATAGATAGTTTTCTAACCTGTTATTTGCCCCAGTGATGCCATTTTGTCATTTTCAAATGATCATTTCTCTAGTTTACCAAATAGCTTGCACTGGATTCTGGACAATGAAGGACAGGAGTCACAGAATTTCAGAGGTGGAAGGCCATCTTAGTAGCCATCTAGTCCATCTCCTAACTGGGAAAAAAAGAAACCAAAACAAAACCTACCTATTATAAAAGAGCTGACAGTGGTGCTCCAGTTTTTATTTGAAGGCACATCAGTGTTTCTTTTTCCACTTTGGTACAACTCTAATAATTTTTAGTATATTGGGCCTAAATATGCCTAAGTTTAATGTAATTGGATGATGTTTAACAAAATAATTAAAAATGCAGTACAACATGGATAATGTTAATTTGTGGTTTTCTAATTCAGTGTGTGGATCCTTTTCTATTTATTTGATACTCCTTATCATGTGAATGTAATGGCAAGCAGGGTGGGACTTTTCCCTGTTTTTTCTTTTGGAGTGTTCTTCAGCACTAAGGCAATCAGGTGCCTTTGATTGAGTCTTGCCTTTGTTTGAATCAAGAGTCTTTGATGATGTGCTTAAGTGAAGAGAAAGCCTAAGTCACATGAGTTTGAGTCACATGGTTGTGATGCCCTCTGTGGGTTGACCCTGAAGAAGTATATATATACTCTGAGGGTAGCATTTTGCTTTGGGGGGGGCTCACTCCTTGGAATAGTGTTCCTGTGACTTGTTCAGATGAGACTCTGGGTAGCCGTTAAGGAGGTGCCCCTGCCCCCCCCCCCCCCCCCCCCCCCCCCCGCTTTGAAAAATCGAGATGTTGGTGCTTCTCTCTCTCTCTCTCTCTCTCTCCCTCCCTCTCTCCCTCCCTCCCTGTCCGTCTCCCTCTCCATCTGTCTGTCTCTCTCTCTTTCTATCTCTGTCCCCCCCCTCCCCCCCCATGTATGTATTGCTATGGACAGACGGTTAGGAGCCCTGTCTGCTGATTTGTGTTACTTGCTCTATTTATGTAATTTCTGCTTGTAATTTCTATTTGTCTTCTCTCAGAAGTTCAGGGTACTGACTTTTCCCCCTGAACTAAGTGGATGATATATGTATGTTTAATGAAAGTGAGATTGTGAACCCCTTGAAATTTCTTTCCTTAAAAAGTAGATCTAGTAGCTGCTGTGCTAGCAGCCCCCTCCTGTGTGCTGGTGTAATTGGTCTTAAACTTCCACAGCAGCTACTAGTAACGTTGTTGTAATGACATAGACTTTCGTTCAGATGAATTTATTATTTATTTCATAAGTCTTTCTTTGCTAAGAGAAATAAATTTTTAGATTATAGAAATTTAAATATAAGCTTAAGCAAATGAGCAATTTAATTTGAAATGTAAGCTTATGCAGGTAAGCAATTTTAGTTTGAAATTGCCACATTGCAGGATTTTAAAACATAAAAACAAACCACATAATAAGATGTTTTTGAAGAACTGATATCTTTCAACGATTTAAGACTACTTAGAGTTTTCAAATTTTTTTTTCAGTCACTGAATGGCATGTTTTTTACTTGTTGGGGAGTTGGCTGTGTTAGTATCAAGTTTTTTTTCCTTTTTTTTGTTGGTATCAAGTTTTAAAATGTTTAGGCACTGGATAATCTTTATTAAATAGATAAAAATTTGTTGGTTCCTCTGAAGCTCATTGAAGATGGAAAATCTGCTTAGAGAAGCATAATACATTTTCTCTTGTGTATATCTTAACTATTAATTGTTTCTCATTCTAGCTATTTATGTAACTGTCATGCAATAGTTTTGATATAATTCCAACCTGGCATTTTTTTTTTTTGTGATCCTCCTGCCTTTTTCTCTCTGATTTACACATTTAGGAGCGAAGCTTTGTTCGTGGTGTTAGAAAATCAAACATGGAATAACACAATTTCTGTCCTCAAGGAATTAGTCTTCTGAGGTATAGACTTGGACATGGATACCATATTCTGACTTGTACTTTAGTTAAATACCTAGGAGAGATCCAGTGGAATGGTATGGAATTGGGGATGGCAGGATGACAACTGACTTGTATCACGGCAAGCCTGTTCAAAGAAGTGGTGGCTCTAGGCAGAGATTTATAGGGAGCCTTATTTTAGGCATGGGGACATTATGGGACTCATTCACATTGGCTTAGAATATAGAGTGCATTAAACAGGGGGGAAATAGGATGGAGAAAAAGATACAGATAGTAATCATAACTATGAATGTGAATGGGATGAACTCTACCATAAAATGGAAGCGGATAGCAGAATGGATTAAAAAGTATAATCCTACAATATGCTGTTTACAAGAAACATATTTGAAAAAGGTGGATACACAAAGGGTAAAGGTAAAAGGCTAGAGTAGAATATATTGTGCTTTAGCTAAAGTAAAAAAAAAAAACAGGAGTAGCAATCCTAATCTCAGACAAAGCAAAAACAAAGATAGATCTAATTAAAAGGGATAAGGAAGGACACTATATGCTGCTAAAAGGCACCATAAACAATGAAGCAATGTAATTATTAAATATATTCACCAAAGTGGTATAGCTTGCAATTTCTTAGAGGAGAGGTTAAGGCAGTTATAGGAAGAAATAGACAGGAAAACTATAATAATGGGGGACCTCAACCTCCCTCTGTGTCAACTTGATAAATCTTACCTCAGAATAAACAAGAAAGAAGTTAAGGAGGTGAATAGAATTTTAGAAAAGGCAGATACAATACACCTCTGGAGAAAACTGAATGGGGATAAAAAGGAATATACTTTTTTTCTCAGCGGTATATAGCACATACTCAAAAAAATGGAGCGTAGAGAGGCAGAAGTAGTCAAAGCATCCTTTTCAGATCATGATGCAATAAAAATTATATGTAACAAAGAACCATGGAAAAATAAACTAAAAATTAATTGGAAACTAAATAATCTAATTCTAAAGAATGAGTGGGCCAAAGAACAAATCATAGAAACAATAACTTCATTCAAGAGAATGACAATAATGAGACAACTTGTCAGAAGAATAATACGTTATGCCTAGGTAGGATTTATTCCGGGAATGCAAGGCTGGTTCAATATTAGGTAAACTGTCAGCATAATTGATCATATCAATAACAAAACTAGCAGAAACCATATGATTATGTCAATAGGTGCAGAAAAAGCTTTTGACAAAATACAACACCCTTTCCTGTTAAAAACACTAGAAAGTAGGACTAAATGAAGTCTTCCTTAAAATTATAAACAGCATCTACCTAAGACCATCAGCAAGCATTACATGTAGGATCCGGGTGAAGCAAGGATATCCACTATCATCCCTATTATTCAGTTTGGTGCTAGAAATGTAAGTTTTAATATTGAGGGAAGAAAAAGAAACTGAAGGAATTAGAATAGGCAAAGAAGAAACTAAATTATCACTTTTTGCAGATGATATGATTTACTTAGAGAATCCTAGAGATTCAAATAGAAAACTACTTGAAATAATAAACAACTTTAGCAAAGTTGCAGGATATAAGATAAACCCACATAAATCCTCAGCATTCCTGTACATTACTAACAAAGCCCAACAGCAAGAGATAGAAAGAGAAATTCCATTTAAAGTTACTGTAGACATTATGAAATATTTGGGAGTCTACCTGCTAAGACAAATCCAGGGCCTCTATGAACACTGTTATGAAACTCTTCTCACACAAAGTCAGATCTAAATAAATAGAATAACATCAGTTGCTCATGGTTAGGCTGAGCTAATATAATAAAAATGACAGTTTTACCTAAATTAATTTACTTATTCAGTGCCATACCAATAAAACTACCAAAAATTATTTTACAGAACTGGATAAAATACTAACAAAATTCCTCTGGAAGAACAAGAGGTCTAGAATATCTAGGTAATTAATGAAAAAAATTTTTAGGGAAGGTGGCCTAACCATACCAGATATTAAACTGTACTATAAAGCAGTAGTCCTTAAAACTACCTGGTACTGGCTAAGAAACAGAGTCGTGGATCAGTAGAATGGGTTAAGTACATAAGATAAACCCAGAGAATCCATCTTTTGGGCTAAGAATTCACTATTTAACAAAAACTGCTGGGAAAATTGGAAAGTGATGTGGCAGAAACTGGGCATAGACCAGTATCTTACACCATACACCAAAATAAAGTCAAAATGGGTTTGTGATTTAGGAATAAAGGCTGGTGTTTTAAGCAGTTTGGGAGAGCAAGGAATTGTTTACCTATCAGACTTATGGGAAAGCAAAGAATTCGTGACACAACAAGAGATAGAGATCATTACAAAATGCAAAATGGATTATTTTGATTATGTTAAATTGAAAAGTTTTTGTATAAAAAAAGCCAATGCAACAAAGATGAGGAGGGAAGCAGAAAATTGGGAGAAAATCTTGACAACTAGTGTCTGATAAAAGCCTAATCTTTAAAATACACAGGGAACTGAGCCAAATTTATATGGATATAAGTCATTCACCAACTGAGAAATAGTCAAAGGATATGAACAGGAAGTTTTCAGAGGAAGAAATTAAAGATATCTATAGGCATATGAAAAAATATTCTGAATCACTATTGATCAGAGAAATGAAAATCAAAACTCTTAGGTACCACATCTTTCCTGTCAGATTGGCTAAAATGACAAAACAGGAAAATGATAAATGCTGGAGAGGATGTGGGAAAATTGGAACACTGTTACATTGCTGGTGGAGTTGTGAACTGATCCAGCCATTCTTGAGAGCAATTTTGACCTATGCCCAGAGCATAAAAATGTGCATACCCTTTGACCCAGTAATAACACATACCATTTCTAGGGCTGTATCCCAAAGAGATCACACAAGTGGGAAAAGGACCCATGTGAATAAAAATATTTATAGCGGCTCTTTTTGTAGTAGCAAAGAATTGGAAATCAAGGGGATGCTCATCATTTGGGTAATGGCTGAACAAGTTGTGGTATGTCAATGTAATGGAATACTATTGTCCTATAAGAAATGGGGACGATAAGGACTTCATAATAACCTGGAAAAACCTACATGATATAATGCTGAGTGAGCAGAGCAGAACCAGGAGAACATTATGCACAAGCTCAGATATATTGATTCTGTGATGACTAATTTTGATAGAGTTGGCTCTTCTCAGCAAGATAAGGTTTAAAGACAACTCTAACGGACTCATGATGGAGAGAGCTATCTGCATCCAGAGAAATAACTATGGAGTCTGAATGCAGATAGAGGCAAACTGCTCTCTTTCTTGTTTTGTTTCTTCTTTTTCATGATTCATTCCATTGGTCATAATTCTTCTTTACAACTTGACAATTGTATAAATTAGTTTAATGTGAAGTTAGGTGTAGAAGATATATCGGATGCCATGCCATTTGGGGGAAGGGGAGGAAGAAAATCTGGAACCCAAAAACATGCAGAACTGATTGTTGTAAACTAAAAATAAAAAATCTTAATTTAAAGAAAGTAAAAAAAATATAGAGTGCATCAGTTGGGGAATGGACTGGAGAATTAGGTTGGAGCTTTTTCTGAATGTCAAGTAAGGAGTTCATATTTATCTTGCATAAAGGAAACTCCCCATATTTAAAAATCCCCATTTTGAGGATTAATGAATTTGTTGTATTAGTCTCATTCTGAAATGCTTCTACTCTAAAAAGGAGACAGTTGAATATTTGAAAAGGCCTTGTACTGAAAGTTAGCTGCCCTGGGTTCTAGTTTTCTATTTTGCCATCGTCTAGCCTGGTTACCTTTTTCAGTTTCAGTTATGCTTTTTGTCTTTTTGGTTTTAAATCATTTATGTTTCCAGATACATCCCCACACCGAAGAGCTTGCCCTATGTAAAACATTTTAAAAAACCCAAACTTACTCAAAACCAATCAGAACATCTTAGGTGTATAAAACATTTTGCATCTGCATTTATCCACCTGACAAATGAAAGGAGTAACCTTGTGATTTTCTTCACGTTCTTTTAAAATGTGACATATTTTATACACTTGTACAGGATTATAAATACAAAAAGTTACGTCTGATGAAGAGTTCCGTAACTATTCACTCTACTATTCTTAGTGTTGGCCACATACCTTTTAACGAATATTTATTCAATTTGAAGAATTACCAATTTGGTTGAAAAGTTTAGGGAGACATTATTGTTGGTATAAAATCATTTAGGAACATGATTTCCGGAATGAGGAACATTTGTTGAAAACCACGTCCAACATCATATTATGAGGGAAATGGCGAAAAACAGTAACACTTATCAAAAATAAGTGGGAATGGTGAAATAATACCTGTTGTTATTTCAGTTTAAATTGTTAAGGAGTACTGTTTTTGATTTCAGAAGAAAGGGGAATGATAAATATGATGTGGAATGGAATATTTAGGTAAAATAAATTCTATTCATTTTTGTATTTCACTAGTTAGAGTAGTTTTGTATGACAACACACAACCAGAATGTCAATTAAAGTTTCTTGTTGCTAGGCTGTAAAAGACTGGGTAACATCATAGTCAGGTATGGAAAGATTTACTTTCCTTTTAATAATCTTGGTAATTTCATGGGCATTTTGGTCAGATCCTTGCATAGGGAAACCTCTCCTTTTTTTTTTTTTTGTGCTGACAAAATTTCTCTTTTCCCTTCTCTTTCAGGAGGTTTTTTCTTAGCAGTTTGCCACTAGATTCTCTTCTTTGTTGATCTAGCTTTTGTTGGTAGATTATAAGATTCATTTGAGTGACTGTCTTTGAAGCTGATAATGGAACAGTCTTGTATTTAAATTTTTTGGGGAAAAATTTTCTGTCTACTGACATACATATTTCTTAATTCTGTATTCACAAAAACTATTGAGAGAGTACTGATATGAACTAAATGAAGAAAAGAAAAAAATACCAGACTGGCCAATCTGATAAAATACATTTCAAAAATTATCCACTTAAATTTGTAATTATAATCCTTAAAATAATGTAATGGATATCACTTGCCTCTAATACATATCAGATTTAGCTGTAATTTGACAAAGCCTTATTCTAGCTTTATGGGAAATCAATAAAGTTTGATGAGTATGCAGTATTTTAACACCTAATACAATTCATCATCTTCATCTAGTGGCAAACAATTGCTAACCAAAAACCTCTTGAAAGAAAGAAAAAGTAATTTTGTCAGGACAAGAACAAGGTAGAAGTGTCCCTATAATTAGAGATAAAATGATAACTCTGTCTTAAAGCATAATGAAGGGTATTAACAGTTATTTTCCAGGTTTATTTAAAATTTTAATTTTTCTTTTTCTGTCTGTTTCAGAAGACTGGTTGAGACCTGTGATGAAAAAAGACAAGCAGGTGCTGGTGCACTGGGGATTTTACCCAGACAGGTAATGTAAATTAAGAAGCCCTGTGCTTCTTTAAAAAATTGTGATTCTGACTTTATGTCTGTTATACCTAGTTAATAGGTGATACTCCTACTCCTTGTCTCAAATCCCCTGGGGACGGAGAAAAGGAAAACTAATCAATATTGGGACCTTATATGACAATGTATATGGTATTCCATACCTATAGTTCCCCTTTCCTTCCCCTCTACCTTTCTACTGTAAGGAGGGAAAAGGCTTCTTCATTTCTTCTCTTTAGCCAAGATTGGTTATTATTCAGTATTCTGTTTAATTTTAGTGTTCTCATTTACCTTATCATAGCATCTCTTTCTACTGGTTCTCTTTACCTCTGTATCAGTTTATTCCTAGTTTTTCTATGATTCTCTGAATTCCTCATAATTTCTTTCTTATGGTTTAGTAAGGTTGCGTGATTTTCACGTACCACACCTTGTTTAGCCTTCTCTAATCAGTGTGCATCCATTTTCCAGTTTCTCGATACCACATAATATATCGTTAGCAGGTGCAAAATAGGATTATTTTAAACATGTGGGGCGTTTTTTTCCTAGGTTTCCTTTAGCCATATGTTAAGTAATAGGATCTCTTAGAGTATGAAAAATGCATGCATTCTGCTGTAGTAGTTCCCCTAGTTTGTTGTGACGAGGGAAATGTATTTCATTATTGATTCCATGACCATTTGTGGTATTTCCATTGTCAGGGTGTATTTTCTTTTTAGGGATTTTTGTCATTGAAATCTGTTGTAGTTATTGTTTATAGTGTTATTTTAGTTCTTCACAAGTTCCAGTGCCTTGCACATGGCAAGAATTTAATAAGTGATTGTTGACTGTTTATTTGACTCTGAGGGTTCATAAAAATCTTAGAGTGTTTTTCATTTGTCATTTTTTGTAACACATTAATGGTCCATTATGTTTTATAGCACATTTAATTTGACTATTCCCTAATTGGTGCCCACTTCCCAGTTCTTTGATATAACAAAAAATGTCTCTCTGAATATTATGTTATATATTGTACCTTTGTTTCTGTCTTTGACTTCTTTGAAGTATATGACTTGGCAGTTGGACATCTGGATCAGAGGGTAAAAAGACATTAGTCATTTGCGTTATTTTAGTTTCTTAAAAATATTTTTTCATTTTCATATCTTCTTTATCGACCATTTTTTCTCCCCTTTCCAATCTTAAAGAAATGTCACTTATATAAGAAAGAAATAGAAAAAAAAATATGCAAAACTAATCCAAGCTATCTGGTGCTAGATGCAGTGTTGTTTCTTTCCATCTCCTCCTGGTGGTCAAGCTTGATTATAATTTCATAGGATGCGGTTTTGATTTTATTCTTTATACTTCACTGTTTGTAGTCATTACATATGCTTTGATGATTCTAGTTACTTCATTTGTATCACTTCATATGTCTTTTTTTGTTCGTGCTTCCCTGTATTTGTCAGTGCTTATTATTTCAGTATATTAATCACTTTTGTATGCCACATTTTGTTTAGCCATTCCTCAAGTGACTTTTCTGTCTTCCTCTACTACTACAAAAAGTACTGCTCTAAATATTTTGGTTAAAACTTAAATTGTAGAAATTGGCTTGCTTTCATTTTGTGTAGATGATATTATTAGAGGACAGTATAGAAATAGTCTTGGATTATGAAATAAAATTTCTGTGTTCATGCCTGGTTTTACCACTAGTTCTATGACCTTGGGCAAGTTACTTAATTTGTCTGGGTCTGAATGTCCTTATCTATAAAATAACAATATGACTAGAAGATCTTTAAGATTTCCAGCTCTATGATTTTATGTGATTTGAGTCTGTTTCTTGACAATAACTCTTGATTTATAGTTTTTATTTAGTTTAATGAACTCCTACATTATGATTCCCAGATATGAATGATATTTCAGTCATATGTGCCCTGAAATAGGTACTCTTTCTTCTCATTATGTAGAATTATGCCACTCTTTTAGGCTTATCTTTCTCCTCCCCACACATATATTCCATTTCTCCTCTTTAAAAAAATGAAAAAGATAAAATTTTCCTTTCTACAATACACTAACGTTATTTTTTAAAGCTTAGACTATTTAAAGGTGAAAAGATTCTTTTTGATTTGCATTTGCTATCTCTTACCCAATATTTATCTACTAAACTTGCTATTATAAGGAATTAAGTTAAAATCTCTGTTTTAGAATCAAAAAAAGAAAAAAAAAGAACTTTGTGCATCTCTGACCTGTAGGATAATTGATGTCTGAAAATGGGTAGCATTTCTTATCCTCAGGCAGATATTATGAGATACTCAAAAGATACTCTAACCTCTTCAGTTTATAGGATTTTATGTCTGAAATGTGACTTTCGTTTAGTTGCCATATTACACTTTGAGAATTGATAGATCAACAGTTTGGTTGATCTGAAGTTTTCACACTAAATTATAATTTATGTGGGTATTAACTGATCAATTGCTGGTACCAACTCAGCCAAGTGCTGGCTTGCTACCAGGAGCACTTGTACTGATATTCTAATAAGATTCTTTAATTAAAAAAAAAAGTAAAAATGCTTGGTTTAAGAAAAAATCATAACCTTTTTAGTTGGGTGAAAGAAAATTACAGTCTTTTTTGAAAAAGGTATTATATGTCTCCAGAGTTTTGATGTATATATTTGAATTGGCAACCTCTTCTAACATTTCAGATGTTAGTATATTATCAGGAACCATGTAGAAAGAAACCTAAATATACAGAGTAAATGTAAGGTATATTTTTACGTCGAGAGAGTACTAATATTTGAGGGAATTAGAAAGGCATTTTGTTAAAACTGTTACTTGAATAGAGTGTAAAGGGATTCTATGAGGTCTAGGGGAAATAAATGACTTTCTAGAACTGAGGACAGCTGCCGCAGAAGTCAGGAGATAGAATAGAGTAAGAAGATCATTTTTGCTGGCACATAGATGGTGAGAAAGGAAGTAATGTATATATAAGGCTGTAATATTGATTGAGATCCGTGGCAGAATGTTTTAGAAGCTCAAGAGAGGAACTTATACAGTGTCGGATCCTATTGAGAAGAGGGAAACATCAGAGTTTGTTGAGTAGGGGAGAGACCTGGTTAAATATGCCTTTTAGGAAAAGCACTTTGTTAGTTATGTGGGGAAGTGAGAGCCTTGAGGCAGGGAAAACTATTAGGAAGCTATTGTAGTTCTTTTTTTTTTTTTTAATTTATTTTTAATATGTTTAGTTTTCAGCATTGATTTTCACATGCGTTTGAATTACAGATTTTCTCCCCATTTCCACCCCCCCCCCCCACTCCAAGATGGCGTACACTCTGGTTGCCCTGTTCCCCAGTCTGCCCTCTCCTCCGTCCCCCCATTC
>CM053624.1:306329564-306358006 GCA_028646595.1 Phalanger gymnotis
AGGGCAGACTGGGGAACAGGGCAACCAGAATGTACGCCATCTTGGAGTGGGGCGGGGGAAGGAAATGGGGAGAAAATTTGTAATTCAAACGCCTGTGAAAATCAATGCTGAAAACCAAACATGTCAAAAATACATTAAAAAAATAAATAAATAAATAAAAAGAAATGGAGAACATACGGACTTCATAATAACCCGGAAAGACCTACATGATAGGTTTCTGAGTGAAGGGAAAAGAACCAGGAGAACATTGTACATAACCATAGACATATTGCTTCTGTGATGACTGACTTTGATAGAGTTGGTTCTCAGCAGTATAAGGTTCAAATTACAGTTCCAAAGGACTCATGATGGAAAGAGCCGTTTACAACCAGAGAAAGAATTATTGGAGTCTGAATACAGATTGAGGCAAACTATTTGCTGTCTCTTTTTTCTTTCTCTTCTTTTTTGGTTTTGTTTCTTCTTTCTCCTGAGTTCATGCCATGTGTCATAATTCTTCTTTACAACCTGACTACTATGTAAATAAGTTTAATGTGAAGGTATATGTAGAACATATACGGGATTCTATGCTGTTTTGGGGAGGGGAGGGAGCAGAAGAAAATTTGGAACTTGAAAACTTGTGGAACTTGAGTGTTGTAAACTAAAAATAAAAAATCTTAAAAAAAAAGAAAAAAAAACAATGCCACTCTTGTGTTGAGACCTTGATCCTCACAAAGACATTCATAATGAAACTTGTAATTTTTTCATCTTTGGCAACACTGAAAAAATTAATTCCTTTTAACACATGACAGCCTTTCCCATTTTTTTAGACAGCTAATGTGCCTTTTCTTCTCAGATTTTCCTCATATGCAGTAGTTTCCATTATGATGGGGTTCTGCATTATGATCTAAATCAAATGTTTATGGATAGTGTGGTGAGCTTTGTTTCTTTGCTTTACTTATGATAGCTTAAGATAAAATTTTAGTGAAAAGCAGTAAGCCACATATTAAAGGTGCCTTCTTTACCAGATCTTGCAGAGATTTCCTGGTTGAATGAATTAGAAAAAGATAGGTGTTAGTAAGAAATGTATGCATTAATGACAAACTTACACATTAATTCTTTTTTTCTTCCCTTTCCTTTTTCTGTCTGCCTTCCCTCCGTTTCTCTCTGTCTCCCCCCTTCCCCTCTCCTACCCTATGCTCCTTTGCCCTTTCCTCCTCCACCTTGAATTTGTTTCTTCCCACTAAAAAAAAAAAACTTAATTTTTATTTTTTTTATTATTTTGGTGGTCGGTAATGTGTGAATGAATGGTTTCAGCAATGTATCAGGCAACCGTTTACATTTCCATAGTTCACTAACATCTCAGGAAGATGTAACAGAAAAATTCCATTAATTATAAAGACAAAATTGATGAAATGTTGTTAATTTTTATTCGTTTATTTTGTAGCCTCCAACATTCTTTTTTCTGTGAAAAGTTTTTATATTTTGTTTTTTTCCAGTTATGTGTAGAAACAGTGTATAACATCTATTTTTTTGAATTTTGAGTTCCAAATTCCCTATCTCTCTCCCCTCTCCTTTCCTTGAGAAGGGAAGCAATTTGATATAGATTGTACATGTGAAGTCATGTGGAATATGTTTCTAGATTAGCCATACTGTGGGAAAAAAATACAACTCCCCCTCCTCTCCCCTCATAAAAACCCCAAGAAAACTGGTTTAAAAAAAGTGTGCTTGGATTCAGTTCTTAGGTGATGGATAACATTTTTCATAATAAGTCTTTCAGAATTGTCTTGCATACTATTGCTGAAAATAGCTAAATCACTCACAGATCATCATATAGTATTGCTGCTACTATGCGCAGTGTTCTGTTTGTATTCACTTCATTTTGAGTGAAGTCATGTAAATTTTCCCAGGTTTTTCTGAAGGCATCCTGCTTATCATATCTCATCGCACAAAAGTATTCCATCACAATCATATACCACTTGTTCAGCCAGTCACTAATTAGTGGGCATCCCCTCATTTCTTATTCTTTGCTGGTGTAAATATATTTGTGTACATATAGGTCTTTTTCCTTTTTTTTGTTTGTAAACCTCTGGGATAATAGTAGCATTGCTTGGTCAGAGGGTATGCGTAGGCCTACAATGTTACTGAAATTGTTAAATTTCTCAGTTTCTTTGGTGAAACCCCATGACTTTCTAAGTAAATTATCATATCAGTGGATATGAATATTTTTGTATTCCTCGACAGTTCTGTGTATATCCTTTCTTTTGTTTTATTGCTACAACAATAATGACAACATTCCAGATTGCTATTTTATTGTTACTTTGTTTCTTTAACTATATCAAATAATAGTGAATTAGATAAGCTGATAGCCTTGCTTTATTCCTGTTTTTTTCCTAATTGGGAAAGCTTCCAGTGTATCTATTGTTTTTAGTTTTAGGTACATATTTCTATTATTATTTTAATATTCCATTATGCCCAGTATTGTATAGAAGCTTTTTTAGAATTTTTATTTATTTGTTAAATCAGTTTGCTCTTCCTGCTCTCCTTTTATTTTGGAAAAGTTTTGTTGTGGTTCTTGCGTAACTATTGATAGGTTTGCCTTAAATTACTTAAATGCTTTGAAGGTATAGAAACTCAGGATTTGGATCTTATTTACCCCATCCATAGAAGGCCTTATTTGCTATTGCTAAGACTGTGTTCGTGGTGTTTGATATAGCTGCTTTCAACTGCTTTCCCATTTCATCAAGGATCCAAGATTTCCTTGAGCTTTACTAAAACCTAGGAGAAAGCAATATTGAATGAATCTCTTCATGTACTACCATTAGCAGCCTTTAGCTAAGGTACCAGTTGAACCAGCAATTGAGTATAAATTATCTTTTGTTCAACTATTTTAATTATCTATGCCTTCTCTTTTTGCTTATTTCTGCTGCTTCCATTTCTTTCTGCAAGTTTGATTAAAAGTGTTAATATGGACATTAAAGTTATTTTTTTATCACACATTAAGTAAAACACCATTTGTTATTAAAATCATATCTATTTAAATGTATTTACAAATTAACACTTAGAAAACAGTCAGACTGTATTCATAATACTTAATTGACTACATGATTTGATCTTGCAGATGAGCAGGATGAAGAAACAGTGACAACAGGAGGAAAGGTAACATTTACTTATTTTTTTTTTTTTGTGCTCAAACATCAAAGTCAAAAAATATTCTTCCAGTGCATTAAGCCCTTTCCAAGTATTTTTTACCCCTGTTTTCTTCTGGAAGAGGCCTTCTGTTCTTGGTGAGAGTATCAAGTTCTTTACTTCATTGTATGAAAAAGATGCCAAATTGAAGTTTTTAGATTGTTTCACTATTTCAAAAAACAGTGTGCTAAAAATTAGAATGTTAACACAGATGTTGTATTAGAAATTTGACAGATGCATGCTGAATGTCATTTTGTTTTGAATCTTAATGAATTGTAAGTGTCCTTTGCTCTGAATACTGTTAGTGTGTTATTTCTTAGTAGCCATTTTTTCCTCTCCAACATTCATTACACTAGGGTTTTAACCTTTTTTGTTTCATAGACACTTTGGCAGTCTAGTGAAGCATTTGAAACCTTTCTTAGGATAATGCTACTTGATTAAATTCATAAGTAATTGAAATGTTAAATTTCATTCGGAAGTTAGTGAAAATAAAGGTGTAACTTCCTTTCCATCCACATTCATGTGTTCCCTGAAATCTATTCATAAAACCCATTAAGGTTTTGTGGATGCCAGGGTACGAAACTCTGTTTTACACATTTATTTACATAGAGAATAAGGTTTGTCATTTTTATTCTCAACAGTACAAGTTCTCTTTAAATATTAATTTCAAAAAAGTTTGAAGACTTTTTTCTTTTTTAAAGAGAAGGCTATAACTGCTAATCTGAATTTCTGTTTTTTGCTTTTTCCCTGGGATTGCCTTCCTTCTTCCACTGTCAGTCTTCAGATTAATTTCCTTATGCTGTATATGACAAAAGAAAATACAGTGGCTGTTAGAGTCTATGAATTCAGAGTTGACTGGAATTTTTAACTTAATAAATGAAGCAAATAAACAAAGTAGAAGTTTGTTTTTGGTGAATGCTCTTACTAGAACACTTGGTCCCCTCTAAATTGCTTTCTCATTTATTAGTCTAACAAGAACTATTCAGGAATTATAATTAAAAATCAAAAAAAAAACTGATTGCTTGTATGTTGCTGTGAATAGAGTGCCAGACCTAGAGTCAGGAGGACCGGAGTTCCAAAATTTATTGTTTGCCTGCTGTAAAGTTTGGCGTTTACTCATAAATAATAATGCCTGCAAAGTTGGCTCCTTTTCCTACTATTATTTGGCTTAGTTGTAGAATAGGTAATTACTGTAAGGGGAAAGTGAAAAAAATCATTAAAACAAAGACCAAATTACTTTCTCATCTACTGATAACATGATGGTTCTAGCGAGTCAGCATAGAAACCAATAGAGATGATTAATGACTTTAGTAAAGTATAATAATACAAGATAAACTTATGAATCTTAACAGTATTTCTGTGTAGTACTAAAAATCCAAGAGTACCTGATAGAGAAATCCCGTTAAAATTGACTGCAAAATAGCTGGCAGTCAAGCAACCAAAACGCACATAAGATTTATTAAGTATAGTTATGTAATATGAGTGTAACAAAGGAAAGGGTGGCAATATTTATTGCACATGGTTGGATTATGCCAGTATAAATAATGAAACTGATAAAGCTCCCCAAATTTACCTATTTATTGCCATTCCAGTAAAACCAGTAAGGATTTACTTTACAAAACCAAATAAAATAGTAATTTGGTGGTAAAAGCTATGGAAGCTCAAGAGAAATAGAAATAAATGTTTTTCAAGCCTAAATGCATCAAGCCTAAATATATATATCAAGCCTAAACCCATATATGGTTTTCATTATAATAATAATGTGACAATTGTCAAATGTCATTAGGAACAGAGTACATGATTTACTTTGTTAGTATTATGTCTACATTCTTTCAATGGCAACATTAAGTTCTCTTGAAAAACTCCTTTAGTTTTTATCTCTTTTTCAGCAACATTTCTTTTGAGATTAATAGTTAAAGTACTAAGTGTTGCTAAGCAGATTTTCAAGTACAAATCTTTTTCTAATGGGGAATATGATTTTTTCATTTAATTTGGTAGAGACTTCTAATTTTATCTAAGCTGATGACCTAAGAATAATTCAACTTAGATCCAAAATTTTCCCCTATTTGTCTACCCTAAAGTGTGGTGGAAATTCCATCGTCAGACTTTTTTTTTTTGTTATAGATTTAAACCTTTTCTTTATATACCTACTTAAATACTGTATCTTTGAATTCTGACTTTTCCTTTAACTAGGAAGATGAGGATCCCAGCAAAGGTGATCAGAGTCGGTCAATTGACCCAGGTGAAGATAATGTAACAGAGCAGACAAATCATATTATCATTCCGAGCTATGCATCATGGTTTGATTACAACTGGTAAGTATACAGCTCAGTTCTCTGGTCTAAGTACGTTTTTTGTAGGACTTTAATGGCATACATGACACATAGTTGGTCCTTAATAAATGCTAGTTATTTGATTTTTATCACATTTTGCACTATAGCCCTATATGAGCATTAGCTGACAGAGTGAATTGTGGGAATGTGGTGATTTAAAGGTGATGCTTACTTTTGAAAATTACCGTATTATGTAATTCCTTGTAAAAATAGATTTTCTTGCTTCCCTTTGTCTTTGTAAAGTCATTTCAACACTTTTCTACACTTTAGATTCCGTCTCTAGTGAAGTAAATAAGTGAAATAAATACCTCTAGTAGTGACCTCACCTGACAGTATATGTCATATTCTACATTTTGTAGTTACATGATCTTTTTTATTGAAAGCAATTAGAGTAGTATGTTTTGTCACCTCTCCTCCCATTGTTTTGTTGACTTTTTTTCACTTATAATTCCACTTCCTATTGAAGATCTTTTAATTTAAATTTTGTAGGTATATATTATTTTATTTCTGTGAAGTTTTCTTCTGTACAAAAAAGTTTTTTAATTCCTCCTTTATAATTTCTCCCTGGAAATAACTTTCCCTTGTATTCATATACCATGATTTGTTCAATTATTTTCTGTTGATGAGTGCTTCCCACCCCTCTCCTCGCCCCCCAGTTCTTTGCTATTAACACAGTTGGTTTTATGAATATTTTACTGTAAATTCATCTTTTTATATTTCTTTTACTTCCTTATATAAATGCCCAATTTTAAAACATTGGGTCACAGTATTTGAACTGTTTAATAATCTTTTTGTACAATTCCATTTTATTATACACAGTAGTTGAACATTTCATAGTTCTACCACAAGCATAGTAGTGTACCTGACTTTACATAACCATCTAGTCTTGATTATGCCCATATTTTGTGATTGTTGTTACTTACCTGTTATGAGGTAAAGCTTCAAAGTTGTTTTAATTTTTTTTAGAATTTTTCTATTTCTGAGTTTTTTTGAAAATGTTTCATATTTGAGTACTACTATTGGATAATGTCATGTTTTTGTCAATTCAGTATATCTTAGATGTCATATATTTAGTGATGAAACTCTGCAAATATTTTTTCCAATTCTACTGATTAATTTACAATTTTTCATTGGTTTTATTTCTACAAAAAATGTTGACTTTTATGCAGTCATGATTGTATATTTTCTCTCATGATTTCTCTTACGTAATTAAGAATTTAATCCACCTATAGTTGTGAAAGTCATTTGATTACATTCTTTTTTTTTAAAAAAATTTCAAAATTACAACGAACATAAAATATCTCAGATTTAGTCTATCATGACATACTTCAAGATTTATGTAAATATAAAGTATAGGTAAGAAACTGTTCCTTAGTCATTGAGAGATTCTCTGCTCATTGTTGGGCTGTGATAATGTAATAATGATAGTGCTTCCTAAATTAGTTTACAAGTATCTTTCTGTAGTATTCTGGTTACTACAGGCATGCAATATAAAAGTAGACAAAATTTATTAGGAAAAACAAAAGGTCTGGAATCAGAAATTCCAGTGAAGCCTTCAGCATTACTGGTTCTCTAACTGTATTAGAAAATTATTTTCATCAAACTGTTTGATACTGTATAAAAACCCAGAAAACTAGGTCAAACAGATTGGATAGGCAGGAAACAGTAGGAGTGTAAACAGTAACAATTTTTTTTATAAACCCAAGAATATACAAACCCTCCTTTTGGTAAGAAGTGCTAGAGAAAGAGGACAAGATTGGGAGAAACTGGATTTAGACCATCATCTTTTTTTTTTTCAAGGGGATAAGGTAGGGTAGTTGAAGTTAAGTGACTTGCCCAAGGTCACACAGCTAGTAAGTGTGTCAAGTGTCTGAGGTTGGATTTGAGCTCAGGTCCTCTTGACTCCAGGGCAGGTGTTCTACTCACTGTGCTACCTAGCTGCCCCCAACATGTACTGTAGTATGATAAGCTCTAAATAATTTACACCCTGAATGTGAAAGGCCACATCGAATAAAATTTTGAATAGAGTTGATGTAGGTAGCATCTATGAAGCTCTAGCAGGTACCCAACACCTGCTGTAGGAATTTGGGGGATATCAAATCATATTCTATTAAAACTTCCTCTTCTAGGATGTGGCTTATGTTAAATTTGTTATGGTTCATTCATGGAAGACCTAATATTTTGAAAATTCTTTTGTCAACATCTTGTTTTCCATTACTTATATTGCACATAATATCATTCCTGTCATATATTCTAGTCAGTCCATTAAAATGATTTTTAAAAGAGGACAAAAAGCAAAATTCTGCACAACGGTAAGCAGTACATCAGAAAAAGTTTTATGTTAAATTCAGTGTTTCTCACCCATAATTTCCTACCTCTGCAGAGAACTGAGGGCAAAAGTGTCTTCCTGTATCTCTTCTTTGGGTCTAAGTCCATGTAATTTTGCAGTATATATAATGTCTTGTTGTCAGTGAGTTAACAAGCATTTGTTAAGTCCTTACTTACATTCCAGACACTGCTAAGCTCTAGGTATGCATAGAAAGGTTAAAAACATAGTCTTCAAGGCATTCTAATCACTTTTTAATGGAGAGCAAAGGCATATAGATAGCTGTGTTCATACCAAATATATACAGGTAAACTGAAGTTAAATCTTAATGAGCAGTCCCTAGCAGCAGGGAATATCAGGTTGTATTTTTCATTTACCTTGCTATAGTCATTGTGTATTCTGTTCTCCTGGATGTGCTTTTTTCACTTTTCCATCAGTTCATGAGTCTTTCCACTGTTCCCTGAATTCTTCATGTTGGTTTTTTTCTTACAGTGCAGTAATATTCCATTATATTCATGTACCACAATTTATATGGAGATGCCTTAATTAGTGGGTTAGAGTTTTTGTTACCACAAAAAGTACTCCAATAATTGTCAAAATTATCAGAACTTATTAAATAACCATAAAACTGAGAATTTAAAAAATTGTTTTGGATTGTCTACAAAGATAGAGCATACTAAATCTTCTTGTCCAGATGGACTTATGTGAAAGTTTAATTGAATTTTTAAGTAATAATACCTCTAGTACCCAAATTATTCTCACCAAATTCTTCGAAAAAAAATACATACACACACACACATACATATATTCTACTGACCATATCTATGAGACAAATCAGGTCTAGATACCTCGAGAGATAGATAAACCAAAGAGAAGTGTAGCCGAATTCCATTTATGAATATCAATTTAAATATTTTCAATACAGTTCAGATTTAAGATTAGATCATTTAATCCTAAAAATCATTCACTATGATTATGTTTGATTTATATTAGGGATTCAAAGATGATGGTTCATTAGGAAAACAAGAGTAGTCATATTAAAAACAAAAACTTTGTTTTTGTTTTTTTGGCAGAGCAGTTGGGGTTAAATGACTTGCCCAAGGTCACACAGCTAGTATATGTGTCAAGTGTCTGAGGCCGGATTTGAACTCAGGTCCTCCTGACTCCAGGGCTGGTGCTCTACTTACTGTGCCACCTAGCTGCCCCAAAACAAAAAGTTGGATCAATAGTCATTGCTTTATGGTGAGATCTCACAGAAATTTTAGTAGTATCATTTGGATATTTATGATGCATTGTTGGATAAGAACCTGAAACAACCATTTATTAAGTTCTACCATGTGCCAGGACTGTGCTAAGAGCTTTGTAAATATTGCCTCATTTGATCCTTACAAAAGCCGTAGGTGGTTGATGCTGTTATTTTCATTTTACAGTTGATGTAACTGAGGCTGACAGAAGAGAAGCGAATTGCCCAGAGTCACATATGTAGTGTCAGGTCAAGTTTGAACTCACTTCTACTGGCCTTCAGGCTCAGTGCTTTATCAGATGCCCCACTTAGGTTCCTAGTAGAGGCCCATTTTGAATTCTGTTGTCCTGGTGAGCTCATTGGTTTTATGGGTTTTTGTGGTAAGGACAGGTTAGCATATTTTTCTGTTCATTTGCCCCACCCACCGTTTCCCCCAAAATTTTCTCTGAAGTTATTCACTTTGAGGTATACCACTGTCCATATCAGAGAAATCTGCATCCCCATGTGCAAACCTTACATATTCTAGTGATACTAATATTGTCACAAACAACTGGGATTTGGAGCCTGAAGCTAAGAACATGGCTGCATATTTTCTATTTTTTTGTGCTTAAGTATTATCTGCCACTTGGACTTCTTAAGTTCAGTGCCAACTGATGAAACGTCATGTATGGACACAGTTTGTAGGTTGATACCTGCTTCCCAGTTGTAATAATAAGAATTTTCCCTTATATGGAAAAAGATTTTGAGCTTTGAGTGAACCTGATCGTGCTTCATTATGTAATTAACAGGGATTTCAGGGCAGTTTTTCATGGGAAAACAAAGGATTTAATTTGCTTCCATCGATATTTAGGAATTACCATTGTTTGAGGAAATGAAGTAAAAAAGAAAAAAGCTAGGGTTGAGTCATGTTTAAGTCATGGTTGACCTTGAAAATATATTTTTCATCAAATGAAGATGGAGGCTTGTTCTTATTAGCTTTGGTTGCTGTTTCTGAGTTATTGCCTATCCATAGTGTTCTAATGCTGAGGGTAGCAAACAATAAGAAACGAAAGAACAGTGATGCATTTTTCAACTCTCTTAACTCTCTCAAACCAATTTGATGATGTTAAGGCATGTTGTGTAGGTAGGTGCAGTAAAGAGATTCACATTCCCTTAGGACTATTGGCTATGGCTTAATAACTTTGTATTAGGTGTCTTTTCTTCTGTTAGATGGATCACCTGGCAAGTATAAGGGGACTGGATAATGCTTTTGTTACAGTTTATTTGTTTGTAACATATACAGTACCTGAAAATAATGAATGAATTTGTAAGCATTATTTAATGCTTTTGAATTTAATTGAAATAGTACTTCTTTTAAAAATCAAGTTATTTGGGGCAGCTAGGTAGTGCAGTGAATAGAGCACCGGCCCTGTAGTCAGGAGGACCCGAGTTCATATCCAACCTCAGACACTTGACATATTTAGTAGCTGTGTGACCTTGGGCAAATCACTTAACCCCAACTGCCCTGCCTTCTCCCCTCCAAAAAAAAAAATCAAGTTACTTTTTTACATCAGATTCTTGAAGTTTTACTCTTCTCTTAATTGAATTGGTCTTTCTCATTATTCGAAATTAGACATTTCTGGTTTCTTAGAAGGGTTTTTTTGACCTTTATACAAAAAAATGTGTAAAATGTTTATTCAGAACATGGAATATAAAATATGAAAGGACTCAACCATAATCATAATATACATAGCCATTGAAAAATTCATTGAGAAGTTCAAGGAATCAAAACTTTGCTATGTATTATATTCTGGTGACTATAAATATAAATGTCTCTTATGCTATTTTAAAATATTCGTTATAATGCAAAGACTCAATATATAACTAGCATTTATTTTCTTTGTAATAGAATCATAAAGTGTTATTTTACCTACCCAAATTGGTATTTCCTTTTTTCACAATTCTTAACAGTAAATATTTCACTTATTATGAGCGTTTTACTTAGGAAATTCTAGATAAACTAATTGAATAATTGTAATTACATGCACTGTCAGATAAAATACAGTTTGATGTCACATACTATTAAGATACTGAAGCTTTATTAGAAATTAAAATGATCATTTTTCCCTTAGGGTTGTGAGTAATATTTACTTTGTTTCTTACAGTATAATCTATGGCACATCTGGAATAACATTGGAAATTCAGAGATCCAAGAGAGCTTTTAAAAAGTAGAAATTTTCAAGGCTGATCAGTACAGACATTCTATGTCAGTTACATAAATTGTCTGCAATTTAAAGTGTCTTGCACTTTCTAAATCCTCACATTATTTGTAGCAAGCTCCCTAAATAGCCCCTATAGTAAGACAAATGAAACTGATAAAATTAACTAAAATATTAAAACTTAGTCATGACGGATTGAATTTTTAGTGTTTCAGTAGTATATGATTTCATTGTCGGGTTGATGTTTTCGACAGTGCAGATCACAGTTCATTGCATTGAAAGGAGCTGGTATAACAGAAAAATTCATTGCTTTGTAGTGAAGTAATGATGAGTCTCATTGTATTAGATTATTAACATGTTCCTGCTCACATGTGGATTACTAGTTCTGTCTTATTGTCCATCTTTTTGTTTTTATCATCGTTTCCCAGGAGCATGACCAGATAGTGGAGATAGATGATTCCCTTCTCCAGATCCTACATAGGGGCAGGATGTATTTGTGATGGAAGACTGTCCAAACTTCTGTTTAAGATCTCTTTCTGCTAAAACAAAATGTCTGAAAAATTTTTGACTTGCTGATAGTTTTATATCTCTGAGCTAGAAGAAGAGCTACTGCTAAGGACCTGATTCTTACCAAAAAGAGAAACTATTTGTTGAAATGCAAATTGGATGGGAATGGGGGAACCATAAGAGATACTGAGTATATCATCCTTAGAGCTCCTGAGGAACTCTTTACATTCTATGGAGGGAAATGCTATTCTGTAACATAGGCTTTATATCAGAGTGGGTGGTTTTTTTTAAATATCAGAAAAAGAAAGATGAGACTTTTAAGGGGAAAGACAGCTTTTGAACGATAGTTTTTCAAGAACAACATTCTGAGAACACAGGTACAAATGATCTTAACAAGGAAGAGAGAGACTCAAGAAAACATCTTAAAAGTTCAAAATATCTGTGTAGACACAGGTAACTCTTAATCAGGTTTTTAAAGATTATGTATATGAAAGATGATAGGAAAGACATAAGAAAGAACCAATTTAAGAGAGTAGCCTGTATTGTAGAATTGAAGGAATTAGAACTGTTGGGAGAATATCTTTGCTTGGATAAGTGAAGACTTAAGAAGCATACTAGCTTTCTTTAAATATTTGAAGGAAACCTATGGAAGGATGGATTTATTTTATAGTTGATTGAAAACAGCAATCAGAAATTTATCATATAGTACTCCAGAACTCGGGTTGTTGGGTAAACATTAGAATGTTATAGGTTTTGGATTGATTTAAGGAAAAAAAAAAACTTTACCACAAGGAGAGCTGTGCAAAAATTTATCTCTAGAAGTAGCAAGTTAGTTAACACTGTAAGTGCCAAAGCAGTACTGATTACCATTTGTCAGGGATATAAAAGGGATTTATATATTGGAATAGATGATTGGGGTAGATAAGCCTGTGATTCTCTGTCCTTATATAACTTATTGTCTATGCTAATAAGCCAATCATTGTCCCTTCCCCCATCAGACCTTAAAATTAACGACCTAGAATTCTGTTACGTAATCCTTACATTTTTATGAAATTGAGCTATTAAAAATAACTTGTTTTGAAAAGCAAATTTAAAGTGAATGTAACAGTAGTATAGCATTTTATCCTAAAGAGGAGCTTGCTACAGTATGGACTATGAATAATGTGGATAGGCTCTAAAATGCCATCAGCAATGTTTTGCATACCAAGATATAGCAACATTTTGCAAATTGGTGCAAATAGATTATTAAGAAGCTAGAAAATTTTTTTAAAAAAAGTGTTAGGCAAGGTGGGGCCTCTCAATAATCTCTGATACTGGAGAGGCTGAGTCTGATGTTGGCTTGAGTTGGGTAGATCTGAGTGTCAGTAGAGGTAAAGCCATTGCGATGTCTACACTAAGTTTATCACCAGTAGGGTGAGTCCCATGGAGTAGAAGGCCACTTCTCTGCCTAAGAAGAGGTGCACTAACATAGGTCAGAAGAAAAGTTAGAACGTTTTGCCCCTGAATGGCAATTGTACTTATGTCCTGAGTGAGATTGGTAGACCCAGTGCCCAAAAACAAAAAGCCAAGTGTACCATTCTCCCTTTTCACCCTTCCTACTCTGGAATAGTGAGGAATTATGTAACTGGGATAATGAAAGGAAACTTAAGAACTTTTTAGAAACTTCCTAATGGGAGATCCTAGCTTTCTGTGGCTATTTTTGAGCTGGAAGAATTTAAAGTGATTTGATAAAGAACTGGAAACTAGACTATCAGTAAGATCTAGGATAAAAGAGCTCATATCATTTCTTAACTAACATTAATGGTTGTTCGCAATTTAGGTACGTTCATGAATCCTATGTAGAACACTTGGAGTTCTGATCAGCATTTTTTAAACTCTTGTCTGATTTAGTCAAATTTAGCAAAGACTAGTTAAAGTCCATGAACTCTGTGAAGTGACTTTTGTAAGTCTGTTTTCATTGAACCATCCTGATAGTGTGTTTTGTTTTCTTTCAGTATTCATGTGATAGAACGTCGTGCTCTTCCTGAGTTTTTCAATGGAAAAAACAAGTCTAAAACTCCAGAAATGTGAGTGAAATTTTAGACTCTAAATATATTATTTGTTTGGAGACATTTGAGTGGAGCCAAAAACTTAGTATTTTGTGTAAAAATTTGTACAATATTTTTATTTTTGCAACAAGCTCATCTGGGCGATTGGTTTTTGTGTTTCTAGCCTAGAAGTTATATCTTTTATCCAAAGTTTAGTGAAAACATTTTTGATACTGTTTTTAGTAGGTGTGAAAAGCAAAGAAAGGCTCTCTGTCAACTCTTCTCCTGATACTTTCACTAAGGCCCAGGAGGGTGGGGTTTTTTAAACTCATTACCATTTTTTACCTCTTTGATCATATTTCCCTCGCTTGATCATATAGATTAAACATAAGTTTTGTTTTGTTATTCTCTTCGATTAGCTTTACTTAATTTGAAAGTGCCCCTGAACTGAATGTTTCATACGTGAATGTAAATCTAACCTGACGATGATTTGTTGATAGAAGAAGATATATGCCTTCCATATGAATATACCTCACTAAACATACAAGTTAATTGTTTCTTCCACTTGTATAGCAATGCCTTTCTTTTTTTTATTAATTAAATTTTTTTAGTTTACAACACTCAGTTCCAGAAGTTTTTCAGTTCCAGATTTCCCTTCTCTTCCCCCCCCCCCAATGGCATGTAATCTGATATAATTTCTACATATACCTTCACATTAAACTTATTTTCCCAATAATCAAATTCTAAAGAAGAATGATAACCAATGAAATGTACCATGCGAAAGATATAACAACACCAAAAATAAAAGAAAAGGAAAAAAAAAAGGGAGTGCAAATAGTTTGCTTCAGTCTGTATTCAGATTCTATAATTCTTTGTCTGGATAGGCTTTTCCATCATGAGTCTTTTGGAGCTGTCTTAGAACCTTGCATTGTTGAGAAGAGCCGAGTTTATCAGAGTTAGGCATCACAGAAGCGATGTGTCTGTGTGGTTGTGTACAATGTTTCCCTGGTTCTGCTCCCTTCACTCATCATCAGATCATATAAGACTCTCTAGTTTCTTAGGAAGTCCGTCTGTTCCTCATTTCTCATAGCACAATAGTATTCCATTACGTTCATATATACTACAATTTGTTTAGCCATTCCCTAATTGATGGGCATCCCCTTGATTTCCAATTCTTTGCCACCCCAAAAAGAGCTGCTATAAATATTTGTGTATAGCAATACCTTTCTTGAATTTTTAATTCTGTTCCTGTTCTCCACATTGTTGTCTATTAAGACAGGCTTGTGGAGTTCTCTTTGTACAGTGTGATACATAGCATAATTAGTGTCATAATAAATATTGCTTAACAATGAAAATTTTTCAGGTATAAAATATTTTAAATGTCAGTGTAAATTTTCAGCCTTTTCATGACGAAGGAATAAGAAAGTACTCTTGGAACCAAAAATAAAGACTTGGTAGCATTATTTATGGTTTTTTTTCTCCTGCATTCAAATACTTGTCACATTTTCCATAGATTAGATTATAAATTTCCAAATTTCTTATGGTGAAGAGAAGAACATATTAGTATTCTTTAGCACTGTTTTGGCTATACATTGCTGTACATGTTTTTCTGTAACTACACATCAGAGAAACACATAGCTTAGACACAAATTTGAGTACTCTGTAGTAACACAAATCAATATGTTTGTAATTGCTGGGTTTACTAGCTCTGACTTTACTCCTAAACGGCTGTTTTACAGTTAACTTGTGGGTTATTCCCCTTTGTAGTTCATTCATTCTACACTTGAATTCAATACTATTTAGGCTTCTCTGCCATAGGATTAAACTTTGATTACAGCTGTTAGGATAACATAGAAATTGTCTAAGAAAACTTCAGCCACCTCTAAGTTATATGTGTTCTCTGTAGGCAATCAAGAACAAAATGGTTTTTGTTCTCTTGGTTCTTATATTTTGTGTTGAGCCAGTTCTTCACATCAAGAAAATTTACTTTGAGTTCAGAACATTTCTTTCGTTTAACTTCCCTTGTATTTCATAATAATTTATCTCATAGTAACTCTGCTAACAAAGGTAGAAGATAAAGGCTCTTTTCTATCTGTTAATTGTTATTAAGTGATTGGTATTTAAGAACAATAAAAGTGGCTTTTACTAAGTAGGAGAAATTTTACCAACAAATATCCTTATTAAGCAACTACTCTGATAGATAAGCATGTGGCAAAAATCTCTCAATATTTACTTGGAGATCTTTGAGTCTTTTCTTTTTTTACCCTAATACAAGAATGTTTATCCCCATGAATACGAATTTGCTACATCTCTCTTTAGATACTTGGCATATCGAAATTTCATGATTGACACATACCGCTTAAACCCTCAAGAGTATTTGACCAGCACTGCTTGCAGACGGAATTTGACTGGAGATGTCTGTGCTGTTATGAGGTAAACCATCTGTGTCTGACCGAAGTATACTTAAGCTATATAGTGTTTCATCACAGATACCTTTTTTTTTATTAAATTGGGTTTTCTTTATTCTTTATGTCTATTACTTGGGGTATGGCTTGGATTTTTTTTATGTTTTTGCCCATCTTTCTTTATTGGGGCCAAGCCATAAAAAAACCACTTTGGTATCATTTAAGTGGAGGAAAAAAAAAAAGCATTGCCTAAAATACCCTTTCTTATCCATAATATCAATACCTTTGGACCTTGTCTTGGCATGAAGTTTTTTTTTTCTTCAGAGACCTAGGAATATGTATGTTTTTTCTTTTGGGTGAAATAATTTCCTGTTACTTGTAATTGAAGAAAAAATGTTTAGAGTAGATGTAATCTGCCTTGTTTCTTTTTGAAATACAATGACATCTAAAAAAAAAAGAAACACAATGACATCTGTGTAAAATTTAAACCATTTTATTAAGATTTTTAATTCTCGTTATTTTTCAGGGTTCATGCTTTTTTAGAACAGTGGGGGCTTGTTAATTACCAAGTTGATCCAGAAAGTCGACCAATGGCAATGGGACCTCCTCCAACTCCTCATTTCAATGTGCTAGCTGATACCCCCTCTGGGCTAGTGCCTCTTCATCTCAGAACACCTCAGGTAAATGGTACACAGACTCTTTAAAGATTTGTGGTGAAAGCTAGGAACTATTTTCTTCAACTAAGATTGTTCATTGTGTGTGTAATAGAAGAGCATTCAGTGCCTTGGTTGATGGGCTGCTTTTTTGTGTACTATTGGTACTAGAAGGAAAAAATGCCCCTTCTTCCCAGTTTCCACTCCTATTTTTATAGCATATATTAATATTTTATTCACTATTACTTCTGCCATTAAAAATCATTGAAAGTTAGTGAAAAGTATTTTACAAAACCCTGAACTTTTTTTTCATTTTTACAGCTGTTTTTATTAAATAACCAGTTTATAAAGTCAGACCAGTGCAATGACTTATTGGAGGAATATGGAATTAGTGTCTGTATCACTGACAGTTCCCCTCAATCACGTCTTGTTCTACAGTATGTGAAGAGAAGGACAAGGCAGTGCACTAAACACAACTCAAGTCTCAACAGGGCTTGGTTTAAATACAGCACTAGTTCCCTTCTGCCCTTTTCACTCCACAACTTTAAATGACGTGTCTGTCGGCTACATCGTAAGTGCCCTCATCCCCACTAACCTATTTAGGAGAAAACTGGCTTTGGGAGAGGGCAAAAAATAACCATGATTGAAAACCAGTTGGAGTAAGGAGGAAGTGACATGGACAGAGGGAAAATATGTGGATTCTACTCCATTAAAAAAGCTATTGGAGAGGGAAAGAGGGCCTCATGGAACATTAGTTCTACAACAGACCAGAAGGATAAGCTAAGGAAGCAGCTCCATACACACATTTCAAGAATTCTAGGCATAATGGTATCAACGCTTTCTAGTGCTGCTGTGTCTCCTGCCCCTGGAGGGCAGGTTTCTCTTAGTAGAGACATGTTGGCTATAGCCATCCCCAAATTCAGTCAGAGGGTGTTCTCTAGTGTGTTGCAGTTATCTATACCCTTCAGCTCTAGGAAGTTTTTGGCTCTTTTACTCTTCTTGCTGGGGGGCAGATAGGTGACCTGGATAATTGTTGGGGAGGAAACTTCATTAAACTGTGTTACATGCTTAGCTGCCAACTGGTGCTGCCCCTGGGAGCCCACACCATGGTCTTTGACTGCAGCAGCCAGTTCACTCAGTGCTTCCTGATAGTGTAGATATTCAGTCTGGCCAAAGACGCCAGTTCCATATCGAGCTGTCTCATAGCCATCTAGCAAGGTATCAACAAGAGCTTTGCAGATACCCTTGAAGGGGGCACTTGTGTTTGGAAGCTCCAAGTTGGAGCGCAAGTTATTGCCCATCAGGGAATGAGGATGCCGGCCTTCTGAATGGAATGGGATCTTAGAGGCACAAATAACATCCAGTGCTTTCATCCTGTACAGGTAGTTGTAGCAACGTTGATTTCTTGGTGTCTTCAGCTGCAAAAGTCTGGCCTCATTCTGTTCAAGAAGCTGAGGTTGATACTTACATCCTGGACCTTGGATAGTTGAATGTCCATTTCTTCCTTCAGATCCTTGGGAGCATTGGGCTCCACAGGGATGTGAGAGCCTCTTTGAAACTTCTTAGCAAAATGCATGATTTGCCACTTCATAAAAATGAACAGCAGCACAAATACCAAGCTCTCGTAGGCCATCAGCAGCATGACGTCCACCCCAGACAACCCGTTACTCCTGGACTCCATAGCCTCCTTCCAGCTTTGTTAGCTCAGGCTGTATAGTAGTGATGGCCCTAAGGCCCCTTTGTGCTGCTTGGCCATTTCCTTATGGGGGAAGCCAAAACCAGGACCTGTTGGAAAACATGGGAGCATGGGGGACCAGGGCCCTGAACTTCTTATTGATGTCTTTCCTCCTCTTGATATTCACAGCTTCACAGCTGTGGTGAAATAGTCTTCAAACTTCACAAATTGAGATGTTGGAATCTTAGGATAGAGCATTAGCATTGCCATTCCTTACAGTGCCATGCACTCAGTTTTGGGGTAGATTAAACTTTGCATGTATATTGTTACACATTTGCCTTAAGGAATAAGAATTACATTAAATATCTGTTGCTTTTGTTGTTTGGAATTTGGGGAAAAAAAGACTTCTGGAGTAGTTGAATTATCTAAATTAGTTAATGTTTTTATTGTGGTTATACTTTTACTATGGGATATTTGGTATGAACACTTTTCATTTATTTTGTTTGTAGGTCCCTGCTGCTCAGCAGATGTTGAATTTTCCTGAAAAAAATAAGGAGAAGCCTACTGACTTACAGAACTTTGGTCTCCGCACAGACATTTACTCCAAGAAAACCTTAGCAAAAGTAAGAGTTTAATTTTAAATACCAGCTTCTCAATATATAGTTTCTTAGAATTTTTTTTGTTTTGTCCTTCTTTGTTCCAGTTTTCTTCTGTTGTCAAAGGTGTGCCATTCCCTTACACCATATTATAGTATGTTAGTTAGAAATATGTATATTTTAGTTAAAAATTAGAAAGTAGTTTATTTTTTAGTTTTTGAAGTGTGTCCCATATCTATATATGCAAACAATGTTTACTACTGTGAGAAATGAACAATTTAACATCTCATTTAATTTGATTGGACTACCAGTGTAATTTGGAACATTTACTTGGAACCTTCAGGTAATAGCTTATTTGTATCAGTTCTCAACTGTACTTTTAACTTGTTTAGAATTTAGATACTTTCTGTATCTAATTGTACATTATTGAGCTTCTTTGTATAACTGTCAATCAATTCTGGCATTGATGTACCAGTAAAATAAATGTAATGATTTCTACAATCACAAAGACCTTAAAAATAAAATAGGAGAACAACAGATTTAATCTGCCCTGGGTCACAGACCAAAACTTCAGGATTCTAATCTTTCAAAGTTTATGCTACGCTTAAAATTGTTAGTGTTTTTCTGTACATTTTAAAAAACATGATTCACGTGGACCGTGGAGTTGGGAGAGAGAGAGAGGGTATGTGTGTGTCCCATTTAGTATCTTAGAAAAGGTGTAGCTGCATATAGCATAATCTGTTAAAAGCCATTTATTATGCTCTAGGAAGCCACTTCAGTCGTTCAGTGACGAAGTCATGTGGTCAGATATTGATATTGGGAAAATTACATTAGTTGCAATGTGGAGAATGGATTGTAGAGAGAACAGTTGACTCTTTTGATGATGTGGCTGAGAGGAAATTAGCGTCTGTACTGATGTTGTAGTTGTGAGAGTGGAGAGGAAAGGTTAATGCAAAAGATGATTTGAAGGAGAAACACCAAGATTTGGCAGCTGAGTACATATGATACGTGGTGTGAGGGACAGGGAAGAGTCTGGATAGAATTCCAGAATTATGAACTTGGCAGACTGGGAAAATAGTGATGGGTTCATGAAGAGTCAGACATGGCTGAACTGATTGAACAATAAAAAGAACCAGTAATGCTCCTGAAACAATATTCAGTAGGAGGGATAGCAGTCAGATTCTAGATCTCAGCTATCTATGAGCAAAAGTGCCATTCGTATGTAACAAACTAGGGAGCGTAACACAAAGAGGCAATTCAGTCTCTTGAGTATTATTTACACTTGGTGGAATGTGATTTGTTATTGGAATATAGTTGCTTATGAGGTATAATTCATTCAAAAGGAATAGACTATATTCAAGGAATAGTGGAGTTGTTTTGTGGTATTATATGCTATCAAGATAGATGCATTTGAGGAAATTCATGAACTACAGTAGGAGAAAGAACTTGGTTGAGATGGTTTATTGGGATGAGGATCAGTGGAGTAGGAATACATAAAAATATGGAGAATCTGTGATTTTTCTCAACTCCTAGAATGGGAATGTCCTTCACCAACAGAGATGATAACCTGTATTACTTAATAGATTAGTTATAGGGAGTTTGCTGAGTTATGTGTCCAGTCTAAATTTATGTAGTTGGTAAGGGTCAGAGGCACCATTTGATCTCAGGTCATCCTGCCTCACAGAGGAAAAAACAGGAGTATTAATTGTGATAGGAACCTATTACAGACCACCATGTGGTTAGGAGGAAGAAATATTTGATACCTTTGGCAAACATCATTCATCTGATATTGAGCCATAAGAGAGCAATAACAGACTTTCTTTACTTAAAAATCTTTTGGTGTTCTATTTCTGGCATATACAGAGCAGATGTAAATTTTGACCTAAGTTGCTGACATTTCACATTTCAGACCAGAAGCTACAAGTAGAACTGTTATTCTAGACCTAATTCTGACAAAAATGATGTCCTGCTTGTTGTTGAGAAACAAAAGGATTTTTTTTGTGGGAATGCACATATCTTATTAGAGAGTACTATAAGCCAAAGACAGGAATATTCGATAATTTTTAATACCATTTTCATAAGGTTTAGAGAAAAGATAGGTCTGATAACGTGACAGCAAAAATTGCTCAAGCAGAATAAGAAATGGTTTTGATGGAAAAGAAAAGGCTAACCTTCTTTTTGAACACCTGGGAGCGTAAGAAGCGACTTAATTACAATAGGGCCCTTTGGGACATATATAAAAGATGTAAATAGGGACACGTAGTTTCCTTCAAATATCAAAAATTTCACAGGATCTTGTAAGAGTAATGTTGGAAAAGATATATCCTTCCCAAGCTGTAGGCTTAATACAGTAAGGGAGAAATAAGTATCATAAATGGAGGTTTGCAAAAATGATTAAGATAGCAAAACAGGCTTCTTTACGTAAGTATTTTTCTTACATATTTTCTTACAGTTTAGTTGTACCATTTCTAAGCAGTATAGTCAGGCTTCTGAATGAGTTCTATTTCATTGTGGAGGTGTTCTAATTCAGTAACCACTAATTAGGGATATTTTATGTTTGATAACATGCATTTGTTCAAAAGTTGAACTATCTGGTTGTAGGCTCTCTTCATGATAAGATTTCAACATATTACTACTTTGAGATACTAAGGGCCTAGAATTTTACCTTACACCTGCAACTTAACCTGAAATGGATAGACATATCTTCCCAAAGATAAAAATAAGAATGATTGTTATTATATAAGAGGGATTAAGATTTCTGAAGATTTGGCAGGTTCCTTTCACATTTAGTTTATTTCATTACTTGTAATTTTTATATTCTTTTGGAGTATGTTGTCTATTTGTCTAGAGGTTTTTTTATCCTTCTTTATCACTTTAAGATTCACTGCCTGTTGGTTAATCATGTATTCATGACTTCTTTCTCTGCTTTTTCTTCTTAAATTCTTAAGCTGAAATGTTTAAATTCAGAGCTAAAATAGAGTGTGATATTTGCTTAAAATAGCAATGTCTTTTTTGGAATTGTGTTTCTTAAAGGGCTGCCTTTGGGTACTTAAAAAAAAAAAAGGTAAACCATACCTGATCCTTTTCCCCCCTTTTCTCTAATAAAGAGTAAAGGAGCCAGTGCTGGAAGAGAATGGACTGAACAGGAGACACTGCTGCTTTTAGAGGTAAGTAGTTTTCTCAGAAAAACTGAGAAGTCACCTAGGTTTGAATGACAATCTAGTACCTGTTTTTGTTTAAATGTGTGAGATGGACTTTTAAAATATTGACCTAAAATTTTGAGGTGGGTTTTTTCTTTTGATTTAAAAATTTCTCATTCTGGGTTATGATGAATGAGTATCTCATTGACCTTTAAAATTTAACTTCAGTCTTGATCATATGGCTAAGGTGCTTCCACTTTTCACTTACTTAAAACAATGCCATTATTTTAGCATGTCAGTAACAATAAAATTGAAGAATGGTCGCACCATTTTCCCTCTTACTAGAGAAGTCTGGGACTGATCTAAACCTACATTTAGGGTTTTAGCAGACCTCTGGAGATTTTTGCAATATATAATCAGTAAAGAGCTGTATAATCAGGCTTACCTCCAAAAGGCAGTTAATACACAAGGTATCAATTGCATAGATATCTTTGGTATGAGCAATCAGATTCCTCCTTAAGGCGCAACATAGTTCTATTGATTAATTTCACTTTTGTAAAGAAAAAAGATTATATTCTTCAAGTGTCTATCCTCTCTGAAAAAGGAGCATTTGTCTTTAAAGTCTAGCAGCCAGTATCACTAAGTTTTTCTCTCTTATACATCCATGTCTTTTATTTTGGCTCTTTTTTCTCTACCCTTCTATGCTTTCCTCTTCCCTTTCCTTTTCTTCTTCATTTCTTTCCCTGCTTTTGTGCCTGTTCATCAATGCCAGAGAAATTGGAATATAGACAGAGATAGTGAAAATGACAGAGCTATTGTTTTTGTTTTGCCTATTCCTGTAGAAGAAAAACATAGCAGTCTAATACTCTTAGCTTTACAGTGATCATATTTCCTCACCTGTCGCTGAAATCTGGAAAATGGTTAATTTCTTTTTAAAACATGCATTTTAACTGACAGGTGTTAACCTTTGCATAAATAAAGAAAATAAAAGGCTTCACAATGTAATTATTTACCATCAACATCTTTCTGTTTAGACTTTGCTTAGCAGTAAGAAAAGGAATATGGAGTAGTAGGGAAGAATAATAGAATGAGTCATGACCAATAATAAATTATACTTCATAGCAAAATGATTTATCTTTTATGTCCTTGGTTATGTATTGATATCTGTCTTTATACATTTATATTTTTATGTACTTAAAACCATTTAGAATTGATGGTTTTTCACTTGGAATATATTACGATGTCTAAAGAAGAAACTTAAACTAAATATACATAATTCGTATCCCAAAGCTTAAAACACATGACTTTGGCTCTAGAATATATCTGAGATGATCCCATTGCATATTTGTATTTTCTTTGATATTATTTTCTGTTTTTATAGAAGATACTGACAGAATAACAAAAGAATTGCTAATAATTGGTGTTGGCAGAGCTCTTTAATGTTGGCAAGACACTTGATATATGTAGATATAGATAGATATACAGATATATCTATATATGTAGATCTAATTTGAATCTATGAGATAAACACTGAAGTCATAATTATTCTCACATTATAGATGGGAAAACTGTGCTTAAGTTATATAGATTAATAAATGTAGCAGATATCTAATCCAAGTTCTTCCTAATTTTAACTATAGTACTTCACTATAATAATAAGATACCTGAGTTAGTTCATTCTGACATTTGAAACATTATTTCTCCATAGCAAATAAAGTTATCACTTACACATTTTGTAAAAGATTTTGGGCAGGCATTCCTGTTCTTTGTTCTGAGCAGTTGGAAAATTTTCCGTTTGTTGTATGCAGCTAAGTGTTGATACTATTTTGTTTTAAAAGCTATGAAAATTTCATACATACTTGCATCCAGTCAGTAGTTAATGATTCAATGAATGAATGGAAAATCGCTTGATATGTGCTAGTATTGTGCTTGGAGTAAATACACAAATGGAAAAAAGAGATTTGTCCAGCCTTTCATGGGAGCTTATGTTCGAATTAGGGAAAGCTACCTCAAACTTCAGCTTTAGAGTGAGTGGAAAGGCAGGAGTGGGTAGATTGTAAGACCCTGGGGTTTTCCGCATATATCAGTAGCTCTGATGACATTTTTGGGGGTCTGGAGGTATTCTGGAGGATAACTGGAAAAGTCAATGCCCCTCTATCACAGAGAAGCTTATGTTTGTCTCCGAGCTCTCATAGGCGTGTGAACAGTCATTTTGCTTTGTTCTCCCAAGGACACCTTTTTGGGCATCACTTGGCCTCTGGGTAATGGGGTTAGGGAAGTGGTTTGCAGAGTTGTGTGTCCTGGCATGCCATGAAAGTATCTGAGGAAGCTTTCATTGTTCAGGGCCTAAAGAAGATGCCCCTTCTTTATTACTTATGCTCACACCATACATCTTATCATCATTTGTGACTCAAGTCCCATTCCATGTTGGCTGGAGAAGTTGTGTACAGTGAACAGGAAACCATGCCAAGGCCACTTTTCAAACTTGGGGAATGGAGGGATTTGGGTGATCCTCATCCTCTGAAGGGTACATACTATGCTTCCTTTTGAAAGCTATCATTATTGGCAATACAAGAGCAGATGTGTGTCCTCTCTCTCTCTTTCACTGCTTTTGGCTGTCCTTTAGGAGCAGTGTCCTAATAAACAAGCAGTACTCCTGGCACAGTGCATAGTGTGAATGCTGGATCTAAAGTCAAGAAGATCTGAGTTCAAATTTGGAATCAGTCACTTACTAGCTGTGAGACCCTGGGCAAGTCCCTTATCCTCCACCTCAGTTTCCTTAAATGTGAAATGAGGATAATAACAGCACCTACCTCCTAAGGTTGTTGAGGATCAAATGAGATAATATAGTCAGTCCTCAACTTTTGCAGAGATGACATTCCTAGAAAATGACACAAAAGTCAAAAACATGATTGGTGAACTAATGAACGTATGGGAAATTGGGGGTGGGGGTGGGGTAGGTTTTCAGAACCACCAAAAACTATGATCTTTCACTTTTGATTACTGAAAATACACTTTTCTGCAAACTATTCTTTATTTTAAAAACTGCTAATTCTGACACTATTTGTACTTTTCCCAGCATAGTAACCATGAAATAACCTGCACAGTACACAAAATAAAATTGATAACATGAAAAACATTTTTTCTTGCTAGTAATTCTCTAGAACTTTGTGATCTTTTGTGCTAATATATCAATTAAAATTATTTCAAACAATATTTACTTTTCATACCACATGAAATCTACAGTGCCATAAATACTATTCAGCAAATAAAATTAAAACTTTAATCTTGACCTTCCACTGTGTCAGATAACAGTAAGACATTGTACTGTATGTTATGCTGTTGTAAGCCTCTCTACCTTGGCCACCCTCTAAAGACCAAGGGAGAAATTGATAGGACTTTAGTTACTGCTGTCAGAAGATGCCAAGACTGGTGAGTTCTGCACGTCGCCTCTGATGCTCTGTTCTTCACAGCTGGTAGATGACGTTAGAGGTGACAAGGATACACCATCTTGAAATGATGTTAGTGATTCTTGCTTCATGTGCTAGATTTCCAGAGTATGGGAGAATATCAGAGGCTGTGATAGATGATTGGCAGCCCTAATGTCTCTTGCCATGTAGTTGATTATGTCAGGCTACCCTACTAGGATAGTATGTACTCCACAATCTTGCATGCATCCTGCCACTCATTTTTTTGCTCCACAGTGCATAGGTGTAAATGTGCACAGTTACCAATGCAAAACTGAAAGTGAGGTAACTGTTAAAATCATGTGCTTGCTTGAGGTTGGTAAGGCCCCTCCACCACAGTGTACCTGATTCGTACAACCTACCATTGATCTGTAACTCTCTTGTAGACCTTTTTTTCTACATTTGCTTGGAAATCTCTCTGTGTCCAAGCTCTCCCACTCCTCCAGCAGCCAGCTGACACCAGAGATTTCATTTCCGTCCTCTTCCCTTCCCTGTCCCCAACCACCACAAGAGAAGTAGATTTTTCAAGGACCAGATCCTCCAAACTTCTAAGGTCATCCACATCATACTTTGCACCTCATCTGTCTTCATTCATAGGAACATTCCTCAGTGGAATCTCCTCACACTTTGAAAGGAATGCCTCCTTCCTTTCCTCCTTTACCCTCTTTTCCCTTTCCTCACCCTTCCTCTGTTGGCTCTTCTCTTTTTAAGACCAGAGAGGTTACCTTCCTCTCATTGCTAACTTATTATTCCACATCCCTACTTTTATTTACCTTCCCATGTTGTAATGTAATTCCAGAAAAGAATCATTTACCAGTAGGCAGGCTATTGCTAGATTCTCTCCATAATATCCCTTGTCCATCTCTTCATTGTTAATTAGACCAGATTTCCTACTTCACCTGTTTCCTTGTGTACATTTAGAAAGAAATCTCTTACTAATCTCTCTGTTACTGTTGCTGTCAATATTTATTCAGTCCTGCATTTCTGTTGTTTGAGAGGCATAATCTTTTCAGTTCTGGTTTTCTTTCTAAAAATTTTTCAAGCATTTTTTTATTTTTGAATGTCTGTCTTTTGTAATTTCATTTGTTTAGAAGTTTTGGGCAGTTCTCTTCTATCAATTCCTTCATTATAGTGTTAAATATTTTTTGTCCTCTTGCGTTTTGGGAGACCTAAATCCTTAGTTTGCCTCTGCTCATCCTGTCTTTGATATCTGTATGTTTTGTTTGTGTAGTGACCGTATATGTTTTAAATGTTATTGATTTTTGCACTTCTTCTAGGTTGTCCTTCACTTCTCTATATTTGTATTTTCCTTTTTGTTTCTTTTGTGAAGCTTGTCTTTGCAGATTCAAGTTTTCTCCCTTGCTCATTATTTTTGCTGTGAAGGACATAAATTATACTCTTAATAACTTTCATTTCTCTTTTAAACCACTCAGGAACAGAATGCTGTGGTTCCATGTTCTTCTCAAATTGTCCTATCAAGTGTTGAATCATTTTTTATTAGTTTTGCAGTGTGTTGTTCTAAGAAGCCTAAAATTGTTTACTAGATCTAGAGGCCTTATTTCCTTTTGTTGTTGCTGTTTTCCTTTAGATTTATATGTTTATGTTCAAGGCCTTTTCTTCTACTTGAAATCGTTAGTACTTGGAGTCTTTTCCTCCTTTTATTTTTCCTATATTTCACTTTCTGATTGTGGTTTCCATAGGGGCTGGATATCAAAGCATCTCAGCCTTCTCCCATACTGGACACTTCATGAGTTTCTGCTGTGTTCCAACTGACTGGTCAGATCTGGCTCCAGCTAGTTTTGGTTGAGTTTTGTACATTTTTTCACATGCAGAGTCCTCAGCGATCTGTCCCACTCCCTCTATTACTTAGTTCTCTGGCCTGGCACCAGCAGTTCAGAGACTGCTTTCCCTTACTTTGGCAGAACCTACTTTCTTTGACATTGATGCATTCTGTTTTTAGCCCCTCATAGGGTTATCCTCCTGAATGGTTGAGGCCTGAGCAAACTTCCACATCTTGGAGCTGAGGACCCAGTGGCTCTCAAAAGAGGGAGGAGGAAATGGGTATGGGGTTTTGATGTCAGTCTTTGTCGTGTCCTTGGGCCCGTGTAGTAGGAAGGCCGAATTTATGATCTCAAATATAATCATGTATATGTTTGAATGGTCTGAAATCGCAAGGTATGAGAGATTCTCTAAGGAGAAAACAACAAGAAATTTATTTAGGCCCCACCGCAGCAAAAACTTGAACCAGCCTCCCCATTCCAACATCTTGACAAAAAGACTCCAGGCTCAGAAAGCCCATTTCACAAGGGCAACTAGGAGGCCAAAGAAAAGCAAGAGAGTATTTAGCCAAATCATGTTCACTGGCCTCATGTTCCTGCTCACACTTGGGTAAACCCTGCTTCCGCAGCTTCTGGCTTCCGCAGCTTCTGGCTTCCGCAGCTTCTGGCTTCCGCAGCTTCTGGCTTCCACACCTTCTGCCGCTGCCGCTGAAGTTGTCTCCCGGCTCACCCCTCCTAGCAGCCGAGCTTCAGGCGTTCTCAAGCCCCGCCTCAATGACCAGAGACCATTGGTTCCCGAGCTGGCCCCTCCTAAGTCACCAATCCACACCCACACAGGTTTCACACCTGACAGGCCCCTGGGCCTGGGGCTTAGCACTTAACAGCTGAAAGTACTTCCACTCAAAAGAAACAAAAGCCATGCTAATGAG